>OY293311.1:22915482-23569223 GCA_958502075.1 Orchestes rusci
TTTGTGTATTTTATCGATTCTTTCAAGACACGATGAGTTCAGAGTTGAACCAAAAGAATACGGTCTGCTGTCTATGAAAGTTTGTTTATTTTTATTTTTGGTGTTTGAAAACCGATTCCTAAAATTGTTCCCCAAAATCCATACCAACAGGGTTCGTAATGGAAACTATGGAAATCTAAAGTATGAAAGTCAATATTTGAACAACCTCAAGTAAACTAGTTCTCAAGTCTGTAAAATGACCCAATTGTGCAAGACTGTATCCGCTGCCAGACTGTTAGAGCAACTTGCTGTTGGCTGAGCGCAAAACACTTTAATTGGCAATATATTAATTTTTTCCAGGAACTTCTCGCCCATTTGGGACGGCAAACAAACAATATAATGCCCGGTAAGCGACTAGCTGGCGCAGTTAATCTCAGTTTGCAGCTAACCAAGCGTTTTCGACATTCACGGCTGCCGACTGTCGAAAATATGCTGATATAATTGTCTGACCTGCAATGGAATAGCTCCTTTTGTTTGGGGTTTTTCAACGTGAATGCTTTTACAATGGACTGTTCTTTTTGGCTGAAAGGCCTAATTGGATTGGATTTCAAAAGAGGCGCACGTTGATTGATCAAATTTTGATCAGGACAATACAGGCTTTGAAAAATGAATGTCAATGCATGTGCGTTGGAACTTTCTATAAAGCAATGGATAATATACAGGGTGTTTTTTTTAACGGGACAATTAGCCTTAAATGGGAAAGTATAAATGATAGGCTCATGAAAATTTGTACACATGGGTTATCGACCACGATCTATCTTTTAAAAATAGTGGCAGTTCTCTGCGACTTTCGGTAGTACCGGTACTAGGTACCAACTTCCTTATTTTAAATGGCAACCTCCATTTTTTATACGATATTTAGATTCTTTGTTCAAAATTAAGGTAAGGGTATGTAGCAATGTCTATGGCTATCTTTGACCGTTTTCGAGAAATTTTGATTTTTAGAAAAAATTTGACAGTTAAGGGGGGTACTTTGAAGCTGTGTAGCTCAGTGACTATTGGACGAAAATTAATGAAATTTTGGGGGTGCCTATAATAAATGCTGTTTATTCAAGTGATGATAATCATTTTTCAGAAAAATCTACAGGGTCTTCACAAACTTTGAAAAAACAAAATCTTCAGTTTTTAACGAAAAAGTTAGTTTTTTCAAATGGAATGCCCTCTTTTTTGTTTGAGATATGGATTCTAGACAAAATTCTCTTTCGATTAGGTATAAACTATCCTATACCTAAAATTGCTATTTTTCAAGTTATTTACATTTTTCTGAATAAAACAGCAAATCGTGGTTTCTATAGAAACTTAAGACAGAATATCCCTATAGAAACTCATAACTAATAAAATTGTCAAATTAAGCATCACTCATTTATAAGATTTTGGTGGTTTGGCAATAATGGTCCCCACATGTGGCCTCCTAGGTCTCCTGATTTGACGCCTTTGGACTTCTTTCTTTGGGGACACATCAAACAGACCGTCTACAAAGACCCAATCACCACAAAGGAGAACATGTTAGAGCGAGTCCATAATGCGTTGCAATCTTTAGCACCCGAACAAATCAGGAGAGCAACAGGAAGAGAATTTTTCAGAAGAATTGAAATTTGCTTGGGAAGACGTGGCAATAGGGTTGAAAGCTTTAATTATTAAAGTTTCTATAGAAACCACGATTTGCTGTTTTATTCAGAAAAATGTAAATAACTTGAAAAATAGCAATTTTAGGTATAGGATAGTTTATACCTAATCGAAAGAGAATTTTGTCTAGAATCCATATCTCAAACAAAAAAGAGGGCATTCCATTTGAAAAAACTAACTTTTTCGTTAAAAACTGAAGATTTTGTTTTTTCAAAGTTTGTGAAGACCCTGTAGATTTTTCTGAAAAATGATTATCATCACTTGAATAAACAGCATTTATTATAGGCACCCCCAAAATTTCATTAATTTTCGTCCAATAGTCACTGAGCTACACAGCTTCAAAGTACCCCCCTTAACTGTCAAATTTTTTCTAAAAATCAAAATTTCTCGAAAACGGTCAAAGATAGCCATAGACATTGCTACATACCCTTACCTTAATTTTGAACAAAGAATCTAAATATCGTATAAAAAATGGAGGTTGCCATTTAAAATAAGGAAGTTGGTACCTAGTACCGGTACTACCGAAAGTCGCAGAGAACTGCCACTATTTTTAAAAGATAGATCGTGGTCGATAACCCATGTGTACAAATTTTCATGAGCCTATCATTTATACTTTCCCATTTAAGGCTAATTGTCCCGTTAAAAAAAACACCCTGTATAATTATTGGTTTGGTCAAAAAATAAAAAAATCGTTTTTTTCATGAAAATGTCAACACCCTGTATCTCGAAAACGATCAACAATTGGATAACAATATACGGTGTGACCACTCTGAAGTCGTTGGGTATCGATGATTTTTTGTTCAAAACACACATTACATCTTATTAATTAGAACGTACAGGAAGACTCAATGAGCAGTATAAGTATTAAATTAACAAATTAACATGTGAACAGGGAGGTTGTCAGTTTTTTTCTAAAAAATTCCCTGATACGATTTTCTGAAATTTGATCCACTTTGAACCCCCATAATCACCCAAAAGTACGTCCCTAGAACTGATTTGGTATAATGTTCAAAAAGTGTTTGACGAGACCTAACAAACAAAAAAAAAATGAAAATCAGTGAAGAACCCTGTGGAGAACATATTGTTTTGTTCCATCATACAGATGATGGGATGGAATAATACGTAGTCTTGTACGTAGTATAACTCAAAGGGGTCCCCGGTTACTGTATTTAAAGAAGGAAGAAAAGGTACAAAAACAATAGGTATGTAAGTAGGTAGGTACTTGATTGAAAATATTCTAAAACAATTAAAAATAAGGTAAAATTATGAATTTTTAATAACTAATACTTAAATTCAGTCTAAAAACATAAAATAACAGATAAACTAAGGAATTCGTTAATTATTATTAGACTTCTAATTGCATACCTGGCACACTTCATTGACCCTTCCACTCTTTGGCAAAGCCTCCTCCTGAGTAAATCTGGACATCTTGCACTTGACACCACTAACAAAGACTAGTCCCTACATTCAAAGGAAGTTTGAAAAAAATCCACTAATTGCCCATTGATTAATCATTGAAAAACAAGTCACCCATTCGGAAAAAATCTCATTTCCTTTCCTTTCCTTTCTTCTACAAGAAATTCTTTTCGAAAAGGAGAAAGTCTTACGGCCGATAAGGCGATAGAAAGAGACGGGAGATAAATAAACAAAACGTGACAACTCAGGTGACAGCTCAAGGACAAGTCGGATATTATTTTGACAGGTGCAATCTGCTGTACGCTTGTCACGTGAATAGATGTTTAATTACGTGTGATAGGTCACATGGTATTCTACGATCTCTGACCTCAGCCAAACGTCTAGACATACGAATAAAGTTCCCATTTTGATTTCTTATTTGCCAGCAGCGTTGCCAGTACTCCGTTGATTTTGACAAAAAAATGATAAATCTTCAGTTTACCGACTATTGCAATTTCTATTTTCTTTTTGCATTACCTTTATTTAGACCCTTCTAGAAGGTGTTTGCAACCCTTGAAATGTTGCGCGAATGTTTGGTTATGTGACAATCTTACGGGGCTGGGAGCGAATAGGAGTGCTGGGTGGGTGGAGAAAAGCGCAAAAATCGTAAAGAATACTCAAATCATTGATTAATTTATTGTGAACTTCTATCTCAAACTAACCCAAACCCACATTTCACTGTCTTTTGGGTAACAATTGCTTATACGTACAGTTTTCTGCTATTTTTGGATGTTTTTCAAATTTTCTTATATAGTCACATCCTAGTTTCTTCAAGGATTGCAAATTTACTGGCGGAGGAAAGAAATTATGTTATTTGATTTTTATTATAAAAAAACGTATTTAAGATGCCGCTCACGCGGCATCCAATAATGCCGGAAAAACTTACTCAAACTAACCCAAACTAACCAAAACTAACTCAAAGTAATCAAAAGAAAACCAGGCTAGCCCAATCACACCTGAAAAAAAAAACACCCATGTCTCCACCCGTAAATTTGCAATCATTAAAGACACTAGAATGTGCTTGTTGCAAGGCTTGTTTCAATAAAATAAAATCAAGGCGCAACGTTTTGTACACAATTGGCAAAAACTGGAATAAATATTTGAGGGCAAGGAAAAAATGCCAAAAAGAAATAATTGTTTTTCAATGTTTATAGACATTTGCGCAGCATGTGAATATATAAATCTTATTGTGGATGTTCTTGAGAATCAGTAAGTAGTTATTTTAATCCTGTAATTGAATAGTCGTTAAACTGAAAAATGTCCAGAAAGGTTTTCTTTCATGCAGATCTTTTTAATTTTGGTTCTCTTTTCACGAAAATAACATCTTTAGGGGGAAACATTGGAGAGGTACAATAATAAACCTTTTATTCTCGGTTTGCACAAAGACATGCTATAGTATAATATTATGGTCTGCCTCACATTCCATAAAATAAAATCCACTCTCACAGAAAAATTTGGCAACATCGAATATAGACCTTGGATCAATTCTACACATCTATACCGTTAATCAGACGCTCCTCGAATGAGCTACACCCGTTGTTGCTACATGACATTTAATTATCATAACCTCATTTTCCTATCGATCCTATTCAAAGTAAATACTTTCACCAACACGCGTGAATCGTGAATTTTTTGATTTTGAACCAAGTTTTCACTGAGATTAAGTATTGAAAATGGTTGTTTTCACTTGTAATCATTGTGGGGATAGCCTGCAGAAGCCTCGAGTTGAAAAACACTATCAATTTCAGTGCCACAACTTCAAGTCCCTAACATGTGTCGATTGTTTAAAAGATTTTCGGTGGGTACATCAATATTTTGTAGTTTTCCTGACTAATTGTAGGATTTCTATGTAGTATGTAAAAATGGTTTTGAATATGTCGGACGGATTTTCATATTATGTTCGTCGTCTGCATGTTTTTATTACCAAACATTCAACATGAGTTATTAATAAATAATACAGTGAACCTATCAACCACACAGATATAAACGCAGGATAATTTTTATTGCGTGGCCAATTCATTAACGAACGACCTTTTTAAAAAAGAGCTCTGGGAGCCTGAATCTATAAGGACTCGAGCCACATATGTTTCATTATTTGGATCGATAACATGTTCCAGGGCCGTCGAAAGTAAAACTCCTTCGCAACATACATCAGGATATGACGAGCCTTATTACAGATCTTACACGGGGGCGCATAGCAGACATAAAATGTGTTTATTTATTATCTTTAGCTGCTTGTATTCGCTCATTCAGGTACTTATTTCAAAAAATCTGGACCCAATGATTTTTCACAGTTACTAGT
This sequence comes from Orchestes rusci, assembly GCA_958502075.1. Taxonomy (NCBI): domain Eukaryota; kingdom Metazoa; phylum Arthropoda; class Insecta; order Coleoptera; family Curculionidae; genus Orchestes; species Orchestes rusci. Next base: position 22,920,905 of record OY293311.1, read on the forward strand.
AATATGACACATTAGCCGCTGCCAAAGTCCTGGACTTATGCTCCTGCCTGTTCCTAGATATCCTTTGAATTTAAACCCTGCCATTTCTCCGGTTTAGGGCCGGTTCGACAAAAACCCTAGCTCTGGCTGTAATACTTAAACATTTTCAAATTACTCACGCTCTTCATATTGTTTATCCAAGCTAACCAAATCACAAATGTCGTCGATATCCGCTTGAACCTACTCAAATTCGTCAACCACATGTGAGAACTTCTCATACTTATGGGTACCATCGAATAAACTTATACCGTGCCTCTAATTAAAAAAAAGAACGCGATTTGGCACTTTTTTATCAGGGTAGCTGTTTTCTGAATCAGAGATACTTCGCAAGATTCGTTACTTTTGGGCCATTTGGCTTTGGCTGGTATCAATATTGATACAAAATACACTAGAAACGGGTGAACGAAAAACAATCAAATCAAAATTCACACCCGAAATGCGATTAATACCCGTATTAGCTACAAAACTAGCTAAAATCAAGGCTGCCAAAGAACTACAATGAAAGAGAAGCAAGGAATTATTTTGGAAAGGACGTACCTTATCATCAAATCACAATTTCCGTGCTTTCAAAATGACTACCCCAGACTATTATGTCTTGACAAAATCCGGCTCGAGAAGGTCCATTTATTAGGTAACTGCTTATTATTTTATCGCTTTTCAGACGATGAAAATCGATAGTGGACTGTATAATATACTTAATCCACCGCATGATAGTCATTATTGATGTCATTTTAGACAAGTGAACCATCAAATAACACACTAGTGGGTTACAAAGTCACTAGTCACTAGTGAGTGATGGATTATAACTCACATTCCCGTGGAAACCAAACAAACAACCTACTTTGACCAAAATGTAAAAAAGTCACTCTGAAAATTATTATCTCATAAAAAAACGATTTCTTCCACTTGTTGGATAAATCATTGTATGCCACTCGTGTGTTATGTTTCCGAAGTCACTTGAGAATCTATACTGTATTCATCTTGCTCTCGTGACTTATTTTCAACTCAACGCACTGGTACCATAAATAACTATTTTCTTCAAACGTCAGAAAAATGGACATTGTTCGACTGAGTATCGGCCACAAAGTTCCTCCGGCGGAGGAAAAGTGACCACATCCAACTATGACAACGAAATACGTTTTCACGGGGCTCTGTTTTAACATACCGTTTGAATTTGAGTGCACCGCGTTTCAGATTATGATAATATTATTATTAAATGTATGGCAAATTGAGAACATGTCGACATTTGAAGAAAAAATAGCATATTTTATTTGGAGGAAAAGTGACTTTTCATGGCTTGCTCTCTATTATCAGCCTCATTCGTTCGGCTGCTTAACACGAGCGCGTCAAGAAAAGTATCTTTCTTCCTCCATATAAAATAATAAACTATTATCCACGACTTTGTATAAAGTAGGTTTTATACTACTTGTAGTTTTCGCAGTATAATGTCAAACATTATTCCATGACAACCGTTGCGAAGGTATAATGTATGAAGATAGAGTATAATGCTACAGGGTACAGAAAACCACGATTATGGCCCGTATTCTCCGTTCGTACTTAAGCTCGTTTAAGATTTGACGGCGTTTAACTACAAGATTTCGTATGCACCGGCGAAATTAGACACGTTTAAGTCGGTTAAACGCCTTCAAAGTTAAACGCCCGATTTGGAGCGTTTAAGGATTTAAACGGCTTCAATTGTGGCGGAAGATGCGTGCGTCTTGAAAAAATATATCATGACATAATATGAACTAATACCACCGAACATATTATTTATTATATATAATGGATATTAGGTGCTGATACCTAATTGTTTTTCATCCCACTGTGAGTGTGTTTATTTTATTTTTTACTAGGAGGAGTCTGGAGACGAATTTACTTCTTGAAGCCGATATTTTAGACATAATAATAGTTTTTGCATGTATTTACATAAAAATAAAAAATACTATAATACCATTTTAATAATTCAATGAACGTTATGTCATTTTTCAGATTTCATTTTTTTTGTGTTATCTACTAAGTCAGCAATGCCATAGTGTGGTTTCAAGATAAATCAAAATGCCATTTGCAATAATTGATGAAATAATTGAAGTACAAAATGGTTTTATTCAAATAATATCACGTTTTGGGATGTCCGTAAAATAATAATTCACCACGTAATTTTAATTTAAATTAATTAGTTTCCTGTCCTTTTCCCGTAGATATTATCATTTTATCAATAGCACTAAAATTATTGGTTCTATAGGTGAGGTGGTGCTGAGGGGAAAAGAAAAATCAAGCCAAAATCGCGTATCATAAAAAAAAAAAAATCTATGCGTACCTAAACACAATTGACCCAGACACAAATATTAAACTTGGAAAAAACTATAGGTTTAAACTTTATATGGCGGTAATAATTCAATATAATAATAAGAAAATAATCTTCAACCTTATGAATGCCTTTGAGATTTTCGTGTGGTTCACTTCTGCATGATCATTATCAAATATGGATATTTTTTAATCATCCTGAATAAAAATCTCATTTCTGATGATTTTTCGTTTTGTTCCTTTCTGCATCAAGATTAAGCATAATTACGACCATGTATTAAAACAATAGTTATTTATCAAAAAATATTCAAATTATTTCAAATATACCATGCATTATGTGAAGTTTATATTCAATTTCACCTCGAAGAGAAAGTGACAGATTTCCGCTAGCCAAACGGGAATCATATGGTACCATCTACATCGAATATGTGTTGAAAGTCACGCTCACGCCAAAACAATGTAGATGGTAGCATATGATTTTCGTTTGGCAAAGGGAAATTTATCACTTGCACTTCGAAGTAAAATTGAATGTAAACCAGGCATTAATGTCAACTGTCAACATCATATGGTCTCCAATCAACTTGAATACCACCAAAATGTTCCCAAATTTCCAACGTTGCCGACCTCTCTAGGTTTAACTAAACGTTGCGAAAATTAGCACGGTGCATACCAAGAAAAAGTCGAGGACGTTTAACTATTTGAACGCGTTTAGTTGAAGGCGTTTAACTGTAGAATCGGAGAATACGGGCCTATATCACTTGAGGACCAACCACAAAAATTCTCTGAATAAATAACCATGGAAACAATTAATTATACCACGGTTATGTCACTTTGTAGACCAATCACAAAATCTCTTTGAATTATACCATGAAGACAATATTTACAAACTCCTGTTGCCCTACAATCACAAAACTTCTTGGCATTGAAAATCTCAAATAAATAAATAATTAGTCGTGAATAAAGAAAAGTATACTACTCGCAATAATGGCTATTAATCCCTCGGAATGTTACTCCCTCGCCGCTATTAATAGCTATCACTTTTGACTCGTGGCATAATCTACTAATGTTCGTCCAAATAACGGGACTAAAGTATCACTTTTTATCCCTCCGGGAAATAATATCGACGAAAATCCCGGAACGAAATTGTTATAGTAATAATTGTGTAATACAATAAAAGTGAATTGGATTTGGTAGCGCCATATCATGGTAAAAATGTAAGGCTGGACTAACGGATCCACATTTTTCTAGTTATTTAATGTTTTCAAATTGTTTTTGCTACGACCTCCGATAAGTAACAAAAAAAAGAGTCCGCACAGTGAGGGTATGTGACGTGTGACAGTTTTTGGCCTCAAGTGTCTTCCGTTCTTCCGTGGCTTGCGAGAGCGTGATAAACATGTATTCATGCTGTTTTTAATGGAATCGATAACAACGATGATATTTCCGATCTTGTTATTATTTATGGAAAGATTTTGATAAAATACGTTGATAAATAATAATTTCGTGCTAATTGAATGGTATTTTTTTTTACATTTGTTATTATTGTTGAAATTATAAATTCCATGGCATCACTGTAAAGAGTGTCGATATCAAAAAACCCTTTGCACTTTGATAATACGAAATCAAAATTAATTCGTTCACACATGATCCAAAATCGTAAACTTAATAGACAAACCTTAGATCACGTGTAAGGGATAACGTGCAATACGTGAAGACACGCAAGGTTACGTATGTCCGTAAACGCAAACGTTAGAGAAAACGAAGTGCGCTTGTCCAGATGTCACGTCTACGTGAATGAAAGCACTTTTTTATCAATAATAGATGTTCAAATGTTCTAAGTTAGGGTAAATTTCATCTGGATACTGAATCACTACTCGAAAAAAAATCAAAAACGCATCGGAAATACAACATTTCGACTGACTATCAAGTTTTTTTAATGGTACACCTCGTATATTTTATCATAATTCGATAGAGATATTTTCTCTTGATTCCAAATATTCAGTATGTCTCCGCATAGGTGTTACAAAAGAACAAATGAACTACAAAATTGAAGATGCGACAAAAAGTCGTTATTGATAAAAGATTTCTTCAGGAGAAACTGCTGTTATTTATTTTTTTAAAATTTTGTACGGAAAATGAGTATAATACAGGACTGGTCAAAAAATACCAAATTGTTATTTTGTGTAAGAGAAAAAATACTTTAGGGATACACTCTTATATTTTCGACTATCTTTTTAAATTGATCTTAGCTCCTTATGGAAAATTGAATTTTCAAAATAAGTAAAAACTATACCAGGAATGACATTTGGTACTTTGAAGCCAAGTTCAATATGGATGGTAGCATATGATTCCCGTTTGACGAGAGAAAATCTGCAGCTTCCACTTTGAAGTGAAATTGAATGGAACTCAGGCATTAAACATCCTGTCCTTACAGAAGAGACTGAGCAACAATGCTTGAAAACCTTAAAAATAGCTATGTTTAAGAAGGCCTCATCTACAGAGCTTAAAAATATCTCTTTTTAGTTAGCTAAGCATTATTTGAATTATTGGTCAGCAATCGACCTTTCCTCATTCAGTCTCATGATGATATTATTATAACAGAACCTATCAGTTGAATCTGTGGCCAAGAAAAGATTAATTTTACTTTTCCAGTGATGATGAATACAACGTCCATACAAAATGCGTAACAGAGGACGAAAGATACGCAGCTAAAGGTACGTATCAAAATGGAATAGTGAAGAAAGGCGAAGCCAAACAGGAAAGTTGGATGGACATGATAAAATCGATTTGTGACACGGAACCCAATTTGAAACCCTCCCTTAGAACTCTGTTGGAAACCATTTCCAATTACGATAATGTCCCTAGAAAAAAAATCAAATTCCTGGTAAGTTTCCCCGTTTATCAATTATTTTTATGACAAGTATTTTGCAGAATTTTATCAAAAGTTCGTCAGGTAATAGGGCAAATATGAAGGAAGTTGAAGAGGTCTGGAATATAATCGAAAAAAATAAAACCAGTGGTCCTAAACAGAACCAAGCGACAAAGAGGCCGATTGATGAGGTTAACGAAGAAGCACCAAAGAAGGCGAAAACTGAGCCAGAGCCTGAAGAATCGGGCAAATTTGACTACAATGAAAAAATTCTGGAAATCTTGCAAAAGAAGAAGAGCTTATCTTTGACAAAGCTACAAAAGAAAATACTAAAAGCACATGGAGAAGTCGAAAATCAGGAGAAAATTATCAAAAAACTTGGTAAAAAGCTGAAAAAAATGGCAAATATAACAATAGAAAATGACACAGTTATACTAAAAGCGGAATAAATAAATCACAATTTGCTGGAATAAATATATTTTTTTCTTGTGTAGCCTTAATTAATAAAGACGAAATGGTTTTTACAAGCACGTCTTTAATTATTATTAAATTTTGCATAACTTAAAATAAAATAATCTATTCTCGCTTTCAAGTGGGAGATTTGGTTCAGTCGCTTTGGGTCAGGGCCATGATGGTAAAGTTGATGTCTTCTTGATCTCTCTCCATGAAGATTTTGCAAACTTTGGCTGCATCCTGAAAAGAGGATATTCTTGGGAATAAAGGCGAACCGCGGGATAAATGATAATCAATGGCAACATTGTTGAATAAACTCAAATATACAGTATGTTCAAGATAAGAATGTCTATCATGACGATCTTGGAAACCATAAGAAATTTGATGATGGTTAAATTAGCGCATTTTCAAACCTAACAATATGCCGTTTAAAAAGTTTTTAAATCGAGCTAAAAAATGGCCGTAAGAAGGTGTCTTTTGTTTTTCCATATCTTTCTAAATAACGTAAACAAATGTAAACACGAAATCGGCTTGAAAATGTGCAACTTTTCCCTAATATAATCATCTTCGTTTCCAAGATTCCCTGACCAACATTCACATTCTGGACACACTGTACAATAACTTACCTCAAGCAATGTGTCCTCGGTCGTTGGTCCATGATTAATGGGAAAGTCCTTCCTACCATCCAGCTCATACAAATAGCCACCTTTTTCTATAAAAGCTACAAAATGGTGATTAACCTTTTCGTTAGGATTAGCTTCAGTCTGTCCTTCCATCGCCAACACTTGATGTGCAGCAATGAGCTTGAAGGCTTCAGAATCTTTATTGGCTTCCAGCAGAATTTCGCCTTTTTTCTCCGGACTCAGATCTTTGCTGTCTTCGAGTATTTTTTTAAAGGGACCGTCTTGGAGTTCCAGTCTGTTACATATTTTTAGTCAAATTTCTTATACCATACCTCATGCCTAAATGAATTGAACGACTAGAAGCATAAACAAACATTTTTGTGTGAGCCAAACATGTTAATGTAGACATGAGGGGAAAGGGGAAAAGCAACCTGCTTGTTTGCCATATCAAGTTCCCTGAAATTCCTTTTACCAGATTTTCTGTCACCAATTTTCAATAACAATGACTTGAAGTTCACTATCATCAAATAAATGTATTTCTCTTCAATATGCAAGGAGAGTGTAGCCTTTTTTTCGTCGCTATTAATACTTGTCGTTGAACACTCGAACGATTTTCCTTGATCTTTCACACTAAGAAGTTGATGAGAGGATTTTTTATCACAACGGCAACGAACTATGTATTCGAAATGCGTTGCAATGACGTTAATAGATGCGTCACAAGTGACAGTTATCATTTTCCAGTTGAAAATAATTTATTTGTTATCGAGCTGAAGATTTAGTGTTGGAACTATGCCAAAAAAGTACTGTGTTTGAGGAGCTTCTTCATGAACGGTTGGATTGTATAGATCTTATCACGAATAAGTTGAAATAACATTACATAAACCTTGTCAAGGGAACCATAACTGATTTCGTTGACAATTGTATATCCTTTACATAGAAAATTAAAATTCATGTTTGCAGTAAGTGAATTTTTACTTATTTGAACACTGAGTTTTCTGTAGAAGTCGAACTTGAATCGTTTGGCATGTAATGTTGGTTGATAAATGGAAATTGTTGAATCGTGTCATCTCTGTTAAATATTAGTTAAAAAAAAGTCCGTGCATCATGTGTGTCACGAAAACTCATGTGACATCAGATATTGACAATGCAGAATTTAATGTTTCCGGTTATCAAACTGTTGTGTGTTACTCTAACAGTCGACATACAGGAGGGGCCATCTGAAGAGTGACTTGATATTTTGAGTAGGTACTGTACAATGAATCAATGCATATTGGATTTTAATTATTAGAATCCATATCGATGTGAATACAGTGATAGTTGGTACATGCTACAGATCTCCTTATTCTAGAGCCAGTGATTGTTTAGAAGTACAACAAGAAAAATTGAACGAAGACAGTCAAGAAAATACTTCATACATATTAGGGGATTTGAATATTGACTTGATGACAGATACCGGCTAGGCAAGAAAGTATAGTAACAATCTTAAGGCTGCAGGATTTAGGCAAACTGTAACAAAGGAAACACCTCATCAACCCTGTTGGATCACATCATCTACTAATTATTATGATGCCATAGAATTGCAAACTTCTCTGTTATGATATCATCAAATTGTGGAAACTGAACTGATGAAAAATACTACTCATTATCAAGAAAAACCAACCTGGACAAAATATCGACACCTAAATGACAATAACATCTCAGCGTTAATTTTAGAACTCATTGGGAAAAACTGGAATTATACATCAGTCGATGTAAACATGTTATATGCCGACTTAGTGCATAATCTTCAAAGCGCTCTCGATACCATGCACCCGTTGAACAATGCCAAGCGAAAAAATACACGTGGACCTCGCAAGAGGTTCGTGAAGCTCAAAAGCTATAGAAGATTCTGTATCACTAAGCAAGAAGATTGGATGGACTATAAGCAAAAAATAGAGCCACTTCAAAGCCACGCTCTGAAAGAAAGAAGTTTCTTGAATCGAAGATTTATGGATGCAAAGGAAATGGTAAAAAAGTGTGGAAAACGCTGAGGATAATTTTGATGAGTTTTATCTGGAAAGTTTGAAAGAAGTGATTGAGAGTATTGAAAAAGTAAAATGGGATAGTCCTAACCTCCAAAACCCAATGAAAGTGAAAAAACAAGCTTTACAAAACTTAAGACACTCAATTTATAACTTGAAAATAGGAATTTTAAAAAGAATATCGAATAATTTTACCTCATTTTAGCTATTGTATGTCACTTTTAATTTCTTGTAATGAGGATGTTATAGATAGGCAACAAAATAAAGTTATGCGAATGGGCTCTCAGAATATAGAAAGGACAAACGTAATTCTAATTTATAAAATTGAACACAATTTGATGCTAAGTTATCCTAGTTCAAAAAGGACCGAATTCCACTCATATAATATAAGATCGAAAGACAATTATTATAATATAACAAAAGTAAGAACAAGCTTCAAAAATCATTAATTTATGAGGGAGTTGGTCTGTTTAATGCTTTACCTGCAAACATTCAAGCAACTCCAACTTTGAGAGAATTTTCAGGAAGTAGGGGAGAGTGACGAACGGGGCAAGTTAACGAATTGCATTTGAAACAAAAATTATGAATGTCAACCAGATCATTTCTGCATCTTTGCATCTCTGTTAAGCCATAGTTTGATGGGTTAAAGATGGATGACTCTGGTAGCAATACTTCCAGTACAGTAGTCCATAATCCGAGCCATAATCTATATCAGATCAGTCGCTACTAAAATGTAACGCCGATAAAATAAGTTTTTTTGAAAAAATCTGAGGAAAGAATAGTCTTTGTTAGCATTGGGTGATTGTGTATAATGTCTCGAATATGATAAGATAGAAAATAACACGATTGCTCCTTTTCTCTTTATATTTCTGACTTTTTACAAAAAAATTGTACCCTAGCGCAAGTTGACGGGGGCAAGATGGCGATTATCACATCAACTCTTAATAAAGGAGAGAATGCGAAAAAAATCTAGAATAGGTTGATCAAGAAAATGTTCAAGTATTAGAAGTGAAGGAAAAAGTGTTTGATGATTCGAGTCAAACCCCTTTCTACACAATACACAAGAAAGAAAAAACTATATTTTGTGTCCAGGTTGCCAGGAACCCTACACTAAACTTCCAATAATTGAGGATTGTATTCAATGTGGAGGATGCGAGTAGGGTTGGTGTTCGTACGAGAAGGGGGTTATCTTGCCCCCATAGAGTTCGTCAACTTACCCCACTAGTGGGGCAAGATGATGAAAATGTTTTTTTTTTTGTTTTTTTTCTTGTATGTTTCCAAGAATCAAAGTTTCGTTTGGTTTCCTCAATTTATTTGTTAGCCAAAAGGGATTTGTCTAGTTAGAATTAGGTATATGTATTTTATATGGAGTTTTTTTCCCTTACTATCGTCATCTTGCCCCACTCTCCCCTATATAGTTTTTGCCCCTCTTTCGAATGGTGCTTGACATTTTTATCAAAAACTACACAGAAAAAAGTTTTGAAAAGTGTCTTTTATTTTTGACTGGAAAAAACGCCAGGTCACGCAAACTGACAAATTAATTGAAGTTTTTGAATGCATCATCAGTTCTTTGGTAACTGATGCAGGATCAAAGTTTTCTCAAATTTTAAGCGGTTTCTTTGTTTTTGTCCATGGGTGATTATGTTGGATGTTTAAGTTTACGTACCTATATTATATCCTTGTAGATGGTAAGTCAGTTATTGTTGACTTAATTATTGAAACACTACTTTTTCCTACAGCCGTGCGGAAAATTTTTTCCGCACGGATATGTCAAAATTGACAATATCATAAGCAAACAGCAACCAGGTTTCCAGGTAACTATGGTCGCTTAGTTACACATTTCGACATTCATTATTATTTATTTGTCATTAGTTGCATCAGAAACTTTTAAATTACGAATTATATCCTTATTTCCGCACGTCTGTAGAAAAACTATTGTACCTAACACTTGCGGAAAATGTTTTTCCGCCCTCGGCTGCTTCACCGAACTCCGCTACGCGTCGGTCGGTGAACGGCAGACTCGTGCGGAAAAACTAATTTTCCGCACTTGTTAGGTAAATAGCTATTTTAAAATAGTGCAGTTTTCTATCACTTCCGGTTATATCGGAAGTAGCCACCAACTTCTTTATTTTAAATAGGAACCCTCATTTTTTATTCCACATTTGGATTCCTTTTTGAAAATTGAGGACAGTTTATCAAATAATATCCATGGTCATCTTTGACCATTTTGGAGATATTTGATTGACTGTTAAGGGGGGTATTTGAAGCTTTGTATCTCAGAGACTAGTAGACGAAAAACAATGGAATTTGGGGGGTATCTAAAAAAAATCCTGGACTTCATAATGATCTTGATCATTTTTCACAATAATCTACAGGGTCTTGACAAATTAGGAAAAACAAAAACTTCAGAAAGAAACTCGGGTTTTTCAAATGGAATGCCCAATTTTTTATTTCAGGTACCGTCAACTACTTTGTCATCCCGGGGAAACTTTGTCACCTCGGACGCCACCACATTAATATTGTATGATTTCTTTTGATTCATTTTTTTTTCTCGTAACGTTTTTCTGTTGTTTGGGGTACTTACCAGATAAAAATGGTAAGCGAAACCGTAAAAACTCTGGGGACCCGAAATTATTACAGTTATACCAAAAGAACCTTGAAACTGTTTGAATACATTTTTTTATGTTCTTAGTTTATAGTTGGTTTGATTTTTTTTCCATACAGTTGCCATCAAGCATTTAATAACGTAATTTTTTTTTTATTGAAGTATTGTTTCTAGCCTAGAAAGAAGACAAAGTAGCCCCAGGCCCGGGGTAAAATTGTCACCCCAATTTTCATTTATTTTTTTCGAAAAATATGTTGAAATGAATGGCTCACTTGGTTTTTTTAAATTTATTTGACGTGATTGTCTCCATAAATAAATTGACGACAGTAGAAAAGGTCCCAAAAACGTGACAAAGTAGCCCCGGTTGACGGAATCAATATCAAATTTTTTTTCGATTGGCACTACATGGTCCTATACCTAAAATTGGCAGTTTTCGAATTATTTACATTAAAAAAATCATGTAAAAAACTGACAATTTTAAATAGAGGATGATGTTATTTAGTTTTTTTTTTTGAATATCAAGATCAGTTTATCAAATATGGCCATCTTTCACCGTTTTGGAAATATTTGCATTTTAAGAAAAAATTTGACAGTTAAGTGGGGTGATTTGACGGTTTATATCTCAGAGACTATTAGACGGAAAACAATGAAATTTTGGAAGAATGTACCTATAAAAAATGCTGGTTATTCGAATGATCATTATCATTTTTCCAAGCATTTTTCACAATCATCTACAGCGTCGAGTTCGTCAAGTACAGGGTCTTCACAAATTATTTAAAAAAAAATATATTATCTTTTGAAAAACTCGGGTTTTTCAAACGGAATACTTATTTTTTCAATCCAGATATTCAAACTGGACAAAATCTTCATTCGATAGACATGACATTGTGCTATACATAAAAAAACAAAAGACTTCAGTTTTTTCTAAAAAACTCTGGTATTTGAATTGAGTGTCGCTTTTTCCATTTCAGATATTAATTCTTGACAAAATTTTCCTTCGATTGATACTACATTGTCCTATAGATAAGACCGATATGTTATTCACATTTTTTCCAATATAAAGTAATTAAAAAAAAAAGTGAATAACACTATAGTGTCAAACGAAAGAAAATTTTGTAAAGAATTGATATGTGAAATAAAAAATGGGGCATTCCAATTAAAAAACCCAAGTTTTCTTGAAAAAAACTGAACTTTTTTGTTTTTTGTAATTTGTCAAGACACTGTAGATTATTGTAAAAAATTATCAAGATATTTGAATGGTAAAAGATGGCCATAGATATTTATTATTCGATAAACTGACCTTAATTTTCAGCAAGAAATCTAAATGTGAAATAAAAAATTAGGGTTGTCATTTCATTTCAAAATAAGGAAGTTGGTAGCTACCTACGGTAGGTATAACCGGAAGTGATAGAAAATTGCCACTATTTCAAGAACGTAGTTCATGGTCAAGAACCTTTGTGTGTAAATTTTTATAAGCGTATCATTAAGGAGTTTTTGAAGCTCCTATTTGACCCGTTATTAACGTTGCCGGTTATTCTGAGCATGCGCTGAGGTCTGGAAATAACAGAATCGGTTATCGGTAACTGATAACGTGTTACGTGATCTACGTAGCCTCTTCGTTCACTTAATAACCGTCGGTTATTTTCTCATGTTGTCATATTCATATACAGTATTATTTAATTATTATATAGAAATCGTGAAACATACAAAGTACAATTGAAAAATGACTACAGTTGCATTGGATTGTGAGATTCTTCTTTTTATTTAATATTCAACAGAAATTGTCCCAATGTTTCACGGCTTGGCAACAGCGTAGTTGATGTGATCTGTCTATCATAAAAAGCATTCAATTTTATTTCGAAGTGGAAGTGTCAAATTTCCGCTTGGCAAACGGAAACCATATGCTACCATCTACCTACATTGTATTTGCGTTCAAAGTCACGCTTACGCCAAATTCAATGTGGCCAAGCGAAAATTTGACCTTTCCACTTCGATATTAAATTCAATGTGTACCAGCCATTACATTTAATCTCACCTTGATGTGGAAGTGACAGATTTCCGCTTGTCAAACAGTAATCATATGCTAACATTCACATTGAATTTGGCGTAAAAGTGACTTTGAACACAAATTCAATGTAGATGGTAGCATATGATACACGTCTGCCAAGCGGAAATCTGTCACTTCCTGTTCACTTTATGAAATTGAATGTAAACCGCAAAATATCACTCAATCAAAAACTAAAAACACAACAACTATGATGACAGATGACAGTGATACGTCAAATGTTAGATAGGTTTCTAAATCTCTTTTTTGGGTATTCTCCGTTATTAATGTTTTGTTTTCTGTGCATGCTTAGGCGGGATACGTTAATAACGTTGAAATTAACAAGGGGTTCAAAAACTCCCTAATAGGGCTTATTGTCCCTTTAAAAGAAAGACCCTGTACAATAAAGTGTGCTGAATAAACAACTATTTTTTCATTCATTTCGTTTCATTCTTTCAAACGATGCAAACATCGCAACATCGCGTGCCAAATTCAAAACAAAATGTGACTCAAACTAATCGCCTACGTTCGGGGTGTTATGCTGATTCTAGTCGTTCAATGTTGGAAGCCTTCATACCTTTCAGAATTGTTGGCAATGCTATGTATCAACGCCATGGTTCCACAGGCGTTTGATACATACTGCTTCATAAAGAACAAGTCATCGTCCACTTGTTGTCCTTTGTCTTTTATTGTTTCTGCTTCTTGTTTGGCATATTCGTAAAACTACGTTTTTATTAATGTCGCTCAGTGTAGGTAACATGATTTATTTTACCTTGTCGCTGCATGGAAAGAGTAGAATAACCGACAGGACCGGTCTTGGCACCCAAGCCAAGGCGTCTGCATCTAAACCATATACGTCCACTATGTTCCATTTGTTGGGGACACCCAGTACGTGTATGAACTATTGCATTTTGGTACATAGTTATTTGTTTATGATAATATTAATAGAGCGTTTTAGATACGTTTGTTTATGTTTGAAGAATTGAAATGATGTATCAACAAATAATTCAAGAAGTAGACACCACTGCATATTGACTATTGAAGTCCTATTTTTTTTTCAAAGAAATATTGATAAAGCTTCAATATCAACAATATTACTATTAGATTATCAGTAATATGCTATAAAAAAAAAACAGCAAATTCATTTACCTTGTTCATAACCTGGAATACACAACAAATGAGTAAAAATTATTCAATAGCAAACTACACGACCTTACATCTGGATTGGATTCTAACGGCAATAATTCCATTTCGACGTCTGAGATCCAACTTTAATTAAACTGATTGTTTTATGTTTTGCAAAAAATTAAAACCCGGCTTCGGTTTCTATTTATTTGACTATTGACAGATTATGGAATAATTTAATTTGACGTCCAATTTACCTGTCAAGGAGTCGGCAACCCTGCTAGAGGCTAGAGGCCACTAATTTGAAAATTATGATTAAATAAACAGAATGACAAATAATATTCCAAGGTAGATTGAATATGATACAAATCAGGTAAAATAAGAAGAATACAATATCAATAAATCAGGTATACATACAGGGTGTTATTCAATGATGGGCCGTTATTCCAAATATTCCTGAAGAAAATTCAAGTTCAAACTCAATTCAAAGATCCTATAGACACATGACACATGTGTCCTCAGTAGTCTAGTCTGGTTTTCATCATGCAGGGTGATAATGTACCCTGTACTTCGAAAACGAGACTATTTCGGACACATTTTATTTTTTTTAGATAGAGCAAAATACATTTTTTTGTCTCTTGATATTTTTTTCAATTTTTTTTTTTTCGTTTTGAGGGAAAAACTCAGAACCATTTTATTGAATGTTAAGATGTTGTTAAAATAAAGTGGTTCTTATTTTTTTTCTCGAAAACGAAGAAAGATATGGAGAAATGTCAAGAGACAAAATAGAGTTGTATTTTCAGCAGCTTCATCTGAAAAAAATATGAAATTTATATGAAAAGTCACTGGCGCACATTGTTCGTCAATATTATTCGTGGATCTACCCCTCGGGACGCCACTCTGAGACTCATAATTAATTAATGGGTCCCAATGGTCCCATGATTGAACGTTTACGTTAACTTAACGTCGTGGGTCCTCCTATGATTGAACGTTTACGTTATCTTAACATGTCCATATCACCATGGTAACGCTGTTATCAAATGGAACATTTGCATTAGTAAACAATCATAACAGATACGTTAAGTTAACGTAAACGTTCAAACATAGGGCCCCTTGTCTGTTAGGATTAAATTAGCCTAGTTTATACCGACAACTTGGTCCGCGGACCAAGTACTATATCCGAACCAAATATTTGGTTCGACTGGTGTAAACAGTTGCGGACTAGGCTGGTACGCTCTTGGTTCGGTACTCGCCAGCAAGTGTACCGAACTAAATTGGGTTCGATCTGGATCAAAATTATGAGGTTATGTTGATTGTTTTTATTGTGAATTGTGTTGGTTCTGAGTTTCTAAGGCAATCTGAGCGTACTTACTCATGTTTTTTTTTGTTTACGAATTGTGTTGATGAATAATAAGTAAGTTCGGCATTGTCGTCTCAGATCCGAGCAGATTTTGGTCACGTGACATACGACGGAACAGAGCAAGGTGGAATACAAGAACGATTCGGACTTGTTTACCTAACCTCATCAATTCCATTTTCCACAATCTATAAATTATTGGTCGTCCGTAACCGTGATAGAATAAGTTTTTTTTCAAATCTTCGTCTTGCAAGTGAATAATCTTCATTTTAATATCAAATTCGTCATTACCTGTCGACTTATAACAAACAAAACAGTTGAATTATAACCTCATAAACACAAATCTGACAGATCAATCGCTTTCGTCGGTCCCAAAACGTCGAGCAAAAAGATCGTCATCCGATCTGTCAGATGTTTTTATCGAACGATTCCGATTTACCTCTGACACATCTAGATGTCATAAACGAACGATTCAGAGCAATCGGAGAAGTCTGATTGCGATGCCGAACCCGCTTATTTTCGACTTGTTTTTGACATTGGACGAATTGCGGGCGTACACATTTAGCTCACGCAAGACGGTGTAAACGGGCAGGAAGCAAGCATTGGTCCTACCGTACTATCCCCACCAGCTTGGTCCTGTCGGACCGAACTAAACGAGTTATCGATGTAAACTAGGCTATTGTTTACTAATGTAAATGTTCCATTTTCTAACAGCGTTACCATGGTGAAATAGACATGTTGAGTTAACGTAAACGTTCCAATCATAGGGCCCAATATCTGTCAGCTAATATTAGCGTCTTGTTATATTGAAAAACTGCAAAAATTCAACAAAATCGGCCAAAGGATCTTTGAGATATTAATAACTAATTCGACTTTTTTCCTTACTTTAGTACACGCATGTTTATAAGACCTTTTCTACTTGAATTTTGTTCAGGAATGCGCATATTTGGAATTACGGCCTATCATCAAAAGTAACACCCTGTATGCCTACCTAATTAAATAATAATACCCGTTTATTTCTTTAAACAAACTGTAACCACAGCATATGCTGTGCTTTAACTGTTGCTTCAGGACTTTATTCACTTGTTTGAGTACATATATCCCAATCTTTCTTTCCTTTTTTTATGCTTCTTTAATTTCCGTGCAGTCACCCTTTGTTTCTGGCTGAAAGATTTCTTCCACTGCAAAACGAGATCTAATCTGTGTTTTTAGTTTAGGTAGGTGGGAATACCTAATTCTTTATTTATTTTTTATTATTGAATCCGTCTTTATTCTTCCCTTCAACGTGTGATCTGTATCAAGCTTTTGATAGAACTTCGTACTATTTATTCCAGTCAGTGAAATGAAAGGTTGAATTCCAGTATATTTTTGAACTGATTTTTTTTCTTTTTAATTTGATTATCGGTTTTTTTTTAACTAGGAAGAAGATACATTTTTCCAAATCTGGCAACACTGATGCACTCTGCCTTTTGATTTGTGTGCGACTGTGACAGCACACGAGCTGACGTGTTTTCAAATAAAATAACATCATAACCTCGATTTTAAACACTTGAAAAATATTCGTGTTTCTTTATGAAAATAATATTTCCATTAGATCATTCGAATTAAGATAAACATGAATAATTTAGTATTCTTAACCGTA
Organism: Orchestes rusci; assembly: GCA_958502075.1. Taxonomy (NCBI): domain Eukaryota; kingdom Metazoa; phylum Arthropoda; class Insecta; order Coleoptera; family Curculionidae; genus Orchestes; species Orchestes rusci. The sequence goes on from OY293311.1 coordinate 22,937,984, forward strand.
GTGCTATACATTTTGGTGAGTGTATAATAGCATACTTCACATTTTCATTGATAATGGACATTTTCAGAAAACTAGCTCCACAGAATTCACCTCAGAAGATTGCTGGACACTTGGTTTCAACAAAGCGAATTTGCTTTGCTCTTCATGCGATCAACTTCCTAAATTTGATTTGGATATTCTCAAGTGAGCCCTTTTTGAATAGAAACTCCCTCGGAAACTTCATTATTGTCCTATTACTCCTATTCTTTGTTTTTTGTTTCTTTTTCTCGATCTGGGTCTTCAGGGTGACCCAGAAAGAATGGGACATAAGGTAACAGCAGGTTCCTTATTAGAAAATATTGCGATGGGTCCAACTCGAGCCCCAACTTGTCCAATCCGAAATTTGATAGTGCCCTATGATCAAACATTCACGTCAAGTTAACGTATACGTTACGATCTCTTACAGCCATATGCACCGTATGTGAGCTTAGCCAATCTCGATTAATTTTCAAAGTTAGATTAAGCGGTGTTTTGTATGCACCGAAGAATTCGTTGCAAGGATCGTTAATCCCTGGTGAGACATTTGACAACGTCACAAAATAACCTGCAAAAAAATATCAATTACAATTTTGAAATTTATGTTGAGTGATTTGTATTGAGTTTTGCTATTTGCTTACAAGTTTTAATGAAAAATGAGCAACTATATGGATCAGTTACATCTGCAAGCCTGATATGACGTTTAGCAAACATTAGCCAAGGGGTTTTTCTTGTAAATTCAATATATTTGGTGTAGGTATCAACTTTTATTCTTGAATCATTCCTATATTTCCTGTCCCTCTTTTCTTGGGCTTAGATTTCATGATAGTGAGTGATTATAATATTATACTGTATACCTGGTCTAATACAGCAAGAATAACAATCCCATCCCCCTGATGATAAATAAAAACATCACTTTTTACAACACAAAAAAATATATATTTTAGAAGAAACAAGTGTTTAATTAAATGATTTTGTAAGGAATGCCCCGAGGAATGCCCATTGATAAATTGACAATATTGTATAATTCTCAAAATCATTATCTGCCTACTTTGAAATTATTACAAATATGTACAACTTTTGGAAAACGCATCGTTTGACAACTCAAGGAAAGAGGAAAAACAAATATAATTAAGTAAAATAATTTCTTATATAGTTGATAAAAACACAAACCTTCTTATATTGGGATTTCTGTTATAAATTGGAACTTGGATGAAGTCAAGAAAATTGAATGAAAAAATCTCATTTGGGAAAATAAATAAAAAGTGATGAGACCATCAGTTTGAAAAGTTTTTATTTTAGTTTATCTTGTAGAGAGGATTAGTATCTAAAGCTTGAATACAAAAAGTAAATCAACAAGTCTATTTGTTTATGGGAGTCTGGGTTTACCCATAAACTTAAAATTTTGAATTGAATTAGAATAAGACAAAACTTTGAGATAGGTAGACATTAGATACCTCTACAGGATATAGATAGGTAGTTACCTACTCTCAACACTAATCCAAATTGAGTCGATCGATTGAATGATAAAAAATCATAGGTAAAATATGCGGTAGATATCCGAGTGTGATAGGTACACTGTTTTTTTTTGTACCTACCCAAGGTTGGTTGATATATCAATTAACCTTGGTACCTACCCACAAAAATGGGTACCTATTCAATTCAATATTCTATTGAGCAATTCGCCTTATTATAAGTGTATTGTGGAGCAATAAATATTGCTTGATATTGAGATCTATTTTGTATAGTACTCATTGACTCGAGCATTGACTATACCTATTGGAATTGGAAAAGAATCCTACACCAATCGATGATTTTTTAAAAATTTAAATAATCCTCGTTAATATTTCACTCTCATAGTTTTGTCTTTAGTCGCAAAACCGCAAAATCTCTACGAAAAACATAAACGAATGAAAGACTAGGTTAGAATTCGTTGAAATTCTTCGATTAAGCCTAGAAAATGGGGCGATCAGAGTTAAGCGACCGATTCAGGCTTAAGCGCTGCGGTGCATCAGAAAATTGGAATATAATCGCGATAAAGACTTCATCCGGATTAGATTTCTACGGTGCATATAGCAGTTACCAATGCAAATGTTCCATTTGCTAACAGCGTAACCATAGTGAGGAGGATATGTTAAGTTAACGTTTAACGTAAACGTTCAATCTTGGTGTCATTAATCAATGCGTTCAATTGTCCTCCGTAATTACCCCCCATTTAGGGCCGATTCTACAATTCAAGTATAACCTTGGAATAAGCAATACTCCGTAAAACCAATTATTATTATACAGGGTGTCCGGTAAGTATAATAATATGGCATAATATTGGAAACGTATCGGGGAGGTCAAAATAACCCTAGTCAAAATTTTCAAAAAAATCCAATATTTTTTTTTTTTTTTTTTTATTCAAAATTACTAACTCTTTTACAGTCAATCACTCTAAGAGTATCAAAAAGTTTTCCAACATCATCAATAACAACAACTTGTGTTTCGCCGTAGTATTTTAGTGTATTATTGCAATAGGTAAGGTGTAAAACAAAAACCTATTTTTCTCGAAAACGGTTCGTTTTATTGGAAAAAAAGAAGAGCACCTTTTTGTTGAGAAAAAGTCAGAGTATTTGAAAAAGTTGGGCCCAAAAGGTTTGGTGGCAAGTCCGTTCCTGGTTGCTGGTTCCCCCTACAATTTAAAATATTGATTTTACTATGGTTTCAAGAGTCTTCATGTCCTTCTCAACATACTAAAATGTCATCAAATTATACAAGCCAATTCAAAAGTTAGAGCTAAAAAATGTAATCGATGGGTACTCCTTTAGGGCTCTGTATCTCCGTTGGGAGGCACTTTAGGAGGAAAAGTCATATGACAAACTGCGGTGGTTTTGACCTACCCTATATGCTCCCGAAATAATGCCATTAACTTACCGGACACCCTGTATTTAGAATCGGCCCTAACGTGAGTTACAGGGTGTCAATGTTAAATTTGTATTTTTGATTTTCTCAAATAACTTTTGAACTAGTGAAGTTATTTTGATGAAATGTGGTATATATGGGTGGTTTGACATGCAAAATTCAAATCTTGTCTTAGTATAGTTCTGACTTGTAGGGGCCGCCACTTGCACACCTTTCCACTCATTCAAAAAGTTATAACTTTTTTGTCTCGTTTTTTGTACGAACTCGTACACTCGTACGACAGAAATGGTTAATTTTCTCAAAACATTCATTGGTATGATTTTTGTTTTCATGAAAATGTAGCTAAATGATGCCTCCTCAACTAGCTCGCGTAAACCACATCTCGATATCTTGGGTAAATCAAACTTGTTACTAGATTGCCTATAACTTCGGAATCCCTAGATCGATTTGACTGTTCTTTGATTCGTTTTTTAAAGAGGAAAATTTTATTCGCTTAAGCCGACCACACAACATAAATTGTCAAAGTCAAAACTGTTTGTGATGTTTCTTCGAAATTTTAAATGCAAACTCACTAAATAGATGCATGTATCGCGTAATTTGGACCATTTTTTACCACCTTCATGAAGATCATTTTTCTATATCTCTTGAAATAGAAGAGTTAAGTAGACTTCATCAAGAAAAAAGATTTATGTCAAAAAGATAGACTTCAGATTGGTTCCGATTCGTGTGAGATAACGTGTTCTTGAGTCAATGTTAAAGAGAAAAACCTATAAGTGAGAATGCCAACTATTTTTCGTTTTCGATTTTACGAGCAGCTGTCAAGTAGAATAAAGTGTGTCACAAGTCACAAATAATACGATGGACCAGTAAACATCTTATTCTAAAAATATTTTTGAAAATTGAAATGAACAAAAAAAAAATCTCATCTTTTTGAGACTTTCAAGTTAACTGCGGCTGCTTCAAAAGTATGCCTCGAGGCATTCCTGAAGTCTCCATAACCATCCTAATTTAAAAGATTTAGAAAAATTATCTGTATGAAAGTATTAGAAAATTTTCCAAATAACACGATAGATTCATCTATTTAGTGGGTTTGCTTTTGAAAATGTCTAAAAAACAGTTTTGGATTTCATAATTATGATGTGTGTTTTATTTGACAATCAAGGGAGTAGTGTCAGGGGACATACAGAATATCGTCCCAAATCTGTTTCCATTTTCTTTTTTGGTAGTTCAAAGGGAAAAATTTCGAAAATATGTGAATTTTCTGTTTTCACAGAACCGCGACGCTCACTTGCGGCGCTCTTAGAAACTTGAAATAATATAATTCCAGCATTTTCTCCTGGGCACATCACTCTTCAGATTTTTTTCCTGGGTCTCTATGATGAATAATAACTGGTACCCTGTCGCTGAAAATGAATCACCCTGTACAACACTATTTTTGTATTTTGGCATTATATGTGAAGTTTTTTGCAAGATTTGACAAGACCGCAATTGATTTGAGAATACAGCTTATATGGAAAATTTGATTATACCTACATAATATATTGCATCAACAGTTTTTGTTCCAAAATCCAATTCAGAAATTACCACAAAATTCACTTTTTTCTACTTCCAGAGGTCGACAAATTATATGTACCTGCATACAACAAATTAAGTCAAGTCATCCCACCATAACGTAGACGTGAATCTCATGCTTTCATGTATCACGTTAACGTTTACGTGTTCGCCCAACTTGAACTGTCTATCTCTCTTCGAACTTTTGCAAAATTATCACTCTGTCCCTGTTGAAACTCTTGATTCCGTCATGTAGCGTATTAGTTATGTTATCGCAATCCAAACGAGAGTTTTTTTTGCTGGTGACTTCCAAATATTTGGGATTATACGTATTGGGAAATGCATAATATAAATTGTCAATTGAAGATGTTAATTGACAGCAAACTGACTCAATTTCAATTTTATTATTCTTAATGAATCTTTATTGTTTGTTCATCAAGGGATCACTGCAAGGAATGTTGCAGCCCCGACGAAAAAGGACAAGACGACAAGAAATACGCTAAAGCCATTCTTGAAGTTTGCACGTGCAAATTTGGGGCTTATCCACAAATACAAGCTTTCATCAAGAGTGATCGGCCGGCTAAGTTTCCCAATTTACAAATCAAATATGTCAGAGGTCAGTATATCTTCAATAGAGCAATAACCTGATGCCAAGCGACTGACAATGTACAAATAATGATTTTAGGTCTGGACCCAATTATCAAATTGTACGACAAGGATGGGCATTTGCAAGAAACTGTAGCTATTGAAAAATGGAATACTGACTCTGTTGATGAGTTTTTGAGCACGCATTTGGAAAATGATGATGATCAGGATTACTTAAGAACAAATAGAATTTAATCTTCCAAATAAATCCTTGCTTCTAATTAATATACATATTTTGTTTTATTATTTATTTAACTTTTACATGAGTAGCGATATCAAGCTGACGGCAGTAGATCGGGGTACGTTCAAAAATAAAATCACCAACAAAACGTCAAAAAATGCTTTATTACGAAAATACTTTACGGAATTGTAAATACTAATACATCCTATTCCTTTTCTACATAGTTTATCTTCTTATTAATGCCCTCGTTTTGATCCTCAATCTTCAAAGCAATTTTGGAATTCTCAACAAACTCCATCAGTCCTCTTGACATAAAATACGGCTTACTCCCACCATCATTTGTGTGGCAATCTTCACAAAAACATATAAAAATCGTATCGATCGTCATCTACAATTCGACATTGAATTCAAATTTGAACAGTTGCAATAGACTTGCCTCATAGACTGTCATAAAACAATGCGAAATAAAATAACTAAAAACTCCAACCAGCAAAATAGGTACCCATGGATGATGAATCTCTTCTTTGCTCTGCAACAAATTGTTAAGAAACTGCTGCATCTTGTTGGTTGTTACCTTGAGAAAATAAGTAGCAACGCCCACATTACAAACCACAACAAGCACTTTGGAGAGGAACAAAACAAAATCTCCCAGTGAGTTGATAGTTGCAACTCGCAGAGGATTTGAAGCTAAGTGTTGAAATGCTTGTTTGCCTGATTTGAAAAGTGGATATCCGGACATTGCTGGAAATTTTATTTAAAAAGAATTCTTAAACTGAATATTCTCACCTGATACAATATAAGCATTTCTAGTCAACACATTCAGCACCTTCTCCAATATCAATAAGCAACAACCAAGGCAACAACTCATATACACTACACATGAATTCTCCTTGTATTTGTTCATTATCTTCATGTGTAACTGAGCAATTTTCCTTAAAATCTGAACTATGGCTAGTACCAACGCGCCTAGGGCTACAGTACCCAAATGAAATCTTGTCAAGTTATAAAAGCTTTCAATTATCGGTGTGGTTAATTTGGATTTTTTCCTGAGAATGTTTCGAATGGAATTTTGCAAAGGAATTCAGTAGACCTACTTTGAAAAGTACCATCTCGAAACTGCCCCAGCTATTACCATGTGTTGGCATCCTACAACGAATTGGATCATCCAGAACAATCCAAATATATTCATCAGTTTAGTTGCATTCATTATTGGGTCTTTTTGGTAATAGAAGACGTTTTCACGTTTTTTTGTTAAACGGCCCGAGCTGTTGATCCACAGGAAGAAGTAAAAGAAGAGAAATATGGTGAAAATGATGGAGAGGAATGTCTATATAGAATAATTAGATTTAGTTCAGATGAGTCAAGTCTTATGAAACTTACCAAAACCGGTTCAAAAAGCAAAGCAGGCATGGCTGACAACGCCTTTCCAGCTTCTCTGAAAAGTTGTATGACCAGCTTGATTCGTTTCAGCATCACCAAAATCACCACAATTATCACAATTGTGATTATAGTGGCTATAATCGCAAAAGCTAAATAAGTATCAATATCTCTTGTACTAATCTCAGGTTCGATTAGTTGATCCCTTTTGAGACCTGACCAGGACCTCCTGAAACAATCGTATCAATGTATAGGATAATTTAAAATTGCTTTTACCAAAGCTGAGAGGTTGTCATTACGGAAACAGCCACTGAGCCGATGAGTACTATCCATACAATGGCCCCAGATAGAAAAGGAAATAAAATGAGAAAGCTCAAGGAAATCCCAAGAGATAAGAAGCACATGAATATCAACAGCTTCCAGTAGCTGTTGAAGTCTTCTGATATTTCCACAAATAGGTCCTCAAGGTGTACGCCAGCCATAACTTTACTCAGATATTCTCTTTTGTGCTTCTGAATACATCGGTTCAAAAATTTAACGCTAAAATGTATAAATGAATTCCAACGTTTTATGGATGTGGGCACTTATTACAATCCCTGATAATTGGAGCAGTTATTGGTGCAAATCCTGTCAAAACGTCCTGGATTGTCCTTATCAGGCAAAATAAGAGAATAACTGAAAAATGTGTTTGTTTCCATGTTTAACAATCCACTGACATACCTTCCAAAGTTCTCATATTTCGGAATACAGTCTTTCACGTGCAAGTTTTTATTGGAATCCTTGCATATGGTACCGCAATTGTCGTAACCATTAAGCACTCTGTCAATTTGTCCGTAGTACATGCAGTAGCTAATCATACAACACTTTGAGAACAAGGTTAATGGAATTTTTATTGTATATGATATATTTACCAGAACTACCAGAAATGTAGCGAATATAGTCGTGGAGCATACATCAGTTGGCTTTCTGTGAATTGGTTGGAGGTAGTTTTTGCTGTATTCAACATTATCGCCTGGCTAGAATATCAAATTAGTAGAGTGATCCATCACGATGATATTTGATGAATCTCATCACAAGTTTACTTAACATTTTGCAGCCCCCTGTCAAAGATCCTTTAAATTATTTGACGGCGGCATATGCCTTAAGTTTCTGATAAAAAAATATTATCCTATTATTATCTTCCTAATTGCTGTCAGTGAACGACGAAAGACTGAAGAGTCTCTAGAGGCGAGCTGGTAGTGCCGGTATTCTCAAGACAGCTGATGGAGCTGCGGCCCAGCACAAGCTTCCGCGCATCCTTCCTACATCTTCTTCGACGGTACTACCGCTTGGAAAACCCTAAATTCACATCGAAGATCACGATCCAATGCCTTAACGGCCTAGGGTTAAGGTTCTGCCACTAAGGAACAACAGAGTAAAACGTCTCAGGGTTAAAAGGAAACATCATCAATGCTGATGAGCTGTGAACAGCTTCTTCCGTTTAAAAGTACTGAACTTGACTCGGCAGTCCAAAAGCATTGAGCAACATATATATCTTTGGAGTTACCATAAAACACCAGGACAAAAGAACTAACGGAGTACTGTTGCTCGTCGGCATTCAAACATTCCGGTATGCGGCAACCTCTCGACCAATCAAAGGCGAAGTGCCGAAACCGTTACCAGAATGTTGGGCGGTGCTAAAATCTAGGTCGGAATGTTGACCTGCATTTCGAGATTTGTTGCGGGGATAACATATTGATGCGTAGGTGTTGATAATATAAATAATATTGAGCATAAAAAAAAGTTACGGAACAAAGTGTTTCGGGGAAGATGAGAAATGTAAAGGATCTAATAAAGTAGATGACTGAATATGAAAAGCAGACATAGTTTATTTCGAATAAAAAGAAGCCCACAAAACCCTTCAAGGTTTATTCACAGGGATATTTTTTAAGTATTTTTAGATTCAATGTGTACCTACATACCTATTTTATGTATTTTCATATAACAGTGCGTTTCACAATATCTTAACTATTCTTATCATTCACTACTTTTTTATTTTACCTGGAAGGTACAAAAATGAGAATGTAGTAGGAGGTGTATAACGGAATAGGTATTTCATAGGTCGTATGGGTACCTACACTACAACCTGTTGAATAAAATCTCAAGTACCTACCTTCGAGTATATACAGGGTGTCCCAGCAAGGGTGGCCACCGGCCATATCTCAGAAACTACTGGACCTAGAACTTCAGGAAAAAAAAAATATCACTAAAGTGGCCACGAGAAAATGCTGGGAAATATTTCGAACTTCGAAATTTTTCTTAGCTTAAATATTAAAATTCGAAATTTGTCCGGAAATTCTCAGATTGAGGTATATCTTTATCAACATGGTTAGAAAACCTAGACAATTTCACGTCTTTTTGGTACAGCAATCATTGGCATACCGATCTTCGTGTGAGTAGGGGAAGGTGGTGAAAGTGTAATTGTTCAAGTGGCTGTAACTTATAAACGACTTGTCCGATTTTGTTGCGTATAGGCTTGTTTGGAAGATAAATGTGAGTACTTTCGTATATCGTATCCAGTGATGCGTGATTGTCTCCAGAAAAGTTGCTAGAAGGGGTAATGGGTTGAATGTGGCCCTTTTAGTGATCATATTTTTTTTTCTGAACTTTTAGGTCCAGTAGTTTCCGAGATATGGCCGGTGGCCACCCTTGCTGGGACACCCTGTATAGGGCGTTTAAAATGAAAGATATAGCATAATGCATAATATGAACTATCACCATCAGATTTTATATTTAGATTGCAGTGTATGATTCTACAGGGTGGGGCACGAAAAACTTCCCACCCAGGTTTTTCTCAGGTGTTATGGAGTTAATCAAAAATCGCTTGGACACATCAATTTTTTTTTTGGGGGACACATTTTTTGGTATGTAAGAGATACGAGGTGAAACTAGTCAAAAATCTGTCCCCCAAATTTAAAAATTGACCGAGCGATTTTTACCCAAGAGAAAATCTGGGTGGGAAGTTTTTCGTGCCCCACCCTATAAATATGTGTATGTATACAGGGTGTTCGTTGTAAGTGATACCACACTATTTCCTCAGTCAAAAACCTTATCCCGATTTCATTTTTTACAAGCTATCAAGCGAATGCCAAAAAAGTCCCACGACGGTACTGGTCACTAAATAAAGTACCTTTAGTAGAGTTTTAAGTTCAGTGGACTATGAACTTTTGCAAAAAAAAACTTAATTTTGAAATGTTTTTTCCCTTTTATCATCTATGTTAATATGTTAAGTAGGAATGGGATTTCTCATTACACTTAAAATGACTACCTCAGCAAAATTTACCACGCCATCAGTTATTATACGTAATTTTTCTTCTTTTAGGGTGTGCAAAATATACAATATTCGCCATAATGTTGGGTACATATGAGATTTTTTTTTATAATTTATATTTTTGAGAAACTTTCTTTGGGGAAAATCTGCGCATTTTCGATAACCAAGAAAACAACTTTTATACATGTCATGAGTTCTTCGATTTAGCGAGAATTTCTCGAAAAGTTGTTAAGAATCCACGAAGGACTTCACACAACGAAACAATAGATCTATTTTGAGTGCTTTTACATTTTATAGAATAAATACCTTACTTATTAGTATACAATTCTCGTTATTAGGATATTCAAAGTTGCACAAAAACCCGTCACAGCCTAGTGAATTCCGTAAGGATCTTTCTTTTCTAGCTGTTCACTTACTGCCAAAATATATTGTAATTACACGCCTCATTATTCTCACCAGTCACCAAGTATCTATGCACATTACACATCAACATTCCGACCTGGAATTCAGCACCGCTCATTATTCTGTAATCTGTTTCGGCACTTCGCCCCTGATCAGTCGAGAGGTTGAAATCGACAGAATTTGAGCTGGTGAATGTTTAACTGTTGCCCGGCGCGTACTCCGAAAAAGCAGGTGGTGGGGTGCTGACCCAGCAGTTCCAATCAAGAAAACATATGCAGGCGGTTCCACAGACCTTCAGACTGTGGTGAAGAGGACGAAACGAAACTGACTCTTCCAAATAACCTGATAGCAACTTTTGATGGCAGACTTAACAAACAGTATCGAGGCGAAGACTACAAATAAACAGAATGGACGAACTGAAGAAATTCTTATAGGTACCAGACGAAAAAACTCATTCAAGACCCGGAAAAGCTTCACATCCCTTAGCTTACATTTGGAATACTTATTGAATAAAGTCAACGTTTTGTATGATTTAGGTATACCAAACTTGAAGCTGATGCCTCATAACGGTTACTCACCTCTGTACTGCAAGGGTGTATCTTACCCGAACTTCCTATCATATTCCCCATATCACTCTTTCAAAATGAACCTGAAAATGTGATATTATATCCTTTACTAAAATTTAAATAGACCTAGCAGAACAATAAAAATGTGGTGGCATGCATTATAAAGTCAATAGGTTTTGTGGTTTTTTGAACGTTATTATTATATTTGACTCACTTTTACCTCCTCGAGAATGTTATAGGTTCGATAAAGGTACTTTACATATCACTATTCCAATCATTGATATTATCGACTACATTTTACATTTTTAAACAATATTGCATGTCTGTTGGATAGACTGTTGTTTTGCTCCATCCCTTAATATTTACCCTCACCCCATTAGGCATTAAACATACAGGTTACTATAGGCAACGCCGTTCTGGCATTGCATACAATTTATTCAGTTATTCGATTATGGGCAAGTGCATCAATAATTGCAGTATAGAGGCTTGTATGATTTATATAGGTATCATGTTTGGCGGTAAACTTTTGATTGGATTTCAAAAATGTCTCATATTGACAAATCCTGGATGTATGGTTTTCGTAAAAATTTCCAAAATCCTTCGTGATGAAAGAGAAGCCAACATTCTGGAAAATCACTCTGCATTTTTTAAGAAGTCTACTGCCACCAAAAAAAAATGGGGTGAAATAAATCCACGTCAAAAGGATTGAGTGATAGCTCATGTTTTGAAGGTCTTCTGTCCCTCATCATATACTCTAAGTTTGGCGAAGTTAACTCTTGCGAATAATTATTTATTTAATAAAAAAAATACAAGCTGTGATATCAACAGGAGTGACAGCACAGGCTTGAAACTCGGCAGTTGTAATCAGGGTCGAAGGACCTTCAAAATAATGTATCATTCGATTTGAGATTTTAGGCGAGAGTTTCACCCTGTCCAAGGGATTGCAGATGAGAGTTTGTTAATACGCCCAATAAGTGTCTCCCTCGAAAACAACGTTGATGTGTCAGAGGGTCTTTTAGTGTTTCATTTTTATATTTGAATGTCGCCGGTTCGCCCACTTGCAAATTTATTTGGTGACGTGGGTATTTGTAGGTTTTTACCACTGTTCAAACTTCAAATTTCTGATTAAAATAACACGACTATGAGGTGAAATGATTTTTTACACGCTTCCGGCCTCCACCTTCCGTTTAGGACGTAGTTGCAGTGTGTGTTTTTCTGACGGAATCATTTATCATTATTCTACAAACATGCCATGTAATGATGTATTTACAGGAGGGTTAATGCAATTTTAATGGCTCTGTTTTGTTAGGATTCAAACACAGTAAAGACCAAATTTAAATATTTACTGAAATACCTATTGAATTTATTCCTGCTAGAAAAATACAATATTTTTTACAGTCGTCAAGAGAATATAACATTATACAATGACAAAAATGACTACAATAGTAATGTGGACGAACACATTTCAATATACAGGGTGTCTGAAAAGGTCAAAATCTCACCACATATTCCTGAGATCAAAATAAGCCGATTTGAAACAACTTGCCTCCGTCTGAAATTGCTCTGTTTCCAAGATACAGGGTGGCAAAGTTAAAAAAATAGAAATCAAATTTTTCAAATCGCGTGAACATTGTTAAACGTTCTTTTTTTTAGTTTGAAGTAATAAAAGTCTTATTATTTTCATTATATTGATATAAATCATGATTTTCATATGGTTTCCTCACCCCATAAAGCTATGCCAACCTACAAAATCAAAATACTACTAATTCACTCACCAAATTTTATCCTAAAGGTAATTTGAACATTCTGGTGCGGCATCGAACACTAAAAACCAAAATACCTCGAAAACTACTTACTCTAGCAGATTATAACAAGAATACCTTTTTCACTTGAAAATATCTACAAGATCATTTCCTTCACAGAAAAAGTGAAAAACCATACTGAGAAAAAAGATGTGGCCAATTTAAACCATCAGAAGTGGAGTGTGCAGCGCCCTCAAAGGGCCCAATGAAAAGATGTACATATTCAGGTTTTGCATCCCAAAACACCCCTGGGTACTAATTTTCAAAGAAATACTTTCAAAAATGTTCACACAATTTAAAAAATTCGATTTTCATTGTTAAACTTTACTACCCTGGTTATCTTGGAAACGCAGCAATGTCGGACTGAGGTAAGTTGCTTCAAATCGGCTTATTTTGACCTCAGACATATTCCTGAGGTAAGTAAGATTTTGTAAAGAACTTTTACAAGTATAATATAAGAGTATGGGCTAAAATTTATTTTTTAGATTTGGTGCTTTGATTCTTTGGATCTTTGGTTCTTTGATTTTCTGGTTCTTTATTTATTCGGTTTTTTGGTTCTTTGAATTTTAAATGTTTGGGGTGGTGTAATGGATTTATCAAATTTGCTGAGAAATCAAAATGTAATAAACAGGGCGTTTCATCAATATTGCGAAACAAATCGGAATAAGTTTCCCCGCTTTAAAATATAAGAACAACACTTCACACTTTCTATAAACATGTATCCGGAAATGCTTCGTTACAGAGCTAAGGGTGAAATTTTATTTTCATTAAAATAATAATATTTTAACTTATGTCGATCTTTTGATGAAAATTGGTATATTGAAGTTTCCTATCATGCGAAATTCGAATTTTATCTTAGTAAGGCCCTAACTTGTAAAGGGCACTACCTAGACTTATTTTTCAGGATATGAACAGCCATAACTTTTTTAGACGTCCCTGTATTATATTTTTAAGTAAAAAAAAAAAGATTTCTCTATCATTCTCGAGATATTTGAATTTGAAATGATGAATACATGTGATTTTGAAATTATGGCGAAGCATTATGTTTCATTGATAGTGCCAAAAAATCGGGATGAGTTTGCCTGCTTGAAAATTTTACCACAAATTTTTTACTGGAAATATGAAGCAATCATACGAAATATACAGGGTGTCCGGTAAGTATATGGCATAATTTCGGGAGCGTATAGGGGAGGCCAAAACAACCATAGTTTGTCGTGAAACTTTTTTCTCTAAAGCGCCTCCTAACGGATCGATTATGTATCTGCTGTAACTTATTTCGAACCGTCTTATATAATTTGATGAGATTTTAGTATCTTGTGTAGGCCATAAAGACTCATAAAACCATAGTAAAGTCAATATTTGAAATTGTATGGGGAAACCAGAAACGGACTGGCCACCAAACCTTTTGGGCCCAATTTTTGACAGGTGTCATTTTACACAGCTGAAAACTACTTTTTCATATACTCTCATCAAAAAAGGTGCTCCTCTTTTGTTTCGATAAAACTAACCGTTTTTGTGAAAAATGGGTTTTTGTTTTACAGGTTATTGCGATAATACACCAAAATACTACGGCGACAAACCGGTTGTGTTATGTATTTTTTTTTGACACTCCCAGAGTGATTGATAGTACTAGAATTTGTCAAATTCAAAAAGAAAATAAAAAACAATAATACATTCTCAAGAATTTTTCTGATTTTTTTTGTGTTTTTTTCCAATTTTTAACTAATTCTAGTATAGGCAATAAATCTGAGAGTGTCGATAAATTTTTCAATTCCAAAAATACTTATAAATACTCGCCGTAGTATTTTAGTGTATTATTGCAGTAACCTGTAAGACAAAAATATATTGTCATCGTAATAATGGGGTGGAAAGTACGCTGAATAAATCCACTCATTTATGTTACGATGATATTATGACGCATGACCTACAATGCTGACCCAACAGTTTTTTTTATATAAATTCGGCCACGGAACGATGGTTCGGGAGGAGGGAAAAGTAGTGTCAGTCAAGCTTCTAGCTTGGCAAGAATTCCTATTTTCCCTCTCCAGCCATCGGCCCATGCTGATCCCCCGGCTGTAATTGTTGACCGTCAAAGAAAATAGAGATGTTGTGAAGTGACACGAGTTTCCCTTCTGTCTGAGTGCTACGCCCCTAGCGCGCAATAAGGGTAGGGTACACTTGAAGACCCCACAAGCCCTTATTGTGACATTTGGTGGATGCGCCTAACGATCATCTCTCGCACGCCAAGCGTGTATAGTGTACAGAGTGAGTACAGGATGATCTACGGCCCAGAGTTGAGAATGGCGTACCAGAAGGGGTCTGAACGAGTCTAAGACGTACCACAGCACCGGGGGAAAGCACAGTAATAGGAAGCTTGACTGACACTACCAACCTCCTTGTGTTTGTATATATTGTGTTTTTATTATTTTGAGATATCTATATATATTTATATTTTTTCTTTTATAGGGCATTCAATGTCTGCTTCCGGTCCTCCGATACCCAGCTGAAGAGTATTGTTCCAGGATCGGGTATACAGGTCACTCCGGACTGAGTAGGAGTGTCATGTGTCACCCTGTAGTCCCATACTTACGGAACATCACCAACAAGGTCAAGCTGCAATTGCAAAACCCTGATGAGCCAGCCAGCAAATCTTCGCAACGTCAGCGAAGATCAGAAATTGGGGGAACGGTGACCGCTGACAATAGATTGCAATTTGTAGTTGTTTTGCTGTTGGTGATGGTCAGGGACAAAACCATACTCAGCAGATTGACATAATGTAACACAGGACCGGAGCAAGTTTATTATTGTTTTAAGTTTTAAGTCATGTTTTGTAAGGGGATGGAGCATGTTGTCAGTTAGCATTGGGGGCCAATGCTCGCGGGGAAGGGGCATATGTCATCGTAATAATGGGGTGGAAAGTACGCTGAATAAATCCACTCATTTATGTTACGATGATATTATGACGCATGACCTACAATGCTGACCCAACAGTTTTTTTTATATAAATTCGGCCACGGAACGATGGTTCGGGAGGAGGGAAAAGTAGTGTCAGTCAAGCTTCTAGCTTGGCAAGAATTCCTATTTTCCCTCTCCAGCCATCGGCCCATGCTGATCCCCCGGCTGTAATTGTTGACCGTCAAAGAAAATAGAGATGTTGTGAGTGACACGAGTTTCCCTTCTGTCTGAGTGCTACGCCCCTAGCGCGCAATAAGGGTAGGGTACACTTGAAGACCCCACAAGCCCTTATATTGTGACAATATTTTTCTCGAAAACGGTTAGTTTTATCGGAACAAAAGAAGAGCCCTTTTTTTAATGAAAAAAGATCAGACGATTTGAAAAAGTAGTTTTCAGCTCTGTAAAATGACACCTGTCTGAAATTGGACTCAAAAGGTTTGGTGGCCAGTCCGTTCCTGGTTCCCCCTACAATTTCAAGTATTGACTTCACCATGGTTTTATGAGTCTTTATATAGTCTTTATGGCCCACACAACATAGTAAAATTTTATCAAATTATACAAGCCGGTTTAAAAGTTAGAGCTAAAAAATTAAATCGATTGGTACCCCCCCACATAACACACTTTGTCTAAATCACGTTAAAAAAATATGACTATTCCTAATATTTTTTTGACATGTTTGAATGGCGTTAAAAAAACGTCATATCGCAATGTTTCCTATAACACCATCAAAATGTCGTCGTTTTGGTTCAATACTTCTAACGTTATAATTTCTGACATCGTAAAGTTGATATTTTTTATGATATGTTTTTTATAACATCTATCTGATGTTAGTTTTTGATATGTTATTTTTGTTGACATTATGTTTACATATTTCTGACGTTGTCTTTTATGATAAATTTAATTGTTACAAATCCTGATATTTTTAAAGCATTTTTGAATTTGGCGGGTGTGTCACAAGTGGTGGCGTTAGTGTGCATTGAGAACTTGTCATCAATGTCAATCTTGCAGGCAGCGTGCATTGTTTGTTGTGTCAACAAACTGTGGGTGGATGAGTCTTTCAAGGTAAGCTAGTAATAATTATTAATCATCATAACAATTCAAGAACAATTTGAGGCTCGGATGTGAAGAGTGAATCAATTTCCAAATAGGTATTTACAAACTTTCAGAAATAATTTCTTTAAAAACGCCACTCAAGCCAAAGCCAGGACACAAAGACGTTCTTTATCGGGAAAACGTCGAATGAATATATATTTTTTATCTATGGTCGAATGTTTATGACCAGGCCAAGTAGTTTCACACAAAACACAACGAGCTTTTGAAAAACACTTTCCTCCTTATAGTCCTTGTTGAAATATTTTTTGCAGGTAGGCAGGCTCAGGCAGTATCGAACAAGTTTTCGAACGTTCGAACGAAGCGGCAAGATGTTTTCTCCGTATTGAATCAAGTCAAAGGCTAATAATCCATATACTTAATAGGTGAGTTTTCTCACACATAGTAATCTTTTTACCATTTATGGATTGATCTCAAAAGTGACCATTTGTTATAGTATAAACGTTATTTTTAGTCAAATCTTATTCAATATTCAAAGAAAACGGATGATGCAATGATAGTTAATGGCGTCCTTTTGTCGTTTTAAAATCTATTTTGAATTAGTCACGTTATATTTTGATAGAAGGGGTATTTTGCCTTTATTCAATAATTATTATTCAGTAATAAAATTTTTAAAACGGATTTAGTTGGGTAGTTAGGTATCCTACAATTAAGTATTACTCTAACCCCAGGGTACGTGTCTCGGATTAAATCGGCGCTATTGCTTACTCCGCCGTTATTATTGCAGCTACGATGATGTATTATATAAATCAGCAAACTAGGTATAATACCTAGGATTTTTTCTGCTGATAGAAATGGTGAAAATAGAAAAACAATTGAACATCGCGTTTTCGATTTATCCCATGAAATGTATTTTTGTTAAATGAGATATTGAGTATATTTTTGCACAGTGTTGAATAAATTTCTTAGTAAAAAGAGTTCATTTGCACTAATTTACAGAAAATTTCAGATATAAAAATTCTCTATAGAATTCCAAATAGTGAAACAACTGAATAATGGTTGCCATTGACAATTAATCAGCAGAATTAATCCTACTAGTTTGCTGATTTAAACATCATCGTAGCTGCAATAATAATGAAGTTTGCAATGGTGCCGACTTGATCTGATGCACCCTGTATAGGTATTTTCTGGAAATTCTGTTTTTTAATACCTATTGAAATTGAAGCCCTAAAAACTACAAGGCAAGAGTTACCAATGAAAATTCTGGATATAATTAGAACTCCTCAGATAACGAAATATTTTGTTAATTATTATCTATTTCGTTTTTTACAATTCTAGATATTTTCTGTGTACATACCTACACATACCTACCACCTCGCCTTCCACGAAAGATGAGCCGGTCAGGAGACGCCGGGAACGTGGTGAGTTCATCATTTGTTTCTTGAATTACCCACGAGATAACCCAGCTTCAATCAAATTTCCTTTCACATTTTTATTGATTGTCTATAAGTATATTCTATTTTTACTTCCTTTGTAAAAAAAAGCTAAATTATTTATCGGAAATATGACTAAGAATCAAATTTAGCTAATCAAATCTTCCTTTTATTCGGGTGTCAGAGGAAAACTATTGTTATAATTTTCTGAAAATTTAAATTTTCAAATGTACCTATGGGTATGGGGTATGGGGTATGGTCATATGTATAGAAAAGGCCTCAAATTTGGTTAAACTCTGATCCTGCATCAGCTGGTGCATCAGTTTATCTAAGAAGTAATGGTGCATTCAAGAACTTCAATCCATTTGTCAGTTTACGTACCTTGACAGGGGTTTATCAAATGTTTTTGAGTCTTATTGACTACGATGAAATTATTTTATATTGTATTATTAAGAATATAACAATCTCATAGTCCGTTGGTACAGGGTCATTCCGTATATATTGACCAATATGCTAGCGGCGTTATCTATGGAAATATGAAAATTTTGTAAATATGAAAGTCTTAGATATTCATCTAACTTTTCAAAAATCCTATAAAAAAAACAAAAGACTATCGGAATGTCAATATTTTTCCAAAAGTAGCATTTTTTTCAATGGAACCCCCTGTGTCATATATTATGAAAGAGCTTATTTTCCCGATTTCAAAATAGTACATTTTGTATCAAGGGCGGAAAGTAGATGATTTTGACGAGGGTATAAGTAGCAGCACGAGCGAAGCGAGGGCAGATATTAGCCGAGTCAAAATCATCTTTCGTCCGTGGTACAAACAGTGCTTTTTGTACAACCAGTTTGTAATAATTTGAAAAAGAATAATTATGAAAATCAAAAATAAATAATCGATACACTGCACTACACTGCTGACAAGTCAGACAACTGACAAGTTGAATAACAACTGTCAAATCTCAAATCATGGTTACAATAGGTGTGTTCCCGTATTCTTTTGTGGTGCAGATTCATTGTCACCGAGATTGTCACGTGATAAGTTCCTTTTAGTATGCTAGGCTGTCACGTGGTTATTAGATTCAGAGGCGTTGGGATCCAAGGAACCGTTGCTAAGCGACCTACTTTTGCGCCCGCGGGCGCGAAAGTACTTTTAGGCCCGGCTGCCAAAATTAGCGAGTTTCCGCCTGCTTTGCATGCATTGAAAAGTGGACTTTACGTGTAGGTTGTACAAAAATATATTGTTTGATATCTTTCTGATGATTTGTTCAGTAGATATTTAGGTTTAAAAATGTGTTAAAATTGGTATTGAAATCCCGGTTGCCATGGATGAAGTTGCACACATTTATTAACTGGAGAATATTTGGAGTAACATCCAGAAAATAAAGTTATTTGACCTCCATTTCTATTGACTCAATCTATATAATCACGATTCTATCATTTTTTCCATAGCAACAGGCATGTGAATTTTAATTTTTGAACATTCTTAAACTTGAATATCTCCTGAACGACTCATCAGTAAGGTATCAAACTATATAAAATCAGGAAAATAAGCTGTTTCATAATTATATGATAATATATTAACATAATGGAGGTGTCAATATACAATTAATTGATTTGAAATATCCAAAATTTAAAATTTGGTGGTGCTTTCTAATAAAAGCGTCAAGGCTGAATCTTTGAAAATATTTTAGACCGATAGATTAGAGGCCATCATCCAATAGTCCTTGATAAGCGCGAACAAAAATAAAGTTGATTACCATATCAAGCTGTAAGTTCGTGTATAAATAGCTTATCAGTGACGAGTGAAACAACCTCTCTACGTGGGAAAACTTTGTCCGTGGGAGGTTTTTCTTCGGCACCTCGGAAAATATTTTGATGTCATCATTTCAGGTTATGTATACCCACAAAGTGAAAGTACCTAATAAACTTGTCGGACAAAGTTATACTGACACATGACTACACCTAGTTAAGCATTCCTGGAAGTATAACCTAAAATCATGACATCGAAATATTTTCCGAGGTGCCGAAGAAAAACCTCCCACGGACAAAGTTTTTCCACGTAGAGATGGTTTCGCTCGTCACGGATAAGCTATACACGAACTTACAGCTTGGTGGTGATCAACATTTTTTTTTGTACGCTGTATCAAGGACAAGTACTTAATCACATTTTCAGAACAAGCCTATGTTCTTCGTACACGTCTAACCTGATGAGAAAATTGAGTCTCTTTATAGTACATTATTCACTATATTTTTCTCTATAACATTTTGTCATCATCTTTTATAGTTTGTTTTTTTTTTTTTCTAGAATCATACTGGGATCCAGAAAATGTTTATTTGGAATAAAATTTTATGTTAATTATTTGGAGAAAAATGTTCAGTTTTATGGTAAGAATGTTTGTTTTTTTATGTTATGCAGAATATATATTTTATGTTTGTTTTTTAAATAAAGAGATATTTTATTTTCTAATGCAGTTTTTCATTTTTTCTTTTTTTAGCCCCTTTATCCTACATATATTCCTCTCATTAGAGATAATATTTTTTCAGGTTAAGTCAATTTATAACCAAAAAGCACGAATATGAATAAAGGGTTACTGTTAAACGTGAAAACAACAGAATCACTCATCTCATTTTTGAACTTCTTACATATCAGAGATCCAAAACTGAGTTTGGCGATTTGGTTTTTTCACGTTGCTAAGTAACTTTTTGTTTATATTGGTGTCTCTAGGCTATGAATGAACTTTGGAAATACTGTCAGATCAATAGAAAAATTAGATTTTTTCAACGTCACAAAAACGTTGGAAATATCATTAGTTCAGGTAGAAATAATGTTAAAATAATACATGAATATCGATTGATACAAGTTCACAAAAATATCAGGAATATTGAAGTCATCAAGATACTTTCAAGTGAAAAAAACGTTGAATATATGCAAATAAAAATGTTGTCATTACTGACGTTTTTATAAGTATGTTGCAAGTAAGTTAAAAATAAGTCATGATTATATATTGAAAAGATATATCAAAAACGTCATAAACCATAACGTTTTTGAAAGTAACGTTATCTGCTATACAGATTAATCGTTTATTTAACGTTAGATTAACGTCATTACGCAAATGGACGTTTTTGGACATGACATTAGATTGACATCATTTTAATGTTATCTGGCTATGTGGGCCCTTTATAGGGCTCTGTATCTCCGTTCGGAAACACTTCAGAAAAAAAAAGTTTCATGACAAACTGGGGTTATTTTGAACTCCCCTATACGTCCCCGAAATTATGCCATATACTTACCGGACACCCTGTATATGTAGTAAGTTCTAGCAGGTTACCTCCATCATAGTTTCAAAATCACATGTATCCATTACTTCAAATCCAAATATCTCGAGTCGAATGGTTGTACGTAACGATTTTAAATAATTATACATTTTCTACGTAACAATGATTTTTTTTTTACAAAAATATAATATAGTTTTGTTCAAAAAAATGTTCACACAATTTGAAGAATAAGGATTGGATGAAGTCACTTCCAAAAATGTTTGTAAAGTACTCTTTGTTTTGTTTTATTGTTGTTTATTGTTAACTATTGGTATTTCTCTGTTCAAAGCACTGATCCATTTTTCACCCAAGTCGCTTCTTTACATTTCCCCGATTTTACATATTTTTTTCAACATTCGATTTTTTCTCGAGAACAATCTGATCTTCTACAATCTAATTTGCTTAGAAGTAGAATAAGGTTGTTGATAAATCAAGGATGATAGAAAAATCTTTTGGTTCTCAACAAATGTATTAATAATAAAAAATCAAAGCATTAAACATAAAAGGAATTTTCAATTCAAACGTAACTTATTAATGGCTCAATTCAACGTTTAACTTCATGGCAGCACAATTGAACTGTGGTATGTCCTGGATGTAGATTAAAAGCTCTTTATTTTTTGTCTCGAACTCTCGAAACTTGAAACATTCGTTCTTGTTTATTCCTTTAATAAAATACATATCATTCCTTAGTGATTTTTCATTGTCTATACCTTTTGTCAGATCGATCAACGTGTCGATAACATTCTTGGCCTGTTTCAACAAAAATGAACGAAACACTGTGTTCCAGAGACTCATGATCCTGGAAAAATGTTGATGAGTAATCCAGATGGAATGCTTTAATCACCTCTGAAGACATCCGTTGAAACTCCATGGCATACCCTGTAAAGTTTGCATTTCCTTCATTTTAGAACCAAACGTCTCCTGGCAGCAAAATACGATTACTTCTGATAAAAACACTGACATTTTGTCCTGGATTTTCCTTATGGAGTCACTGTAGTTGAATAAACGATTCGTCTCGTACGGTCTTACAACTTCAAGTTTGTTACAAATGGCTTTATTGCACAGGTTGATGTCGTTACTTAGAAGTATCTACAACATTTTAGCACCGAATCAAGAAATAATGATTCTGTAAGACATCTTACAACTTTTCGGTATTTCTCCTGTTGTTGAAGACAACAGGCAAGTATCTTGTCATCGGGACCTTTTCCCAAATCCCTTTGTTTCGATACGTCATCAACTGACTGACCTGAAATCGAAATTACAAAAAACTACATGTTATTAAATTACCAATTACCAAAAAGTATCGGGTCCTTCTTTTGCAATTCTTTATTGATCAAAAGCAGACCTTCTCGAGCTATAAATTTCAAATGAGTGTTATCCTTGAAAAAGTCTAGTTCTTGTAGAACCATCCATGGTACAAGAACCACAATTTGGGCTGAAATTATTTTTCATGAAGTGAAAGGCGAACACCACATCTTACTTGGAGTATCCTGTTTCAACACATTTCTCAAGACTGATAAGTGGTGCATGAATATATTTGTATCAACAACAACACAAGTTGCCTCACTTTTTGTCGGAGTTGGGGCAACCTCTGAAATTGTATCATTCGACTCCTGAAAAGGTCTATTGAAAAAAACTTGTATGCACTATGTGCGCAAAGCTGAAGTAAAACTTTTTGACCTTAAACAGCTAGAGAATAAGCTAAAAGAACCAAAGAACTAGAGAAATCAAACAAACAAGTAATGAAACAACCAAAGAGGCAATAAAGGACCAAAGAACCAAATGTGAATAACTACATACTTCGTAAACGAAAAGGCACAACAAGAAAACCTCTCCTCTGTGACCAAAAACAATCTCGCTATGCGATTTATCAAAATAACTACTCCGTATAGGAATATTATGTCGTAACCGATTTGCGTAGAGAAGTTTTGCTTCCAAAATCGACAAATATTCATACTCACATCCACGTCGGATCCATATTCCGAATTCTGATCCTCATACAAAATACTTCTGTTATTGATTGTATCGTTGAAATGAACAATCATGGATGTGTCATCTTTGGTGCTATTGAAGCTCGACAATTCTGATGGTCCTCCGATGTCATCGACCCACATTTGAACTTTATGTCTTGATTCCTCTGCGGACGTAGAAACTGAAATATAGGAGCAAATTCATAAGCAGAACGATACCAACACTGACGAATTCACGAGTTTGGTGAGTTCATATACTTTTTGTGGAGAAGGCAAAACTGTCTCTTATATAAAAAGAAATCTGTTTTCTCTTATGAAGAGTGTCTTGCACGATTCTCTGGGTTTTTTTCCACATAAGTATCTGCTCTTTGTGGATTCTCAATATGCCCAGCATTGGTTGCTTGGTAGATGACCCTCTAAAACGTACAGAATATCGATAAGAGCAAAACATGCGTCCTTATCCTTATGCAGTTCATTCACTATGAGCCTGATTGCAAAACAGTTTCTTGAATCTTGGAGTGTGGAGCTGTCGAATAATCAGATTTCAATATGGTAAACCTATGCTATGTAATTTCTCCAAGATATTTGAGATCATCCTACACGAATTCCTGTTCTCCAAAGTACGAAATAGACTCTCACAATACCAACACGGCTTTTTTTGGAAGATCATGTCTGACCAATCTTTGTTCGCTTTCGGTTCTAGATTCAATTTGGACTCCTGAGAACTTATTTACTGAAAAGTACTAATTCAACCTGTCATTGAGCAGAGGCCTTTTTCCCAAAATCTGGAAGGCTGGCAGTTTCTCCCATTTTTAAAAAGGACAATTCATCCAATATCGAGAATAATCGCATCGTGGTATCTATCCTATGTAATTTCCCCAAAATATTTGAGATCATCCTACACGAATTCCTGTTTTTTTTTTCGGAAAGATCATGTATGAGCAATCTTTGTTCGTTTTCGGTTTACGTGTGCCCGTGTGCGACGCCATCAACAAGAGGAGCCAAGTTGACGTTATCTACACTGATTTTAGTACAGCTTCCGACCAAATTGACCACCACTTATAATCTGTCCAGTTCGGTTTCTCTGATTAACTTGTTTCACTTTTGAGCTCTCCTTGATCATAGGCAGTTTGTTGAGTTTTAGGGCTTTAAACCAGACCTGTTCGTGCCTCCGTCTGGTGTTCCCCAGGGTTCTAATGCGGAACCACATTGAACAGACTGACAACAGTACGAGATCTTGGGGTGATATTCTTCTTCCTCATATTGATCAGATATGGTGACCACTGCTTTTAGGACATTGGGTTTTATTTTGCGGAACTGTAAACATTTCTCCAACATAACTACTCTTGAACTGTTGTACTACTCCTTTGTGAGATCTAGGCTAGAATATTGATCAACCATTTGGTCTCCTATTTACCAGTGTCATAATCCTTCTGTGGAGTCCGTCAAAAGACGTTTGTTGAAGTACCTCATGTTCAAGGAAGATGGTGTATAGGTACCCCCAACGAGATCTTGTGCATGTTCACATACTCACCAGGTTTGAGGAGTTGCTGATTGTTCGTCGTGATTTACAATCACTATCGTTCCTATACAAACTCCTCAACTTCAAAATTCACTGTCCATTTCTTCTCCCTTCCATTTGCAAGGTCAAATATCTTGCTCCAAAGTCCTATTCATAATAAGTGTCATGGAACAAATTTCATGAAACTTCCATGTTCACTAAAAATCTTGCGCAATCTATCCGGATACTCACTTTATTTTTTTTAAGTATTTTTAAGTATACTTACTGCTTTATTATACCGTTGTAATATCTTTTTTTTATTTGAATGTTTTGATGAAAGTATTTTGAATTTCCTGTACCTAAGTGGGCTGTCGGAAATAAATTGCTATTATTATTATTATTAATATTGATTCTTTTTCCCGTCATGCTGAATTACAGTTATTTTTATTTATTTTTTCTTTCTAAAGGATGGTTGCATCGTCTGCAAAAATTCAGATCTGCTATATCGTTGAAATACAGCAAGAGTACCGGTCCCAGAAAAAATCCTTGTGGGACTTCACAGTTAATGTTCTTCAAACC
Source organism: Orchestes rusci (assembly GCA_958502075.1). Classification (NCBI taxonomy): domain Eukaryota; kingdom Metazoa; phylum Arthropoda; class Insecta; order Coleoptera; family Curculionidae; genus Orchestes; species Orchestes rusci. Next base: position 22,963,543 of record OY293311.1, read on the forward strand.
CGAGTTTGAATTAGAAGCTGTATGTTTGACACTTTGATGCCTTGCAAGTTTTCTTTTTCCATAGTATGACTTTTATACATCAGCACATTTGTAGGATGATTTTTGGTATAAGATCTTCTTTTGACGAGTTCTTCAAGCTGTTAAAATGAATGAGTCAGCTTTAAAAACATCCGGAAGATTGAACAACGACAATCGAACAAGTAGTAGCAGATACTCATCGTTTGAATGTTTGTTTTAGAGATCTATTTCACCTTCGGATTAGCGTTTACCTGTAATCGTACAATGTCTCTCATGTTCGGACGACACTTGGGGAAGGTTGAATTCGATATTTGTATCTTGACGTGAATCCAAACTCTTTGTATGTGCGCTAAACATTAATACGAATTATTTGTTTTGAGCTGAAACGAATTAATGATTACCTTGAATCTCCCATTCCAGAGTCACTATCAATATTGACAATGGTTGCCACAGAATCTCCCAAGTTTTTTTCAATACTGAAAACAGATCAATACCCTTGTACAGTAGTACAAGCGCAAAAAGGGACACAAAAGTTACTAACCTACCATCGTTTTTGGGACGCTTGTTGACTGCGCCCTCATCTTTTTTTTGTTTCCTTTTAGGAAGGGCCTCAGAGACTTCATTGGATTTTTTGTCACTATTTACCCTGTAGACACAAGTGAAAAACTATAAAGTATAAAACAGAAGTAGCATATTCTACTTTGACTTTGAGCCTAGTCGAGAACGGACGTTTGTTTTTTTCTTGATGGCATCCTTCCGGCCAACATCACTGATTGCTCTGAAATAAAGCAACGTACAAAATACAATGCGGTCACTCAAAATTGATGAATATAGTGAAAAATTAAAAATTTTGCGGAATAAATTCTTCATCTATATTTTGTTTGACAAAAATTGATGAGGACCAAGAACGTGTTTTCCATTGAACAACTTTCTGTGTAAGACCGATATGAATTTGAAAAAAAAAAGAATATCAAGAGACCACACTTTTCAACAGATACCCATAGATATCATAAATAAGAAGACTCTTAAGATGATTTATTTTCATTATAATGGAAAGAGCCAAACGGAACAACTAAAACTACTCATGCAGGAACAAAATAACTCACATTGCTCCTTTCCTTATATATTGATTTGGAGGATACATTATATATTGACAGATTTTTCTGCATCAAGAGGAAAAGCAAGGCGTATAATTTCTTTTTTCTAAACCTTTAACACCCTGTATCTCGAAAATCAGTCTATTCAGGAGGTTTAAGAGAACTTTTCAACTTGAATCTGGTTCAGGAATGTGTCTTTGGAATAACGGCCTGAGTGGACATCCTGTATTAGTATTTTCCTACAGCCGTGCGGAAAATTCAATTTTCCGCACCGATATCCGTGTGGAGAATCAGATATCCCGCACCAGTGCGGAAAAATTTTTCCGCACGGATATGTCAAAATTAACAGTATCATAAGCAAACAGCAACCAGGTTTCCAGGTAACTATGGTCGCTCAGTTACACATTTTGACATTCATTATTATTTATTTGTCATTAGTTGCATCAGACTTTTAAATTACGAATTATATCCTTATTTCCGCACGTCTGTAGAAAAACTATTGTACCTAACACTTGCGGAAAATGTTTTTCCGCCCTCGGCTGCTTCACCGAACTCCGCTACGCGTCGTTCGGTGAACGGCAGACTCGTGCGGAAAAACTAATTTTCCGCACTTGTTAGGTAAATAGCTATTTCCAAATTTTTTTGGCATTTCCATCAACGAAAACAATGATCCGATTTACCCGATCATCGATGTCATCTTTCGTTCTTCTTATTTACGTAGATTACGTTATTTAGAACAAAAAGAGACAAAACACAACAGCTGATGATCGTGTTAATCGGACTACCTAATATTCATTGGTTTGCTTTGACACCGGATTATAAAAATTTTACGAAAATATAAAACTTTTGTATTTACAATTTTTTTATACCTCTCGGGGTGTGGCTTCACTTGCAACCAAACACCGGCGAACCAAACGCGAATCTCGTCACGAACGCCGTTGCGCTAACCCTGTCGCCATTCGCCAACAATGCAACATCAAGGCGTTCCATCGGCTATATGGTTGTCACTTTAAACAAATTGGGGGGTATAATTACTACATTTTTTCAAAATTGACCTATATACTACATAAACAACTGAGAAGATGATATTAGAGTAAAAACATTTCATTTTTCTCTATTATCATAATATAAAAACGCCAACTGGTGAGAATCCGTGATGTTGCACGGTTCGCGACTGTGTTCGCAACGTCGCGTCGTTCGGTTCGGAGTTTTGTCCCAGATAAAACCAGACCAGATGCAAAACTTCCAATATCTAATCAGTCGTGATTCAATGGATATAATAATATGTCGTGAAAAATATTTTAGAATACTTATGTGGCTTTGAGGCTTGAAAAAGAGCTCTTAGAATTACAAGAATTATAAGCATCAGATAAAAGACTATTCAATGATGCGATTCCATTAATTTCCCATGGAGCAAAACGTCATATCACTGAAGTAGCGTCTGATTATTTTGATTTTTTTTTCAATTCACGCTATATGTATGTTTAGAGTCGACGAGCACTGTATTCCTAAAAAAAAATGAGCTCCACAAAAACATGATTTATATAGAATTGCTTTGGTGCGGACGAGTTTGTAATAAACTAACCCAAACTAGCTACGGTGCAGGTAGCTCAAATCTGACTCGTCAAGGTTATTGATAGTTGATACTGACAGTATTTTGGACGAACCTGCGCATCTGGTCTGGTTTTATCTGGGGTTTGGTTGCAAGTGGAGAGTGTGGAGTGGAGACGCACTTTTAATAGTAATTTACGTTACTATAAGGCGGTAAATGACTTTTTAAAGTACGAGTCGAGATGTTTATGGACGAGGCGACGAAGAAGCCGAGTCTGGAATTTCTAGACGAGTAGTTTAATGATATTTAACGGCTGTGTATCGTACATTGTTTTGTTTCATACTGTGATATTTTTTTTATCGGTTAAAAGTGCTTTCTTGTCAAACCATACACTTAAAGTGGCAATCCGCCTCACATTCTTACCATGAGAAAGCGCCAGCCAAACCATGTCACCACTTGGGTATAGATAGGTTAATTATATGTTACCAACTATTCAACTATTAATTAAAATCATGAGATGGCGCCAGCCAAATCATGCTACCAATGCAATTTCACAGTCATTGATTATGCAAAATGTCATTTTTTGGAGAAGTCAAGTAATTTTTTTTACAGTCTCTGATGACTTAAAGTCCAGACTGGTTTTGGGCACTTTTGGGTCCGGTAAATGATACTTTACCGGACAGTATGAAATAAAATAATTAACGGCTATACGGCCATATAGTCCGACCAAAAAGTATTCGCACTTGATAAGAACATGATGAACAGTTATTGAACATTATTATTATTAGGTACCTATGCAGCGTTTTATTCAAAACTTTTCTAATTTCTAACAAAGCTATAGTAGGTACTTATGCACTAAAACAACTTAAAACAAAATTTCAAATCTCACCCATCGATAGACTTCTTGGCTTCCACTTCCCTCTGTGCTTTGAGTTTAAGACGGAGAGAACAACGAATTCCTTCACCACTGGATGTATTTTTTAGAAGTGTGGACATATTACTATTATTATTTCAACGGCAACGACTAGAACGACATGATAAAATATAAACAACATTTTTTTTGCGAAGCCTAGGACCACTTCACATCACGTGACATCGTGCTTGTTATTCGAAATTTCGTAAATCGCGACATTCTCCATTCGTAACGTCTTGGCTAAACACCGGCCAAAAGACTACAAATTTGGTAGAAAGAGTCAAAATAATTCCAATATTTTGGCTCCATTCCGACGTTTTCAAATGGAGTCACCCGCAAAAATGCGACCACTAATTCTAATAATAATCATTATTAATGTACTACTACCTATTATCCATTGTCATATTTCGTTTGAGGAGATGAATTGTTGGAAAAAAGTATTGAACCAAAAGCGTGGAAAGAATGCCAGGTAGTGGTACCCCAAGGGCGTATCCAGGCAGGGGGAAGCTTTATAGAACATAAAAAGTGGCATCCAAAGTGGTGACAGAATAAAACAAAATCTCTAGTATGTTACATGAAAAAGTAAGATACTTATTTAAAATGTTTTAAACTTTAAAAAAAAAAATAGAATCCATATTGTGCCTTTTTTGAGTCGCACCCCCTTCCTATAGCGGCTTCCCTCTGGTTCAGATCAGAAAAAGGTTCTAGAGCCGTGAAACTTTTCCTCACTGAGGATTTAGATCAAAAATAATATGGCATTGTATAATATTATGTTGGAAATAATAATATAATGTTGTGAACATGAACTTTTATGGAATCTATTTGATCTGGCAAACCATGTGTGAGTCTGCTCTTAATGAATTGCAGAAGACAGAGTAACCACTTGCCGTAGCTGTATATCTTGACATAGAAGGAACTTTCAATCACACATCCTTCACTTCAATATGACTACCGCAAGCAACCGGTGTGAAAACAACACATAGGTACTACATGCAGATGGATAAGAAACATGCCTGGAAAGTATAGGAAGACCCAAGCAACTATGTTTCACAAAACACTGCCAGTATAGCCATGAAAGGACTGCTCTCAAAAAGGATTCTCAATATCCTCTTCTTCGAAACTTGGTCGCGTATGAATTTTACTGGTGTGAAAGTATAAGTATAGATACGCACAATATGCTTCACCGACGAAGTTGCGATACTATTAAGTCATAGAAATATACCTACATCAAATCATTATCAGAATTCATCCAGATACAGTGGAAAAAACTGGTGGCTCTATGCTAACCTCTGGATTTGCCAGCTAAATAATATGACTGCTTGCCGTTGCTCAAATTCTGCAGTGTTGGTCTTATTATGCTACAGAGTGGAGAAAATGTGAAAACACGCGGATTGTTACTCCTGCTTTTGCCTACTGTTTTTTTCGTTTCATTACTGTGAATCCTCCCCCTCGATCAACTATTTTCCGTAGATGTGATTTAGATGATAGCATGTTATCAATAGAATGTCCCGCAGCCCGCAGGTATTCGACTTCTCTTATCCCCGGTAGTTTAAAGGACAAGGGTTCAACTTTGAGTGAGTTAAGATTTCTATACCAGTTTTCTACGATGGTCAAATCTGTGTCTGTTGACATTCTGGGGTGTTCAGGTATCGCTACATTCTCCGCATAGCCTAGAGCGCAGCATCTCTTGATATTTAGTCCCACCGCAAAAGTTTCAATGAAGAGGTGATGAGACTCATTTCTCAGGATTTGTTTCTTATCCATCTACAAATGGTTTGATTTCTTCAAATGCTTGTTGTAAATCAAGAAATGCAACAGGAGAAGTTTCTTGGCTTGGCTGTAGAACATTTCAACTGCTCTACACGTCATACAGTGTCTCCGCTCAAGTGGTCAAAACTTCTACAGTATATTGAGGAACTATAAAGAAGTCGTTTGTTAAATGTTACGCGACTGTTTTTTAAACAGATTTTTTTTCTCAAAATACTCATTAAATTTTCAATAAAAAAGGTCTCTTGAGTTTTCTCTGCGACGATAGAGCCCGACTGTTCTAAAAACTGAGAATTTCCGGTAACTGCAACCGGTCGTCCATCAATAAGCAATAAAGTCATGGATCAAACGGCTCTGGATGTTAGAGGGAATGCCATTTGCAAAAAGAAAGACCACAGGGCATAGTTCCAATGTTTTTCAATTGAGAGAGGTGCCCTTGTTGCACCAAATAAGGTGCGATATGTTGTTATCCAATTGTTGATCGTTTCCATGAAAAAAAAAAGGTTTTTTTTTTTTATTTTTTGCCCAAACCAAACATCATATTTGAACCAAACTTCATATACGACATGACTTCATGAAGAGCTTAGATATCTACCAATATCAAGCTCACCAGTAAACCAGTCACGGAAATAGAGAGGATACTGTGAAAAGTAATTTTGCAAAAAAAAATGCTCGATGTACGAGTCAAAAAATACAATTTCAAGATACACATCTTATCTGCCAAAAAAAAATATATGAAACATTTTTTCGCATCCGCTACAATTTTGTAGGAAATGAATCTTGTTGTTTTTTTCAACATCATGTTGTTTTGACCTGATAACGCAAAATCAGATTCTGACTCAGCAGTCCATGAAAATCATGGCCTGCGATGATCAATGGTCAGTTGGTTGAAACGTTTGAATTTCCATAAATTTTAAAGGCCAAAAAATTTCACAGATTTTTGCAAAATGAATTAGAAGCTTTATTGAGAAACGTACTACCGCATTACAATCAACAAGTACGTCACTATCTTACTATTTTCGAGGCGCTCACCAGCAGGGGGGTTCCCTCTTCCATCGTGAGGGAGGTCTGGGCTACCCTTCGTGCCCCCAAGTAAAAGCGTCTCTAGGAGGCTACCAGGTTGAGGCAGAGGTCCAAGGAGGCTGCTCCCAAGGCAGCTGCCTCTTCCCCAGACTATGGTGTCTGATAATGAACAGCCTCCTCACAAGGTTGGATGCAGAGGGATTTTACACTCAGGCGTACGCGGACGATGGACTGGTGCTAGTGAGGGGCAAACACCTAGGGATCGTCTGTGAGCGGATGAAGCTAGCCTGTGAAATAGTAGAAACATGTTGTGGAGAGATGAGGCTGTCAGTGAATACCTCCAAAACAGAGCTCATTCTCTTCACCAACAGAAGGAATATCCGGGAATTCAAGCCACACACGATGTACGGGACCACACTTTCACTCAGGCAGGAGGTCAAGTACCTCGGGGTGGTGTTGGACAGAAGGCTAACGTGGAAACCCCACGTCGAAAGGACAATAAAAAAGGGAACAGCAACACTGTGGCTTCTGCGTCGAGTGGTCGGAAGACAGTGGGGCCTAAAACCCCAGGTCATGCATTGGCTCTACCAGGCTGTCACCAGGCCGATGATCTCATACGGATCCGTGGTCTGGTGGCCGGCAACCGATAAGACCACAAATGTACTCAAGCTAGACCGACTGCTAAGGATGGCTTGTTTGGGTACAACAGGCGCAATAAGGACAAGTCCTGGAGCTGCACTGAACATCCTCCTCGGACTGCCAGAGCTAGGACTCTGGGTGAAGAGGGAAGCGATGGCTTTCTATAGTAGGATGGTTTGCCCCGAAGACATGGACGAACATGGGAATGGAAGTTGGGTTAGTTTGGGTTAGTTTGAGTTAGTTAGTGCGGAGCGAGTTACCGCTTCTATCGGCCGAAGGAGCTTTGAGGTTCACGTACCGACGAGGGAATCAGATTGGCTGACCAAACCGATGGAGGCGCCTGTCAACACTCAAGTCTGGTTCACAGATGGCTCCAAGGCTGAACGCACGGGTTCGACAGGAGCTGGAGTTTTCAGGGCTGACAGGAACACTGGCGAAGCTTTTCCACTTGGAAGACTCGCAACAGTCTTCCAGGCGGAAATCTTCGCTATCCTAGAGGTTGCCTCCAGAGATGAGGTAAAAACAGGAATGGAGAATAACATTGTTATCTACTCCGACAGTCAACCGTCACTTAAAGTAATCACCAAACCAAGGATAAGCTGACCGCTGGTCCAAGAGTGTAGGGATGCGCTGCAGGTGCTGGATGAGAACAAGATGGTCAAACTAGTATGGGTTCCGGGGCACGCGGTGATCACCGGCAATGAGCAAGCGGACAAGCAGGCCAAACAAGGATCTGCCACGCGACTGTCCGGACCGGAACCATTTCTAGGCCTTAGCAAACAACTAATCTCACGCACTCTCAACAAATGGGCGTGGGAGAGAACAGTTTAGAACTGGAACAGTAACCCATTATACAGGCAGGCCAAAGAAACGATATCAGATCCTCACAGGCCAAGAACGGCCCAATTGCTGAACAAGAGCAGGAAGGCACTGAGCACCATCGTTGGCATTCTGACAGGTCATTGCAGGCTCAACAGACACCTGCATTTGTTAGGAATAAGCGAATCACCCCTATGCCCCCACTGCGGAAGGGCGGAGGAAACCTCCTACCACCTGCTGGGAGTTTGCGACAGGTAGGGTCAACAGGAAGGTCCTAGGAACAGCCAACATCCCCAGGAAGAGTTGGGGTACCTGAGCTGGGATAGTCTGCTCCTATTCACGACAAGGTTTGAGTAGTTGGGTTGGCCAAGCCTGGATGGCGAAAAGGGCCACTAGGCCTACTCGCCGGACTTTGCCCCCCCACCTTTACCATTACCATTACCATCTTGATCAAAAATATGCTGCAAGATGGATAGGTATAGAGGGGGCTATGTCATTCGCCCGACCCAGACCCGCTTGATTTTTGTTTTGAGTTTATTTTAACAAAGAAAAATATTTAACTGAGTTACCTGATGCATAGAAACTTCACCAAAAAATAATAGCTGATGTGAAAGAAATCAGGCGCAACAAGCATGCTCTACGACGTATTAAACGAAACTTTTTTCGCAGTTGCAGATTGTGCATCAGATCAGGTGGGACTATTTTAATAACAAATGTAAATTAATTCAAAATTATCACCCCTAGTTTCACTTTTGCCTTATCAAGTCAATTAGACATGATGTTAAGAAAATCAAACAAGATTCATCTCCTGCAAAATGGTAGCAGAGACAAAAAAATGTTTCAAATATTCATGTTTGTCAGATAAAATCTGTAACTAAAAATTATAGATTTTTGGGAATCATAAACCGAGTGTCGAAACATTTTTGAAGTGATGCTTCTTTTGCGGCGTTGTGATAATTTTGTCGACAATGAGGAGTGAATAATTGGAGAAAATGAAACGCGTGTAACATGTAACAATAACGTACGTAATATGTAACGATTTCAGATCTCGTTACAGAGAGAGAAAAAAGATATAACGTAGTGAGAATGACAAAGAGAGCTATATACATAGATTTTCGATATTTTTCAAAGGATTATGTTTGAATTAGATATTGTTATGTAGGTTCTAATTTGGAATTTGATTAGGAAATTTAAAAAAAATAGTTATTTTCCAAAAAATTTTGTTCAAATAATGTAAGTAGGTTACCTCTACCATTTGGGATTTGACCTTTTTTTTATTTAATGATATAGAGAGGTAAAAAAAATTATATAGTGACGTTATTTTTAATAGTTTTGGTATTTTTCAAAGGATTTTGTTCAAATTAGGTATGTAGTTCTTATTTGATGTTTGATCAAGAAATTTAACAAAAAGTTACCAAGTGATTTTATGTTTACATAATAATGTTGTTATTTTCCATTCCATTTTGTTCAAATTAGGTATGTAGGCTTTAATTAAAATAAATTATAATATATGGTGACGTTATGTCACAGAGTCGCCTATTCTGTGGTTATGTTTGCATAGATTTGCTATTTTCCACAAGATTTTTTTCAAATAAGATATGTATAGGTTCTATAATTTGAGGTTTGATCAAGAAATTCAACAAAAATTGATCAAGTGCGGTTATGTTTGCATAATTTTATAATTTTCCAAAAGACTTTGTTCGAATTAAGGAATATGCGTAAGTTCTATTTGGGATTTGATCAAAATTTAAAAAAAAAATTATTGGGGTTATCAAAATAAAATGATAATAATAATAATATTTATTCAGTAATGAAAAATATACACAACAACTAAAACAAAAAGCGAGATCATGCATCAGTGCACAATGATAAGATTCTGTGTGCACTTATAACCGCCAATTATACAGGGTGTTACAAATTCGATGGGATAGCATTGCTAATTCCTAAACCATAAGAGATACAGCGTCGGTTAAATGGAGGCAAAGTTGCGCATTTTTATGCTCAACAAAATGCCGTTTTGAAATTTAAAAAATTCCGACTACTTTCGAAAATATCCGGAAAAAATCATTTTTTTCAAAATTCTTTTTTATTTCCTCCTGAGTTAGTTTGAAGAAATTATTGAAAACGAGTGGCACATTTTCATGGCCACTTTTTCTCCTCTTGAAGGTAGGGTGGTCGGAATTTATATCCGACGTTTCGATTTTCCGCAACCATCATCAACTTAATTTTTTCAAATACAAACCCAACTTTTTTTATGAATTTTTGGATAGCTCCTGACTTCCTGAACATCATGATGTGTCACACTTGTCATTCCAAAATATGCAGAATTATAATCCGAGATTTTTCAAAATCAAACCTCTTGATCTCTTTGTAATGCAATGCGCGTATCGTAGTCATGGTAACAATAACAACTTGTCACGCCTATGAATAGTTTTGATGATCAAAAACTAGTCGAGAAACTGTTTTTAAGCTGGAGTTTTATTATTCAAGCTCCAAAACTATCCACAGGCGTGACAAGTTGTTATTGTTACCATGACTACGATACGCGCATTGCATTACAAAGAGATCAAGAGGTTTGATTTTGAAAAATCTCGGATTATAATTCTGCATATTTTGGAATGACAAGTGTGACACATCATGATGTTCAGGAAGTCAGGAGCTATCCAAAAATGCATAAAAAAAGTTGGGTTTGTATTTGAAAAAATTAAGTTGATGATGGTTGCGGAAAATCGAAACGTCGGATATAAATTCCGACCACCCTACCTTCAAGAGGAGAAAAAGTGGCCATGAAAATGTGCCACTCGTTTTCAATAATTCCTTCAAACTAACTCAGGAGGAAATAAAAAATAATTTTGAAAAAATTGATTTTTTCCGGATATTTTCGGAAGTAGTCGGAATTTTTAAATTTCAAAATGGCATTTTGTTGAGCATAAAAATGCGCAACTTTGCCTCCATTTAAGCGACGCTGTATCTCTTATGGTTTAGGAATTAGCAATGCTATCCCATCGAATTTGTAACACCCTGTATACCCATCAAACTATACTATATACTATATATACTGACTATACTATAATAATAGCTACACTGGTGCTAACTATACCCAAGTAAATATTATTTAGATAACATACCTACAACCTACTATAAAGTCAATCCGCATACCAAGAAATATTACATTATCTACAAACCATCTAAGTATGTACCCTGTTCTTTATTACACACTGTGGCGTGGGCAGCAAATAATTATAAATTTTTGGAACCATGTACTCAGGACTCCGTTGAGGTAGTTTTGTTATTTTCCAAAGGATTTGGTTAGAATATGTGTGGTTCGAATTAGGTAAGTAGGTTAATTTGGGATTTGATCAAAACATTGAAAAAAAAATTATATGGAGTTTCTGTTTGCATGTTTTTGTTTTAAATTATTCCTTTCTCTGTCTATCTTTCTCTCTCTTGCTCTCAACGCTAATTTTTTCCATTCTCTATAGTCTGCCACGTGTATGATGCTGCACATTATCTTGTTTATATCCGCTATTGGTCGACTGCATGGAGAGCTTGATGTTGGTAGATATTTTACCTTGTCATGACATCATGTATTGTCATGTAGTATATTATCAAGTTTGGTTTAAGTATGATTTTGAGTTTGGGCAAAAACTAAAAGTTCGTTTTTTTCATAAAAGTTTTAACACCGGTGAATCTCCAAAACGATCAACAAATGGATAAAAATATATGTGGTTTTTCTTTATTGCAAATGGCATCTCCTATCACCCAGAGTAGCCGTTTGATCCATGACTTATTGGACACTCAGGAACTCAGGTCTATTTTATTCGATCACCTTTGTAGATTACAGGGTTGAAAAGTTACAGGGTGTTTTTGGTGATGCTGATTGAGATTCCGTTCTCTTTTTTTTTCTAAAACATGCCCTAACATCATTTTCTGAAATTTGACCCTCTTTGAACCCTCGCACAATTACCCATAAGTGCGCCCCTGGAATCTAGAACCAATTTCTCATATGCTCAAAAAGATGTTTGTCAAGACTTATCAAAAAAACAAAAAATGAAAATTGGTTAATAAACAAAAATTTTACAGCGGTGGGAACACTTATTCAGTTAGGGTGGACAACCTGTAGATATAACTCATTGTGCTAGTTTTATGGTACCTTATTTGAGCATCAAATAGAGAGAAAAGGAAGAAGCGCATGACAGACTTTCTGAAGAGTAGAAGATAATATATTAGGGTCTACATTTTAATAAAAATTTGAATTTAGAACTTTCTCTACTATCAAAAAGAAAAACCAACATTTATTAGAACAAAAACATAGTACGCCAGTGATATCGTTAATTTTACTCAGGCATTCACGTCAATTATTGTAAAAAAGATAATTCAAAATCAAAAATCAAACCGACCTTATATGTTTTCTCTCTGATATTTGTAACGAGCAAGAGAACAACAAAAACTCCGTTCAAACTGGAGGATTGTCATCCCACTATTCCCATTGCTATGCGGGAGACACTTTTTGCCAAAATCGGAACAAAGTCAAAATATCACATATGGATCATTGTGACACTTTTTACCAAATCTGTAGACGTTTCGCAAGTCTCGTTCGCAAACTGCGAAAAAAAGTTTTTACGATTACGAAATCACGTTCACGTTGCAGTGCGCGCTGCCGGCTGCCGTTGAATATTCGTTAAAAAAACTTAATTCTGTTTGTGTCGTTCTATTAATTAGGTTTTAAAATGTCTAAATTCTTGAAAAATATATTCAAGGGTGATAAAATACGTTGTTCTCCCCGTCTCAAAGTCAAAGCAGATAGGAAAGCAGAATCCAGATCCTGGAATAGGCAGTTGAGCGATGGGTATGATTTGAAATTTTACATCTTTTTTATTTTTGTTAAAGCATATTTGTAAGAGTTTGATTAATACGCTGTGCCCAAATCTTTTCTCTGGTCCAAAATCAATCCACTTTGTGCAACAATGTGAAAAAAAAACCAATTCTCAAGAAAAGCCCTGGAAGGAAGTCCTTTTCAAGGGACATTTTTTGAAAAAAATCTATGAATTGAGTTATAGCCAACTTTTGAAAAATTCTTTCTCCTATGATAGTCCAAAGATTAAAAATATGGATAAAAAAAATTTCAAGATCATAAGTTGAGAATCTGGCATGGGCTTATGCTCATGGGACATGGGCATAGCACCAAATCTTGCTTAAAAACATTACTTCTTTTGTCCATCCTGTACGTATAGGTGTGTAAATGAAAGAAATACACCGCTCAAACCCAGGCTTCAACCATGTACAGGGTGTTCACGTATATTTTGGCCAATAGCTATTTTCGTTAATATCAACCCTAGAGGGTGGTTCAAATTAGCAAAATTCTGGATTTTTTTTCTGAATTATCAGAATTAGTTATCAGAAAAAAAAAATGAGCATCAGAAGTAAAAAAAAATCATTCTTCTTCATTTTTTTTTGAATGGGACACTCGGTATTTTATCCCATAGTTCGATAGAGAATTTTTTCCTGATTTCAAATATATAAGGGTTGGGGGTGTTTTCTCTGACGGTTATAAAGATATCAACGTTTTTCTATACAAAGAATAATGATAATAAATTGGACAAAAGGTGTTAATCAGTAGAGACCAGCCAACTATTCCATGTATAGAAAATCGTTAATATCTTTATAACTTTCAAAGATAACACCAACAACCCTTATATATTTGAAATCAGGAAATAATTATCTATCGAACTAGGGGATAAAATACAGGGTGTCCTATTTAGAACAAAAAATGAAGAAGCCTCAATTTTTTTTTCTGATGCTCAATTGTTTTTTATAACAAATTCTGATAATTCAGAAAAACTACCACAACTTTGCTATTGGTCAAAATATACGTGAACACCTTGTACAGGGTTATTCATTATATTTTGATCCCCACCCACAGCTCTATTCTGAGTAATAGAAGGAAACTTCAATTACAAAAGTGTTTGTTTTTTTCTTCACGTAGTGAGAGCGGAAATAAGAAATCGACTTTACAACATTGAAAAAATTGATGAAGTTGCATTTTTTTCAAATGGAACACCCTGTATACCTATTAATGACCAAAATGATAGATCTGTTTTTTTTTATTTCAAATACGTATTTACCTAGGTAGGTAATATAATGTGGTATTTGGTTCAGTCGTTTTTGCGCTATTCAAGTTCAAAGTCTCATGAAAATTACATTACATTGATCTGAATTTTACCGTATTAGTCCAGGAGAAAGTGAAATTTTTTTCTATTTATTTTCCTAGTCGCTGTATTTGAATGAATCTGTTATTTAGGTGACAAAAAACAAGAGTCTGGCTAAAATTTCTGGAAGGATTGAATGTGACTTGGAACTTGAATAGCGGAAAATCGGCTAAACCAAATAGGTATACAGGGTGTTTATTTATTGAATGCCGATACTTAAGGGTGATAATCCTTGGATGATTTTGAGACAAGAAGTTCATATCGACATAGGTCCGCGAGAGCATAGATTTTAAGATACAGGGTGTTGAAATTTAAAAAAAAAGATCTTTTTTTTTATCATCACTTTGATACTATTCCAGATATCTTTTTGAAATCTGGTACACGTCTTCTATGCATCAAAATGCATGGGAAATTTAGAGAGGGCGCCACTGATTTAAAAAAATATTGGATGACACAGCAGGGTGTCAGTGCAATTAAGTAGATTTTATTTTTCAAGCGAAAACCATGCGCCGGACGGAAAAAAATCAAAAGAACAAATTGGCTCAGAAATAAATAGAGATTTTAAAAATAATTTTTATTTTGGAAGGAAGCAGTGGCGTACAAGTTTTTTCTCCAAAACTAGTGAGTGCAAAGCCCGTACGGACGCCACTGGTAAAAATAATGAAATTGTTTGTGCATCACAAAATGCATATTGAAGCCTAGAAGACGTGAACCAAATTTCATGAAGATATCTGGAATAGTATCAAAGTAATTATAAAAAAATCATTTATTTTTTAATATTTCAACACCCTGTATCTTGAAAATTAAGCTCTTGCGGACCTATGTTCATATGAAGTTTTTGTCTTAAAATCATCCAAGGATTATCACCCTTGAGTATCGGCATTCAATTAATAAACACCCTGTATATCAACATACATATACAGGGTGTCCGGAAATTACGCGTCAGGATTTTGGTGGGCTACATGAAAAATTAATGCAACAAGCTTCTATACAATTTTTTCAAAAACTCAAAATTAAGGAAGATACAGGGTGTTAAAAAATTTTGTTTTTTTCTTATTTTTTTTAATAACTTTTTTTCTAGTGTAATGATTTTCGCCAAATTTTGCATGCATGTCACTAGTGTTTCTTTGTATTCACCCTATTAATTTGACGCTAGTCGTCAATGACAAAAGGCTGAAGCTGTCCTTCACCTTAGGAAAATTACTTAGAACTTTTTTGTTTTAATCTTTTTATAAATTTGGATGTCAAATTAGTAAAGAGCATCAAAATATTCTTTAAAAAGGTGCTCGTGTTGCATCATCGTAGAATTAACGGTTTCCGAGAAAAACGACTTTAAACATTAACAGTACCTTAAATAATTAAAAATTCGTACTTTGAAAAAATTTTTGAAGTTTTTGAAAAAATTGTATAGAAGTTTGTTGCATTAATTTTTCATGTAGAATCGCCCACCAAAATCCTGACGCGTAATTTCCGGACACCCTGTATTATATATTTTGAATCAGAAGAAAAAGATCTCTGATTTTAGCCAATAATAAACAGGGTGTTTCATTTAAAAAAATATAATTCCATCGATTTTTTATTTCCGCTTTCACTAAAATCTCGACCGAGATCTCGACTAAAATATACTACGTGAAAAAATCTAAAACTTTTGTATTTAAAGTTTTTTGTAATAAGAGCTGTACTGCCCCCCTAGTGGAGAACGCAGTAACTTCCAAAATTTTCGATTTTGAGATTTTTACATATTATTGTGTAGAATGACATTCTCTATCTTTAGAAAAAGTTACTTTTGAAAAAAAAAAAATTTCTTAAGAAAAAAAATGCCTGATAAATATGCAGTATCTGCAAAACGTAACGCTTTTCTAAAGAAAAACGCAGGATCTGATTTTTCTAGTCAAGAATGCAGCATTTCACTGATATGCCCATTAAATGCTGCGTTTCTTGTTAGAAGCAAAGCACATTGCGGCTCTTTGTTTTCTAGTGGAAAACGCAGTATCGGAACTTGCTGCACGAAATGCCAGAAAATGCCTCGTCAAGAGATTTAAACACCTCAATAGATTAAATTTTAATTATACCTATTATATTATTCATTTAATATTATTAATGCTTATTATTTTATTGACATATTTTTTTTATATTATTTACTTTTAACTTGCTCAACAGTATTGCTAATTTGTATTTTAAATAGTTGTATTATGTCCTTACTTATTATTAAATATATATTTAAAACAAAATTACCTATTTTTTGTATACTAGTATAAAAACAACACTTTCCTTATTAAATAAAATTATAACTTGACCTCACATACTGCATTTCACACTAGTAAAATGGCATACTTCGTTTTTGTTAAGCAACACTAGTGCAATGCTCTAAGAAATACTAAACAAAAATGCAGTATGCTCAATAAAAAAATTATTTGAGGTCCAAATTCACTGAAACCTATATCAAAGAATTTGTTTTATTTTGTTTATCATTCTGTTGAAAGAAAAAATTAAAAATATTCAATTTTAAAAAAATACAAGCGAAAATACGTTTTTTGCGTTTTTCTCAAAACTAACGTTCAGGAAGTTACTGCGTTTTTCACTAGGAGGGCAGTGTAGGTGGGGGTCAAACTCAAATAAAGGGGGTGATTCTTGGGCTCATTTTAAGAAAAAAAATTCATATGAACGTATGTCCTAAACGCCTTAACTTTTGAGATACAGGGTGTCAAAGTTTTAAAAAATGATACTTTTTTTACAATAACTTTGTCATTACTGTAGATATCTTTATGAAATTTGAGTCATGTATTTTAGGCATTAATACTCATTCTTTGATGCACCAACAATTTAATTATTCTGACCAGTGCCGTCCATGCGGGTTTTGGTTTGCATATTTTTTGGGAAAAAAGTTAAGGCGTTTAGGACATACGTTCATATGATTTTTTTTTCTTAAAATGAGCCCAAGAATCACCCCCTTTATTATTAGCATGTTATTCTGAAACACCCTGTATAATAGCAACCCTGTACCTACGTGTTTTCAAAAATTATTAAAGGATCTCGCGAAGACCGCAACTCGATATCTTTTTCTCTTTTCGTTTCGAAAATATCGAGATTTCAATAAGGGTGAAAAATAGCTGGTTCGTCATCAAATTGATAACTTATGGTGGGAACTTTTTCGTGCCCCACCCAGTATCAGTATCTTATAATAATCAGCGTCGCCCTCTCGGTCGCCCTGCTCACATGCCTTAAGGAGACGTAATTTGATAATGTGACAACAACATGGTGAATGCGCCGCTCAAGCCACCACATTGTGTAGAATTGTTTGGAATCGATTGGCTTCTGGTACATTCTAGCAAGGCTAGATGGCGTCGAACATTCTTCGCTTTTCTAAAAATATCTGGATTGTTCTCTCAATCCTGGCGAGGGTATATAATGAGATCCGTCATTTCAAGGAGTTAGTTCAGTTCCGAATACGTCGTGAAATATAAATCGTAAAACATAAATAAGCTGTGATTTTGTTTGTGAATAGTACTCACTATTACTCTGTACATAGTGACTTGTAAAATAAATTAATTAAAGCTGAACAGTGTTTTCTATAGCGAAACTCGTTACATTGGTCTCAAAAGTGGGATTTATTGTGTGCTATAGAAACGGACATAAATATCGCTGTGATGGCTGCGAAACTAGTGTTTTTAACCGGATTGAAGGTCGCCGAGTTGAAGAGGGAGCTGGAGGAGCGTGACCTGGATAGTAGCGGTAAGAAAACTGATTTACAAACGGAGATCCTGCAGACGCTGAACACCCAGGAACAGGAGGACTACGATGTTCTGGTGAAGCATTTGGAGCTGCGGTATGGTCAAACTCACTTGGAGCACGTCTACCACTCTCAGTTGAAAAATCGCATTCAGAAGACCAACGAGACCTTGCAGGAGTTTGAAGCGGATGTTGCTCGCCTTGCACGACTGGCTTATCCAACCACGCCAGAGAACGTTATGGAGAGGCTTGCAGTTCAGGCCTTCTTGGATGGACTTCGAGACCAGGAGATTCGGCAGTCACTGATACTCCATCGTCCCGATAGACTGGTTGAAGCACTGGCCAAAGCTTTGGAATTCGAAGCGGCGAAGCAGTCTGTGAAGGTTCCTGCACGCGTGCGAAGGGTGGAGGAGAAGGATCCTCTGGAAGAAGACACCGTCGAAGCAACTGTGAGGAGGGTCGTCAAAGAGATAGAGGCGTCCAAGCGAAGGGAGCTGCAATGCTGGAACTGTGGAGAGCTTGGCCACATTCGTAGCCGATGCAAGAAGGAGAGACGGGCACCTTCTTCGACGACGGAAAACTAGAGAGGGTCGATGCGAAGGGGCAATCGTCGACCTGTAGCCAGTATGCCCCAAGGAAAACCGCCATAGTTGCTTCTTTAGGACACAAACTGAACAGCGTGTTTGTGGATGGCTGGGTTAATGGAGAGAAACGCACCATGCTGCTGGATACAGGTGCGACGAAGTCTATCATCAGGCCCGACATTGTCACAACACCGACAATGATTAAACCAACAAAGTGGCGACTACGGACGGCAACAGGAGACTTGGCTAGGATACATGGTGAAGTGGAGGCAGCAGTGACTCTGGGAAGCACCAGCTTCGAACATCCAATGCTGGTTGCCGATATTGAGGAAGAAATCATAATCGGAATGGACATCATGAACACCCAAGGCTTCCAATTAGATTTCAAATATGGAACACTGAAAACCAACAACGAAGAGGTGATAATGCATGGTAGAGAGGAAGAGACAGTTCGTGTTTTGCTGGCTGGGGATTCTTCAATTCCTGAGAGGAGCGAGATGATTTTGTGGGCTCGCCTGGAAGGGAAGATGAAAGAAGGAAGCATCGTGATGTTTGAGCCTAAAATACACGATTCTGAAGTAGGACGAGGCATTGCATGTGGAAAAAGCCTGGTACATGTGGGAAAGACTGTGCCCGTGAGAGTGATGAACGTCAACTATCACTCTGTAAGTTTGGCAAGGGACACAGTTTTGGGGCTCTGTTCGTCAATTTCCTCTGTGGTGCGACAAGTATGTGAGACTGAGCAAACCATCTCTGAGTTCACCGGAGAGATGGAGAAGTTAGTTGTCACCTCTTCAAAAGATCTGGATAAGAGACAAAAACAACGATTGAGAAACCTGATAAGGAATTACGGCGACATCTTCGACAACGGGACTGGGGAAAAGGGCCGAACGAACGTGGTGCGGCACACCATCAACACAGAGGGAGCACGACCGATCCGCCAAACAGCTAGAAGACTACCTTTGGCCAAGAAGGAGGAGGCGGACAAGATCATCAAGGACATGGAGAAAGGCGGTGTCATCGAGCCTTCTAGTAGTCCGTAGTCATCGCCAGTTGTTCTGGTTAAAAAGAAGGACGGTTCAACTCGATTCTGTGTGGACTATCGTCAGCTGAACAACGTGACGAAGAAGGACAGCTACCCGCTACCACGGATTGACGACACTTTGGATACCTTGGCCGGATCGAAGATCTTCTCAACCCTGGACCTCAAAAGTGGATATTGGCAGGTAGAAATGGCCCCTGAAGATCGAGAGAAGACTGCTTTCAGCGTTGGAGCTGGGCTGTGGCAGTTCACTGTTATGCCATTTGGGTTATGCAACGCACCTGCTACGTTCGAGCGGCTGATGGAGACTGTGCTCAAAGGACTATCCTGGTCAACATGTCTTGTATACCTGGATGACATAATTGTCGTTGGCAAATCATTTGAAGACCATCTGAAGAACTTGGAGGAGGTATTCCAGAGACTCAGAAGTTCCGGTTTGAAGCTGAGTCCAAAGAAATGCCAACTGTTCCGGAGGGAAGTACAATACCTGGGTCATTGTGTCGGCTGAGGGTGTAGCCGTTGACCAGCAAAAGGTGGAGGCAGTTAAGGAGTGGCCTGTACCAAAGAACCTCCACGAGCTAAGAAGTTTCCTGGATCTGTGCACGTACTACCGGCGTTATGTCCAAGGATTTGCGAACATCGCCCGGCCTCTTCACAGGCTCACAGAGGCACAGAGACGCTACCACTGGGACGAGGATTGTCAGGAGGCCTTTGACACACTTAAAAGGGCACTTGCCAGCGCGCCCATCCTAGGCTACCCACTACCTGAGGGAAACTTCATCCTGGATACAGATGCCAGCAATGTAGGACTTGGTGCAGTGCTGTCCCAGATCCAGCAGGGACATGAAAGGGTGATCGGCTATTTCAGCAAAACCTTGTCGAAGCCGGAACGGAACTACTGCGTCACGAGAAGTGAACTACTGGCAGTAGTCAAAGGGGTAGAGCACTTCTACAAGTACCTTTACGGGAGAAAGTTTCTGCTGAGAACCGACCACGCCGCGCTCAAATGGCTCCTACAGTTCAAGAATCCGGAGGGTCAAGTTGCTCGTTGGATTGAGAGACTTCAAGAGTTCAACTTTGACAAGGAAAATCGAGCTGGATCCAGCCACAACAACGCTGATGCCCTATCCAGGAGACCTTGTCCAGAACAATGTAAGCACTGTCAAAGAGCCGAGGAAAAGGAGGCGAGCACTTGCAGGACGACTGTGGTGGATGATTCCTGGCAGTCTGAGGCGCTTCGCAAGGACCAGGAGAAAGATCCAGATCTGAAGCTTGTCATCGGATGGAAACTGGCAGGCCAACGACCAACCTGGCAAAAAGTCGCGCGATTCTCGGCCACCGTAAAGTCCTACTGGGCTCAATGGGACTCGATGGTTCTTGATGACGGCATCCTGAAAAGGCTGGTGAAGAATCTGGATGGCGCGGAAGATCGGAGGCAGTTAGTCGTTCCTGGAAACAGACAGGCAGAGGTGATGAGAGTGGTCCATGATGGCGTCACGTGTGGACATCTGGGTGTAACCAAGACGCTGGGAAAGCTGCGAGAACGGTTTTACTGCGTCAACTGTCAAGCCGATGTGAAGGAATGGTGCAGAAAATGTGCCGTATGTGCGGCAAGTAACGGACCCCAGAAACGGCCAAAAGCTCCTATGCGCCAATACAACGTGGGAAGCCCCTTTGAAAGGATCGCAATCGACGTGGCTGGACCGTTCCCTGAATCGGACAAAGGAAATAAATACATCTTGGTCGCCATGGATTACTTCAGCAAGTGGGCTGAAGCGTATGCCTTGCCAAACCAAGAGGCGGCTACCGTTGCCGATGTCTTGGTTAAGGAATGGTTTTGCCGTTTCGGTGTCCCGTTGGAGCTGCATTCGGACCAGGGCAGGAACTTCGAATCGACGCTATTCCAGAATGTCTGCGATATCTTGAAGATCAAGAAGACAAGGACAACGGCGTTGCACCCACAATCCGATGGCATGGTGGAGCGAATGAACCGAACCATCAATCGACACTTGGCCAAAGTTGTCTCTGACCATCAAAGAGACTGGGATCAACATCTCCCCCTATTCCTCATGGCGTACAGGTCAGCAGTTCATGAATCGACGGGCAAAACATCTGCCAAGATCATCATGGGTCGTGAACTCCGGCTGCCCTGCGATTTGAAGTTTGGCTGTCCACCTGGTGAGGATGTCGCTGGGGAAGACTACGCAAGTGATCTTCGTAGAAAAATGGACGATATCCATCAACGAGTCCAACTAAACATCCAAAGTGCCAGCGACAGGATGAAGGAGGCGTACGACGTGAAGGCCGAAGAAGGAGGGTTCGAGGTTGGGGATTTGGTTTGGCTTCACAACCCACAGAGGCGACGTGGATTCTCCCCAAAACTGCAAAGTTCTTGGGAGGGCCCGTATGAGATTCTGGAGCGAATCAATGACGTCGTCTACAGGATTCGAAAGCCACCACGAGGAAAACCGAGGGTTGTTCACTTCAATCGTTTAGCTCGGTATGCTGGGAACCACGACGATCAGGACGCTGAAGTGAGGCAGATCAGGTCAGCCAAGGAAGACATGTCATTGGAAACTTTCATGTCTCTACACTCCAATGGCCAGAAAGTCCAGAATGGCATTGTCCAAGAGAGGCAGCTGGATTTGTTTAAAGCACCGGCCGAATACTCGTTGGCTCACTGGGTCACTGAAGACCTCAGTATGAGGAGTGGACTTGCTGCAGCTTTTAAACGAAAATTTGGACGATTGGACCATCTGCGACGACAAAAGCCAGAGGTAGGGAAGCCGCTCCAAATCACGGATGGGACACGACACCTGTTCTACCTTGTGACGAAGAAGCTCCCACAACATCTGACCACCTACAGTGAAGTCTGGAAAGCCCTCAGTCATCTTCGTGACTTGATGCAGTCACAGGACCTGACTCATTTGGCAATTCCGAAGATGACTAATGACCGAGTGGACTGGCGAGTGGTGAGAAGCATGCTGGAGGTGATCTTCAAAGAAAGCGGTATTGACATCCTGGTGTGCTGCTATCCTTCCCGGAGGACGAACCAGAGGACAGTGGACTGCTACTTCCATAGGACATCAGGCTGCCGGTTTGGGGACAGTTGCCGATACCGACATGAAGGCAACTCGGGACGAATTGCCTTAAGAAGGGGGCAATGTGACAAAAACATGGTGAATGCGCAAGCCACCACATTGTGTAGAATTGTTAGGAATCGATTGGCTTCTGGTACATTCTAGCAAGGCTAGATGGCGTCGAACATTCTTCGCTTTTCTAAAAATATCTGGATTGCTCTCTCAATCCTGGCGAGGGTATATAATGAGATCCGTCATTTCAAGGAGTTAGTTCAGTTCCGAATACGTCGTGAAATATAAATCGTAAAACATAAATAAGCTGTGATTTTGTTTGTGAATAGTGAGTTCTGTACATAGTGACTTGTAAAATAAATTGATTAAAGCTGAACAGTGTTTTCTATAGCGAAACTCGTTACAATAAAAAGGGCTCGATGATGACAAGGATATTATTGGTTTAGTTCTTAACCCTTGGCTTAACCCATGCCGAAAAATTGAAAAAAAAAACAGATGTTTCGGAATCATCAACATATTCTTTTTTAAACCTCGCCTCACCACCTTTGGCCTTTACACAAGATTTTATACGTCAGCGCATTGGTTTATTCATTTAAAGTATCCAATAAATCCAACTCAGGAATCAATAATGTTTCCGAAGTCATCAATATCTTAAGCCGGGTATTCACGCTCCGTATTCCCCGACATCTTTGCAAGCTTAATAGTGTAACGTTTTTCGGTATAGAAATCACTTTTCCAGTTTTAACTAATTTATTTACACTTACTATGTCACTTATTTATTTCAGATCTTTTGATTTTTTATGGCTTTTACTTTCTGATAATTTAGACGTTTTCATCTGATAACACAGTGTATAGGACAGCTTTTTCTTCTCTTGAAAAAATTTGCTGGGATAAGTGGTTATGCTAGAAAAAATGATTCAATAATAAAATATCTGTGTACCTGATTGAAAATATATTTTTTTCTGGCACAACCACTTATCCCAGCGAAATTTCTCAAGAAAGAGAAAAACTCCCAAATGCATTGAACTATTAGATAGAAGCATCAGAATTAACAAAAAGTCAATTAAAAAAAAATCAAAACAAATAACTACATGTGACGTCACGTTTATAACACTTCCGGTTACTTACAACCGGTAGGTATAGAAACGAACAACGTTATTTGATGGTCCAAGACTAGGTACCAAAAATTATCAAAATCGATCTGCACGTTTTCGAAAAATGTAGGACAAACCAAAAATTTTCTTAATCTTTGACGCCCTCTGTAGGCTTAGCATTTTGGATATAGGTAAGTTTGCCCAGATCGCCTTATTTTTGGTCCAGGAATTTGTGGTTAAACGTTGTACAGGTCATTTCAGGAACACCCTGTATATCAACCCACAAAAATCATCACAAAAAACCAAAGCGAATGATTTTTTAAAAAGTGTTCTTCTTTCATATGACTTTTTGTAGATGGGAATTTCAAAACTTCACTAAATGCACTAATAAAAAAAGATCACTAATGGTTTACTTACACTCCGCATAGACTTCAATGGTAATGTGTTCTTATAAATCGTCGGGGCTGACTCTAATTCCAATATAAACTTCCGAATGGGCGAAAGTATTCCCGACGTCTACGGACGTACCCATACGAATAACGTTCAAAGGTCGGGACACACTTATCCGCACAGACATACGGCTCGTTACAGGTAAGTAAGTGTATCCCAACCCATTGAGGGTCCGTTTTCCCCGACGTCGTCACAGGCGTAATGCTGGTCATTCATGATTCGTATTCCCCGGCGTCTTCACAGTCGTAATGGTTGGAACAGATCGTCAGTGTGCTAATACGGACGTATTCGCCATTAGAATGAGTGGCCGGCTTTAGTCAAATATAAACGTCCGTATAGCCATCGGGAATACGGACGTGCCCATCCTAATATCGAAACTATGCCTTTTTAGAGGGTCTTCTTCCATTCTACTTATTTTTGTAGATAAAAATTCCTAATCTTGTATCATCATGAGTGAACTAAAACGTACAGTGAATGCCAAACAACTTTCGACCTACGTCATAATTGCCACCAAGCACGTTGTTATGAAGTTTGCTGGTGGCCAAATCACCAATTTCACCAGCAAATCACATAATAACGCGCTTGGTGGCAATTATGACGTGAATCGAAAGTTGTTTGGCATTTGCTGTACGTATTCGTATCAGTGTTCAGAGAATCAAATAGGGCTTCGCAAGACCATGACCAAGACTGGCCGGTCTTGGTCTTGGTCTCGAAAAATACACTGCTCCAAAAAATTAACGCAACACCTCGGTGCCTCACCAAAACTTTGATCCTGCATCAGTTATCAAAGAATTGATTGTGCATCAAAAATCATGAATCCATTTGTGAGTTTAAGTTTCCAGGCGATTTTTTTCAAAAAACTGTTTAGTGCCACTTCTTCACGTTTCAAAAAAGGGTTAGTTTTGGTTAATCTCTCTGCGCGATTTTTGATAAAAATGGCTAGCTCTATTCGAAAGAGGGGCACAAATTATGTACTTTTTGAAAATTCCTCAATAATTGGATAAAGGATAGTCTAGATATAAAATCTTGAAGTTGGCAAAAATCACACATTTTTGAATAAATTCCATCAAACTATGATGAATATACAAGAATAAAGAATATTTTCAATATCTATTACCTAACACATCATCCACTTTCACGTAGGAATGGAGGTACATTACTTGATGGTTTAAGCATTTTGTTAGATTTATTTATAACTTGTTACAGAGTTCAAAAAAATTTTTTGAACATTGTGATTGTTTGATTAGATGAATATTATGATCATTTTTTTGTGATGTGAAAAAATACACATTCAGATGGTGAATTTGAAGCTTCTAATTTTTCACGGAATCTACTGAAAAATTGCGATCAAATTTACGGATATTCGTTTCCTTGATCTGGTAGCATGCACTGATGGTCTATACCTAGTACTGTGAATTGGAAAATTCCAAAAATATATTTTTAAGAATTGATTTACATGAAAGACTTATTGAAAGTAGATAGAGACATTTGCAGATTTTAATAAGTATTGTGTAGATTTTTTTTTAAGACCAAGACCAAGACTAGACTCGAGGTAGAGTCTTGGTCTAGGTCTTGGTCTTGGTCTTGGTCTTGAACGTCAAGTCTTGGTCTTGAGAAGATTTTCAGGTCTTAGTCTTGTGGACTCGCGAAGCCCTAGAAGCAAATTTGGAAGTTCGGAAGAACACTTTTCAAAAGGTTCATGTTCATAGTATAAGCCGTGAATTACCGGCTTTACATAAAAATGTGTGTACGAGAAAGTTTGTTAATGAAAAAAACATTTTGAACTTTCCATACTTTTTATAATACTACCATAACTTTTTATAATATTCATCAAAATCATTTTGTATCACTCCAATCTCCATGGAATATTGTGAGTTATTTCATTCCAGAACAAATGATGTGGGACGTAAGGATTCCAAGGATGCCCCAAGGAAAAGATCAAACGTCCTTTCTAGACTGGGGCCAAAGTATGCTACTTCTGTTTTATACTTTTTAGTTCTACATTTGTTTCTACAGGGTAAATAGTCTCAAAAAACCTAATAGGGTTTCTGAGACACAAGCTTCCAAAAAGCGAAAGAGGGAAGATGAGCGAACACTTAATAAACGTCTTAAATATGATGATGATAGGTTAGTGAGGGCTTGTATTATTTTCAAGTTGATATCAAATCTGGTTACAGTATTGCGGACAAGTTAGACGACTCAGTGGCAACCATTTTCACTATCGATGATGACTCCATGATGGAAAAGACAACAGGTTCAAGGTAATCATCAATGTCTTCCAGTTCAAAACAAATAAATCGTATTAATGTTTAGCTCACAGACAAAAAGTTTGCATTCACAAGATACAAATCTTGAATTGGACAAGCCCAAAGTGAAATCAGAGCCTGGGACGTCTTGTACGACCACAGGTAAATGTTAATTCGATGAATGTAGAACAAACAATAAAACGATTCGTCTCTAACTTTATTGATTCTTGTCGACCATTTCGTATTATAAAATATTTGATTACTTTGATCATTGACTGATTATGTAAGTGTCTTTCTTCTCTTCTCTATCAGCTATTATACAGGGTGTCCTGAATAGCGTGATATATTCGAAACGGTGAATGCTACAAGGTCGGTTGAACAGAGAAAAGTTGTCATCATTGACTTCCGTATTCTGAATGAGCATCAAAGATGGCAGATCTCGTAGCACTTACCGTTTTGGAGTTAGCAATGTTACCTTTTCTATCTGAGTAGTGATTACGTGGATATGTTGGTGGAGGGATAATATCGTCGCAATGTTTATCTGGCAAATTTGGACTGAAGGTCCAATATTTCTAGTCTTTTGGTTCTGAGAAGAACGGTGAATTTGTATTTTGTGATCTATTTCTGTCATCTTGCCTTCCTGGATACCCGAGAGAGCTGGGCAGTGGCGAAGGACAAAGATCAGTTGCCAGGTTGCCTCACTTTTACTGTCATGACGTCATCTGTGTCCAGTTTTGCCAGATGATCCCTATCAAAAACAGTACAACTGAATCCCATGGGCGAAATCAGTAGATCTCCTGTTAAAACAGTACTTCTGGCAGCCTTGCGCATGAAACATGACACGTTACGATGCAATCGAATGACATGATTCAGTCTACAGCAGACGCTAGACACCGATGACGTTAAATTTTCCCCCCTCCGTCTCTTACCTCAGGCGACGTGCTTTTAAATTTTCCAGTCAGCAGATATCATCTGCATAACTAGTAGTGTGGAACCCCTGTTCGTTCATGGAAAGCGCCTTTTATGTCTAGGAAAGCTCTTAGTGCCGATTGCTAGTGAGAAAGCATCTTTTTGAACTACAAAGTGCTGCTTTCCAGAGGTGATAATAACCTCCAGACCCCATTGAAGCATTGTCGGGAACACACAGAAGGTTCCTGCGGACTTGAACAGTTTGAAGGTTTACCCTTTGGTTACCACTGTGTTGATAGACTCCCCGTTTACTGAGTCCGGGCGATCGCATGTCCATGCGTGGTCAGTAGTGTTTACAATTTCACATGCTTTCCAGTAATAGTTTCATTGTATCTCCTGAGGAGGTGGTGTATGTTCCATTATTCCTCTCAAGACAGCTTGGCTGCATGCAAGGATTTTTCGACAAAACTTTCTTGAGCCTCGATCGAGGCTGACGACGTATCAGGGACCTCGTTGCTGTTCTATTCTATGCTCTGAGTTTCGGTCCGGTTTTCGAGTTTCAGTTAACCAGTTTTGAAATGGAGTGTACCGCTGATCTAAACATAATTATTACATAAAAATTATCTGCACCCGCATTGGAGTGTCTTCTATATTTCAGCCTCTACGTGTACATCCTCAGAGGAATCAAGACATAAAGTCCAGATGTGGGTCAATGATATAGGAAGAGAAACACTGTCGCCGAGCTGCAAAACTAGCAAAGATGAAACTTCTATGATCGTTAATTTCAACGATACAATCAATGGTCGAAGTTTTTTGTATGAGGATCAAATTTCGGAGTGTGGATCCGACGTGGACGTGCGTATAAATTGGACTCGACGTCAGTGACCAGAGGCAAGACAAGTTCTCTCGAATCAGACGTTGAAAGCGCGGACAGTATAAACGTGACTGCGTAAGTCTCAGCGTGTTAACTTCAAACGTTGGTTCACAGAAGTCGAAGCTTATTTAATGTTTTTATAACCGTAGATGTATGGCTTTTACGTTTTTTTTTATTTACTTGTGACATCAAATGAATGCGCTAAGGATGAAAATATCAGTAGAGCAACAAAAACAGCTTTTTGACGACTAGTTTGCATTAAAAAAATTATTTCATATTTTCATGAGCTTCAGAAAAAAAAAGACAATTATTAGCTAATAATAAGCTTTTTCTGGACTGATACCTACGGATGATTTGCTGGTAGGTATCATATTATGCTATTCATTTTATTTATTTCGTCGCCTAGATGTCAAAACCTCGTATCTCAAAATTCATCGATTTTGAGAATATATGAGTCCTATTATTAATTCATTTTCCATCGATTCCACAATTTAGTATCTCAATTTAGTGGCAGAGAGTATACGCAGCGCTAAAAAATCTTTAAATAAATCAATAGCTTCAAAATTTGTCATAGGTACATAAAAAGTTCATTTTATTTTATTTTTTCAAATAAGTCGGGTACAAGTCGTTTGAGAATCTTCATGAGTTGATACACATTCCGGGGAGCTCGGGGCTGGGCTGGCGCAACGTGTAAAGCGTTGGGTCAGTAAGTGGGAAACCGGCCGGTGATCGGGTTCGAGACCCGAGGTGGGCAGAGATTATTTTCTGTTCGACATTTACTGGCATTCTCACTGGCTAACGCTACTGAGTAGAATGCAGTATTATTAATTACTGACAGTCAAAATGTTAAATTAATTGGTCTGCTAGTTCAATATATAACTAGGTGATGTTCTCCATCATCAACTTAGTTAGAACTGCATTGGTCCTGGGGTTGGCGAAAAGGGTCTTTAAGGCCTACTCGCCGGGCAGTGGTTTGCCACCCCACCAATACCATTACCAATAATACGCATTCATTTCATTTCAAGTAAAGTTTCGCCAGTTTTCATTCACTCAACACGTATTTCATCAAAATCATCTATATTTTTATTAAATAAAATTTATTACATCCTCGTAGTATCTCATCTTTTTTCCAAAATACCTATTTCCGTTTTTATCAATATTGTATACCCAATTATTCTTGGTACTTTTGGCAACACCTCTCATCAAAATTTTAACTGAAACATAGAATAGATAAAAATATGAGATGTTTTTTCCATTTCCTGAAAATTGTGATTTTTTGAGATACGAGGTTTTCACATCTGAGCGACGATTTATTTCAGCACAGTACATTACAGACTTTATATCCAAATAGTACACATTATACATAGGATTCTCACTAAGAATAACTAATACAGATTAATAACTGATACAGATCCTAACTATTATAATATAGGAAAATGGATGATATGCTGATAGGTATATTTTATAGGGCATCTCAAAATTATAAACGTTTTGGCTAACTTGGTTATAAGTGTAATGATAATAGCGTACGTAGAGCACTCTTACCGCTACGTCAAAATGAATACCAAATTGTGACTTTTCACCTCAAAAAACACCACTTTATACAAAACCAAACATTTCATTTTTTCCAATTTTATTCAAAAAAATTAAAAAGTAAATTTCCATATATCTTCAAAATGGAGCATTTTCGAAACTAAGTTAATACGAAAAAAAGGTGTCGTTGTCCGTTGAGACCGATCATGTACAGGGTGTCTATTTAAGAATGGCAAGGTGCCACATCTCAGAAACTAGGCATCCCAGAGACTTGCGGATAAAAATCACCGGGTAATATGGATTAGATAAAATGCTGGCAATATATCAGAAGTTCCCAAGATAGCCACAAGATGGCGTAACGGTGCTATCAAAACACAAAATTGCTGTTGTGATTTTTAAATAGAAACAAATATAAATGAGTACCGCTATGGATTAATTGAGAAATTTCCTTCAAATTTGTTTTTTTTTATTTTTTCTTCTAGCATGTCAAATAAGACTGGTATCAGCTGTCAAACCTCACAACGCAAGAATGAGTAAAACTTTGAAACAACCCAACCGATTGACGCGATTTTGGTCGCATTTTGAAAAGGAGGTTCTCCTCTTCCACAATTTTGAGATTTCAAATGATTCCGATCAAAACAGACGATTTTATTCAGTATAATATGCGGATGACGGACATTTTCTGAATTTACTTAAAATTTTCAAATGCAAAGGTATACTGAACATTGTTCGTCTGAACTCTCGACAAAATTCCGCACAACTTTCATGTATTACACTTGTTTCTAGATTTCGAAATAAAAAAGCTACCTATACGTTTTTCTGTAATTTAATGTAAAATAGCGATACTATTCAAGATGCCCTAGTGAAGAATATATCAACAAATTTTTGCGTTACCTAGTAACCACCCAGTCACTGTTTTTTTTCAAACAAATTATATAGGACTCTTTTGCATTTAATAATTACAAAAAAAGCATTTAGCATATTTATTTCGAGATCTAGAAAAAAGTGTAATACATGAAAGATGTGCGAAATTTAGTCGACATTCCAGATTAACTATTTTAACCATGCCTTTGTATTTAAAAATTTTCGGGTAAATTTTAATAGTTCGTCGTCCGCATATTATATTGAATAAAATCGTCTCTTCTGATCAGAATCATTTGAAATCCCAAAATTGTGGAATAGAACCTCCTCTTTTGAATGAGACCAAGATCGTCTCAATCGGTTGGGTTGTTCCAAAGTTATGAGCATTCTTGCGTTGTAAAGTTTGACAGCTGATACCTGTCTTATTTGACATGCTAGAAAAAAAAACAAGAAAACAAATTTGAAGGAGATTTCTCAAGGAAACCATAGCGGTACACATTTATATTTGTTTCTATTTAAAAATCACAACAAACAGCAATTTTGTCTTTTGATAGCACCGTTACGCCATCTTGTGACTATCTTGGGAACTTCTGATATATTGCCAGCATTTTCTCCAATCCATATTTCCTGTAATTTTTTTTCCGCAAGTCTCTG
The DNA here is from genome assembly GCA_958502075.1 of Orchestes rusci. NCBI lineage: Eukaryota > Metazoa > Arthropoda > Insecta > Coleoptera > Curculionidae > Orchestes > Orchestes rusci. Next base: position 22,994,648 of record OY293311.1, read on the forward strand.
GGATGCCTAGTTTCTGAGATCTGGCACCTTGCCATTCTTAAATAGACACCCTGTATATTCTGTATCAATAACATACTAAAAGGCTTCTTCAAAATAGATTATCGTTTCGTCTTACCCCCTTATATCTACGACAGAAATGTGTTGTTAATGTTGCACCTTACGAAATCGAACAATTTTGTGAATTATTTGTAATAAATATTTTGTCTTCATACTTTAAACTCAAAAAGTATTTTTGTTGATTCGAGAAAAACAGTGTTGTACGATTTTTTCTTCGAAATTAACCCAAACTAACCCAACTCATCTCAAGCGTCGCACAGATTATTTGGGTCAAAATTCAATTTTGACGAAAAATCGCTTGCATTTTTAATGCAATATCATCACGCATAAGTGGCTGGAGGCACAGAGAAAGAGAGAAAAGTGATTGGCGTATCAGTGTGTTAAAATGAGAAAAAATATGCCATGTTAGACATTGACCAAGACACCTCCCACAACGGCACGGAGTTAACGTGTCCTTCTTCGTCACACATTTTGAGGGGTTGTCGAGTAATGTCAAGTCAGCTGATGCTGATAGATTGATTTTATCTTGCGGTCGAATTGTATATCGGTGAATCGGTGATCGGACGCGAATTCTGTTTTTAAGATGTCGGATCGTTGTGTTGTGTGTGAAGTTTTGAATTTAAAAGACGGAGATGGTTTGACATTTGAGAGACGCCTCGATTTCAAGTCAATTTCATGACTGAACTTTCTATAATGAGAAATGACTCGAGAAATGATTCTGGACTACATTTTATAAATGGGTGAGTTTTTAAAAATTGCTGAGTCTTTACACTGGTGCTTTTTACTTTTTTGCGCTCAGTACGATTTATTTAAATTATGTATTTGGTTTCCTTCGATTTTTTTCATTTTCAAACATGAGATATCGCTTTAAATGTTAGAGTTTGGGGGCTCTTGACATTTTTTTCGAATGTTTGCTTTATTTCACCGCACAAATCATATCATTTGGATCTTCCTATTGAATTAACCTCGACTCGCCACTGATATTTATTATTGCAATGATCCTGCACACGCGATTAAAAGCAAATGTTTAAAATAAAGTCTATACCAAAAAATGAGCATCTTTATAAACTGTTACTTTCCACTGAATTTCATTTCCCTATTCCAAATTGATTCTATTAATCATTTTTGAAAAATCAACAGCCTTGAAGTAATTCAAAAACGATCGAAGCTTTAAATCACGCAACTTCATATGCATTTTTATACATTATTTTTGCGAGTTTCGACTGTGAAATTTTCGACAATCGGGCGCTTTCGGCCACACGGGATCAATCGTTGCCTCTGGTCAGTAACGGCGAGTATAAATTAGTACTTGTTGATTTTTTAATGAGCTTTTTCAGGAGTCAGTTGATAAAATATCGGTAGTCCAGGTTGCCCCAACTCCAGCCAAAAGTGAGGCAACTTGTATCGTTGTTGATACAAATATATTTATCCATCATTTGTACGTCTTGAAAAAGGTGTTGAATCACGATACCCCAGGTTAGATTATCTTATGTGTCTTTTTTACTCTAGAAAATATGATTTTAGCTCAAATTGTGGTTCTCGTGCCATGGATGGTTCTACAAGAACTAGACCATTTCAAGGATAACACTCATTTGAGACAACAAGCTCGTGACGGCCTGGCTAGGATAAATAAAGAGTTAAAAAAAAAGGACCCGATACTTTTGGGTAATCAGTATAGTATGTAATGTTTTTTAGTTTATTGATTATTCCGATTCAGGTCAGTCAGTCGACGACGCATCGAATCAAAGGGACTTGGGAAAAGGTCCTGATGATAAGATACTCGCCTGTTGTCTACAACAGCAGGAGAAATACCAAAAAGTGGTCAGATATTTAATCAAATTAATTTAGATCGGTGCCTGAACTGCTGAATTTTGTAGATATTACTAAGTAACGACATTAACCTTGGCAATAAAGCCATTTGTAACAATGTGGAAGTTCTAAGGCCAAACGAGACGAATCGTCTATTGAACTGCACTGGTGACTCCATAAGGAAAATCCAGGACAAAATGTCAGTGTTTTTATCCGAAGTGATAGTGTTTTGCTGTCAGGACAAGTTCGGTCCTCGAATGAAGGGAATGAAGACTTTGCAGGGTATGCCCTGGAGTTTCAACGGATGTCTTCAAAGGTGATTAGCTATAGTTTTCATTGGAACATTATTATCTGGCTTGCTCATGTTTATTTTTCCAGGATCATAATGTACTGGCCCACAGTGTTTCATATATATTTGTTGAAACAGGCCAAAACGGTTGTCGGCACATTGATAGATCTCTCAAAAAATGGTGAGTAGACTTTGAAAATTCAAAAAAAAATGTTTTTTTTATTGCAGGGGTTAAAATGGAGGGAAAATTCAAGTTTCAACAGTTCGAGACTAAAGTTAAAGAGCTCTTGGTCTACATCAAGGACATTCCCCAGTACAATTCGGTTGCCAAGCAGTTGACAGTTGATTTGAGCCGTTTTGTCTGAGTTACATTGATTTCAACTTCGAAGTGGAAGTGGCAGATTTCCGCTTGCTTAACAGGAATCATATGCTACCATCCACATTCATTTGGCGTAAGCGTGACACAAATTCAATGTAGATGGTAACATATGATTTTTGTCACTTCCACTTGGAAGTTGAATTGAATGTAAACCTTAAGATTGAAGTGAGAATATTTTTATGTTATATTTTTGTACCTGAAAATGCTTTAATTTGCTATTATCAATAAATTTAGTGTGAACCAAAATGGTTTTCTGTTTTTCCTTATTGTAAGACTGAAACCAATAAAAGACGACTTTTTGAGTTCTACATCTACACAGAGACGACATGGTGGCCTTGTACGCGGTCGGTACTTGTCAATGATCTAATAACTATAGATGAAACTTTTCATTCATAAACTGTGAAAAATTGAGTGTCCAGCATCAAACATAGAAGAGACGTGTGGAGGAGTTGAGTGGGGATACGTTAGCACCTCACTAGAATGTGCTTCGGTTACCACACGCGAAGCTTCCAGTGGCGTAACTATTTTACAGAATTCTCAAATTCTCATTTACTGCAAGCTTGGCACTTGCGAGTCATTTCAATTTAAAATATAAGTGAATAAGGAAGTACTACAAACTAAACCAGAATAAAAACACAACAAACATTCACAAAATCAACACCAAACCCCACTCAAGAGACGCAAATGAAAACGAGTAGACAAAATCCGATCGTTAGGGGCGGACCCAATTTTGTGTGTTGCCGTACTTCAGCTTTTTTAATTTTCAGAAGAAAATACTGGTTTTTCTAAATCCTAAATACCTTAAAAAATCTTGAAGAGATGTTTCATACCGTGTCTAGATGTATGGTGGTGGATCATGATACTATAACGAACAAGATATGATCACGCGCATCTTTTGCTGACGTCATAGGGTGCTCAGCCTTCAAAATGCATAAGAACTTGACTTACCAGATAATAATATGGAACGTAGCTTTTTGATTTATCCGCAAGCACAAATAGACGCTGGGTATGCTCAAGCTGTGAGTACCTCTCGTCTATCAAATTTATATGAATTTTACCTGAGATCTCAGCTCTCTTCGATTAAATTTGTGTTCAGTCACGCTTACGCTAAATTGAATGTTGATGGTAGCATATGATTCCCGTTTGCCATGTGGAAATTTGACAGTTCCACTTCGAGATGAAATTGAATTTAACACAGGTATTACTGAGATCTCCATTAAAAAGAACGCAGCTTATGGTATGAGCACAGAATGGCGACTATGAGTCTATAATTGAGCGTTCACGTTATTTTAACCTATCTGTTATTTTACGATTGTTTACCAATGTAAACTTGCTAAGAACGTAACTATAGTGAAATGGATACCTTAAGTTTGCGTTCAATCTATGTCGAAAATTAATGAATATTTTATTTATTATAGGATAAAAACAAGCTGTGTTCTGACAAAAACAACGAACCCGTTATCTCTTTTGGTTCTCTTGATATAAGAGTCTAAAATTCATATATCATTTTTTTGATTACACTTACCCCACTTCACCCTATTACAAAATCCGTTTGGCAAGGATTTATTTCAGGCCTTTTTTTTGGTGAAATAAATCCTTGTCAAATGGATTGAGTAATAGCTCATTTTGAAGACCTTCTGTTGCGGTTGATTATTTATTTAATAAAAACATTAAAACAAAATTTTGTTGACAAGCTGTCATATCAACAGGAATGATAGCAAACTCGGCAGATGTAATCAGGGTTGAAGGGCCTTCATAAAAAAGTATCACTCGACTTGCCCTTTGATTTAAGATTTTGGTGGTGAATTTTACCATGCCCAAGGAATGGACAATTTGCATAAATTTTCAAATGACTTGAAATTTCATATACGTATTCTAGACATTATCAAAAAGTCATCAGCGATTTTTTTTCCAAAATACCCAAAAATAAACTGGATAAATAAAAAAGAAAATGCAAATTTCACTGTATGATCGAAAATGGGGAGGGGCCATATTACCTTCTCGAGAGAGAGATAGTCATCTCAGTCAATATGCCAGACGGAGATAGATAATGTATTCTGTGACGTAGTGGATGCTGATTGGCGCTCTTTAATCGCTGATTACTACAATAATTGTGGTCGTAGGTTGATTTTTCAAACATCAATGACATCAGTACTCACTAATCCTTATATTTTTCATATTTCCAAAAAAGGTGCAAATTGTCTATTGCAGATGTGGATTTGCTCATACGCCTATGATGATTGTCCCCCAGAAAAACAGAGTTGACGTGTCTGAGTGTTTTATTTTTATATCACATTAAATCCCCATAATCAATGCCGGAACATTTTGATGTGCCACCATCTATGCTTAGACCAACGAACAAGGAAAAAACCCAGACGGGTTTGGTCAAAACAAAGGCTTCAAAAATGTAAATTTTGTCATATGGCACTTTTCAGAGTTGGCTGCTAACTAGTGCTAACGAGTCACAGGATTTTGAAAACTATTTTCGGATGAGGGAAACGTCTTTTTAAGAGCTGCTGTACTCACCAACTAATCTGTAACAAAATTTGAAGACAAAATACTATTACGAGAGCCTCTAAAATGGCCGTTCTTTGTTAAAATTTCCATCAAAAACTTTGTATTGTCGGTGAACGACATGATGACAAGATTACTTCAAAATAGGTTGGACTTGGTATACCCTTCATTTACTGAATTTATTCCAAGTTACGGACTCACCCAGTATGATCTAGAGTTTTCTTCTTTTTTTCTAAATCATTATACTCACCAACCCACTGCTTCTTGGCTCTGTTGGCGGATAGGTTGCGAACCAGTTCCGATCTAATTTGCATGCGCAGTTATCACGAACTGAGGATGCAAAATAGTTCTAAATTGGTTCGTAACCGCCCCGCGAAACATCTATTATTTTTCCAATTTTTGACCAATCAAAATATTGATGAAATAAACTTGAAAAGTAATAGATAAGCTGTTGAATAATTGTGTAGCGACATTCCAACCTATGATGCGTGGATCTCGGCGCTCCGAATTCAATTGGTGTATCGTACTCAAACAGACCAATGAAATTGGGACAGGAGCCGAATCCTATATCACACTGTATAAATTTGATAAGTGGATACAATTTTGAAGCCGTTTTATTTTTTTTTTACTCGTTTTATCTCCATAGGAATGAAATCTTCACAAATGATTCTCCAATAAAAGTCACTGTAACTTTTAAAACATTTATATTTTCCAAATCTAAAAATTGAATATTCTCATCTAAATCACTAGACCTTTACTCTTGTATACAAATTATTAAAATTAAAAACAGACATAAAAGCGCAGATACTAACAAAGAAAACTGACAAACCAGACCGGCAATTTTGGCACGTCCCTGTAGATTCAGAAAATGCAATGCAGAGACAAACCAAGAACGACTCGAAGCCCATTTCGCACCGGCCCAGCAGTTTATTGCAGGATGTGTTTCAGATAAAAATGATTCGTTAAACATCGTTCGTATATTAATCAATAATAATAATATATATACAGTAAAAAATACAGAAAAACTCCTTCCTACAATAAGTAACGCAAAAATAGCTTTAGCCTGCTTACAAAGGCCACTTGAGTTTTAAACTGAAATTTAGCCTCACTTAGTTAACAAGATAATAATAAATAAAAGTTGTATTTTATTTGAAACACTCTTGTAAGTGCAGAGTTCGTCACAAAGGAAAATTAGCGAGAAACTTACCAAAAGCCCCTTTCAATGTGCATTCGTATTTACACAACAAGCCACACTTCTTTATATCTATTATAGTAAAGTGTCATTAATTAAAATCGACTAGACAGTTCGGGAAGTTGAAATTAAATGCTTGAAATGAACTGTGCAAAAGCCCATGAAGGTGTTCTATATTGGAGCAGAACTGTTTAGTCTCATTTAGAACAGAAATTGTCTTTGACACTATAATTTTGTTGTTTATTTATCATATGGTATATAATGGGTAAATTTCCTTTTAGATGCTTTTGAAAATTATGTTTAATAAATATACAATACAAGTGTGTTGAGGGGCTCTTATGGATTATTTCAAAGCAAAAATTTTCCGAATAGAACGCCAACGATTCCTGAAAAAAATAACAAATTATAACATTTTAGACCGGATTAGTTTCACGTCAGTTGCATTGAATTCTTGCTCAGGTACGCACTTTTTATCAAAAGCGATTAACGTAGAAATGTTTTGTTGGTCTTAACGTCGTTGAACTTATAAAACAGTACACTGATTAATGTTAGCATAAATGAGTTGTACAGCGAACAAAAATATTGAATCGATAACGTTATTTCACAATTTGAAACAGTCGGCAACAATGCTACAAGGTATCTACATCCTGGAAAAATTGTTGTTTTTCTTGGATCTACATTTTGTAATTGGTGACCCGATTGGTTGATAGACAAGAAATATCGGTGTTGCCAAATGTATTTCGTTGCATCCTGTCTTCATGAGTGACTGAAGGAATACAATTTACCACTACTAGAAGGCAAATGAATGAGTGTAAGACAGCTATCGCGCTTGCGCTCTGTGTACGTGGCTATGTTGGAAGATATCCTACAGGGGTCATTGGAAGATTTTTCAAAACATGTTTGATTTTTTAAACTGGGCTATTGGGTATACGGCGTGGATAACAAATTTTTAAATTATTTCGAGTATTCTAGGGAAAACACCGATCCAAATGGCTCTCAACCTATTTTCTATACAATCCGGTGTTTTACTGCAGTTGACTTTATTGATTTTTATGGTGAAATTTAATTAAAAACGCGTGCCTCGAGGATATCATTAATGAATAAACCGTAATTCAAATTCAATATTTTTCAAAACAGGCGTTTAGAACTTGTAACGTAAGGGGTACAATCTTATTAACGTGATAAGTAACAGAGGCCGCCACTGGAGAATCATGTTCTGAGCGTGCCTTAAGTCGCCTAACCGTAATTGTATCTTATTTGAAAGGACCACGTTGAAAATGATATTATTTTTATCAAATTCGTTGAAATATTGTACCATACAGGGTGCCACAGATTCGAGTGCATGCATGGGGATCTCAGTAATTATAAGGGATACAGGGTCGGTTAAATGGTTGCAAAGTTGCGCATTTTTATACTCAAGAAAATGCCATTTCAAACTTTGAAAAATACCGACTTTTTCCGAAGATATTCGAAAAAAACCGAAATTTCGCAAAAATGTTTTTGTTATTACCTGCGTTTGTTTGAAAAGATTTTAAAATAAATTTAATTTGTCATTGCCACTTTTTCTCTTCTACAAGATGGTGTTATCAAATTGAAAATCTGACGTTTCGTCTTCGAGCTGCCATCATCAACTTTATTTTTTTAAATACGGACCTGGATTTTTTATTTTATTGTCAGTTATCGTTTGACATACCTGAGGCACTGAGATTATTAGATTAGGGTGTACCATAGACTTAAGTTATTTTAAGTCTATGGGGTGCAAGGTTTCTATATAAGAGGTTGCCTCACTTTTACGGTCATGACGTCATTTGTGTCTACTGTAGCGCCACTGCGGCCATTTCTCGAACCATTCCATCATAAAATCAAGAATGTCATTCATCAATATCATAAACTCACTATTCATTTCCAGGTGGACGAGAGATTTTTTGCTGTCGATGGTTTTTCTTTTGTGAAATCATCCATTTACGTTTTGAAAACTGTTTATAAGTGTCTTATCCTTGGATTTGTCTATCAAATATAGTGTTTTAAAGGTAGGTGTGTTTAGAAATGATCATGATAGAGTTTGTTTACATCTGTTCAACTGTTTATTCTATTCTACCTAAATTTAGCTTTCATAATATTTCAATAGTAGATTTCACAGTATATTTAGGCAGGACTAATATAAAATAATAGTTAAAAAGTTGTGGAAATCTGAGGGTTGATGTTTTGAATATACATATTATAGAAAATACTCACATTTGGAACAGTATTTTCGCTTCCTTGACCAATAATATACAATAATAATGTCCCAAAAGATAATTTTACACCTCAATTAATATTTTATTTCGATTTAAATGATAAAATTAGCAAGAAATTCAACGTTTTATCAATCATTGATCGAATGAAACATGACAAGACATGATGCAGTCCGATTCAATTGCATGACAGGAATGACACTCAAATGACAGAACGCGAACTGTTTCAGACCGCTATCCACAAATGACGTCATATTTCCCCCCTTCCGACTTAACCTCAGGAGAAGTGAGGCAACCTCTTGTATACTGATCTTGTATGGGGTGTACAGTGATGGGTTGCCTTAGCAACCTCAATATTTTCAATTATTATTCACCTATTATTGTTATTTTCAATATTTTGTTAAAATAGAAAAATTGTTGAACACTTTCGCAGAAATAGATTCAGTTTTTTTATGTATCTTGTCTAATTTCCATGTCTTTTGTGGATTTAATTTAATTTCCGTAAATGTTTCGTTATTGGATGTTATTTCGATTTTGTCAATTAGTTTTGTTTCGTTGTGCATATTCTTTCATAAGAATAACGTGTCGAATGAAGATGGATTTAGGGAGACAAGGGTTGCCTAACTAATTTTCTCTGGTATTATTTTTTAGATACCTAAGTATTTTTTTTGACAGTTGCAATACCTCAATGCCCTAGGGACGTTAAAAAATAGCTAAAAATAAAATAAAAAATTCAGGTCCGTCTTTAAAAAAATTAACTTGATGTTTGCCGCTCAAAGACGAAACGTCAGATTTTTGAGTTGATACCGCCATATTGTAGCCGAGAAAAAGTGGCAATGAGAAAGTGCAATGTGTTTCAAAATATCTTCTCAAATAACATCAGGACATAATAATAACGTTTTTGCGAAATTTCGTTTTTTTTTCGAATATCTTCGGAAGTACTGAGAATTTCTCAAATGTCAAAATGACATTTTGTTGAGCATAAAAATGCGCAACTTTACATCCATTTGATCGACCCTATATCTCTCATATTAACTGAGATCCCCATGCATGCACTCGAATCTGTGGCACCCTGTATATTTTATGTCGCATTGAGGCATTGAGTTATGTCACTGCGAAATCAATTATTTTATTTTAATTTTTAACTCGTTAAAATTCTAATTTGAATCGTGATATAATGATGGGTTATAAAGAGATCATAGCCGAGCAATATGTAAAGTTTACATTCAATTTCACTCCGAAATGGAAGTGACAGATTTCCGCTTGCCAAACGGAAATCATATACTACCATTCACATGGGCTCAAGCGTGACTTTCAACACAAATTCAATGTAGATGATGAACAAAAGTAGAAACCTGTAAGTTCAGAATAGTCCTCTTTGGTCAGAGAATGTGATATTTTGATTTTGCAGGTTGACATAGCTTTATGAAACAAGAAAAGTATATCAAAATCAAGATTATCACACGGATGTTAATCAGATTTGCATTTTTCAGTTAACGGAATCGATAGCTCGCACCAGATTTTGGTGCATGATCTAGAAATCATAATCCTACATTTTTATTTTGATGGACCAGACTCTTGCAAAAATGTGATGAGATCATTATCAATGATTAAAAATAAGCTGCCCAGCCCAAAAGCAAAAGATTCAATACAAACTAACATCAATGTTCTTGTAACTTCTTAGGTTAGGTTGTCATGTCAAATGAGATTTAATTCCAAAAAATTGTCGCCTTTTTTTAGTTAAGCCATTAAGATTGCACCGACTGCTCTGAGAGGGCTCTCCATCGGAGTTAGATCGATCATCGATCGTCGACTGAGCGGAGCAATTTCAGAGCAGTAAACCGAAATCGCTATTAATTTTGTTTGATATGATTTTTTTGCCCCAGAAAGCCCCAGTCAACCTATAAAATTCAAATATGTACCACCAACTCACTGACCAAGCGGGTTATAACAAGAGCACATTTTCCACTGTCTCAAAGATCCTTTATTTTGCCGATTTGGTTGAATTTTGGCAGAGTTTTTCATTGTAACGAGACGCTAAATTAGCACTAACTAGATTCTGGATGGTAATTATGTTCCAGTCCAGCGTCTCGAGAAGCAGATATTGCTACTTTTTACAGAACTCAAATATTTCCATTCGTTTCCAAAATATTAGCGTGCGGAGTTTTAAGTGAAAAGCCCTGTATAATGATCTGGATATGAAAAAAAAAAGTTTTTTTTGATGTGGAATCACCCCTTTTATTGTTTAGAGATCTTTCGTGTATAGAAGATTGCCTGATGCATATCTTTATACCGCTTTTAATGAATTTCACAGAATGAAAATTCTTCATTTTATTTTCGCAAGATATTTTTACCTGTTTTGCCTATTGCCACGCATACATTTTTTGTCATTAATAAAATCAAATTTTCATTAATTAATTAATCAATTCGGCTTCTTCGACATAATAATTTTCAAAAAAACCTGACAAAATAACTAAAAAGTGCTTTCCTCATGATCAAAATTCTTCGGCACACCCTGTATATTCAATATATTGCTGAGTATCCTCCAATAATTCATCAGAAAGACAGCTAAACAATAGATCTATGCCATAACATTGTCAGTTGTAAACTTAGAATTAGCAGAACAGCCATTCAAAACCCTATGTGTCATAATTTTGGAAAGAAGTCGATATTTCAAAAACAAAAGAAGATATCAACAAAAATCCAAAAATATCCGGAGGTATGGACGTAACAAGCACTTGGGCATATCGAAAAAATCTCTGTGGAAATGGGGGGGACAGACAGTAAACAAAAATTTACAGTACTTTTTTTACCACCCTGTATAAAAAAAGTGTTTGAGGTGATTAATTTTTTGAACCATCCGCATAAACCGCAAAGAAATGCTCTGCATCGTGGTGCAAACCGCATATTTTTTCATCGATTCGTTAAAAAATTATGAGTATCCAAACATAGGCGAAAATTTCGGGTGTTTCGTCTTTTTTTGTTGAGTAGTTTAGTTCTAAGACCAAAATAAATCAGATACATGAATTGTAAGGAACTAGACATTATTTTACTGCTTGCGACATTAGAACCCATACAAAATTGTGAATAATTTCTTAAAAGATGAGTTTTTTTTGGATTGGCAACAGCATTATCCAGAACGCATTATCAACCAAACCCTACACCTTTTTCTCTTTCATCTTGAGAGACTTCTCTCTCCACTCTCCACTTGCCTTCCAGTAGTAATAATTCCATGGCTGAAGATTCATGTAATTTATTTTTTTTATTGAAAAAAAAACCATTATTGATTAAAAAACGTATTATAATTGGCACACGGAGATCTCATTAGAACACACATTGAGTATTTTAGTTGAAATATTCTACAAAAAAGCCTGTTGAGTGAAACTTGAAACTATATGGAAAATATGAAAGAAATTTATTAATTCCCTGGAACAGAACTCACCTACAATAACAGCTATCGCCACAAAGTACATAGTCTGCGGTTGATCTACAGGAGGCGCGTACCGGTTAGAAGTCGGAAAGCCGCTGTTGCTTTGATTCTTCAAACTGGCCTTCTCCTCTCTCAGTTGCAACATCTCCTGCTTTAATTCTATCTCGAGTTCCCGCAGTCGTTGAATCTAGAATGGCAATTAAATCACAAATTAGTCTGGAACTCCAGCTAACCGACCTCCTTAGTAGCATTCAACAGCTCAATAGCTGCATCATCCGTAATACCTTCAGGGACCTTGGTCGGCTCGGTGGCATCGGAATGAACTGTGGCCTTTTGAGCTTGTTCCTCGGGCGGCATTTCGAAAACACACTTCAATTTCGAGTCCATTAGTTGTTCGGGGGCGATTTCCTTCCACAAGTTTTCCAAATTAGTGTCGCCGCCCTCGGGTGCGAACACAGTTTGCACCATGAACTTGTGTTTGTTTTTTTCGTTTGGGTCGTAGAGGAATGGTTGCAGACATACTGGGATTCAAGAAAAAAGTTTATAGAACATCATCAATGATCATTTGTTCTGAAAACCATCTATTGAGAATTTTCTTTTAAAACCATTCTTTGATTTGGGAGTTCAGATGATAACTTGACATAGTGTGTAAATTAAATGTAGGACTGACAACGTAGCGTTAATTATGGCAGCACTGGAAGCACGCGGCATGCAAGAACCACTGGGTGCCGATGGAACGATCACTCCTTCTAAAAATCGAAATTTCATATTCTGAGAACGGTCACATCGGATGGAAATGAAAGTCGATCGAACACCAGCCGAGAGAAAATGAACCATTTCAGGAGAAACTTTCGCTTAAGTGTCATGAGCAGCTTTGCGTCACTGTGAGTTTTCAAAATGGATCTTGTCGAATGAGACAAAGGATATCACATTTAATAAATCCGTAAAAGCGCAAATATTATTATAATCCCTTCAAAAACAAATAAATTTAGAAAAAGCATCAACAAATCGGAAAATAGTGAAGATAAGTATCCATTGACTTTACTGATTCTTGGTGGATAGTACCTTAGACGTTTACGGAGAACCAGCGGAAAATACAATAATATACAGGGTGTCCCATTAAAATAGCAAAGTTGTTGCTACTTTTTCAAAAAAGCGGTCACGTCGCATCACTGAAAACATTTTAGATCGATAGAGTATCACGCCTTATGTATACGATCAAATTTCCTGAACGATCCCATAGCTCGTTCCTCATAAACGTCAAAAGTACCATAGACAGTGGCGTGCAATGACGGTTGAGGTAAGGTAGGCAAATATATAATAAAAAGGTGAAAATCATCAACGTGTTAAGAGATATGTCAAGATCATTGTCGTTGGTGAATGTCATCAATTTATTGAATTCATGTTGTACTGAAACTAGGATAATCAATAAAGATTGTTCATAGAATCAAATAGCCATTTATATTTCTCATAAAACTTGATATTAAAATACCTTGTGGTATAGATTCCTAGATTCTTAATTTTATGGAGTAAGTCGGCCCAGTTCAGCCACTTTCTGTTTTTTATAAAATTCAAGATTGGGAAAAGGTGTTGTTTTCATACTCCGGATACAGTTACTATTGTCACTAACATATTCACACGATATCGATTACCGACTCACTCATTATCCTTAAACGTCAAATACAAAATGTCAGAAAAACTTTATCCTCATATGAAACCAAATAAAGATAGTAATTAAAATCCTAAAAGTGCACATATCGAACCCCTCACTAGTTTATTGTTTATGTTTGTCGATTGAATGAACCAGCTAGGATCGAGAAATCGATATTTGCATGCCAAAATAAGCAGTGCTTTTAAGCTCCATAAGAAACTGTATTGACCAGTTGCTGGAATTACCTGGCTTTCTTTTTATATGGGATCCTTACTCACACCGGACGGCGCGATAGAAAATGAAATAAAACAACGAAATGTGCATATGATTTCGTCAAGTCATTACGTTATTTTGTTATTATTCGAATTATCATTATTATGAGTTTTGGGAGGACTGAGATAATACAGAGTTAATATTATAAAAAATGTGCCTCGATAATTCTTCTAGGATAGGCATTGCTTTTTTGCTTCTATTTGTTGCACGCCACTGACCATTAACCGTGAATCACCCTGTTTACAGGGTGTCCCATAACTTATTCGCCATAGATCAACATTATTTGATAATATAAATGAAAATAAGATTTGTCTAATAAAAATGTGGTGGCAAATGCTAGTCGTTAAAAAGATTCAGGGTATTGTAAGGGAAACTTTATTTTCGAAAATCTTCAATAATTTTTAAACGCATAAAGATAACAGACTCAAAATTGGTATACTAGCGTTTTTGAAGGTGAGAAATACGAATTCCGTATTGGTCCGAACCTGATTCCTAGAGAGCGCTATCTACATACCTAATGATTGATTGATATTTTTATAATTTTTTAAGCTGTGTAGGTGAGATTGTTTTGACTTCATACTTGGAAAGAGTCAATCTTTCAATACCGGAAAAAAATAAAACTACGGTTATCAAAACGAGAACCCAATTTATTCAAACTATCTAGAAATATAATTTATATTCACTTTAAAAAATGTTGAAAGTGTCCCCCATTTACTACAATACATCTTTATCCGTTTCCAAATAATTGAAATTTTTCGAAAATAAAGTTTCACATTCAACACACTGTATCTTTTTAACGACTCGCATTTGCCACCACATTGATTAGACAAATCTTCTTATGTCAATTCATAACATCACCTGCTTCTCTATGGCGGATAAGTTATGGGACACCCTGTATACCCTTAGGCCAGGCATCGTCGAATATGCTTGACGAGATAAACAAATCAGCGAGTAAGACGTTCGTAGAGCTCAGCTTGAGTCGTATAATCATAGTACGACAGCGTTGCCAAATTGTGGAGTGTCTACAAATTAACATCACAGATAACAGTTCTATTTAGATATTTTCAACAAAGTTTTTATTCTGTTGTTGTGTAACGAGAAAATTAATATTTGTGTTGTGTTTCCTTCCTCATATGCTTCTTGTACAAGTAAGAAATTCAATACACAAATTTCTCAATTGATGCAATCAATTCATCATTTGAATTTTGAAGCTGTTTTTTTTTGTTTGTTCATACCACGATTATGACAATTCATCAGAATTTTTAAATATGGTGTGATTTTTGAGGATTAAGCATCATCCAAACATGACAACCTAGCTAAGACGATAAAAGATAAAACCTTCCTAATTGATAAACAGGTCTGAGGGAGGCGGGTTTTCAGTGCAGAGTTGCCAACATGTTTGACATAGTTTTTGGTGAAATGCACCTATTTGAGTGCGAATGGCGATATTGCCAACAACAGCCCAAAAAGTACTCTCTAACTTTGTCTTTTTCATTGCACGAATGGCGTCAAAAGAACATTCGATTTATGAATAAGATGCCTGGTGAAAGTAAGTATCTTATCATTTCCATCTCGATCATTTCATTATTATTATTTATCCCAATGCAATGGATCGCAAAAATTTAACTGTCTGGCAACATTGATCATCTTTCATGGCTTTTCACAAGACACCCAGAATAAGGCGATTTGAAAGGGTATGATGTATGGTGTGAAAGATCACCAGTGATCTGTCACTTCTATCACTTAATCAATCACATCCTATACCACTGATATGAACCGTGATACAAGCTACAACGCTATGCGGTATCACAAGGGAATTATTTTGCGAAAGAATTATTACAGTCAAATGAAAATACTGAGAAAACAGTCTCATTACTCAATTTACAAGTCATGTATTCCAAATTGTTCCTGACCGAATAGTTAAACAACGGACAAAATTCCTTCCGTCCACGGTAACTAATCAGTTTAAATGTTCAAATACTCTCCACCCTCGCCTATTTCCATTGATAAAATCCATAGGTGACCTTTGACATTTAAACTTCCGCCGGATATTACGTTTTGCGTCGTATAAAGGGAAAGTTTCAAGATGGAGTTTTGGACAAGATGATAAGATGAACTTACCTGCAATTTGTGTAGATTCGCTGGGCAACAAAACACCGGAGTTGGGTCTTACGCAGTACCGTTTTGGGGCAGTAGTCTTGATTTTGAACATAACCTTCTTGTCTGTTGGATTACTCAGTTTTATGTAGGATGATACTGGTTGACTGAAAGGACCTTGAAGAAAATAATGGTATCAGAATCTGAGTCTTCTGAGTAAAACATTATTTATCTTGGGATATTTGATTTTACGTATGACAACGAATAATAAATGTACTATGTAGAACCGTACTTATATCTCTGGAACTACTCACTCAATTTCAAGGAACAACTCTACAGGGTGTAACAGAGTAAGTGTTCCAACGTGAGACTGTAGATTCTTTATCAAAAAAGAAAAATATTTTTCCTTAGAAAAAATTTTCCGCGGACTTTCGATTTCGATATAATCACGCCACTGGTTAATTTTTTTAATCGATTTTTTAATAAAATAATCCTTAGTGAGTTTTGACACTGTACCAAATCTGATAAAAATATTCCAAGTGGTTTAGAAGTAATTAAAGAAAAATCTTTATTTTTCATAACTTTGACACCCTGTATATCAAAAACGAAAGCCCGCGGAAAATTTTCGTTGAGGAAAAATCTTTTTCTTTTTTGATAACGAATCTACAGTTTCACGTTGTAACACTTACTCTGTTACACCCTGTATAGTCTATTCAGACCTATCCATCGTCTGTACATGAATTTTGCAATATCAGCTAAATATAATCAAGTAATGAAGATAACGCCTCAAAACATAATGTATTTTTTTTTAGATTGCTCCACGGAATTCAAGCAGATCAGCAAAAATTATTGATGACTTTATTTTAGATGCTTATCTTCGAATTGAATTTACACTTAAGTTGGGAATATATATAGCAATACAATAGACCCTGGTTGTGCTTCAAAAACAATGTTGAATATCTGTATTTTCTACTTCAAATTAAGTCTCAATATGATTAAGATTTAAAGAATCGTTTTTCCTCATCGCAGTTAAATCAACATTAACATCAGACAAAACACGTATTTTTCATCAGCACAATTTATGGCGCTATTATAAAAATAGATCTTTATTCCGCAGTTATTCCAGGTCAGGCATGACATATGATCAATTCGAATTAATTTGATAAAATACTATTTATAAATAGTATTAACGCAATTAGCAGATCGACAAAGTTTGATTTTTTTGTTCTAGAAATACTTCTGAATGGAAAAAGTGATTTTTTCCAAACAATCCCCAGAAGATTTTGTAGAAAAAAGAACTTTTATTTGTCTTGAAAACGTTCTTCAATAGTTTGATGGATCTATTTTCGTTCACAAACATTCACGAATGACTAAGGTTCCTCTAAAACTGTAATCCATTACTCTTGTGTTTATTTTATTAATGATATATGCTATACTTCTGCTGGCATGTCTCGTCATCAGGAAATTATTTTGATACAGCATTTTACCTTTATTGTTTGTTTTATTTTTTCGACTTCCAGATGAATGTGCTAACTATTTCAACACTTTGTGTCCCTCCCCAGGATAACCACATTTTTTTACAGCATTCCGGTATAAAAAAGTGTTTCTCCTGGAGCATTTCTGGTAGATACTCTGTCAGCTTAATCTGAAGAGCGTTCCACAGATGTTTTATGGGGTTTAAATCTGGGGAATTGTCCGACCACTCTAAAAAGTGTAACCGTCCTGTCCTATATACATGGATGGGACAACTTATTCGCCATAGAGCAGCTGGTAGTAGTGTGAATAATGAAATTGAGAAGATTTTTGTCTAATAAGTGTGCTGGCAAATGCTAGTCGTTAAAAAGAATCAGTGTGTTGAAAGTAAAACTTTTTTTTTGAAAAATCTTGATAATTTTTGAACGTATATAGATAACAGATTCAAAATTGGCATATTAATGTTTTCGAAGGTGATGAATTCAAATTCGGTATTGGTTTGAACCTACTTCATAGAGGGCGCTTTCTACGTTCTTGATGATGAATTAATGTTTTTATAGTTTTTGAATCTGTAAATGTGAGACTGTTATGACTGCATACTTGGAAAGAGTCAGTCTTTTTACGTAGATAATGAATGAAAACTTGATGAATATCGATATCCCAAGTTGTTTGCGGGATATTCGACTTTGAAAGTAAAAATACCGGAAAAATTAAAAATCTGGTTTTCAAATCGAGAACTCAATACATTCAAACTATCCAAAAACATTTTTATATTCACTTTGATAGAGGTTAAAAGTGGCCGCCATTTATCTCAATACCTTTATATATTCCTAGAGAGCGCTTTATACGTTTCACTTTCCACACCCTGTATCTTTTTAAGAACTAGCATTTGACACCACATGTATCAAACGAATCTTCTTATTTTCATTTGTATTAATGGCGGATAAGTTATGGGACGCCCTGTATAATCTTTTAAAATAAAGGTTGTGACCCTACTCTGCATGGAATAGACTGGGGTATCTGCAATCCCACCACAAAACATATTATGCAAATCGGAATCATTGGCTAAACGGACAGTTTCACTTTTTAGAATACTCCAGATCTTTGCTCGTATGACTTCCTAAGTTCATATTCTAACTCAATTTATGATCTGTGGACAAATTTAACTTCGCTCTCTCCTGCTCAGGGGTTGAATAGAGCTTCGAGATATACAGGGTGTTTCATTAATATTGTGAACAAGTTCCACTTAAAAATAATGAGAAAACTTCATATAAAGGTGTGTCCGGAAATGCTTCGTTACAGAGCAACAGGGCGTTGAAGTTTTATTTTTATTTTTGTTTTTTCTAAATAATATTTGAACCAATGTCTATATTTCCATAAAAATCGGTATTTGAGGATTTCTTTTTATGCGGAATTCGAATTTTATCTCAGTTTGGCTCTAACTTGTAGAGGGCGCCACCTACACTAATTTGTCCTGACATGTACAGCCATAACTTCTTTGGACGTAGCCGTATGACATATTTGAGTGAAAAAACATATTTCTCCTTTATTTTTATGCAAAAAAGGCATACTTGTTAGAAGTCGCTACGTGCCACCATTTTCGAGATATTTAGATTTGAAATAATGAATACATATGATAATGAAATTATGGCCGAGCATAGTGCCAAAAATACAGGATAAGTTTCCTCACTTAAAAATAATAAGAAAACTTCATATAAAGGTGTGTCCGGAAATGCTTCGTTACAGAGCTACAGGGTGTTAAAGTTATTATTTAATTTATTTTTTTTCAGTTTTCTTATTTGTTTTTGTTTAAATAATATTTGCATGAAAGTTGTTGATAACATCACACACAAGTCGACTTTTATCTTTTTCACTGAAAATATGAAGCATTAATGCGTAATATATTATAACTTCTAGCAGGTTACCTTCGCCATAATTTCAAAATCCCATGTATTAATTATTTCAAATCCAAATATCTCAAAAATGGTTCCACGTAGCGACTTCTAACAAGTATGCTTTTTTTGCATAAAAATAAAGGAGAAATATGTTTTTTCACTCAAATATGTCATACGGTTACGTCCAAAAAAGTTATGGCTGTACATGTCAGGACAAATGAGTGTAGGTGGCGCCCTCTACAAGTTAGAGCCAAACTGAGATGAAATTCGAATTCCGCATAAATAGAAACCCTCAAAAACCGATTTTTATGGAAATATAGACATTGGTTCAAATATTATTTAGAAAAAACAAAAATAAAAATAAAACTTCAACACCCTGTAGCTCTGTAACGAAGCATTTCCGGACACACCTTTATATGAAGTTTTCTTATTATTTTAAATTGGGGAAACTCACCCTGAATTTTTTCGCAATATTAATGAAACACCCTGTATATCTCTTAAAATTTGGTAGATCAGCAAAGTTTATTGATATCAATTTTTGACATCTCTCATGTTTGTTAAAAAGCGTATGAACCACAGAATACCCTCCTGGAAGTCTTGCCCATAGTTTTTGTCATTTTGACACAAAAGTTTTCTTTTCCCAAAGCACCAAAATCCATCTTTTCAAAATATTCAGCTACAACATTTCCTAAAATATAATTTATAGAAACAGGGGAAGTAGACTAAAAAATCGGTCAAAAAATTAATATTTCAAAACTGTGGCTAGCTATAAAATCAACTCTTCCTCCAGTTTGAGGGGTAAAATTGGTAATGCCTTCTATTTAAATAATACTCATTCCCTCAAAGTCAATGCTAGGCTTTGCTTGAATAAAATAATTCCAAGGTAGCAAGAAAGCTGGTCTCAGAATACTACATATGCAAACTAAACCTACATAATTTAATAAATTACTTTTGGTTTAGAGATTAACAATTTCAAACGGGTGAATTTTTCAAAGAATTGATAGCAGTATCAAATCTACAATTAATAATGATTTCAATATAAATTTAGAACGAAGAAAGAAAAGTTATTTTAATTCCTGCTAGAATAATTCAAATCTTGAAAATGTATTCACCTCGTTCTAGTTTACTATGCTACACTTGTTGGAATATAAATATCTTCACTGGAAGTTCTCCATAGCATGTGGAATGAAACTTTAATGTTTTTTTCCAAGACGTTGGACTCTATTCATGAGTAATACTTTTCAGACTATTATGCACCAAGATTAGATGCTGCTTATCTTTTATATGCCTCCCGTTATTAACATGACAGGTTAAGCAGGGCTAAAATTTTAACAAAACGTTGTATTGATTCTCGGACCAAGCTGAAACACGCCAAAGTAAACATTTTTCATAAAAGATCAAATTGCATCGTCAAAAACTAAATGGCTGCTTGCGTGAATAAGTGCAAACAGTTTGTTCACTAAACTCTCATGTTTTACGAGTAAATTGACATGTTAGTTGCCACTTTGGGTGATGTATTATAGCGGTGTGTGGTTTCTATTTTTTTCGAATTGAATCCGTATCGATTTTTTTAAGAAGTCAAGTTCATAAACGTCATCACAATCATTCCCTTGTATATTTAAATTATCTATTTGTATCACCATAATAAAACAACTGGTAATCTATGATTTCGGGTGATGATTGCAATTTTCAGGCATCCTAAGTCCCGAAAATTATGTGACTGGAAAAAAATTAAAGACGCACCACTACATGAATACTCAGTAAGTGGTAAAAGTTCAAATTAAATTATTAATATTCATGTTTAAAATGCATATAGTCGCTAAGTTCGATGGAATAATACCTACTTATATTGTGAATGACGATTTTTGATCACACGGTATATTGACGTCTTGTAGCGCGGCTTTCAGCACCCAACTTGGCAAAAATCAATCACTTGTAGAAACAGTTCATATTTTAACGATGCAAATTGATTTGTTCTGATTATTTTATGCCGCTATACTCAAGTTTGTCATTTTCGGTTTGCTGCAGAAAAACAATGATTGAAAGAGTCCAGATAAGGGAAATTCTGTTTTCTACAGATTTCGTCAAGATTGGTTCCAGCAGTCGTGTACAGTTTTCATCACTAACTTTTCTTGATAACAATTTCCGATTTTATCACAAATAAAGGTACCTACTTCACTCTTGAGCAAAATTCTTTTTTTTGTATACGACTAGGAAAAATGAATATCTGATGGTCGCCTTTCAGGTGGAACTTTTTATGAAACTAATAAGTTATGTGGGGGGTTTTGTGTCATATAGTGATAAACGCATTTCACGATTTTTTTTTGCCAAATAAATGAATATTATTGTTATTATTTTGACAAAAACAAAACATGCGGTATTTTCACGTTATTTAGAAAGAATAAGACACATTTCCCAATTTTCTTATGAAGGTAAGGTTTTTTCCCGAAATCTGCTAAATAAAGTACTATAACAAATTGGTTTT
Organism: Orchestes rusci; assembly: GCA_958502075.1. Taxonomy (NCBI): domain Eukaryota; kingdom Metazoa; phylum Arthropoda; class Insecta; order Coleoptera; family Curculionidae; genus Orchestes; species Orchestes rusci. The sequence continues at coordinate 23,016,426 of OY293311.1, forward strand.
ATGAGAAACTACAAATAACTTATCGAGAATAACCTCAAAAAAGTAAATTTGCATAATAAAATTGGCAACTTCGCCGGGTGCGCCATTTAACACATTGTCAGTCAAGTGATCTCAAATCAAAGAGTGAAAAATGACTAATGAATGATCATACCTTCGACAATTGGACGACTAGAAGCATAAACAAACTTGTGTGAGTCGAACATGAACATTGAAATTCCTCTTTAACCAGATTTTCTGACACCAATTTCCAATAACAATGACTTGAAGTTCATTATCATCAAATAAATGTATTTCTCTTCAATATTCAAGGAGAGTGTAGCCCTTTTTTCTTCGCTATTACTACTTCTCGTTGAATACTCGAACGGTTTTTCTAAATTTTTTACACTAAGAATTTGATAAAAGGAATTTTTATCACAACGGCAACGTCGGATCAATGAATCGCACGATTTGAAATGCCTTGTCATGACGTTAATAGATGCGTCACAGTGACAGTTGTCATTTTTCAGTTGAAAAGTTGAAGATTTTGTGATGCAAATATGCCAAAAAAGTACTGTGTTTGTAAAGCTTCTTCATGGACGGTTGGATTGTTCAATATAAGTTCAAACGATGCAAACGTCTCAACATCGCGTGTCAAATCCAAAACAAAAACATAATGTTATTGACTCAAACAAATCGCCTACGTTCGGGGTGTTATGCTGATTCTAGTCGTTCAATTTTCGAAGGTACGCTCAGACGTCGGCAGCGTCGCGTGCTTGACTTCTTTTTTTTTCAAAAAACTCAATGTAGTACTCAAGTATATTATATTATAGCATCAAATTTAAAATGAAATCGAGAATAACCCCAAAAGTGAATTTTCAAAATACATTGATTGGCAACATCGCCGGGTGCGCCATTTGATGCTGTGTGAGTACGTCAAACTCTCAAGTGATCTAAATTCAAACTAAAGAGTAATAATGACCATTTTACAAGTATATTATTATTACCCCAACAGTAGTTCGGTGTATGCAAGTTCAAGTTAATTTTTTTCCTAAAATAACATACATTTAGTGGTAAGACTCTGGTTCTGGTTAGACCTTAGAACATTGAAAGACTAGAACCAGTAAAAAAACAATTTCTTTGAGTTCAAAATCTACTTACTCAGCTGGAGCGATAGAGGGATTTGTTCACGCAACTCGAGCCTGTCAGATTTTAACAGAAATTTCTATTTATTTACTAAGTAATATATCACCGGGCGTTAACTGTAATATTTTCTTTAAAACAAAAAATGATAAAATAGGAAGTGAGAAACATCATCATCTATTTGAAAGTTTATTTGATATTTCTTTCAACTTCTGAAAATTATTTTTGAAGAGAATCAGGGTTGTCAGAGTTTTAGCCATCCCTGGTTCAAATCATGATTTGAACCGGCTAAAATTATAAGACATGTTTAATTAACTCAAAAAAACTTGGTACTTGAACTTACTAAAACTTCGTGATAAATGAAAGGAACTTCACAATATAAAATGAAAAATCACAGAAACGCAATCAGAATACCGTGAAAACCTTCTTCTACTCCGGCCGATGATGACACATTTTGGCTAACGATTAATGTGAGGTTTACATTAAATTTCACTTCTAAGTGGAACTGTCAAATTTTCGCTTGGCAAACGTGAATCATACGCTACCATCTAAATTTTGATCTGTGTTCAAAGTCACGTTTATGCCAAATTCAATGTAGATGGTATCATATGATTCCCATGTGGCAAGTGGAAATCTGTCAACTCCACTTTGAAGTGAAATTCAATGTAAACCAGGCATGATGATCACCTGGTAGTGCGGCCTTAGTATGGAGGAGTCCTCCATAGGCCTTAGCTACCGAAAAGCTGTGGTGGCAGGGTTACGCCAACGTGTACCTAATTAATTTTGACAATTACTTGACAATGGGCTGGGGCTAAATAATTAGCGTCCAATCGCATTTTATCCACTTTTGACCACCTTTTAGCCTGTTTAAACCACTTTTAGCCAATTAAGTCCACTTTTAGCCAATTAAAGCCACTTTTAGCCACTGGCCTGGCCAAAAGTAGAAAAAGCCGGCTTTGTTACTAAAATCGTCATAGAAGAGAAAACGGCAAAGCGTCAGTGAATATGGAAGATGCTTTGTTTTGACTCGGTTGATCCTTGTTTGTTTGAATATTTCACACATAGCTGAAGAAAACTTTTTTTGGTCAAAACGTCCCTAAGCTTATGAGAAAGACACACCAAACTAACCCCAGCCAAATTTAATTTTGAGTAGTTGAATTTCTAAGAATAAAAACTGAAGGAGAAGTACCAACAGTCCATTCAATCTTCAGTTACGCCCGATGTAAACAGAAGCATGCGGCGGCTTCCCAGGGTCGTATTCTACTTTATTCTGCCTCAAATAAATTAAATGTTTTTATTGAGTATTTACAGATTGGATTATGAATGTGGGGAATATAAGACTAATATATCAGGACTTTACTGCCACTTTTTGAAATAGAAACAGATCTAGACGTCTTAAACTGAACCGCGAATTCTGAGTACAACTCTGACAAATGCGTTATGTGCCGGGTCCTATGATTTATGGGTCGTTCCACCAAGCCACCAATCAGAAGGCTGCTTGAGATTTCGAGGGAGCTGGCAGTTTGTTTTGACGCGGTGTAAAACAAGGTTGAATAGACCAAATGCCAAATAAATGACATTCACGACATTCCGCCTACCGATGCAAAGTAAATAACCAACCCACATACGAAAAATAGAATATTAATAATGATCATCTGACTGCTACGCGTCGATTGGCTCTTTTTATTTTAAGCGTTTTCATCGAGTATGATTTCATGAGACCCTCTAGTTTGGTCTGTCATTAACGTCACTTTCAGCCAATCAACGAGCTGCAAGTGACGTTAATGACAGACCTCGTGACAGAGTACAGACCAAACTGGAGTGGTCTCATGATACGATACTCCATGAAAACACTTTTTGTTATAACTATGTCAATAAGTATTCGATTAAATAATGGTATGTATATAATTCAACGAGTGGGTAATGATGGCTATTACTCACGCGGATGAAGTTTGTAGTGATCATCTTGTTGAGTAATAGCCATTACTCGCGAGTAGAATACTATAGTTTATCTATGATTATTCAATAATTGGAGCGAACTATGCAATATCTAATTCCATTTGCAGGGCACTTTTTGACAACTGTACTGTAGGATAAATTGAGGTTACGTTAAATATGGACGATCAAATGGGCTGTTTCAAAATAATGGATTCGAAGGTTGACGTAGGTACCTATGTTGCAATCTTGTCGAATTTTCTGATTGGCTCTTGAACAGTGGAGTTCCATTAGATCTTTTTCATTGGTTGAAAACAATTGAGTAATGGAAAAAAGTCGCCGGTATAAGTAACCAGTCACATTAAGCAATTATTGAAAGTTGATGATGTATGATACATTTATTATTGAATAGTCATATAAAAAAATACATAATGTCAACTAACATAACAACAACTGAAACAGCATTTTTCATAGAAAAAATATATTGAGATTCCCACCCTAAAAATTGTTGAAAATCATAACAAAAAATCAATGTTGTCTTTTCTCTAAAAGCATTTTTCGAAAATCTAGGTATAAAAATGTAAGCCAGTAAAACAGTCAATATTGATTTTTATGTATCAAAGTGATTCATTAATTAAAAATATAAATTTACATAAATGATCAATATTGCTATTTTTATAATAATAATACCTAATACCTCGGGTAATATTTAGAGGATTGTTTACTTAAAAAAAAACAAAAAAATCAATTTAAATTTTCAATCAAGTGTTTCAATGGCTCAAGGCAACGTAATCGATTAATGCATCACAAATTATACCGGGGACTTTGTCCATTGCAAATTCCCATCCAGTCAATTAAAAAATAAATATGGAGGTGCTTTTTATTGCACTTTTAGGGGTTGCTAATAAGTGACACTTTATTTGACCTCATTTCTAATCACATTGATTAATATCACGGCCTTGGCAAAAAACTAGCAGATACGATATTTCGAGCAATTTTAATGAACGATACTGGCAAAATCCCATCCAGCAAAGCAGGATTTTGCCTATTGCGTAGACTGGAAATGTGCATTTTCTCACCTACAAACTTGAGCTCGGTCTGGGGCTCGATCAGCAATACTTGCTCGAGCTTCAACATTTTTCTTTTTTTCCACTTAGAACGGGGTTTAAAACGTAAAACACACTAAAATACCGATTTTTATGCTTTTTCGATGACAGATTCCGGTTATACAGCACTTTCTGACAGGGGACAGGGGCTAGTTCGGCGCGTGCGTCACAACCATGCCCGCACAAAAGGTGACATCATTTTCGACATTTGAACAAACGTCTACATCAGCGGACAGTTGAGTAAGGATCATATGTTTGATTCAGGAATTTTTTGGAATCATAGGTATGAGGTATGTCTGTTATGCTCCACTAGTGCACACTTTTCTACACTACAACAGTCAGTGTGGCTTTGTTCGTGAAATGTTTCTCTGTTTTTTAGGATAGAATCTCTTCACTAAACTGGTAAAGATATTCTATCCTGAAAAACTAATAACATTTCACAAACAAAGCCCGACTGAGTGTTGTAGTGTAGAAAAGTGTGCACTAGTGGTGCATAACAAACATTGGTTTGAGTATGAATTAATACAGGGTGTTGCATCATGACATGACATAAATATAATTCTTGGATGGCTTTAACAGAAAAAGACTGTTCGCAATCGCTCAATTTTTGATATATGTATCAGGGTGTTTCCGTATACTTCGTCTGCAGACTTACTCGATTATCATGCAAGATAGATAGGGTCTTTAAATACAAAGTGGGTAGGTATTAACATGAACCGCCAGAAAAAAAATAATTTTTTGTATACCGGGTGCACGAGAAAAGTGTGACAGACACAAATTGAATTTTTTCAAATGGAACACCCTATATATTAATTCATAATCAAATAGACATTTTCTGATCTCAAAAATATACATCATGTAGGCATTTCTTCCAGCCGATTTCAAAATATTTGAGTTTTAAAGTTGGTTTTTTGGTATTGCTAAATTTAGTATCTATGACTACAATAATTGTTTGAACATTATTTATTAATTTTTATCCTTCCAATAATCTAAAACAACGAATATAACAAGTTTACATTTCATTATTAATAAATTGATATCATGAAATGCAATTATTGCATATGCCCGCCATTATATTCACAACACATTTTCATAAATGGGATCAAGAAGAAATTAGAATTTGACACCCTATATCTCGGAAAGGAAGAGATTTCCCAAACATTTTTTTATAGCAAACTGTTCAAATATATTTCAACCTAATTTCGGTACACTCAGAGTATACAGTGTTGAAAATCAGAAAAAAAAATGTTTTTCTATATTTCATGGAGACTGCTTCCGGTATTTTGTCATAATTTGGTTGATACCTTAAATTAAAAAAAAAATAACACTTTTCTACTTTCACCAGATGCGTCCGCGTAGGCATGATATTGAATATTTTGATTGAAAAAAGTTTTTCTAAATAAAGTTTCTTAAGAGATTTACGATTTATTTTTTGTCAAGACTCATGTCTTTGATTTTGCCTCGTACGCGACCAACAGTTTCCATGTTTCCAATGAAAAAATAAAATAGGAAAGCATTCATTTGCATCGACCAGAATAAACGCACCTAAAATGAAAAAAAAACCTACATGTATTACCTTGATATACAGGGTTCGCCAAAGTAAGTGGCCTATTAGAATATTTCGGGAAATAAAGCGATTGGGATTCTGAAAATTGGTAGGAAGAGATTTTTGGAGATGCCCTTTTCAAATGAAATAATAGTAACGTTGCGAGACTTCCGGTTATACCGGAAGTAGGTGTCAACTCGCTTGTTTCAAATGAAGCACCTTATATATTATTACATTTTTGGATTCTATTTCTATGTAAGATTAGAGGCAGATTTGATGTATGATGTCCTATACCATAAGTATAAGCGCTTTTGAAATATTTGAGTTCTTATGTCAAAAATGACGTTCATTGTTCAATTTGTATTGGATTTCTTGTTGAAAGGGACCTACTTCAAAAGATTTCTCATAATTCTCATAAAAAACAATTTTTTCAAATGGAAACCCCAATGTTTATAATTTTATCTTATTGAGCATTGTGAATAAAGGTGAGTTTATATGATATTGTCCGGTCCAAAATTTAAAAAAAAATAGATAAAATAAGAGTTTTTGGAGTGGACAATCTTGGTAGTAGAATAACCAAAGGTGCGGGACAGTTGCTTCGAGTTGCGGTCGTCGGAAGGTCCATGACCAATTCTTCGAGAACACACGTATACGGTTGGAGCAGTGTTTTTCTTTTATTTATCCACCTATACAGGGTGGACAAAGGAATAAGCCATGTTTTTTTAAGTCTGGTGCTATGCAAGATTCCCAATTTTTGAACTTGAAAATGTTTCTATTCATATTTTGAATTTTTGGACTGGACAGGTATCCTAAAAAAGGTAATTCCTCAAATTTTTTGAAAGTTGGCTATAACTCAATTTATCGATGAACTATTATTCATTGTCAAGAGAACAATGATGAAATAAATTATTGATACAGTGAAATAGTTATTAAAAATTTGAAAAATCCTATTTTGCATTGTTTTTTCAAGAACAAAGTCAAAGAACCTTTCAATACCTACCTGAGCGAGACTATCAAAAAATCCTTCTCCGAAAAATCTACGAAACTACAGTATTTTTAAGTCACGAATTTGCTGGAAGAGGCGACGTAGGTATAAAGCGGAACATGAAAAAAAAACTCATATCAACAAATATTTTTAATAAATTGGCAAAAACCACAACATCTAACCTAATATGTCACTACATATTAAAAATTGTATGAGATGAGCAAAGTATCACAACCTTACATGTTCTTTTTGTCAAACTCCAAACACTCGTCAATGAAAATCCTGAAAAACGGGTTTTATCAAAATTCTTCACCATCCTGTTATCATAGTATGTTCATAAATGCTACGGAAAATAAATCATTCTGACCGAAGCGGTGGGTAAAATAAAAGTTTCTTGCAGCGTTGACGGGTTTACTCTAGAATACTTAATCAGCGAGAATGTTTAGTATATTTTTTGTAACAATCAAAAATTAAACACCTTTCAGCTTCGATCACAAGGCTCATAGTCCCAAACTCAAAATTCGCATAACTATTTATGGATTTTTAGTCCGTGACATTTATGAACATACTTTAGTAAGAAATTCTCACTTGACTTGTTCCGGTAAATTGTCCTCCAAATAAATAAACATGTGTCCATATCCTTTTGGTTCGTACAGATGATACGTTACTTTTCCTTGATATGTCAGATTTCTGTTATTCGCAGCAATAAAGTACAACTGCAACCAAACATACTCTATATTTGAGGATGGCAAGTGAGACTTGACTTTAGTTCTAACCCAATATAAAGGGAATATGGAACAGCCTCAAGTATTTTGCGTACTCTTGGCTCTTCTTGTTAGTTTAGTTTATTGTACAAATGAAAAATACACTGAGTAAAATAAATGGATAGATAGTTGACGGAAAAACGAAATAAAAATAACACACCAGTAAAGAACCTTAAAGAACAATCAAGCCTCACGTCATACAAGCTTCAGTTTCCCGCCAGACTCCGGCCGGTATTGCTTCGGCTCGTACTCCAGGGGGGACAAACAAAGGTTTATTTTTGATCATTTTAATGCAGTATTCTTTGTTAACGGGAGAAAGCTGTCCTATTTTTATGTTTAAAAATGAAGTCTATACATTGAAAAATATTGGTATGCTTGATTATTTAGTTTTGGTGAAGTGGCACTTCACCTTAATAGCCGCCACAGTGATACTATGAGGGTGTATTAATTCAAAATTAGTTTTTATTCTTACTTTTATGCATGATTCACAAAATAAAGTTACCTCTGTTGCAATCGAATAGGGTATGATGTCATCATCTTCAGCATGCAAGATCATAATCGGACAGTCCACATTGAGAACATGATCCTTTGAGTCGAAATTCAAGTCATTGGACTTGATCGGATCAAGTATTGTGGCTTCAGCCCATGGAAGATATGAGTAGAACTTGAACAAACCAAAATGATCACATTATCACATGTCATAAACCTACTTTTATAACAGGATGAGTTCTCATGACATCAACTACCGACGTGAATGGCGCTTCCAGAATAACCCCAGCGGCTTTCAAGTTTTCTCGTTTCAACCTTGCCAGCAACGACGTGGCAACACCCGTCCCCAAAGAGTGCCCCCATACAAATATTTTCGCGTCTGTGCGTTTTTTGAGCCATTTAAAAAAATACGAAATATCGGCCACCACGGTTGTTTCGGTTAGATCTCCTGGCGTTGAGTCAGCATAGCCTATAAAGACATTGGTCAACTCGGTTTTAACATGACAGATGACCATCTACCTCTATAGTCAACTGCAAAAATATGGAAAAACTCCCTCAATATATTATACAAGGGTACCGACTGCGATCTATCAGAACCATTTCCGTGTAGATACAACAACACAGGCTTGGTTTCTGATTTTAAAACTCCGTCATAGTTGTACTCGTCGTTGTTGACAATATCGCTGACGATTTCTTTTGGCAAAATTTGCCAAACGCCCAGTGTAACGTTGACATCTGGTATGTCAACATAAAAGTTTCTCACTCCAGTTATTGAGTATTCTTCAGGGTTGGAGTAATTTTTTTGCTCAATTATATCTGGAAAACGTATGAAATGATCAAAAGGTCATCACTCACTAGGAACAAGTTGAAAAATAGTAATTGATTCTATAGAAGCAACTGAGCTCTCTGTTGCAAATACACAATTAAGTTCGTTTTTCCCATTATAATAATGATATCATAAAATGCAGGGTGAAATCCAAGTTTAGTACAGAGATTTCGGAACCTATACCCGATACGACAGAGATCAAATGGGCAAACCATTGTGTTTTCAAGAGCTCTACTCGGAAGCAATTTTGATTTTGCAAACTTTGATAGCTTTCAGAAGATATTCTGGACAAACTGATTGACTGGGAACTTTAGAACCAACTATTCCAAACGTTAAATGTCATTCTGATTTGTTCGTTGTACCAAACACACACATTTCTAAATTTCTAAAGCGTTTCATTTTCTACATTTTCCGTTATAACCCGTTCTTTTATGATATGTTTCTAAAAATGCTCTGTAAATGGGTAACATTGTTGGGCAATAAAGCTATTATTATTCTATAGTAACCATGAATTCCTCAGTTTCCGGATAGAGTCTTTCTCTTAGCAGCCATCTTAGAGATGCTTTATCAATACATTCTTTCTCTAGGTTGTAGTGGTAGCGCCCATGCAGCTCTTTGGAGGCCGTAGTGTGATTTTATCTTGGTTGGAGGTTGAAGATCATATTGGGAAAATGAGTGTGGTTTCGCTGGCTCAGATCCAGAGGAGTGTATCCAACATCAGCCTTAATAACAACTCTAAGCAGGGTGGATTGTGCATTGTAGTAGTATTTTCTAAGGCCTTTAATCTGGACGTTGCACTGTAATCACCACGTCCATAATACCTTTTCAGCGTTACTATAATTTTTGTTTTTACACCCTCCAAATCTGTATGGCTCCAATTACCAATCCCGAAAGAGTACCCAAGCACTAGGATGGCCTAGCTATTGATAGTTTTGGGGATGTTGGATGATTTAAGCTTGGAGAGAATATCCCAGAGTCTTTTTCCAGACTAGTGCTCTAGTTTATTTATTGGGAGAATATCTAGATTTTTATAAGGGTCTTTCCTTCTTGAATGTTAATACGATCACGTCAGGGGAATCTTTTAGTCTACCTTTCTCAATGGTTACTGTTTGACATTTTTTGTTAGTTCCGAAGGCCATTCCTATGTCAGCACTTCTCTTGTGAACCAATTAAAGGATAGTTTCTAGCTGATTCTTGTTAGTGTACATTATTTTAAGTCGTCCATATAGAATAGGTGACTGTCTCAGCTTCATTTGCTGTTTTGATTGGTTTGTTTGAGAGCGTGCGACAGAGGATTCAAAGCAAGACAAACCATAATGCGCTGAATGAGTCAACCTGAAAGATGTCTCTTCAAGTCTTGATCTATTTGGATTCAAAATTAGTGTCACCAGATCTTATGAAAAGCTTTATACACAATTCCTTCATCGAACTTTGCAGCAATCTTATGTTGCTGTCATCAATGCCATATATATCTGAGACCTGAATCAGCCAGTCATGGGGGATGGAGTCAAACGCCTTTTGATAGTATATGCCATATAGAGATTTCTATTCTCCATTCTCGTCTGTTCCAGTATTTCCGAGTCTATCACTATCTGCTCTTTGCAGACCAGCGCTCTTCTTCTGTATACTCTTAACTCGTCAGTTTCAAGTGTCCAGATAAGCATAAACTTTGTCGGTTATTATGTTATTATTATTATGTTAGTATTTTGTGAAGCGTTGGCAGAATTCTAATTTTTGGAAGAAGATAAGTGTGGTCTTTAGAGAGAAATTCAGGGTCGGGTTTTCAAAAACGTCATTAGATCTGTGGGCACGGGGCAAGGTAAGTATGTGTGCCGTTGAACCTTTTGTACCTGTAATTATGGATACCATATCTACCGGGTGAGGTTAGGTTTTTGTTTGTTACTCTAACGGTATCTTCTTAGTCTGTTGACAGCAACATATAGTTTCTGCTTGGGACTCGGTAGGCCTTTCAAGAGCTTGTTTGTTCTATTTCCTCCAATCATGTGTTGTGTGCTTCCCACTTTTTTCAGAGTTTTTCAATCTCCGTTTGCAATCTTTACTCTCAAGCCGCCATCTGTGATTGCCACCTTCTTGATTCTCTACTCTTATACTCGAAGAGTATCCGATTTGCTTTTGCGGTTTAACGTATAATCTGGGAATTCTAGGTCTCAAGAATGGGACTGATTCTCTAAATCCTGCCAGATGCTGATTGAACCTTCGCTCTCAGTTCGATTCCACATAAGTGTGATTAGCTTCCGTCAGGCTATTATTCACTTCCAGGTGGGGGTTATTTGCTAATGGAATGGGCTCTATCTTCTTTATGGTCATTTTCGAATCCTGAATCATCACTCATCAGTATTCAGTTCAGCTTCGATTCAATCCTTGATTTCGTCCATTGTAGGTTGTGGGTTCCTTCTTGAAATTGCTGCTCTTTGATCTGATATCTTTTGTTGATAGATGGCTTGGGCGCCCATCGCGAGTGAAGTCCTCGAGCATTCTTCTTCGATACATTATAAGCTCGTTAATCTATAGTAGGCGCGCATGACATGTTTGTTATCTCATTGCTCTGTTTCATGCGTGTCACTGAATGCTGTCCTGCTGTGGAGGGTAAGCTAGCTGCTGTACAATTGTCGAGCAGTTTGAGGATCTTGTCCTCATTAGAGTCACTGCCGAGATTTTCAGTATCGGGAGATCGATTTTGTGGGTTGCCCTTGTTTCTTGCCATTCTTGTGGTTCCAGATCAAAGGGTGGCGCCACTCGCTTCACCATCTACTTCTATACGCTGTAGATCTAGACGGTTCCGAGAAGAGCCAGCCTCGCCCTCACCACCCCGGGTTAACTACCTTATTATCAAATGATCTGCGGTCAGAGGAGCTGCCAGGTCAGTTCAGAACCTTGATTTTGAAGTGATTAGCCGATTTGTGAGAATGCGATCCACACTTAGCGCGCATACCCTGCATGTTTTTTTGGGGCGGGGACCAAAAACCTTGACCCAACCCATGGCGCTCAAGACCGCGCGCAACTTAACATGTATGCCCTTGAAACACGGCTATTGGCCAATCTTCATCTGCATTTGTTTGTGTTCTAAAGTCATGTCTACTCAACGAAGATGTTAGGAAGAAGGAGATGTAATATCTTCGAAATACAACGACCACAATCATAAAGTAGAGCTGATGAAAGGAAAATGATACTGCATACTACACAACATGAAGTACCGTGCGACAAATCTTATCTTGACTTCTGATCAAAAATGTATCAAAGTTTTAAAGTCATCGTTCAAATATCATTATGATACGTTATGGATTTTGAAACTACATCCACTTTTTCAAGATTTTTTTCGATGGGAGTAGCCATTGAATGTTGACTCAAAAAATTCTCCAGCCTCATAAACTCATAACATCCAGCCATGGGGATGCAGCCTGAAAAGAAGAGCAAAGACAGAGACTAGTGAATCATGCACTCGGACCTTTCTCTCTCGAACTGAGAAACCAGGGTTCTCATCTTCGAACATGGAACGACTAGAATCATAAATAAACTTTGTTGTGTGTCAATACAGTCAATGTCATAGTAAACATGATCTAAAAGGGGAAGAGCAAACTTGTTCAATTATATTATATGTAATTGACTTGTCAGTCAAAGTTCGATGGGTTTTCTTTAAACGTTTACACTAGGAAGTTTTCTCACGATCTGGCAACACTGGATCTATTGAACGTTCGCAGATGCGTGTCGATTATTAATGTGTTTGTAGTTGTGCTGTACTGCTATTCTGTGTCGTGATTATGCCAAAAAATTGCTGTATTTCTGAAGCTTCGTCATCTACGAGTGGATTGTATAGATCTTATCACAAATAAGTTGAAATAACAAAACATAAACATAGTCAAATGAAGCACAATTATTTAATCCAATAATGTTTGAGTGTCGGTCGGGGCCAAATAAACCATGAACGCGGCTACCGCAGGTTCCATGGTTGTCGGACTTCAAGTGATTTCATTGGCGAGGGTAAATTCTTCACACATAAAATCCAATCAAGTGTTTGCGATAATTGAAATTTGACTTGTTTCAACAATAGGTTTTCTGTGTTAGTCGAACTTAGATTTTTGGAACTTGTATTATTTGGAGTTTAGATGATGCGGAAGTCACAATTTCCATTTTGAATTGAAAAAAAAAACAAATGTGAAACAAATATCAAATCGCTCACAATGGGGGTATTTTATGCTTATTTATTCTGGTCGGTCAATGTTCGTAGGTTCTCTTAGGTTGCCTATGATCCATGCGCACTCACCGATTTTGTCAATGCCGCCTTTATTTAGCATTTTAACATTATCCCTGATTTCAAATGATGTAGGTATGATTTCAACCATGAGAAATAAACAGCTAAATATGAAATATAAACATGCACTTCTGAGGAATAATCGCAGGCAGCCGAAAACCTGAAGTCAGCTTGGAAGAGATGTTCTAAAATCAGCAGAATGGGGATGAACAAGGATTCTATTTTTTTTTCGTGTTGAATAGTGTCAAGGTGTTGCAGCAATGTATCCCAAACCATAGTTATATTGAATATTAGTTACAGGTTACAGATAGCTAATGAACATTATTCTCAATTGAAATGAACCAATTATCCATATCCGATTACTTAACACCAAACATGCAAATGAAGAGGAATTCAGCTATCCACCAAACATTGAAACACAAACTTGCAAATACCACTACGCATAACAAAAAACTTACATGTAGGAAACACAAGGTTTCTTTGAACGCCTACACTGAACATGAATGTGACTGGCACTATGACAAATAGCAATATGGCTATTATGAATAGCAACACTGCGCTAAAAAGCAATTTTATATTATGCCGGACTTAGTACATAAGATTAAAAGCTTTATGTTATTGAATAATTTACCAATTTTATTCACTTTTATCTGTATCCTTCAAAAAGCAATATTTTGAACTAGCACTGCTCAACAGTTGAAATGTTCTAATGCGTTCAGGTTTTAGGTGTTTTCCTCCACCCACAATGGACAATTTGTACAATTTTTAAGATTAGGGCGTAATAATGCCATCAACGTTTAAAAAAATTACCTGCGGCCCTAAATATTGTGGTACTTAATTAATTATTGAAAACCTGGCTCCGCCCACCAGAAACACGCGTAGTATACTGTCATGATACTCGATGGTATCTATTCTTTTCATGTGCTATCAGTTGTTCTGTTGTGTGTGGAATTTTGATTGATGATCTTGTTTCTCCTAACACTATAACAGGGTAGACCAAAAAGAATGGGGCATACGATGACAGCAGATTCCTCAAACAAAAATATTGCGATCGACCCGAACTTGTCTATTCCGAAAGTTCATATTAAAAGAGATACAGGGTCACAGGTGAATTTTAATTTTTGATTTTTTCGAATAACTTTAAATAATCAAGTTATTTCGATAAAATTTGGTATATGAGGATTGTTAGACATGCAAAATTCATATCTGGCCTTGGTATGGCTCTTACATGTACGGGGCGCCACTTACACATCTTTCCACTCATCATCCAAACAGTAGAGAAATTTACGATTGATCAAATCGACTGTGCTTCTGAACAATCGTACTTCCCGAAAACTGTTGAGGTTAGGGGTCCATAGCGACTGTCCTACCAGTCAAAAGTTCTAACAGGCAAATGTACTAAAAATATCCTACGTCAGCGGGTTTTGTTGCCAAATTGTATGTTCTACTTTTCTCAGGCAGCTTTTTCATTTGTCCGAAAAAGGCGGAGCCACTCCAGATTGACTTGACACTCTTGAGAGTTTGATGCATGCAACATGTGATTGTGATCAGCTGTTGACTGTTGATTTGATTGTTTACTTACTTATTGTTGGCACTTTAAAGTAAAGTAGGATTTTCAGTTTGTTGCATAGACTAATAGTACTATATGAGGATGTTTCAAGGTAGTTAAATTGTCAAAAATATCAATAGAATGGGAATAATGTCAGTAGTTGAGGTTGAATGTATTCCTTCCACCTTCCAATTCTGATATTCACGAGGCGGTTAGTGCGGGCACAAATATCTCAAAAGCATATAGATTAAAGTAGATGCAAGTAGGTAGGACACTCGAGTTCCATTAGGTATTTTAGAGATATCAAGTTAACAATCAAAAATGTAATAATATACTGCCAGTTTTTCCGCATAAAAAAAATGAGGTTGAGGTATATAGTCAATGATGGACTCCATCCTGTTTAAAACTACCTGATCTGAATGCAAATCACGTACAACGAAAACCATGGGCATTATCCTTTATCTTTTATAACTTTTGATCAAATTTACAGTGACTATAGAAGTAGGTACTTGTATTCCAAAAAAATATTTTATGAACTGTCCACTTTTTGTAAAAGGAACACCTATATAATATTGCTTCGTAGGTTACTTGAAAAAAAATATGTAGAAGTATAGATCACATTGATATTATACTTGACTTGGGGCCGATATTTCAATGTCAACTTAAGTGACATTTTAGTATACTTCTTTAAAGTTGATGTGGATTTTAAAATTAGCCATCCAAAGTTCCGTTTAATTGCGCCATTCCTTTCATTTAGCTAAGGATCTAATTTAAGTATCGCAATAAGAACTCGGCAATCACGGGAGACAAATTCAAGGTCCAAAATAACTTTTAAGTGTAGGTGCCTTAATCTTAGGGCCGAGAGTTCAATGTCCATTTGAGATTAAGGTACTCTTAAAGGTTATTTTGGACCTTGTATTTGTCTGCCGTGTGTTTCGATTGCGACACTTAAATTAGATCCTTAGCTAAATGAAAGGAGTGGCGCAATTGAAAAACGGCACTTTCGGTGGCCAATAATTATAAAATTCCATCAACTTTAAGTATACCTTAGCTAAAATGTCACTTTAAGGTGACATTGAAATATCGGCCCTTAGTTTCATTTTTTATCTTCAAGGAAAAATGATTTTGATTTTGAGTGGTTGATCCACACAACGTATGTTACATATTGAATTTTAAATGCATGTTGACGTAGCCCTAATAAGAATCTGTTTTTTTTTGTACATGAACAGGGTTATTCATTATACTTTGACCCCCACCTACAGCTCTTATTATGAGTGGTAGAAAAAACTTTAAATACAAATGCTTTAGTTTTTTTCCCGTAGTATCTTTTGGTGATAGCGGAAATAGAGAATCGAATTTACAAAGTTGAAAACATCGATTGAAGTTATATTTTTTTAAATGGAACATCCTGTATATTTGTGGCTAGAATGTTTGATATTTTTCTGATTCTAAATTGATCCAAATATATTAATGTATGTTGGTTTTGGTCCAGCTGTTTTGCGCTATTCAAGTTCAAAATCTAATGAAAATTACACCACGTTAATTGATCTGATGGATTCTACCGTATCTCAGCAATACCACTCAGAATAAGAGCTGGTGGGGGTCAAAATATAATGAATAACCCTGTACATATAAAATTTTATTGATGCTTTCTGAATTTCAAATCAGTGTAGATCTTGCTTGTGAGTGGATTGTAAATCTTGCTGAGAAAGTTGTATGTTTAACGCCCATTTGCATGGTTTCTGGTGATTATGGTAGAGATATAGAGACAGACCTAGGTATCAGAATTTGATTTATATAATATAAGTAGACCATTTTTGTCAAAACTGCTTTTAAAAACTCACTTATTAGGTGAACTCGCTGTTCGCCACAAGTCACAACCATACAAATGGGCATATTCTATTCTACAATGATAATTGAATAGAATATAATAATTTATAGGTACAAGTCAGAATAAGAAGGAAAGCTAGAATTCCTCTCCAATCTACGTCATTGGGAAGACGGAAAAAGGCAAGGACGAATACTGAATAATAAACCTAATAAATATATTCCTGAGTTCTATTAATTAATCGTCAAAATATTGAAATAGGTTATTTCTAGAATATAGACTGTAAAAGGAACAGTCTACTGGGTCTGAGTCTGAATCTACTGGGACTGGGAAAGCCTGATTCAACATAAAAAATTAATAACAGTATCATTGAATGAATGTAGATCTAATATTTCATACCTAATAGTATCTCATCAATGCCAATCAAAAATCCTGAATATTTATATGTTCATCAATCAATTGAAATAATAATTACCTATACCTTCCATTATATTTATTAATAGTGATTATTATACAGGGTGTAACAGAGTAAGTGTTACAACGTAAAACTGTAGATTCGTTATCAAAAAAAAAAGATTTTTCCTAAACGAAAATTTTCCGCGGGCTTTCTTTTTCGAGATACAGAATGTCTTATATTTACGCCACTGGTTATTTTTTTTCAATCAATTTTTCAATAAATTGATACTAACTAGTAACCCACTAAACATAAAAACATAACTTAAACGTTCAAGTTACGTTACACACTTACAATGTAACGTTACTCAAAAGATAACAATAACATTAATATAACGTTTATGTTACCGCTTATGTCCACTACATAAACGTTCATCATAGTAACGTTGCAAATCAAAAACATTATTGCAACGTAAAACTAACGTTTCTCCAATATAAAAACTATGTATTGTTTAGTTATTTTAACCTTGCGTTACGTTGCATCAACATTTATGATATGTTTCAATATGACATTTTTTCAACTGGATTGGAATGTTTGTAATTTAACGTTATAGCAACAATTTTATAACGTGGCTGCTACATTTTCGCAGCATCCCTATAGCAGGAATGTAATGACACGAAAATGTTGTTGTTGGACATTGCAGAAATGTTCTTAGAAGGGACAACTTTGAAACATAGATATAGTCCGGGATCTCTCATAAAAAAGTGATTACTACTCCACTGTATATCTTTTTGAAAATATTTATTTTGGGATTTTGGTCTGTCAATTTTTCAATTGGCAAAAAGACTGGAAATCGCGGCGTTTTCCAAAATCAGGAAAATTTAAAATTTATGACATTTCATACATTTCTGACTAAGAATTTTTTCTAAAATATTTCTACTAGTTTACCAAGTAATCATTTGATAAACTGCAACATATAATTTAGAAAAAACTTTTGGTCTAAATTGATATTATTTAGAGAACGCAGCGATAACCAGATTTTTCGCAGATAAAAAAAACATTGTCAGGCTGGCCAAAATGAATTTTCTCACTAAGTTTACAGATGAGTTGGTAGTCACTTTTTTCTTCAAATGAGGGATCCGGTACCATAACGTCAATCGATAATTCGACGAATCTGCTATTCAAATGTGTGAACATTTCAGTGGCCAATAAGTTCAATACATTTCCTAGTCACTGCATGTTGTGAGATCCTAAAAAAAATGTCATTACGCATAGATAGCAGATATGCACAAACTGGAAAAATTTGATGTATGAAGTTTTTAATCGTTGTATGCCCTATCAAACATGAAAACGCATTCAGAGGTGAAAATATGTATTGACTTCATATAAGTAACATTATTAAAACTTCATATGAAAATAGACTTGATACATATTTTTGAATAGCACAAACAAAATAAACATAACATTCTTAAAAACTAAAACTATAAAATTCTTAGAAAAATACATTTTTTCAAAACGACACCAAATTAAGTTACATGAAAAAAACAGAAACTCCATATAAAAATGAAGTCAAGGTACATTTTTTTAACAACATAAACAAAATAAACATAGCATTCTTGAAAACAAAGCAATTATTCTTAAAAACTAAGACAGTTCTTAAAAAAATATCTTTTCAATCATAAAATAATCACTCTTTTTTTTGCGCTGATTCGCAAATCCGAAACAGTCGACAACTGCAAAACTAAAGTCCCGGTCATTGAAAGTTGGATGAATTTTTTTGATGACATCTGTGAACAATGGAAATATCTATTAAATATCATATTTAAAATCTGAACAATTACATTAACATTAACTGGCACGTTTGTTTGCGTTAAGCTCATGTAAGTTCAATATTGAATAAAAGAATCTTACATCAGTGTACAGAAAGGTCCATTTCGGAAACGAATGAGTTTCGGAGATTTTATTTTCTCGAATTCTGTATCGTGCATCAAGTTAAAAATCACCGTATAGAGTGCTTTCAATTTAATTGGTCACACTTTCGAAAGGCTGTGAAACATTCATTCATGGAGCTAAAAGGTCGAACAAAAAAACGGTTTGTCGTATATTTTTCGTCAAGTTTTGTGCTACAGTCAAATATTTTCTAAACTGCCAAATTCTTGACAAAACTTATTTTTTTTTTAAAATAGCACATCGTAATATCATTACATATCTAGAAAAGCATCTTTCTTCTGATCACGAAAATAAAGCACACATGCTCTTTATATTCAATAGTTTAGAGTCAATTGGTATAGAGATCTGCTTAAAATTATAATTTCCTGGGGTGTTGTATTTTCTTTCCAATAATTGTTATAGTTCTTGTGAATATTGACTAAGATATAGAAGATTTTCTGGTTTGTAAATACAGCATTTTGATGAATTTCTCAAATGAGGTATATTCACTTTTATCTACTTTTACTGTGAAGGGACAGTATTCACGTTAAACATTTGACAAATCGAGTGCAACCATAACAATTATTGGAAACAGATGAATAAACTTCGTGTATCTTCATTCTGGAAAATTACGATTTTAATTTTATTTATACCAATTGTGCTATATTTTCGTGAACAGAAAATGCCTTTCCAAATATGTTATGATATATGTATAGGGTGTCCGTCCCATAAAAAAAGTAAGTTACCTTTTTCCATAATTTTGACATTTGACAGTTTAGAAAATATTCGACTCAATCGCACAAAACTTTACGAAAAACCCTATAATTCCTTTTTTTGTTCGACCTTTTAGCTCAAAAAATGAATATTTCCTTTTGAAAGTGTGTGACAAATTAAATTACAATCACTGTTCATTTTGAATACACAGTTAATTTTTTTTAATAAGGATTATAGTGATTAGTGACAGATCAAAATTGCAAATTTAAGATTGGCAAACCTTTCTTAGTAGGTACAGGGTGGTTAGTCAAGGTGTCAGATCTCAGAAACTATTTATCCCGGAATTGCGAAAAATAAATGTTTTAGTAAAAACCTGCAACAAAATTTCATGTACACCCTACACATTTATTATAAATGGAAAACTACAAGGTGTTCAAAAATTCTTACATCCCAAACCAATGAAGATGGACCAATGCTCACCTCTCAAGATTTTTACTGAACGTCTGTTTTTATAACCACAAAGTTGTTTTTTTGGCCGGTCTCTGAGCTGAGTGAGTGCAGCCAAATCATTGCTATAAATGCTATAGGTACCTACATCCATCACTGCTGTCACAGTGTCAAACAACTTCTTCACTCGTTCTTCCAATTCATGCCACCCACAAGGCAAAGCTTATTAAACTGAAAAATAAACAATAATATACATACATTAAATATCCAGTAATTCAATTTATTCAAATATCATACTAGTCAAGAATTATCGAGATTAAATTATCGAGATAGCCACATGATATATTGACAATTATTAATTTTTAAGATTATACCTACCCATTGAAAAGTTGAATATAATAATATGATAGGTACTCACAAATTCACTCACTCAATGCATTTTCTTTGTCCGCATTTTATTCACTGTTGTAGTAGTAGTTGAGAACTGAGTAGTGAGTACGTGACGAGGAGCCCCCGGCCGTGAGGATCAACTCACAAAACATTTTTGTGGATCAACTCACAAAAACAAAGCACAAAACATTCAAAACAAATTAGGAATAAGCATCAATGAGATAAAACCACAACACATCACAACAACTGATCAGAACAATGGCTCTGGCTGTCTGGCTCAATGGCGGATGGCGTCAGTTGTCAGTTTGTGGTTTGTTGCGGTTTGCGGTTGCCCGTTGTCGTTGTCGTGTTGTGGATTGTGGATGTGGAATGTGGATCGATATTCGGTATCCGATGCAGTTCATGTAGGCGCCTTGCGCACGGTATTGTTCCGGTTATTGGCGTTCGGCGGTCAATTTGAAAATTCGAAAACATTTTTCATCACTACTTATTTCTCGCAGTAGAATGCCTTTTGTAAGCGTGACTTTGAACACAAACTCAATGTGGATGGTAGCATAATAATTATATTATCATTTAAATCTTAAATCAGCGGCGCTTTCTATTGCTATGATCGGATCGATCCAACTTAACACAATATGAACAGAAAATTTTGAAATCGACCTTTAAAAATGGACACCGTGAAAAACTAGCTTTTATAGAGGTAGTTTTATAAGAATATTTTGAGAAAAATTAAGATAAGGTGATTCTGAAATAACGTTAAGATTTCACTTCACATTAGCATTATTGCAATGTTGAATCGACAACATGAAAAATCTGTTACGATTGTTACGTACTTTTAATGTTAAATGTATAACGTTACAAATATGACTACCAAGATATACTTTAAAATTACGTATTTCTGTTTCTTGCCAGAAACGTTTCATCGTTGACGGATAAATAACGCAACTTTAACGATATCGGAAAACAACATTCTCTTTCGATCTATTGCACGTTGGAATTACGTATCATTAACATTAAAAAATAAACGTTTATGTATAAACTTTTATGAAACGTTACAAATTGTTTATGGTACGTAACATGTTTAGTGGGAAGCTTCGACACTGTACCAAATCTGATCAAAATATTCCAAGTGGTTTAGAAGTAATTAAAGTACAAACTTTTTTTTTTCATAACTTTGACACCCTTTATATCCAAAACGAAAGCCCGCGGAAAATTTCCGTTGAGTAAAAATCTTTTTCTCTATTAATAACGAATCTACAATTTCACGTTGTAACACTTACTCTGTTACACCCTGTATTGTATGTATATGCATCTCGTCAAAAAATTATTGAAATGTTTTAACTCTGACGTATTGAAAATGATATGGGTGAGTATAGAAAATTAATTTAACTTTTTTCAAGTATCATGAAAATACTACTCATCTATACAGGGTGTTTCATTAATATCACGAAAAAAATCAGTATGACTTTCCCAGTCTAAAAACAAGAAGAAAACTTCCTATTAACACGTATCCGGAAATGCTTCATTACAGTGTGTTGAAGTTTTATTATTGTTTTTCCTTTTCGGACTAAGAATGAATATTGGAAAAACGAAGATAATGAGTCAAACAGACCCTTATATAGCGCTGGACCAATGTACATATACCTTTGCCATACGATCATGCTAGGAAAACCAAATCAAACAGCAGAAGTTACTAGACGTATAGGACTCACATGGGCAGCGTTTGGTAAGCTGCGATACATCTTTGGGAACAACGCAACATAACTATAAACCTAAAGAAAAAAGTTTACGACTCATGCATCTTACCCGTGGCTACATATGGCCTAGAAACCATAAGCCTAACAAAAAAGAGTGTAAAAAGATTAAGAGCCATGGAACGCACGATGCTCGGAATTTCGTTAAGAGACAAAATAAGGAACGAGGAGATTCGGGAACGAACCAAGATTACAGACGTGGCAGAACGAGTGGCACGACTTAAATGGCACTGGGTAGGACATGTCGCAAGACAGGGCAGTGACAGATGGACAACCAAAGTTACCCACTGGCGGCCAAGAGAAACTAAAAGGAGCAGAGGACGACCACAGAGAAGATGGCTGGACGATATGTTAGGTCAGCCGTTGGCCGAGACTGGTACCACAAAGCCCAGGATCGTCAAACCTGGAAGATATATGGAGAGGCCTATACCCAGGAGTGGGTGAGAGAAGGCTGACGAAGAAGAAGAAGAAGTACTACCCTCCCCTACCTACCTATGAAATTTTTCATTCATTTTCAACTTTGTTGACATACCTATCGCAATCAATTTGTATTTGGTGAGCCTTTATTCTTTATTATATTATCGTTTAAGAATAATGAACTAATTTATTGTCTTTTATAGCATAAACTGAATGTAGCAATATGGCCTGCTCGGCTTTAAAAATATAATGTGATCTTTATTTCTGAAAAAGGTGTAGGTAGTATATCTAGGACACCTTAGTTATAAAACCTTTTCTACCTAAATTTGGTTCAGGAATGCGTCTTGGGAATTACGGCACCTCAAGTAAAACACACACCCCTGCTTAAACTGATGAAAAAAATAAGTGGAAGGCAACAAGGCATAAGCATTGTTGAAAAGTTATATGCATATTTTTGATTTCAAAAATAAATTCAAGGTGCTATACTACCTACAAGTTTATAATTACATACTTATTCTTTCAATCCACCAGTTTGATATTCCTAAAACATCTAGGTAGGTATGCCTAAAACCATACCGGCCGGTCTTGATATAAAACCAAAACGAGTAGTCCAAAGTCCAACAGTCCAATCTTTCACAGATTCACACTCTTTTTTCTTCTACAAACATTATGAATATAAAAATGTACATTTCATTAACATTAGTTATGCTAATTCAATGATGGAATCATACATATGCTGTGACTTGCTGTGGAGACATATAAGACATCGAGAATGACATCAACCTTTAAATATATTAGATCCCCACGAACAGAAAACAGCCATCTATCCAATCCAAGGAATCACAAAACATAAATAAAAGAAAAAAAAACCTAAGAACCTGCTGGTGTGAAATGAATGTGTCAAATGGTTATCTGGAAAGTGCATGGCAACATGAATCGCGCCCAACGACGTCGAAGTCGTTGATCGCGCCAATGCCTGAGAAAAACCAATGCACAATTTGACAACAGAACGCGAGTAACGCGATGACGTAGGATATGTTTCGCACAAATAGCACAGATGTATTTTCGTACAAATGCCACCACGCGCAATTGGCACATACCGGACCGGATTTCGGAAGGCAAGAGAAAAATGCAAACAACCGGCAACATGAGTAGAACATTTGCTCGTTAGTACATTTGCCGGTTAGGACAAGTGCCGGACTCCCGAGGTTAGGCTAAGGACATGGTACATGAAACCAACTTAGAATTTGATGTAGAATTCGAAAATGAAATAAAAAAAGTGGGTTTCCATTTGAAAAAATGAAGTTGATGATCCGAACTTATTTTTGGTCTACCCTGTATACTAGAATTATCATAATTATATTACTCAGAATTTCACGTAGAATTCAAAAATTGAATAAAAATGGGGGTTTCCATTTGAAAAAATGAAGTTGGTGGTCCTAACTTATTTTTGGTCCACCCTGTATAAATAAAATTACCATAAAAAACCACAGTCAAAAATAAAAATCGACATGTCCGAGCGTTTTTCCATAAAACAAACCCCTGAATTTTAAATGAATTTATTCCAACCTACTTGTCCTCACTGTATAATACCTATGGTTTTTATCAACTTTCGGAATAGTCATTGCCGTCCCTGTCAATAGTTTCAATTGACTAAAATGATGTAGAGCGATTAACAAGGTCGTAGGAGGCATGAAAGGATCGACCGGTCGACTCAATCGCAAAGATGATGACGACTCGGGTAGTAGTTAGGCCACACCCCTTTTTTGAGTTTATGGTGAAGTTTGCTTTTTCTTTTTTGTTTATTCAGTATATTTCTGGGTATTTTGAAAAGATGTTTTTGCTGATGACTTCCAAATAATGGGTAGAACACGTACGTATATAAAATCTCAAGTTATTCGGAAAATGTATGCAAATTGTCCATCTTAGAATTGCGGAAACCATTTCAATTTTTGAGCATTTGTTACTGTTTATATTATTTTGGGATAATCCCGTCTTCAAGGCTGACAAAAAATCTACCAATCTTCCTTATTGTAATACAATAATGCATTTTTGTAACATATGGCCTTTGATGAGATAAACAAGGTCAGTTTTTGAGATCAACCGTTTTGTCTAAATGAAGGTTTCTTTTGATTATGATTGTGTATGCTTACGAGTATATCAGACATCCTATGCAACAACGTCCACACTTTTTGGGCACTACAATGAAAATAATTAAAAAAAAAAGTATTTTTTTTTTACTTACTCTTGGTTGTTTACGTGGGTGAAGTTTTATTAATAATAAAATTTGACTTGTCCACAGACGTTATTAAAAAAAAAATGTTGAGTTTTATTAAAAAAATTTTTGAAAATAAAAATTTTTTGTTTACGTGTTTATTTATAAGGATCAGCTGTCTGACAAATTGACATTTGACTTCTGGTTTCAAATTGCACTGTTGCCAATCTCAAAAAAGATTCAAGATCCTCTGTTTAAATTAAAAATGTTCGTGAATAGAAACACTCAAGAGCTCTTTCAAGGTCCTCTTTTTCAAAATAGTTTTTAGAAATCTGTCCGTGGAATATGATTTTGAAATAATATGATTTTTGTTTGAGTATTTTGTATTTATATCCAGTCTCCTTGTGACGTCACACTATAAGACGTTTGTGAAAGCAAGAAGGCAACACTGTAAGGTGAAGTGAGCCGGCAAAAGACCGGGACTGGATGTAGCTCCCATATGTTTACAATGTTGCCGTACTTATTCGAAGATTTTCGCTGGGTTTTCAAATATCTTTCGCTGTTCAGTTGGTCTAAGGTTAAGGGTCGTTCTTTGGTTATAAGAAACTATACATTCTTATACTGTATAAAACAGGTATGTTTCTATAAATAGTATGATTGAACAGCTGGGGTCGCTGACGGTTGAGCAGGGCATTAGGAGAGCGAACATGATACTTGTGTATAAAATAGAGCACAGAAGAGTTCCAGAGTATCTATGGAGTAAGGTTTCTACAAGATTTGAGCTTCACTCGCGAATGTTACGTTCAAAAACCGAGTTAGATGTCCAGTTTGGAAATAAGGCCTATCTTCAGGGATCATTATTTTCTGAAGGGGTTTGCCTTTATAATGCCTTGCCTAGCGAAGTTAAGAGCGCAGATACAGTTGATTCATTCAATAAAAGGCTGTTCACTTATGTAAGAAATGAATAATTAACTTTATATATATACCTATATGTATATATATATTTTTATCATTATGTATGGGATGTATGTAAACTAGCTATTTTGCTAAATAAATAAAGATTTGATTTGATTTGAGGATAGATGTACCCTAGAGTAACTTATATAGGTATAATGGACCAAAAATTTCATTTTTCGATCAAAAGTCGACACTCGTCATAAAAAGGTTTGAAAGGTCTATTGCCATACTTTTATTATGAAAATATCAGACAAGGAGGTCGAGAAACATGAAAAGGTGAAATGAATAACTACCTTTATTTTACATTTTAGGACAAAGTGGCAAACAAAAATAGATTTTAAATCCTATTCAAAGCTACATCTAAAATTTCAACTCCAGTATTCCAAATTTACTTTTTCTGTGAATTTCTAAAATTTTGTTTCTTATTTGTTTTTTAGATTATTTCACGTATTCCTTACATGTTTTTCATTTTTTGTCATACATAGGTGAAGGATACGTGAAATGATGTAAAAAAAATACATTAGAAACAAAATCTCAAAACTTCACAGAAAAATGAAATTTGGAATACTGATTTGAATTTATAGAATTAGTCATTGGATAGGATTTGTAGATGTTTCAGTGGGTGGCTCACGCCAAAACCTGCTTAGGCCTCCTGGGCCCGTTGCATGTGGATAGGATTTGAAATCTGTTTTTATTTGCCATCTTGCTCCAAAACAAAAAATAAAGGTAGTCTACTCTTGATAGTATTTCACGTTTTCTTGTTTTTCGACCCCTCTGTATAATATTTTCAAATTAAAAGTATGGCAATGGACTTTTTAAACCATGCAGAACTTTTTATAGTGACTTTTGGTCAAAAGATTAAATTTTTGGTAACCACCTCTTCATTACCAAACGTACCAGTACCTCGAGTGAGATTTTTTGGTTGGATGTTCAGGAGGCAGTAGGCAGGAGGCAAGAACTCCCGAAATATCATTCTGTTTGGATTTTTTTTCAACCGACATCTTTACTGGTCACATGTGATCTGTTCAATCGTTTCTCTTTCTGATCACGTGTAGTTTGTTTACCTCCATGACTTTTGGTTTCAAACCATTTATGACAAAAATTATGAAGCCAGTGCGGTGTTTATTGAATACTATCAGCGCTGGAGTTTTTTTCAGTTATATATATCAAAGAATCTGAAAATAGATGCAAGATGCAATGATTGTACGCACTCGTACATTTTTTCATCACTTGTATTTATTTTCTTGACAACGTATTGATCTTACATACTAGCCATTGCTTCATTTGCATGTCGCTTCACTCGATAATATAGGAATGTGAAATCCGGTACATACTCTTTACATGTTATAAAAATTCATGAAACGAACCTAGCTTGAAACTCTTTTGGACATTTGAATTTGAAATGTATGTATCTACCAGAATCCACCTTCATTTTTAATTTGATACAGGTAATAACAATAGTTCCAGAAAATCGTCCATATTCTTAAGAGACTTACTTAAAATCTTAAAAACACTGTTTTTTAAAAACATAACAATAAGTAAAGTGATTTATACAAAAACTCTAAAATAAAACGAACAAACTGAGCGACGTAGTCGGTCGGGTGAGGCCGACGGGGTCGCCCGACCAGATCCGCCGACTTGGTCTGTGAGTGATCTGATTTGTCGTGTTCACACTTTCGCGCCTGGCACCGTAGAAATCTGATCCGGATGAAGACTTCATCGCGATTATTTCCATTGGGTGGTATGGGAGATAGTCACGATAAAGAGACTTGATCCGGATTAGATTTCTATGGTGCATATAGGGGATAATCCGTGATTCATCTTGCACGGACACAATCCCTTAATAGGGCCTCACATGAACAATATTTGAATCACGATCAAACGAAGCGCTCAACGACTGGATCTTCACGTTAGTTTTTGATGAAAATTTGACTGTATTTAGAGTGTAGTGACAAGGTTTTTCACCGCCGACGTATTTCACTGACCGGGTCCGTCGTTCCGCACTAACAGGCGTTCAAGATGTGCAAAATTAGACAGACAGTGACTCTACCAAGTTGCTCAAAATGTCGCTACGTCTGTAGTAGTCTGTGGTGTCCTAACATATACCTAAAAATAAAGTATATGGGTCCTAATAAGAAAACAATCGTTACCCAACAGACAGAGAGGCGGCAACGTTGTTTTGCAAACGGGAGCTACATCCAGCCACGAGTGTCAAAAGTCAAAACAAAAGGCACATTTTCATAATCAGCTGATTGGTTAATTCGCATCAATTTTCAGCTAAAATGTTGAGAAATCTAGCAAAAAATGTTCATATAAATCATATATTAAGAACCAATAAAAATGCGTTTTGTGTGTGCGGTTCAAAATTCATGTCAAGTGATGTAACTGAAAACAGTTCAGACCCGAAACTTGGAGGTTATGCAGAGTCCTACAAAAAGTTTGAAAACCTCAATGTGCCCCAGAAAGAAGAGCCTGAAACATTTGCTAGTCTTTTGAAGAGCTCCAAATTTATCGATGTAAGTTTGCTGTTGAGATATGTATTTGTTTTATTTTATTTATAGCAATTATAGCGAACTTACCTACTTTCATACATCTCTTCCAAACTCCGTGACAAACAGCAACTTTTTCAACAAGAATTATAGGTATGTCTTTTCAATGAACTCAATTTTGAACAATTTTGGTAATTATTGCATATAGGTACGGTTTCTGCTATTTTTCGAGTTTTTCCAAATTTTCTTATACAGTGTGTCCAGAATAAAATGATGTACGTGGGGATATCGGAAACTACAGGAGATACAGTATCGGTTAAATGGAAGAAAAGTTGCGTATTTGCGTGCCCAAGAATAATCTCACTTTGGTTTGTTTTGATTCGATACCGTAATGGAGATACAGGGTGAAAAAGAAAAATGGCCATTTTTTAAATAGCACAATATTTCGGTTATTATAAAAGATGAGGTATTGAAAATTTCTGGATCTGGGTAAGAAGATACGGTGATTTTGAAAATTGTGTCGAAAAAATTGTAGGCCCACTATGTGGCTTCCGGCCGAAGTCAACTTTTGTTTTTCTTATGTGGGACATATTGAATTTTTTCATTTTCAAAATCCGCATTGAAAATGATTTTCAAAAATATGACTTTCATAAAAAAAAACAGACTTGACTTTGGCTGGACGCAACATAGTGGGCCTAAAATTTTTTTGACGTCGTTTTTAGAATTGTCGTATCCTCTTAACCATATCCTGAAAATTTGAAAGTTCTAGCATTTATAATAAGCAAAATTGTGTGGTTTCTTCAAAATTTGCCTTTTCCCTTTTCACCCTGTATCCACATTACGGTATCGATTTAAAATAAAACAAAGGTGGAATATTTTTGGGCATACAAATATGCTGCTTTTCTTCCATTTACGCAACGTCGTATCTTTTAAAGTTTCCAATATCCCCATATAGTGCCATAAACATCATTTTATTCTGGACACACTGTATACAGTGTGTCCAGAATAAAATGATGTACGTGGGGATATCGGAAACTACAGGAGATACAGTATCGGTTAAATGGAAGAAAAGTTGCGTATTTGCGTGCCCAAGAATAATCTCACTTTGGTTTGTTTTGATTCGATACCGTAATGGAGATACAGGGTGAAAAAGAAAAATGGCCATTTTTTAAATAGCACAATATTTCGGTTATTATAAAAGATGAGGTATTGAAAATTTCTGGATCTGGGTAAGAAGATACGGTGATTTTGAAAATTGTGTCGAAAAAATTGTAGGCCCACTATGTTGCTTCCGGCCGAAGTCAACTTTTGTTTTTCTTATGGGCGCCATATTGAATTTTTTCATTTTCAAAATCCGCATTGAAAATGATTTTCAAAAATATGACTTTCATAAAAAAAAACAGACTTGACTTTGGCTGGACGCAACATAGTGGGCCTAAAATTTTTTTGACGTCGTTTTTAGAATTGTCGTATCCTCTTAACCATATCCTGAAAATTTGAAAGTTCTAGCATTTATAATAAGCAAAATTGTGTGGTTTCTTCAAAATTTGCCTTTTCCCTTTTCACCCTGTATCCACATTACGGTATCGATTTAAAATAAAACAAAGGTGGAATATTTTTGGGCATACAAATATGCTGCTTTTCTTCCATTTACGCAACGTCGTATCTTTTAAAGTTTCCAATATCCCCATATAGTGCCATAAACATCATTTTATTCTGGACACACTGTATAGGCACATTCTTAGTGTCTTCAAGGATTGCAAATTTACTGGCGAAGAGAAGACTTTTTTTTAGGTTAGGTCAGGTTAGTTCTGGTTAGTTTGGGTTAGATTAGATAGATTTGGTTAGTTTGAGTTAGTTTTTTCTGGCATAAATGGATACCGCCTGAGCGGCATCCTAAAAACGTTATTTATAATGAAAATCAAATATCATAGTTTTTTCCCTCCAGTATCCCTAAAGACACTAGAATGTGACCATATAAGAATATTTGGAAAACGTAGAAAAATAGCAGAAAACCGTATAAGCAGCAATTATTGTTATCACAATTTTTTCTACATTTCAAACCGATTGCATTGAAGATGTATTATCGGATGTTAAACGGATTGGTACAGAACACAGAACAAGAATTATAATTTTATGATCCTTGGGTTCAGAACCGTTATCAATGCCGAGAGCTCAGATTGATAAACAAGAATTTATTAATCTGCGGCTCAGAGTTACATTCATCTGAGTAGCGCCCCCTTGATACCGGTTTTATCACGAATAGGAATCCTTGAAGTTGGAATTGGTCTTGTATATTAGACATTCTTCTCTGTTGATATTTTTATACTCGTTTTTATATTAAAAGCGGATAACTCTGGTTCTAGAGTTGCTCAAGATTTATCAATTTTTAAACTGTCACATCTTCACAGCCACTTTTTCTCCTCTATAAAATGGCGTCAAGCACACTCAAGCACGTCCAATCTCTATATGTGCCAATAAAAAGCTAAAAATACAAGATTTCTGATATTTTCAACATAATGTTTGAGACATGTGTACCAACATACATAACAAAAAAATCGAAAAGCCAAATACGTAAGTTAAGTTATTACAACTACCGGCAACGTTCAATTACGAGGTTGGGTTTAAGATGATGTAATATGTATAGCTCACGAAATCTGAAAAGTCAGCTTGTTAATAGACCTCGTATATAGATAGGGTGTCTCTAAAAGGTGTGTGAAAAATCTTACCACATATTCCTGAGGTCAAAATAGATCGATTCAAAGCAACTTACCTCAATCTCGAGATACTGGGTGGTAAAGTTAAAAGATGAAAATAGTATGAACATTATTTAACGTATTTCTTTAAAAATTGTTACCCGAAGATTTTTTGAGATGGAAAACTTGAATATGGACACTTTTCAACTGTGGCCGTTAGAGGGTGCTAAACAAAATGCACTTCATATGGTTTAAAATGGCCATAACTTTTTCCTAAGTGTAGTTTTTTTCAGTAGGGAAATAATTGCCTGAACTTTTCGAAGCAAAAAAGGTACTCTTTATATATCCGCCAATTTATAAATATTTCGGTCTTTAGTGTTCGATGCCGCACCGAAATATCCAATTTATTTCGCAATGTTTGAAGATAGAATCAAAAATGCACCCGATGTCTGTCTAAACCACCAACAGTTGGCAGCACCGTCTCAATACTCCCGGTAGACTATTTGATTTTAATAATTATTTTTTGTATTTGGATTATTTTTCAGACATGATGTAACAAAATAGTAATTTACGTTACTAAGCCGGTAAATGACTTTTTAAATTACGAGTCAAAATGTGTTAGGACGCTCACTGAATATAACTCGGATTATTTTTTATGCGGCACTTTTAAAACGATGATATACTCCAGACCGATTAATAATGAAGAAGAATTCAAATTCAGTCAACATATTAAGCAAGATGCGGAATCGATGCAAAGGGGAATTTGCATCAAATTTTTTTATTGCTGAATTCGAAAGTCCATGAAAAATAAGGACACCCGTAATTTTTTTTTTTTTGGTTTAGGTCGAAAATTGACGGAGATAAATTTCAAGTCGAAAAGGTCATATAAATTTGGGTCTAAAAAAAAATAAATAAAATAAAATAAAATAAAATGAAATAAAATAAAATTAAATTAAAAAATAAAAATAAGAAAAAGTGTGTTCCTATACCATAATATCCTGTGGCAAAATTCAGTTCAATATCTCAAACCATCTTTGGAAAATGTATTGAAAACTGAAAATAAAATAGATCTTCAACACCCTGTATCTTAAAAACCAAGCATTTTAAGACCCAAGTTTATATGACCTTTTCGACTTAAAATTTATTCAGGAACTCCCCCTTAAAATTATGACATATCATTAAGTAACACCCATATTGCGATGCAGCATCTAACACTAAAGACCGAAATATCTCGAAAATGACTCACTTTAGCGGTTTTCATCAAGAGTATCTTTTCTACTCGCCAAAGTTCAGGCAATTATTCCCTCACTGAAAAAAAAAATGAAAACTACACTGAGGAAAAAGCTCTCCTCAGTGATGAAGCAGCAAGTTGAAGAAGTTATGGCGATTATAAACCATAGGAAGTGCTCTCTGACGGCCACGGTTAAAAAGTGTTCATTTTCGGATTTTTCATCCCAAAAAAACCCCGGGTACCAATTTTTGCAGTGATACGTATCACTTCCTAATATGTGTATCTCGAGAACGGAGCAATTTCGGACCAAGGTAAGTTGCTTCAAATCGGTTTATTTTGACCTCAGGAATATGTGGTAAGATTTTGTACAGACCTTTTAGAATCATCATGTATTGAGGATTTGAAAAGGGACTCATCCATTTTGACGGGGTAAAATTGGAAGACCAAATCTTCCATACAGAATAATTGTAACCACATTTACTTTGGTCCTAAAGTTGATATTGTTGATAATGATAAGATACAGGCGGTTGAAACTTTCCCTTTTTTTGTTCAATAAATTTTGTATAATGAAAATAATCAGAGATTCGGTGGCAAGTTTGGGGATTTTGACGCGAGAAAGTCAAATTTGTTCATACATTTCACGTCAATAACAGAGGTCGCCATCCATGGCACATCGAATACAGTGAACCGCAAAAAAATTGTGCCCTCCAAAACACGCTCGATGTACCATGGATGGCGCTAGGGTTGCGACGATTGAAATATTCTCTTCTTCTTCTTCTACTTCTTGGAGATCTGTCGATCTGTTAATTCTGAAGCAGTCGCAGCATCTTCTCCTGAGAGATAGAGTGTCAGATAGTTGACACTCCACCTTTTAGGTGGTCTCATATTTTCCTTTGAGCGCCATACAGGTCTTGGTCCATGTCGCTAGAAAATTTAGCCCAATGTTCTCTTTTCATTGATTATATTCTTGCGTTTAATTTGTTTTTTACTTGGACATATTATGCGTGCTTTTTTTCAGTTCTTTACCTCTTGACATCTTGACAAAACCATGGTTTGGTGTGGTTTGTCGCGTTCATATTAATTTTACGCTTTCCAATCGCAGCGGTTATTGACGCATCTCTCAATATTTTGACAGTTCTCTTCTACTTCCCATTCTGGTTTCAAATCTACCTTTTTCAAGATGGTAGTGATCCTGGATCCTGTTCTCATAGAGGACTTTTGTGCTCTCCGTTGTTAATGACTCCATATTGTACTTTTCGATGGACTCTTTTGTTGTGGACGTTTTAGTAGTATCTTGCATAAAACAAGATTGTGATCAGTCCTCAAGTTAGCGGATGTTAGGGCATTGACGTCGAGTACTTGTGAGAGTGGACGTTGATGATTTAAATCATGATTTTTTCAATTTAAATCGTGATTTAAATCAAATTATGCAGAGAGTTCGGGAAATATGTGTACAACGTTTGATGGCAGAATGATGTCGTCAAAAAAGTTCTCCCTTACATTGTGCTGTTAGATTAAAATACTGGAAAATAAGTAATTTTAAATTCATTATCGCCATATAGACCAAGCATTCTTCCGTTTTTTGATTATAGAATCTAAACCAATGGAGCAATAAAAGTAGTTGTAGAGAATGAAAAAACGAAGAAAATGAGCACAAAGCCAGCTGGGTTGATTGATTTTCAACCGAGAAAAACCGGAAAAACCAGACAAAATCTCTGAAAGACATGATAGCCATTATTGTGTTCTTACAATACGCAAAATCTGGTAAATGGCGATCTAATAGTTTTTTTCACACTCGACACTGGATTTTGTTTCCTCTTTTTTTCAAAGAGCTCTGGACGCTCGGTGGCTGGTCCAATCATGATTTTTAAATAAGATTTGGAAACTAGAAGTGATATTCTACTTACCTGTGATTCGATTTTGCATCGCAAATTATGAGAACTTTATAGAAAAGGCATCTGAGCTTGTTAGTGAACGGCCGAGCGCATGCAAACTACAGAGTGGAAGGGGAAACATTCGCGTACAAATTATAGATATCTCGGCTCCTTTGCTAGCCCCTACACCCCTTCCACTCTACCTGCTTCGGGCGCTTAGCCATTCACGCTCAAGTTTAGATAATTTTTTTTCATTATTCCCATCATTTATATGAAAATTTGAAATATACGTTTGTAGAATGTAACTTCTGGTCTCGAGATCTCTTTTAAAAATCGTGATCGGTCCAATTGCCAAGCATCCAGATCTCGTTGAAAAAAGTGGGAAAAAAATCAAAAACAGTATTTCACCGACACTACCCACATTGTATCTATTGTAAGTACCGACTCATACGTATCATGTCGCAAAAAAAGATCTCTATACCTTCAAAAACAACGGAGATATTTTTTTTTAAATGCACAGATTTTT
This sequence comes from Orchestes rusci, assembly GCA_958502075.1. NCBI lineage: Eukaryota > Metazoa > Arthropoda > Insecta > Coleoptera > Curculionidae > Orchestes > Orchestes rusci. Next base: position 23,050,876 of record OY293311.1, read on the forward strand.
CCGGATTTTTTCGACCACGAATCAACCTACAGAGTCGATAAGTATATATATTCTATAATCAAAAAACGATGGAAAAACGCAATTTAGACGCTTGTTTGTTTATAACAAAGTAACTGCACATATTTCATTCAGCAAAAATGATGGAATATCACTAGTGAATGTGCTAAACATCGTGGCACAGTCGGTTTCCTTGTACTTTTCTTGTCACCAAAATCTCTCTAATACTTGGTCTAATATTCAAGGGAAAAATCACCTCGATTAAAATAAAAAAATCAAGATTTAATGAAGTTTTTTTTGCGACCCTGGATGGCGCCCTCTACCAGTGCTGTCAAATGTATGAACGAGTTGACTTTCCCATCTCAAAAAAAGTTCGAACTTGCCCCGAATCTCTGATTCTTTCCATTATAAAATGAACTTTCAACATCCTATTGGCTATCAGAAGCTTTAGGACTAAGGTAAATGTGGTTAAACCCTGATATTTTCCATGAGAGGATCTGTGGTTTTTTCCAAAAAGCTAAGCGATGAACATCTGAATTACTTAATTTGTTCTTATCAGATATTGTCTTGCAGCTAGGTGATGCTGAAGGTAAAGTGGTCACAGGAAAAATATTCCACGTAGTAGAAGACGACCTTTACATCGACTTTGGCTGGAAATTTCACTGTGTATGTCCTAGACCAACGAAAAACGGCAGGTACGAAGTGTATCAAGAATTTCCGAATTCTTCACTGACTTCCAATCAATTGCAGTAGTTTCGTGAGAGGTTCGCTGGTCAGGTTGAGAATAAGGGACTTGGAGTTATCCTCAAAGTTCTTAGGATGTGATAGAGACCTCACCTTACTGGAAGCTGACTGCCACTTATTAGGTCTGGTACAGGATAAAAGAAAACAACTGTGAATGATGAGTTTTATTTGAATTGCCACTGCCACTTATTAGGTCTGGTACAGGATAAAAGAAAACAACTGTAAATGATGAGTTTTATTTAAATTAAACACATAAAAACGATTGTTATGATTTCGTTTATGGCAAGAATTAGTACGTCCTAATGAGCCGTTTAAAGCCGTGTCACCGATTCATTACATATATACAATATTACATTATGTAACAAAAATATCTATTACTACATTATTCAGATCTATTAAAGGCACATCAATGATTTATTACAAGCGCTTAATGGATAAGTTTAACAACGTAAACGGCACAGATTGTGGTAATTATTGCACAAACATCAATCTGTGCTGTTTGTCAACAAATATGGCAACAAGTGAAATAAATACAAATGCTCTACAAAAGAGTGCATGGAAGTCCGCAACATAGAGGTAGACATACGGGAACAACGGCCATTCCTTTTTTTGTTTTCGAATTCGCGCTGCTTTCTGCTCCGTACATGTAACCCCCTGAAGCTTTGGCGTATTCTCCCTGGAAAGCACTCATAATGCTGATTTAAATAAAATAGAAAAAACCTCACCTGTGCCCTCCAAGCACCGCCTTCAGCCTCCTTCTTGGCAAACATTTCATGTCCAGGAGGATAATACACCGCTGGTCCTGTTACGTTTTTAGTAGCAGGTTCCTTTTTCTGCATATCTTCCACCTCGGCGTTCTGGTGCTTCAAAGTGTCAACTACTTTTTTATGAGCTACTTCTTTCTCGTGCGCATTAAATCCGGCGTTGAGAGGACTGTTTGGTGGCTCTTGCCCTATCGAAGCCATGAGATCATCAATCCTCTTTGGAGGTCCGTCTGTGTTGTCTGTAGGGAATTTCCGTGGCAAAAGAGTCTCTGTTTCATTTGGAGGATATCCTTTGTATCTGCAATTCGAAATGACCGTCTATAAAGACAATCAGAGACCACAACGTCTTACCTGTTCTCTGTGGTATTAGTCGATTTATATGAATACTGAATATTAATAGGCTCCTGCGGTTGTTTACCATAGGGTGGATTTTGAGGATTAAACGTTTCCACGTCTCCGGGCTGATTATGAGGGGGGTGCCCGTTTAAGTAGTTAGTAGTGTGAGTTTCTTTAATGACGTAACTTTTTTTCTCGGGGCCTGATGGTGGGTTATACACGGGGTATCTACAAAGTTAACTTCAGTCTTAACCCACCATGTTATAGTACGATGTACGGTATTGGAAATATATAGTGTGTTCCAGACTCGTTTCTCTATACAGGGATCTTGGCTCCTATTATACCTACATCAAAGGTTAGATGGAGAAAGTTCTTCGTGCATTCGATATCTGGATCCAGATTTGCGATCGGTCAGTTGGTTTTGGAAATATCGGCGAAAAACCGAAAATGGCGGATTGTTTTTTGCCAGTGAATCCGAAACGACTAATTTGACAGCTATGAAAATGTGACATTATCGGGACACCTTTTCAAGACGAATAAAATGGCGTACATGAGATGTCTCAATCGTCTTTTGTTCTCCCGCAATTATTCTCAACTTTCATTTTTCTTATAGCCGCCATATTGGATTTTTCGATTTTTGGAAAAAGCGTAAAATTTCCAGTCAAGTGATGTCTCACAAGTGCATAAAAGATTCGAGTATCATCAAAATATCACACTTCGTTGTTGGGACTCAGTCTTATCTATGGAGGCCATGATTTATTTGTCGCAAAACATGAATAAGTACTGCATTAGCTTGAGATCAACGCATTTTGTGTGCAGCAAATGTGTTGAACGCGTTGGATTTTTAATAGAACATGGACATGCATCGTGACATTTTTGACAATCAGCGACTGTTTCTTTCGTACAACCCTTACAAGTTTATTTCTGTTTATAGGTCACCAAATTAATCACGGTTTTTCTAAATTGCGTTTTATGAGGCTGCCGTCGTTCGGGATACATTGCCAAATACCTTGACCTTGCTGAGGTAAAGCCAGCATTTCTATGTGACCGCAAGTACAGCGCTAACATGACTAGATTTTCTTTATTTGAATAGAGAAATAGAGAATACAGGACATGTTTAACAGGTTTCGACAATTTGTTCAGATTTATTATTTTAATTTGAAAAGCGTAGGTACTTGTTACCAAAACACAACTATCATACTGATTATCAGTATGACTGATTAATGAATGACAGATCAGAGCCTCCTTGGATGAAAAAAATTAATTTTCAGACAAATGAATCATTGCCTTCTTAGAAAAGAAGGCCATGACATAACTACGAAATGTAATATTTCGATGACACTTGGGTTAGTGAAAATCCAATATGGCGGCCATAAGAAAAATGGAAGTTGAGGCGGGTTTCGGGAAAACAAAAGACGATTGAGACATATCATACACGTCATTATATTCGTCTTCAAAAAGTGTCCCGATAATGTCACATTTTGACAGCTGTCAAAATAGCCGTTTCGGATTTACTGGCATCAAAGGAAATCCGCCATTAACGGTTTTTCACCGATATTTCCAAAACCAATTGACCGATAGAAAATCTGAAGCCCGATATCGAATGCACCAAGATTCCTCGAGAACTTTCTCCATATAACCTTTTCTGTAGGTATAAAAGGAGCCAAGATCCCTGTATAGAGAAGCGAATTTGGGACACACTGTATACCGGATACCCTCATCTGTTATTCATGCTAATGAAGTTTAAATGTTGGTAAATGTGTTCAAAAATAGATTGCCCAGTCAAATTCGGGGCTAAACTTTTATACAGGGTTTGACAGATTAAAATGATCACCATCAGTATCTTAGAAATCGTACGATATACGGCAAAGTTGAGTATTTTGGTACCTAATATAATGCCGTTCAGAAATCCAAAAAATTCCGAATACTTCCAGAGATATCTGGGAAAAGTGAAATTTTGTTAAACGGTTTTGGGGGTTTTCTGGGCTGATAGGAAGAAATATTTCAAAACAAATGTTTCATCTTCATAGTCACTTTTTTCATCTACAAAATAGCGTTATAAAATATATGATCCGACGTTTCGTCCCCGAGCAACCATCATCAACTTTTTTTTTAAATAGACGAAAAATTTCGTTTAACGCTTAATATACTCTTATTTTAATTCAAAATCCAACGACATATCACACGACATTTATTTGACGTTTCGAGCTAATAACGCCATCATCAATATGAATTGATGATGGGAAGGATCGAAAGGTCCAATCAAAAATCTGATTACGTCATCAAAAAATTTAAAATAAATGTCTCGATCAATCTTTCTTAGTTATGACAGGAAAAGAAAATTTCAAAAAATTAAATTTGCAAATTCAAAAACTGTTAGTTTTCAAATAACTATTTTTCTTCTCTACAAGATTAGTTTATTGGAGAAAGAAAGAATGGACATACGGTAACAGCAGATTTCTCACACCAAAATATTGCGATCGCCCCGAACTTGTCTATCCTGAAAATTGATTTTAACAGAAATACAGGGTGTCAGAGTAAAATTTCGAATTTTGATTTTTTCAAATGGATTTTGAAATAATCAAGTTATATTGATGAAATTTGGTATATGGGGGCTAATTCATATCTGGCCTTGGAATGACCGTCACATGTAGGGGGCGCCACTTACACATCTTTCCACTCATTCAAATAATCATAACTCTTTTTACGCACTCTAACATTTTTTTTTTTATTGAAAAATTGATCTCTTTGTCATTTTTACGCAAAAAAGATACACCTCGTAAAAGTGGATATGAGTGACGTTTTTCAAGGTGGTTTCAAATGGAAAATTTTGAAAATAAACATAGGGGGCATCGGAAACGCCGTTGACACGGTAATTTTGACAAGTGACTCGATTTTCAATGTTTTTTATGAAAACAAAATCTGAAAAAAAAAATAAAAACATTTCAATTTTTAATGAATGAGTTGATAACCAATGTGAGTTCATCATATTAATGATCAAAAAACGGGTCCAAAAATCTCACAGATTCCAAACAAATTTTCTTTATTCACTCAAACGACATGTTTCGGGGTCAACATCTTACACCCCATCTTCAGGTTCGTAGGTACATGGGCTGTAGAAGATGACATATAAAAAACTGTTGGATCACAAAACATTTTTTAACTTACAATATCAGGTTACAAGGCACGTTGAAGAGATCGTCACTCAATTAAACATTGAACATTAAACGTGAAACGAGATAATAACAGTCACAACAGGGCGGACAATGGTACAAGTTGGACGAAATGTTGTTTCACGTTTAATGTTCAATGTTTAATTATGTGACGTCTCTTCAACGTGCCTTGTAACCTGATATTGTAAGTTAAAAAATGTTTTGTGATCCAACAGTTTTTTATATAAGTTATCTTCTACAGCTCATGTACCTACGAACCTGAAGATGGGGTGTGAGATGTTGACCCCGAAACATGTCGTTTGAGTGAATAAAGAAAATTTGTTTGGAATCTGTGAGATTTTTGGACCCGTTTTTTTTGATCATTAATATTTCATTTTTTTTTAAAGAAATATTAAATTAGATCAAATTTTTTCCAGTCAAGAAACACTGTGCATTCAAGCTAATGTCAAAAATACCATATCGCCGTTTTCAAAGCCCCCTATGTTTATTTTCAGAATTTTCTTTTAAAACCACATTGCATGGATTACTTCAAGTTCAAATATCTTGAAGAAAGTCACTCCTAGCCATTTCTACAAAGTATTCTTATTTCATGTAAATATGTAAATATGATGGAATAATAAATTTTTCAATTTTAAAAAAATGCACGAGTGCTTCAAAAAACTTATGACTATTTGAATGAGTTAAAAATGTGTGTAAGTGGCGCCCTCTACAAGTAAGAGTAATTCCGTTTTTCATGTCAAACAACCCCCACGTACCAAATCTCATCAATATAATTTGATTATTCAGGAAGTTATTCAAATAAATCAAAAATTGAAATTCAACTTTGATACTCTGTATCCCTGTTGATATCAACTTTCGGAATAGACAAATTCGGGGCGATCGCAATATTTTTGTGTGATGAATCTGCTGTTACCGTATATCCCATTCTTTCAGAGACACCATGTATTATCAGGGTGACTAAACGTAATTTACCTCAATACCATTCTTAAGCCCTATCGACATAAATATTTAAATTTTTAGTTTTTTCAAGAAATTCACTTTTTTTCGATTTTTATCTCAAAATTAACGAAAACGAAGTGAGCTCTTTCAAATATCGCTTTGTTTATTATCAGCTGACATATTGACGCAAATATTAGCAGTGAAAATTATAACAAATATTATTGCTACCAATATTTTTTTTTTGGCTCAAACCGAGGCTCAAACTTAGTTTTTCTTGACAAATTTTCAACTAATGTCTATGCCTAAAAATGTCGAAAATCCATAATACATCAAACGTTCAAATTATCAACAAGACTTCTTCATTTTATAGTCTTCGAAATAAGGTACATCACTTCGGGATAAGCTTTCTCTTTTATCATCAAATAAATAATTTCTGTTAGCAGGTACCGACAATATTTCTGCATTTTTAACAAAATTCACATGGCTTATGATGAAGTGAACATTCTTAAAATAAATTGGAAAAAAAACAACAATAACCCATTCGTTTTCGAAGTGATGAGGATTTTCTTCGGTCCAATAGTACAAATTAGGAAAATTTGTTATTCTTTCCATAGAAAAGTCAATATCATTTCGGTGAACGAATGACCAAGCTTTCCACTGTGAGATACCCAGCAGTTGTGATATATTTCTTGTGCTTATTGTTGGATCTTCAACAACTAGTTCATCATCAATATTGTCGTCTGCGGAAGAAGCACCTACATGTTCTCCTCGTTGAAAATTGTCATTTTCAAAAAGGCGACGGTAGGTTGCACCAAAGACACATGCGGAATGCGCCCATTTGGAAAGCGACTAACATATTCTCGTTGAGTTTCATTTCCATCAGATAAACCATGAATAAATAGAATTTCAACATATTGAGCATTACTAAACGTTGAAAAGATTTTGATTAAAAGTGTTTAAATCGAAACGTTAATCTGAGACTGAATCTTGTTATTGTTTATAATAGAAATATTTCAATGGTTAAAATACCAATATTCTTGTCGAGTATCATACCAAAATGCTATAAGAAAATAATGCAAACTACATATTGGTACTGTGTTACTTGTAAAAATAAATCTCCTACTTGCAAATAGAAATTATTAATTTCATGATAAAACAAAAAACTAATTCAGAAGTGATGTACTTTACTTTGAAGGCAATAAAATGAAGAAATTGTTGAATATTTGTACGTTTGAATGGAATGGAATTTTCGAAATAATTAGGCATAAAGGATACATTAGTTGGAAAGTTGTCAAGAAAAACTTAGTTTGAGCAAAAAAAAAATGTTAACAATAACATTTTTCTCCCTACTAATATTTGCGTCAATATGTCAGATGATAATTTAAAAAGCTCATTTCGTTTTCGTTAATTTTCACATAAAGATCGAAAAAAATTTTCTTGAGAAAATAAAAAAACTGAAATATGTCGATGGCGCTTAAGAATGTTATAGAGCTAAATTTCGTTCAATCGGTAACACATAAGGTTTACTATCACCTTCTCAAAGAGATGCGTCTTATTATCAGCCACCCTGTATATTTTTCCCAACCATCATTAATTCACATTGATGATGGCTTTATTAGCTCAAAACGTTGAATAGATGTTGAGTGTGATATGTAGTCGAAACAAGAATTAAAATTAGAGTCTATCAAGCATAGCACGGAATTCTTCGTCCACTGAAAAAAACCTAGAAACAAAGTTGATTATGGTTGCTCGAAGATGAAACGTTTGATGACACCACTTTGTAGAGGTCGTTGTGAAGATGTGACTTTCATTTGAAATATTTTTTCTAATAAACCAAGGAAAACATAAAAACTATTTAAAAAAAATCGGGTTTTCGCGGATATCTTCGGAAGTATTCGAAATTTTTTGGGTTTCTCAACGGCATTTTATTGAGTACCAAAATGCGCAACTTTGTCGTGGTAATAACTTTTCTGTATATCCTACCCTTTCATCTAACATATAGTCTTTATCCACATTGAATAACAGATGAGGGTAAACATGGTGCCTCCGATTAAGTCGACACTATTGCTTACTTCTTTATTATTGAAGATACGAGGTCGTTTAATTGACAGAACTAGTAGTATTTTTTCTGTGGATTAACGTGACAAAAAAATACAATTAAATAACGCGTTCGCGATTTATTTCAAAAATCATATTTTTTTAATAAATTTTAATGAATTTTATCATAATTAAGAAGCTTCTCTTTTCCGAACATATCAAATATGCTTTATTGCCACAGAAAAATTTAAATAAATTTTATGGACAAAGCAAATACAAATGCAACTTGACAGTTTTGCATGCAAAATTGTCAAGTTAAGGGTCCCTTAGCGTTGAGTATCCTCAAAATAGGTTGGTGCAATCGGCCATTAGCTTAATAGCATACATGGCAACCGATATGTATTATTTTGTCAAAATTTTAAATTTCATGGCAAGGTTTCCAAAAATTAAAGAATGCGTAACTCCGTTATTTTTGGTTCTATGACAAAATTCAGAACCTTTTATGTTCAGGAAAGAGTGGGTAATCGATAATAATAAGAATATACAAGGTGTCTCATTTAAAAAAAGTTCATTTCTTTAAATAAATCGAGAACGCGGTGTTCAATCTTCTTTCTGTTAATACCACGTTAATCAGCGGAAAAAATACTACTAGTTCTCTCATTTAAACGACCTCGTATCTTCAACAATAGAGAAGTTGACTTAATCGGAGGCAAGCTGAATTATGTCCAAAACCGTATCTCAGACTTTAAGAAATACATACCCTCTTTCCGACATTGGAGGCTGGTTGCGGTTGATTATGTTGGTTTCTTTGTTGATGATGTACTCCCGGGTTTCTTGCGGTGGTGGAGGTGGTGGGGGATATGCGTTGTGAATATTCTTGGTTGTTGTTGACTCATTGAAGACGTAAGTCTGGTTACGACCTGGATTTGTAAGCTGCATTACAGAGATTTATAAAGTATAAAATAATTACTAGGAGGACTCTTCTCAGGTTGATATCCTGGTTGGTAGTTCCTGATGGTAGTCACCTCTTCTTCACGAACTGTAGAATGACCACCAGGAGGCGCTGGCTTTTGATAGGGTGGATAGTAAATCACGTCATCCTGAATTGTTTCTTTATAAGACTTTTTCAAACTTGAGTCCTTCCAACCTGGCTCAGGGACTTGGTTTTGATAGTAGTTCTCATTAGCCTCCATCTGCCATTGTGTGTTGTTAATTAAAAGTATTTTGCTTATTTGCAGCATACCTTGTTATAAGTGAAACTTTTACTGGGCGTCGTGATGGTATCGTTTGGAGCGAAAGTGGTGTGTTTTTCCACTTTGTCGAGGTATTGTTCGTTAACGGTCGTATCTTCGCGTACCTGGGTTGGGTAGCTTCCGGATCCAGGGATTTCGTACGTGTAGGTTTTGATGGTTGTGGTTACTTTGGTGTTGCCTACAAACAAGCATTCAATTTGGTATACCTAACACGAAGATGGAAACTCACCAGCAGGGTGTAAATTAGGATCCAAATGTGCCAGAACCTCAGGATCAATGTCTGGAACTGGGGTTTCAACCACCCGTATGGGATATTCGTGCACATTCATCACCTTGCTTTGCTTAGTCAAGGTCGAAGTTTTGGACGAAGGGGATGGCGACGTTGTACGTAGAGGTCTAATGTCCCCATAAGTTCCTTCACTGGTATATCCCAAATCCTTTTTATAAGAGCTCTTCTCCTCCATGCGTTCGATGGTTCTGCTTCTTGAAGCTGGAGGTGTGTCCCCATAATGTAGCTCTCGGTTGACTGTCTTCGTTCTACAATTTCAGTCAAAAATAGACAATAACGGAAAATAAGTACTTACTCAAATTCTGGATACGAGCCAGTGTTTTTATACGACTCTGAAAACAAACGTTTTATTAATGCGTGGATTGGATATTGGAATATTATTATTGGGTCAGTTTACGTATCCTGAATTTCGTTAAAAATAAGTCGCCTACTGCATCCTGTTGACTGGGAAATTGTGATTCATTAGATTGATGATTAAGCCTACCTTTTTCAGTATAAGAGGATTTCTTGACCTGTTGCAAATCGTCCAGTAAGGAATCTAATTGGCTGATGCTATTTTTCATTCGTTGTCTTTCAGGTTCAACGTCCCGTTCTATCGAGCTTTTGCCATACATGTATTTTTCTTTTTTGTATGTGTGTACTTTCTCCCTACCATCAGGTGACTGTAAGTAGAAGTAACCATTAGTACCACCAACAAGATGGACAAGTAAGTAAAGTAAGTGCAATCCAAGAAATGAAGAACCACTGCCCAAGTACTCAACTTGATGTTCTCGAAGCAAAACCAAAGACATACAGGATGAAAAACTGTTTGTGTAGAAAATTTGGTTAGACCTGAGAACCTAGAGATTCTCGAATGAGCAAGCTGTGCTCTTGACAACACTCAACAAGATAAGTCCAGGATCTTCTGGATTGAAGGAATCATAATATAAGCCGTTTTCTTTCGCAACTGATTCCCGAATCAAAACGCGTTTGGATCAAATAATCACGTGACAACGTAACATGCTCAAAAGAACGAATCATGTGACAATGAATCATGATCAGAAAAATCGATTCGAAAGAATGTGTCGAAAATAGAAATCTCGCTTACCGTGTATGTATAGGCATCATCCGAAAAATACTCAGTAGATGGATTGGCAGCTTTTGCGTTGGAAACCCTATTCAAAGAGTTGGTTTTACCATACCCATCAGTGCTACTGCTGATGTATTTTGAAGTTTCCTTATAATTAGAGGTGGCGTTACGAATGGGAGAAGCTCCTTTCCGAGATATCGAACTTTGAAGATCTTCTAGTAAATTATCTGGAATTAAAAGAAGACATGAAAAACGTTAACTTAATGTAGAAAAGTCTCACCTAAATTCGAATCAAACTGTGTCAAATTCTGATGTGAACTCCTTCCATTGCGCATGGGCGATCGACTTCGCAGTACCCTCGTCTCTTGGTACTCCTTTCGTTCCACAGTTGACATGATCAATTCTCACTCTGCAACAGCAACATCCGTGTAACAATGATGACAGCCTCATTACAAATCTATTTTTGGCTTCAAGTATCGCAATAACTAAATTTAAATCCGGCGCTTATGCATTCCGGCTTTTAAGAAGAATAAAACAAACTTGGCCAAAATAAATGAGAATCTCATTAGTAATCCCCTTATGCGTTGTGTCACGGAATGTTTTCTTTGAAATGATATACAAGAGCGCCATTAAGGACGGAGTGCGATTTGGGTCATTGTCAGTCTTTGTGTAAATAATTTGTGATTTTGTCGGACCTTACATGGACATAACCGTGGCATTTGCGAGCCTTGATGTGTTTTTTTTGGTTCTTTTGAGTACTGGTTTACATGGTTTTGTCTAGACTAACTGGCTACTTAAAGTGAGGGGGATGGTGTTTTGCATGCTTCGGGGAAAAAATTATGAATGCACTTATGCTTCTTTAGAGACTCAACTGTCTGGAGACATTACTTTCCACTGGTTACAAATTCGAAAATGAAGCATTAAAGTGAAGAAACAGAGATAAGGAATGAAGACAACCATGATATTTGCAAAAGTGAGCGATAAATATGATTTTCGATTGCTTAAACAAGATAATTTTAATTAATTTGGAAAATCCTATATATTTTTATTACCTTGTCTCACGTTCTGATCCCTTTACCTTTCATCAACGACTAGTATAGAACGACATAACCATTTGATTCAGAATAAGATTCTATAGGGGAGAGAAAACACTACACATACAAACTCCACTGCACAAACATCCATACCAGTATGTAATCGGTTAGGTATTATTTTTTTATGAGTCTTATCAATAGCGAGATAAACTCGTCAAAATGATACTAAAATTTCGGCACTCCTTCAAGTAATCAATCAATTGTCAAACCAATGATTAAAAATTGAAAATACTTTATTTCTTAATATAAACATATTTTTTTATTCCGATTTTGTTGATTATTATTGATGATAAAAACAAAAATCGTTTTAACAAAAAATTTAATTATAGTGATGTCATGATTTTGGATATTCTCATGATAGATGGAAAATATGAGGAGGTAAAAACAATAAATCTTAATCAAAACTATAACAATGAAATACAAGGAAATGTATATATGGTATGCTCGCTCAATTGGTCAAAACCTCTAGTGTAGTACAGGGTCTCTCGAAAAGATATCGACAAACTTTGAGGGTTGATAGGGGACATCAGAACAAATGTTTTTTATTTTTTACAGGGGTTTCATAATTTATGCGCAGGCTTCCAGGAAGTTATAACACGTCCTAAAATATGAAAAAAAGTTTCTATTCAACTGACACTGTAAAATGCACCATTTTAGGTAACAGGGTGTTGAAATTGAAAAAAAAAATCGTTTTTTGCGAATATCTCTGGAACCGTAAATCGTACAGAAAACTTTTCTTAGCAATTTTTACCCTTGTTAAGCTATGTTTTGTGCGGAATATACAGAGTGACCCATTTGAAATCGGGCCAACCCCATAACATTTTTATTTATGGAGCTATTTTGACGATATTTTTTTTTGAAATGTGGAGTGAGGAAAGGTTTATTTTGAGGCCAGACGGCGTCAAGTTTTTTCAAAATTCAAGGCCTACTAGATCATATTTTAGAGGCTGAAAAATCCAGAATCCATATTGGCGATTTTTTTAGAAAAAATCTGTCCACTGGATTCGTCATACCCTGAAATGGATCTGTACCAGATTTCATGAAAAAATATTAAAAATTAACGATTCATTTTTTTATGCACCAAGAAGTATTTTACCTCGAAACTCTTGCGATAGCAAATCTATCAGAAAAAAAATATTAAATGTAAACATTTAATAGATATTCTCATGTCAAAATACAATGAAAACAAAGAAACGAGATTGACAAAAAGAACAAAAAAAAAACACAGAAATAATATTTTTGAATTGAATTGAATATTTTTTCATGAAACTTGGTACAGACCCATGTCAGGGTCTTATCCCCTCCAGTGGCGTAAGCAGATTTTTTTCTAAAAAAATCGCTAATATGTTTTCTGGATTTTTCAGCCTCTAAATAATATGCTCTAGTAGGCCTTGGTTTTTAGAAACAACTGGGCGACGTATATATAAAAAAAAGGTCGTCATAATCGGTCAATAAATTAAAAAGTTCTGAGGGTTGCCCGCTTTCAAATGGGTTACTCTGTATATTTTTTTCAAGTCATAATTGGTGAAGGTTTTGGACCGCCAGTGTTTTCTACTTGAAAAGTGTACTCTTGGTCATAAGTTCTTAAGTCAACCGTATTTGAGAAAAATTAATTTTTATGTTGAGAAACATGGTGAATTTTTTTTTACTGATTAACCAAAGATTATTTCAACATCAGAACAAGTAACAAAACCAAAGTTCACTTCATAACCGCAAAATAATAAAAAAACAATAACAGATTAAAAAAAGTTAAAATAAAAGCTTCAACCAATTTCAACACCCTGTATCTCGAAAATGGTGCATTTTAGAGGGTGAGTTGATAGAAACTTTTTTCATATTTTGGATACATCCTATTAAGAAACACCCTGATTATAGCAAATGAGCCGTTTGAGCTTTAGAGCAAACAAACTATCTATTGGTACTTTGTATTTTGCATTCAGGAAATCACTGATCTCTTTTATTATGAAGTGATTTTTATTTATTTACTGGAAAAAAGTGCGTCGAGCCAGAGAGAAAAAGCTCAGAAGACTTTTTGCTGAATACATAATTAGATTTTTGTTTTAAAGTCAATTTTATTCCAAGGATAAGCAAACATTTGTGAATAAACACCAAGCTTTTATTGTTACAGTATAGCGGTACCACACTAACTTAGAGTTTTATAGCACTTTGTTGTATAGTTTTTCTAACTATATAGGGTGTAAATAATAATATTTTTTTCAAAACTACCATGAGCAATGTCCTTTGCACAATATTTACCTCTTATCCAATCACTAACTTCCTGTTTGCTGAATAGGTCAAAAAGAAGATCGAGTCTCGCACTTGGCTGCGGTTTATTATTACGATGAGCAAATTTCCGGAGAAACGTCTGGTGTCCAAATTAAACATTTTGCAGGTGTCAAAACCATTGAAAAATGACAATCTAGGCAAATTTACCGCAACCTATACACGTAATTAGGTCCAGGCCCTGGACTAAATCGTGTGTTAACCTTGAGGTTTGTTTGAGTCTAAAAATAGTCTTTGATATATGAGATCCCTCGGGAATATTGATCTTTTGATTTAAATATTTATTCTGCGATAAAAATTTGGAGAATGACTTATGAAATGAACGTTTTAAAATATTCCGAGAGATATTCTTGAGGGTCCTGGACATGTCATTTTTCAAGTTAAAATAAGGTATCTTTGTGAAATTTGGTTTACTTGGTGATGCCGTGGGATTTTTTTTTAAATTTCTACTGTGTCCGTGCGGGATGTAAATAGAACATTTCTTTTCCCTGAAATGAAAATCTTTTAAACCGCCGAGTTTACAATGTTATACGTCACTTGATGCATAGAAGATGCCAAAAACCAAATTTTACTTCTTACATCTCTGGATCAGTATGAATAAAACAAGAGACGTTCAGAGCATATGGATTCATAAGTAATTTTCTTGCAATCACGTCAAGAATTGCCTCCAGAATATCTTAGATTACTAAGATTATGAAAGAAGATTTATGGAAGGTGTAGGCTTGTCAGTCAACGGTTTAATCTCCTCATTAGCGCAAGTCTTTCATCAAATATAACATCCATATCTGAAAGAATATCAATCCAGATTTTGCTTACCCTGTACGTGTATATAAACATTTGTGTGCCAATATTCTCAAATCCATTATCCTTGTCAGAGAAGAAACATAAACAAATAACTTGTGTTATGCTATAAAGGTTCATAACATTGCTCTGATTTCACTAGACGCCCACTGTCTTTGGCAATATTCCCACTACAAAAGTGACTAGACCGGATAAAATAGATTTGGATTGAAAGCTGGTAAATTCTTGTTTTGTCCCACGTTTGCAAGTTCTTGATGATTAAGATCAGGCGGGGTGGACGCATTGTTTGGCAAACTCATTCTCCGGATTTAAGCCTGTTGGACTTTTTTCTTTGCGTTTGGTTTATCAAGTGACTGTTGACAACTTACAGCAACTGGAACAGCACGAATTGTTGCCAAGAAATACAAAGTAAACAGAGCGTTTTGCAGGGGAAGATATGTTTCCTCAAAACCCACCCGAAGGTATAATTAACTGTTTTTTATTTTCTTGAAAAAAACGGGATAACAACAAATTTCGTCTTAATCGGCTAAAGCATAACGAAGCAATTTATAAAATTCGATTTGTAAAAAAAGGATGTTGAAAATTTAGCATTTCCGGACCCAGGCTCATTCCGGACATTGGTGCCCTTCATCAGCATCTATACAGAGAGACTCATGAAAATTTGTTACAAACATGCGTTTATTGAAAAAAAAATGATAACGATTCATGTTGGCTGCACAATTTGAGAGACTTTTCTTAAATATGAATATTTCGTATGAATAAAAAAATTGGTAATAACATGTCAAGGTCAAAAAAAGTGAGTCAATCCAATGAACAATACAATGATTATTGGCAGGCTATTTTATCCCCATTCAAAAATAGGCGTTATGACATGGTTTCCACTGTGAAATTATATATTTTGTACAATGTTTTAATGCGACCGATTTTGTGCATTCAATTTTTGACACAACGAAACAACCACATTCATAATTATTATTAAACAACATACTCCACAACAAAGGTTTTTTCCAGGACAGAAATGCAGAAGTTTTTTTCTCACTGGCTCTATATATGTTTTTTCACAGATCAAAAAACATATAGAACCAGTGAGAAAAAAATCTACATTTTAGTCGTGGAACCTTGGATTACTGGACTAACATAAATGAATATGAATACTACAGTCCTCTTTGAAATTGTAGTACATTACCGTATACATACAGTGTGTTACTTAATGGTATGTCATAATTTCATGGGGAGTTCCTGAATAAATTTTAAGTCGAAAAGGTCATATAAACTTGGGTCTTAAAATGCTTGGTTTTTAAGATACAGGGTGTTGAAGATCTATTTTATTTTCAGTTTCTAATACATTTTCCAAAGACGGTTTGAGATATTCAACTGAATTTTGCCATAGGATATTACGGTATAGGAACACACTTTTTTTTTTTTTTAAATTTTATTTTCATTTTTTTTTTTCAATTTTTTCAAGACCCAAGTTTGTAAGACCTTTTCGACTCACAATTTATCCAGGAACTCCCCCTTAAAATTATGAAATATCAATAAGTAACACCCTGTATATGAAATTAAATTTTTTTATTTTTACCTGAAAGGGAAGGTCAGCCCAGCCACTATGGACAAAACAAAGCACCAACACCGGTGGCGGATGATACCACATAGAACCGGAAGGGAGTTTGCAAAAGCGTTCTCAATTTGGAGGATTCTCTTACAGTGGTTGACGAGTGGACCAAAGGTTGGCTCGAAAAAACTGTGAGGGAAAAGTGACTCCATGCGAAGGAGCTCAAGTCCAAATTGTGCAAGCGAGCAAACTTGCAAAACTAGTTAAGGTCCTACAATCGGGATCATACAACACGCTGGGCACCCAAAACAAGCTAGAAACCAAATTCTGTGAAGTCTTCAACATCAGGAGGGTCGAAGAAGGCGAAGGCAATCTTATAACCTTGTTGATGGATAAACGGTCCTGGGAAAAAGTGGGGTCAAAAAACCCCAGGACAGGTACACAATATCATATTTGAGAAATAAGAAAATACTGGAGACGTCTGTCAAGATGGAGGCCAAGAGTAAAAGTCTCATCACAGCCTCTACCTCGAAAAGAATAAAAGTTGAATAATTCAAATTGAATAAGCAGATTGACAAACTCAAACAAGGGGAAGTTGGCGTATCTGTGGGTGAAAGGGAGATCTCTGGACAGGAAAGTCAAGAAGTTCTAAACATGGGCAAAGAGATCACCGACCTTCAAGCAGACATCATTGGCATAAAAATCAGAATTGTGAATATGAGGAAGACGCTCTCAATCATCACCGACTACACAGAAGCAATGCAGGCACCAGAGGCTTTTGAAACAAATTCAAAGACTAGAATATCCGAGAGATGTAACGGCTCAAGCTGAAGCACAAAACAAAATTGATTTCATTCTGGTGAGAGAAGAAAAGATGGCAAAGCAGCGCGATGAAAACCACAATTCTCTACTGGAAAGCATGGACTACTGAGAAAAGCTGGTCTCATACCAGACCATGCTCCCTTCAGAAACACCTTAGCCTAATGGGGATGGCAGATGGCTAATCATGCAGAGGACGATAATATGCAAGAGAGGATAATATTACGTCTCTGTGAAACGTACAATGCCACACGAGAAACACACCTGGGAAAGTGTAAACTCCGACCCTTAAGGGGGAGTTTTAGTGGGTATAGGTATAGGAACGTTGATGGCAAGATGGGCAACCACACTACCCAGGTTGCCATGATGTTCGTTATTGAATTTCTCTGCCAAAAAAGTAAATTAAGTAATAAATTAAAAAATTTGTAATACATGACGTTTATGCTTCTGGACATTTCACAGATGTTCTATAAACACAACATTCCCAATCCCGACCTTGGTCAAACCCATCCCATATTTAGTTTCAAAGTTATGCATTGGCTTAATCAATAATTATCAATTTTACGTTGAAAGCAAGTGGTCGAAACATATGGTCAAAAAACCTACGCCATTGCAGAAGGTGTCCCAATACGGCCTAGCCTAATATGGTAACCTGTTATAAATAGTTGGGGGGAAATCGTTTCGATCGATTTCCATCAATGTTATTTAATTTTCAAAAAAAACATTTTTATAACAGGACACAGGACAAGAGTTGCACATATTAAAGCACCTGCAAAAAATAATTCTACCGAGATTAACTGAGTTGATTTATTTCGCATTCCACTCCTTCAATCCATAAGTTGCATGTTATCCCATAAAACAAGCAATTTCATCGGCTGCAAACAACGCTAAAGTATAAAAAGAAGCAATAAAATGCATGACCTTTGGAACACGCTAAATCACCTCAAACAAAAATAACATAGGTGTGACAAAATCTATTTCGTGTGGGTGGCAAAAGGCAGTTATTATGTCAGTTCCAGTTCGTTTGTCAACCTACAGATTTGAATTCTATTTTGTTACGTCACTGATTTTCATTGATAGAATCTCAATCATGGCTTTATATGGTGGTTTGTACGGAATATTCATGCTAAATTGATTGTAATGGAATTTCTTATAATTAAAGGCACGTGTCGATGTAGATGCGGCGAAATTTGACCGTGACGAAAATAATTGTTTATGGGATTGTAAAAGATTTCGTAGGTACTTATATCCTATAGCTTCACTCACACGAAATTCGCAAGGTTTTTATGTACCAAGACTTCTGCTGCGGATAAATAAACTTGAACAGCTTTTTCAGTTTTGCATGGTTTTTGACAAGTGTATTATCATGATTCTTCCAGCGAGCTTGAAAACAATACGAATGGACTCGGTGTTATACAAGGTAGAAAGTAGAACCAGAAGTTGCATTTCGCCTTAAAATTCTTAAAACCTTTTTTGGGAGTATTTAATGATGCCATGATGAATGTTTGTACTGCATTTTTTAGCCACCTGTTTTCTCAACATTGCCTTTCTTGATTCATATACATACATCTTGGTATATTAGAGGGGTAGTCTTGACTGACTAGTTAAAGAACAATGAGCTCCCCGATCGGGGACTGCATCCTGAAGAATTCTCTGATTTAGGAGCTTTTTCTAGGTATATCTGTATTATTTAAAAAAAAATACAAATTTATAAAGAAAAGCATGCGACAATAACAGGAAATAAAACATTAAATCTTAATCAAGCAGCCTACTTGCGTCACGCAAAAATCTGGATCAAATGGAGATTCATTTAGATTGGGCCTTTCAGCCTCCCCGAAGACCTGATCTAAACCCCATTCAGTATCTGTGTGACGGAGACTAGAGACATAGCAAACTATTTGCTGTGCTGGGGAGGCATGTTCGTTTCCAGATCTTCGAGTGAGTAAGAATAGTAAGATTACGTTCCGCAAATGGCGATTATCAGTTGTATTCAAAGTATCGCATCTCTTGAGCATTTTATAATAATACTCTTCAGAGTGTCAATTTGGAAACTTCTCACCCAGAATAACGGCCTCTCAAGAAAATAAAATGAAAAACGCTCGAACCCGTCGATTTTTGTTTCGAGGGTTAAATAATTTGCGTCTATTTTCAACTTTGCAACATCTCACCTTGAGCGAGGGAGTTATTCAACCTCAAAATATTAAATGAAATGGGGGATCGAGTGATACCTTATTTTGAAGGTATCACTCGATGAAGGTGATAAAGAACAGAAGATCTTTAAAATGAGCTATTACTCAATTCTTTTAGTGAGGATTTATTTCACCCCAATTTTTTTTCTGGTGAAATGAATCCTTGCCTAAATGATTTAGTAATAGCTCATCTTGAAGATCTTCTGTCCCCTATTATATCCTCTCAGTTTGGAGAAGTTAACTCTTGCGATTGATTATTTATTGGATGAAATATAAATAATAAAACAAATTTTTCACAAGCTGTCATATCAACAGGGATGCCAGCAGAGACTTCAAACTCGGCAGTTGTAATCAGGGTCGAAAGTCCTTCAAAATAAGGTATCAGGCGACCCCTTTTTCTATTTAACATTTTGGGAGTGAATATCACCCTCAGTCATGTACTAAGGTATCAGGTTTATGTCCATGCACGCCCTATTGGCATTTTGTACTTGATGGTAACCACGACGAGAATGGTGTTGTAGTGCTGCCGATGTGGGAGGTGATTTTGGCAGAATCACGGTACTGTCCGCTTGGGCAACAAATTTATTGAAATAAGCATATCGTTGCTCACTGAGGCTGCGTACTAAGAATTTCGCTTTATAGATCTCCGATATAAAGCTTTCTCCAGCTTACTGAATCACATTTGGAGCTGATTTTGCGACATTTAAAATCTAAATGACTATCAGGTTTCTTTTCCCAATTGAATAGCTGATACAGTTTGTTTGTCCTTCCCGAAGATCCCCGACGTGGTACCCATAGGTGCATGGTATCGCAGATGAATGAGTAAGATGGATTCTTCACAATCGCGGACAAAATAGTTCTGTTCTTTATGCTACACCTTTCACACTATTTGGTGTACAATTTGACAGGCAACGAAAGTTATAGACGAAATTGCCGCCTGTCAAAGGAAGGTGTAGCCCAAAGACACTGACCTAATAAGACGCTTGTGCGATCGAGGTAAGTTATTCGAACTATAGAGCCGTTTTTTTAAAACTTCCTTGCGCCTCTTTTTGGGATTTGATGTCTGTAGGACCTTCCGGGGTTAGTGCAATTATCGAAACAAGAAGATCAAAGTTTTGACCGACACCATGTTTTCTAGAGTTTTTTTAATAGCAGTGGTAACATTTTTTCTGGTGGCGTATCTTCATTACCTTGGCAACGTTGCATATCAGACGGGCCGAATATCTTGAAAATTGGGTATGTTGAATATCTGCTTTTTGGCCCTGACTTTAATTCTCACGGGAATGCCGATTATTCTTTCATTGAATTTTTGTCCAATTTCCGTTGCATTGGAAATTTCAATGAAGGCTATCTCGAAAATCTCTAGAGACTTAAACAAGATTTTTAGGTAAAAAGGTTGGTGAATCGATGTTTTCAATATTCACGTCGATGCACCAAACTGTCATAAAAACCGCCTTATACGTAATTTCGTGAATAATGAAGAGAAAAATCGAAGTAAATAATAAAAGTTTTAATTCTGTGTTGATCTTGAAAACCAAGCACTTCAAGGCTGTATGTCCCCATCTCAAGTTTCATAAAAATGCGTGGTCTATCACCTCTCAAGAGTTTGTCGGTTGAATATCGGGACACCCTGTATGCACATGGGCTATTATCTAAATGTAAAACATGTAAAATAGAGCTGAATAAAGGTGTAAATTTGCCCGCAAGCGAAAACCGAAATAATGCCCATTTATGAATCAGATAGTTTATTAAAATTTGTATAATACATTAGCATTTACTATTCACATAATGATAAAATAATGCATTAAATCAAATTCCAATCTTGATGAAAGTGAAAATGAACTTGTTTCAAGAAATATGAAAAGTCACATTGAAAATTGCATGCCAGTCTCCATGTTGGATGTTGGATTGAAGTTATACCTTATTTTTAATTATTTTTTTTACTATATTACTTTGATTTTGATTGTGTCATACTAATAAAGGATCAAGTATGGTATCGGATTGGTAATTTGGATCATTTTTTCTCATTCAATTTATTTTTGAATATAAACAAAAGAAAAGAATACATTCTATCAGGTACTCGATTTTCTGTTTTAGCATGAGTGCTTTTACTTTTTGTTACTTTTTGTAGGTACTTCAATCATTTTATACATTTGATAGTCAGTTAAAAAACCAAATAACTGATGGTTTGAAGATAATTTACTCATTTATCATATTTTTCTCAAAATATAACTTATCTGGGTTAACTGTCTTTGATGTGTTTTTGTTGACAAGTGTTATAGGAAAAACAGTGTCATATTTTCTGATTGATCTTCCAATTTCTCTGTTAAACATCGAGAGGAATAGAACGGGCTTCTTAGTCAATTTCTCATGAACTTTTATTATTACTGGCTTTTATCAAAACTTGCAAATGTGTATACTTAGATCTGCTATACAGAATACAAACGAAGGGTTGTGCAAGTTGAAGAAAAATATTGAGATATTTATTTTTGTGGTGTAACATTGTCTTATTCAAAAATGTTCAATCTACATCCCAGGTGGACACCACTAAAGGAAATTAAAATAAAAGTTGTACCTACATCACAAAATCTCCTGTTTAACAGAAAACATAAAAATACATATATAATGGAATTTTTAAATAAAAGACCATTCTTATAAGATTGATTAGGATGAGAAAAAATCACTTGAAATCGTTGTTACTAATGCAAAATTTCTATAAAATAAAAGACAGTTTCGGATCGATTTTCTGCTACACTATCACAATATTTAAACTAAAAAAGCCATATTAGCATTTCCCATGGTTCTTCGAGTTAACAATTTATGCAAACACGACGATTAGCGTTCAAGGTAAACGAATAATAAAATAAAACCTCTGCAGCTTCTAGTTTAATGGTGCATTTTGCTAGCCGACTACAATCCAGCAGATAGAAACATATTTTTAAATTTGTTGAATGTTGTGACATAATATTCTGCTTGAAGCTACCAATTAGCATTTTAAATTTCTGCCATGCGTTTTTTATTTTTTGTTTGAAGGGCAACATTTATTGGGAATTTAATGATTGGATTGACTTGAAATACTTTCTTGTGAAATAGATTATAAATGCGTCGAATATTATCTATATTATAAGGATCTCACTGAGTTATAAAAAAAGAAACAAATTATTCTTAAGATATATTGATATTTCGATATGTGGGTATATGTACATATAGATGAATTAGTTATTATCAGTGAAGAAAAACTATATATACAGTAGTAGAAACTAATATTTTTAGAAAAATGAAAAACATGGATCTAAAAAAAAATAAAAATATTAAAGTGCGGCGGTTAATTCTAGTGAATTCAGCACCACACTTTCCACTACTCAACTCTTTCAATACTTTATTTTTATTATGAAAAAAAAATATATTTGAGGAGAGAATTCCAGAAGTTATTCCCTTTTCTCGAAAATAATAATTTCTAAGGAGTAATTCTTGAGTATTTGGAGATGTTATTTTACCATATCTAATATTGAGAACAATTCTTATTTATGTGCGTGGAATAAAAAAAATAAAGAAAGTTGGTTTGTGAAACTCGTTAAAAAAAAGCTAAGAATTTTTTAAAACCTGATTGAGTATTTGAAATTCATAAGGAATTATTGACCACATCAAATAAATATTTGCTTACATCACTGATGAAGTAAGTCTTCATTTTATTGCAAATATCAAAATTCGGGAAATGTGCTTTTGAAAAAATCAAAAAATGCCCTGATTAGATGAATACTTCCAGAAGCCCATAAATTGTATAATAATTAAGGGATGGTCAAGTATCTAGACAATTCGCTTACCACTTGGCGCGCTTACCAAATCCACTTTGCGATATTATCGGCCGAAAATAAATCTCCATTCTATGTATATCGATGAAATTTTACGCTCAAACGCTTGTTTATATGAAAATGGCAATAATAAAACGCTCAATTATATTTGTCAATATAAACAGCTAGCGGCTTATGTAACTCTGATAAATTCTTGAGAGTGTGCAAATACATCATAAGTGATATGAAGGATTATGGAAAAAGTTAATTGGCCTGAATTAGTTAATTGGAGTGTGACTTAATTGACCGCTTTTAGCCCAATTAATTTGACTGTCTTGCAATGTCATCTCTGAAATTACACTTAAATCAAAATTTACAACCCCCTGCACAAAATACCGCAAGCCATTTCTTCAAACGACCCTTCAAGGCCCTTTAAACACCTTCATTCCGAACAGGTGCAAGAAGATGATTTCAAAAATTGGGAAAAATCTCACTTACCTTAGGCAACAGGCCGTTTGGAATTCCTGGCAAATTATTCCTGATTTACTCCAGAATGAAGCACAAGCACACAGACAGAACACAGAACTCTATTATTGAAAGCGGCCGACGACGAAGAGCAGAAAAGCTATTCTCGGATTGTTGGCCAGTTTGTTTGGACGACGTTCAAATGGCGCCGCGCGTAGGTAAACTTGAGCAGCGCATGTGTGGGGAGGTTATTCTTTAGCCATTTTGCACCTATCGTTCTTACGCAGGACAAAGAATAGCGCTGGGTGATTTCGATTTTATTTGTAGGTGCGTATGAAAGATGACACCTTTCTACATAGTATGAGGGAGGAAAGCAAGAGTGAATGAGTTTTTGTTTTGTGCTATTTTTTTCAATAGACGAATCTTCAAGCTTATAACTACAATTTCAAGCCAAAATTTCAGCGGTTTGAAATTTACAGCTCATCCTAGTTACATGCAAAATTTTGAGTATGCATGGGTACCTACTTAACTTATCCAACTTTCGATAATTCAAATATCCTTCAATTTTGTTTTGATCTTTCTGTGAATTTGAGCTAATCATCTTTCATTAAAGGAATCTTTAAGCTTTCCATAACTGAAATTTCAAAAGGTTTGAAACTTACAGCTCATATCAAAATGACTTACTAAATGTTTAGTTTTTAACTTTGGATACCTATTTCAAAAATTCGTCCATTTTTTAAATGATTCTGTGAATTTGAGCTAATAATTTTTTATTAAAAGAATTTTCAAGTTTTTTATAACATGACAAACATTTCATATTAAAACTTCAAACGTTTCGGAACTTACAGCTCCTTAAATTTACATGCAAAATTACCTTTCGATTAATCCAAAAATTCTGTATTTTTTTTTAAATAATTGTGTGGATTTTTCAAATTTCTGTGAGATAATCATTTTTTATCTTATCTTCAAGCTGAAATTCACACGCAAAGTTTTGAGTTTTTATCTTTTGATTATTCAAAACATTTCCATTGATTGTGGCGAATTTTGCAAATCAATTTGAAACGCTTTGAAAGTTACAGTTCATCAGATTGATAAAATATTGATTTTTTAACTTTCGATGCATAATTTTTTTTTTTAATAATTGTGTGTATTCGAGCTATGATTTCATATAAGAAGAACCTCTCAGCCTCTCATGACTGAAATTTCAAATGGTTTGAAAGTAACACCTCATCAAAGTGACATACTCTCTTTCGATATAATTCAAAATTAAAAAAAAAACGCCAAAAAAATTTCAAATTATTGTATGGATCATATCCATATTATATTTTTCTATAAAAGGAAAAGCTTCTTATGACCATGAAATTTCAAGCTAAAATCTTCGGCATACATACATAGCTTATCAAATTGACATGAAAAATGTAGAACTTTTGATAATTTAAATTTTCACAATTTTTCAGGTCAAATTCGCTGATGAGGTTTCTTCAGAGAAATGTTCTAGCAAGACTTGAATATCAAGCCAACAATTCAAATTGTTTGAAAGTAACAATTCATGAAAGTGACATGCAACATTTTTATTTTTTTTTAACATTCGATATTTTGCCAATTTTTTCACAAATACTTTTTTTCATGTTCAACACTTTCACCAAGTTGTATTTTCTTTACTCTTCGCTTTCACCAAAATAAATTTTTGGACTTGAATGAACATTTATCATTAGAGGAACTTTCAAAACCCTCCTAACTCTAACTCTAAGCTGTTCATAGACCTTGAGATCTTGAAAGGTTCAGAATCAAGATATTTTGGAGCTTTTCATTAACCCGTTCAAAATATACATTGGGATTTTCAAGTTGGTACTTTTTTGTCAAAACTGTATTGAATGCGAGAAAATAAGAGATTTTATCAAATAAAATTATGAATGTGCTTTATGAATGTATCTCTAATTGGTAAGTGTTTCACTCTAATTATGAACGCTTATATTGTGTTATAAATTCTGGAACATATATTTCATCTATTCTTCTTCTATTCTTCTTCTTTGGTTCAATATTTAAACTTGAAACTAAATATATCAGTGGACTGTATATTGAGAAGTTTTTTTTTTATTATTCGTTTTATACAGGTTTTTATTGTTCGTTACTCAAAAATACAATTATTATATTGTTTCTCAGCAACATGGGCGCAGCCTGCTTTTTCCTAGACAACGAAGCGTTCGATAACATGCATATTGTAGATTCCTACTTGATGAAATTCTAACATACTGCCCGCCTTGAAACTACCTAGTTTCGAAACAAAACCTTAAAATCGAAATGTCTTTCAAAACAATACATAATGTCATTATTCTATAGGTAACGGACACACTTTGGAGACCGCACGTCGAAAAACACCAGTTTGGCATTTTACTTCGATGACTCTCACAAAACCATCACTTCCTGGGAATAATGCAGTAACAAGTCCTAGTTGCCATTGAAAAGTTGGAACATTTTCATCTTTCAACAGCACCAATGTCCCAATCTTCAAATTAGTCCCGTTCCGTTGCCATTTATTTCTTGTTTGTAATTGATTAAGGTACTCTTTTCGCCACCGTTGCCAAAAACTTTGCAACATAGCTTGCATCTTTTGGTATTTGTCCAGTCTATTGTCAGGAATATGCTGGAGACTCACTTCTGGTAGAGCGGTTAACGACCGACCAATGAGGAAATGTGCAGGAGTAAGAGCATGTAGATCCTCAGGATAATTAGATAATTGACATAAAGGTCGGGAATTCAAGATACCCTCCACCTGAGTTAACAATGTCGAAAAATTTTCATAAGTTAGAGAATAACCCATTAATACTCTATTCAAATGAAATTTTGCGGATTTTATCCCCGACTCCCAAAGCCCTCCAAATGAAGGTGACCTAGCTGGAATAAAATGCCATTTTATACGTTCATTTGCAAAATGTTCTCCAATTGATTTTGCCTCATTTTCCAACGAATTATAAAGTTTTTCTATTTCCAAGTTAGCACCTACGAAATTTCTACCATTGTCAGAAAATATATTAGACGGTTTACCTCTTCGACTTGTAAATCGTTTGAATGTACTTAAAAATAAAGCTGTAGAAAGATCTGTTACTAACTCTAAATGTATACATTTTGTGCTCATGCATATTATTAAACAAACATAACTTTAATCATTTTTGCATTTCTGGTTTGCCTATCTTTAAGCATAAAGGGACCAGCATAATCTACACCCACATTTGTAAAAGGGGGACTAGATTGTACACGATAATCAGGTAGATTTCCCATTAAGTAATTTTGAATTTTTGGTTTAGAACGAAAACATACAACACATTTCCTAACAATCTTTTTGCAAGAATTCCTTGCGGAAATCGGCCAAAACTTTTCTCGAATTGAATATATCAATTGTTGGATACCACAATGTAACAATCTATAATGCTCATTGCGTAATATTAATTCAGTCAAATAATGATCTTTTGGCAAAATAATTTGATGTTTTTTATCAAATTCTAAATTAGAATGATGCAATCTTCCACCAACTCTTATTACTGAATCATGGATAAAAGGATTTAAACATAAAAGTTTGCTTTTTTTGTGTAGAGGTTTATTTTTTAATAAATTATTGTAATCTTCCCGGAAACACTGGATTTGACAGATTTTGATTAACATCAAAAGAGAATTCTCTATTTCAAAAGGACTTATGGTCTTTTCTTTATTGATTTTTTTATTTTGCTTTTTATTTTTTAAGTTTTTAATAAACCTTAAAACATAAGCACATACTCTCACCAATTTGGTAACATTTGAGTATCTTTTAATCAAATTTATGAAAATATTATCATCTTCAATATTAATGACTAAAGAAAAATCTGAATCGCTGAACTTTTGTTCCGGAATGACAAAATTTAAATTCAATTTACTTATCAACCACTCACACTTTGGTAGGCGTAACCATTTAGGTCCCTGCCACCATAAACTGATTTTAAATAGTTTGTTAGCTGTACAGCCTCTTGATATCAAATCCGCAGGATTATCTTCGGTTCGGATATGATACCAATCATTTTTAGGTGTTAAATTATTTATTTCACTTACACGATTAGCGACAAAAGTCTTCCATTTTGATATATCGCCTTTTAGCCATGCTAATGTAACCGACGAATCTGTCCAAAAATATTGAGCAGTAAAATTTATTTCTAAAGAATCCAAGGATTTTTTCGCGAGATTGGATAATAATACACACGCTAATAATTCTAATCTTGGAAGTGTCACTTGCTGAATTGGTGCAACACGTGTTTTCGAACATAATAGATTTACGGTAATAATATTTTTTGTTTCATTCACACATCGTATATACAAACATGCTCCGTAAGCTTTTATGGACGCATCTGCGAATCCATGTAGTTCTATTATCATATAATTTGACAAACAAGCATATCTAGGAATGCTTATGTTATTTATATACTTCAAGTCTTTTTGAAACTCTAACCATTGATTGAAAATATTATCAGGCACAGTGTCATCCCAAGAACACGCTATTTTCCACAAATCCTGTAACAATACTTTTGCTAAAACTA
Source organism: Orchestes rusci (assembly GCA_958502075.1). Classification (NCBI taxonomy): domain Eukaryota; kingdom Metazoa; phylum Arthropoda; class Insecta; order Coleoptera; family Curculionidae; genus Orchestes; species Orchestes rusci. The sequence goes on from OY293311.1 coordinate 23,079,033, forward strand.
TAACTGGTCCTAACAATCCCAAAGGGTCATAAATCTGACAAACTAAAGACAGAATCTTACGTTTTGAGATTTGAGTTATATTATCATCGAGATTACATATTGAGTATTTAATATTGTCACCATGAGGATCCCAAAATATGCCTAATGTTTTATTGTTATTATCATTTTCTCCAATACGTAAAATACTAACCGGTAAAAGTTCATTTAATTCAAATTGATTTAAAATATTTTTGTCATTGCACAACCATTTCCTCAATTCAAAACCTGCACTTGATAGAATTTTAGATATATTTTGTTGAAGGCTTATTAGCTCATCAACAGAATCAGCTCCTGTTAGTAGGTCATCAATATAAAAACTATTTGCAATTATTTTACTCTCCTTAGGATAGTTTATTTCATGATCTTTAGACAACTGTAAAATACATCGAACAGCCAAATATGGTGCAGATGCGCAGCCATATGTAACCGTATTTAATTCATATAGTTTTATTGGTTCTTTTTCATTTGATCTCCAAAAAATTTTCAGATATTTTTTGTGATTATCATTTATTAAAATCTGACGATACATTTTTGAAATGTCAGCCGTCATTACATAATGAAACTTTCGAAATCTAACTAATATTGAAAATATATCATTTTGCAATGCAGGTCCTACAAATTGAACGTCATTCAATGATAACCCGGAATCAGTTTTCGCCGAAGCATCAAAAACAACTCTATATTTTGTGGTAACGCTCGTCAACTTGGTCACTACGTGATGTGGCAAAAAATAGCATGTATTTAAATTTTGTGAATTCATTTCTATCTCCCTCATATGTCCCAAGGACTGATATTCTTCCATAAAACTAGTATATTCGCGTCGTTAAGAATCATTTTTAATTAATTTATTTTCTAAGGATTGAAATCTCTTAGATGCCAATTCTCTAGAATTTCCTAACTTTGGCAATGACTCTTTAAATGGTATATCGACTACAAATTGACCGTTTGTATTTCTCTTTGTAGTATTTTCAAAATTAAGTTCGCAATATTTCTCTGAGTCTGACAGAATTTTCGTTTTATTTTGAATTTCCTCTAATGTCCAAAATTTTGAAATTTGGATGTCAATTTTATCATTTATACTTAAACAATTCAGTGACAAACTATCACAAATATTCTGATTATTATTGAATATTAAATTTCCAGCTATAACCCAACCTAAAGCGGTTTTCTGCATAATAGGCATATTCTGTCCTAATTGATATCGACCTTCACGCATAATTTCCCAAAAGACTTGTGAACCCAGCAACAAATCTACTTGGGTGGAGATATTGAAATTAGGATCTGCTAACTGAAAAGATTCAGGTATATCAATCGTTTTATTATCAAAACTTATTCTAGGTAATTTATCTATAATTTTGGAAATTATTAGACAGTCTATTTTTGTCGAAAACAAATCGCAGTTAGACGTTATGGAAAAGTTAGTGTACATATTTAATTTGACTGCATTCTGCCCAATCCCGTTGACTACATGATTTGTTTTGACCTTCTTGAGACCTATTTTATTACAAAAATCTGTTGTTATAAAATTATTAGTGGATCCACTGTCTAGCAAAGCCCTTGCTGGAAACAGTTTACCATTATTTATGATATTAACCATGGCCGTTGATAATAATACCTGCGATTGTCCCAATTTATTTTTATTTGAATGTGCAAAGCTTTCCGATACTTCAATTTCGTGATCTTTGAAAATCGATGTTGCCGTTATTTCTTTATCGCTATCAACAATATTTCCGTTTGAAATTTCATTTTTCCGAGCTCCGCTGAGGCCGCTTGCAGCGTGTTCTTTTTGAAGATTTGATTGCAGAGGCAAAGAAGAATAAATTTCTGAAGAAGCGACAAGATTCTCTCCATGTTCGAGGTGTAAAAGAATATGGCAACAAATTAAATGGTCAGTATTTCAATTATATGGACAGTACTCTTTGCCATTATTTTATTTCCCTTGGTCAGTATGATAATAAATGGTCGGTTGAAATAATGAAGGGTCAGTAACATAAAGAAGTGGTCAGTAAAAATAATAAATGGTCAGTAAAATAATAAATGGTCGGTTGAAATAATTAACGGTTAGTAATATAAAGAAATGGTCAGTAAAAATAATGAAGGGTCAGTAACATGAAGAAGTGGTCAGTAAAAATAATAAATGGTAGATATAAATAATCAAGAGTCAGTATCATAAAAAAACGATCAAATAAATTAGTAAATGCCTGGTGAAAATAATGGACAGTCCATAAATTATGATGAAGTAGTCAGATAGGTTCTTTTGAGAGGCGTAAGTATTTAGTTTGGGTTAGTTAAGGTTAGTTTGTGTTGGTAATAGAAATTGATGAAAATATGCAGCGGCTCGTTGGTTAGCACTAGGTTAACATTACAATTATTTGTTAACTGTTGTAGTACATAGCGCCATCTATCGGCAGGATTTGTCAATCTTAGGATGGAAATTCCCATCAATCTAGTGAAAGACTACTACCATTGGTCGCCATATCGTCTACAACAAGTTCGTGGATAATCCTCCCGGTGAAAAAGGAAAATCTTGAAACTGTTTCTCAGTCTGACCATGACCAATCCATATGTCTGACTTGGACCCATAGCCATACTGATAAGTCCTAGTAGGATGTAACGTATATGGATTGGTCATGGTCAGACTGAGGAAACAGTTTCAAGATTTTCCATTACAATTATTATTATAGATCATAATTGACGTGTTCTGTATTGGTATTATGTGTATCAAGTTTGGGTTAGTTTGAGTTAGTTAAAATTATTACGGACTATTGCATACTGGCCATTTATTATTTCTTCCTGTACTTTTGTGGAATTATTACCAGCTAAGTCATACTGACATTTCATAAATTTTTACTGACCATTAGAATCACAATAGTGCACATAGAAATACCGGCCAAATAGTACTTTTACTGCTCAAAAATTCCATTTTTACTTATCATTTTTAACACAAATACTGAGTCTTCTACAATATTATACTGACTGCTTGTGATATTATACTGTACATAATGAATTAAATACTGTTCAGTTTATTACAACCCAAAGAATATTATGAGGTTTGTGACATTTATTACATTTAGGCAACATACAATTCATTGATAAATGATTGTCCCTAAAACAATTCAAACATAAACGTTTTTCTTTTACTTTATTTATTCTTTGACTTACTGACAACTGCAGAAATCTTGAGCAATATTTAATTGAATGATTTTCTTGACAAAAAAAACATTTCAATATATTATTATTATTTTTTACGGCAAAACTTTGATTAGAAAATCCCTTTCTAACAGAAGTTATTTTATTGACGTTTGTTAAATGCTCAACTTTATGTATTTCTATTTTTTCTAAAACCTCACATTTATTCTTTAAAAACTTGTGCATATCATCCATGTTAGGTAAATCTTGTGCATACTTAGATGTCTCCCAATCCCTACGGGTATTACTATCAAACTTTTTTGCCAAAATATATAGGATCAATCTATCCCAGGATTTCACATTTTCTCCTAAAGATTCCAACGATCTTAAATGTCTATTGAAAACATCATATAAGGTTCGTAATTCCTTATAAGACTCGTATTTTAAATTTGGATATTCAACAATTGACTTGATATGGTTATGTATTATTAAACTTTTGTTTTCATATCTTTTTTGAAGCAAGTCCCAAGCTGTAGCGTAATTTGCGTCCGTAACTTGAAGAGATTTTATAACTTCTAAAACCTCTTCACTTAGGACTGACTTTAAATAAAAAAACTTTTGAGAATTACTTAATGAGGAATCTCCATCGATCAATGCTGAAAATGAATTTTTAAATTCTTCCCATTCTTCGTTTTTTCCTTTAAACTTGGGCAATTGTACTGGAGGCAATTGACAATTACTATTTTTCACATTTTGAGAACTAATACTACTTGAAGCACTAACCTTTAAAACAGAGCTATGTTTTTCCAATACATAATTTGCTTCTCCTAAAACCGTATAATATAGTTTCTCAAAATCTTCTAGCTCTTTATCATTACTTATTATTTCGTCAGGCGATTCGGTTAAAATACCAACCTGAACTTGTTCAAATTCTTCTAATACTGGCTCTAATTTCTTAATACGAATTTTTAATTGGGAAATATCACTTTCTGCTAAGTTACTTTCATCTAAATCATCAAAATACTTTTTGAATCGAGTTAATTTAGCTTTGACTTGTCCCCTAGATGCTTTCAAATTACTCACTGACATTGTCAACCTCAGGTGTCAAATATATCAAACTCCCGAAAACATGACAATTATTTAATATAAAATACTACTTACTCCTTTTTCCTGTACTATATTTCTTTCTATTCTGCTACTAGCTGCATCCAGGCATCCACAAGACCATATCCAGAACACCATCCGGCTCGAAGGACCAAATAATATGTTATAAATTCTGGAACATATATTTCATCTATTCTTCTTCTATTCTTCTTCTTTGGTTCAATATTTAAACTTGAAACTAAATATATCAGTGGACTGTATATTGAGAAGTTTTTTTTTTATTATTCGTTTTATACAGGTTTTTATTGTTCGTTACTCAAAAATACAATTATTATATTGTTTCTCAGCAACATGGGCGCAGCCTGCTTTTTCCTAGACAACGAAGCGTTCGATAACATGCATATTGTAGATTCCTACTTGATGAAATTCTAACATATTGATATCCATGTTTTCTTAAATACTATAGTCATTCTGAAGAAGGAACGAATCGGTTTCGAAAGCTCGATTAGACAATACATCACATATCGTAGGCCTCTCATTTCTGACTGCTCCCCACCACTCTTCTCCTTCTAAATAAAATTATGTCCGAAAATGCTTCGTTTCCGAGATACACGGTGTTAATTGGATGACTTCGGACGCTTTTTGCTACATTTTTCATTGTAAACTTAACCCGAACTTAGCACCAAGCCAAGATAAATAATTTTTTGAAATTTTCGCTCAAGATCATCTATTAACAATTTGGTAGTCTGAAAAGCTTTATAAGTGCCTCCATTTCTGTTTTTTTTTTATAGACTGTCCGAACTCACTTCATAAAGTGAGGTGACTTCGCAAGGACGTTTAGAACCGCACAAAACACACTCACATTTTTGTTTAATAATATTTAGCCTCTAAAAACTAGGTTTTGTGATACAATAAAAAATATTCTGAATATACAGGGTGTTTCAGAAACATGTAATCAAACTTTGAGTGGTTTTACCTTACACAAAAATATTATGATGAAACCAAATCTGCCTTTTCCGAAAGTGTTGGGGTTTTAAGACATGAGAAATTCAAAATTGGCCTTATTATGACTTCAACTTATAGGTGGCGCCACCTATCTACACGTTCTTACTGCTCCGTTGATATCAACTTCCGGACGTATACAGGGTGTTACTTAATGGTATGTCATGATTTAAAGGGAAAGTTCCTGGATAAATTTTAAGTCGAAAAGGTCATATAAACTTGGGTCTTAAAATACTTGGTTTTAAAGATACAGGGTGTTAAAGTTCTATTTTATTTTCAGTTTTTAATACATTTTCCAAAGACGGTTTAAGAAATTGAACTGAATTTTGCCACAGGATATTATGGTATAGAAACACACTTTTTTTTATTTTCATTTTTTTTATCTTTATTTCATTTTATTTTATTTGATTTTATTTGATTTTATTTTATTTTATTTTATTTTATTTTTTTGACCCTTTTAATATGACCTTTCCGACTTAACTGGAACTCCCCCTTAAAGGGCCAGTCTAAACGGTGTTATCCGTCTCTAGGCATTTTCTACAGTCATTCTGTTGGTATGGGGAGGAGCATTATCTTGCGTACGACCAGTTAAAGTTTGTTGAAGTAGTAACAACAAGTGAGTTTTTAGTCCATTATCATTAATACCTACCCAGAACATTACACTTCTCTTTTCATACCTTGGGACACATCTGGCAGCTTGTCGATTCTGGTCTTATCCGAAAAAAGAACATTCTGCTAATTCTTAACTCTGTCCAGTTCTGGTGTTGATGGCACCAATTCAGCCGATCAATTCTATCTTGCCTAGATAACTGTGGGACCCGTAACTCTCTCCTACTATACATTTCTCGAGAGCGAAGTCTTTTTTTAAGTTTTCTACTGAAACGTTCACACCTGTAGCTTTCAGATGATGTCGTTGCAGTTCTGGATGAGGATCACTTCTAGCAATCTAGCACAATAAACAGGTGTCCTGTTGTTCAGTTGTAACCCTTTGACGACTTTGGATATTTTGTTGGGAGTTCCTAGAACCAAAAATTTTAGGCAGAAATACCGAGAGATTCCTATTGTTTGCTTGCACACATACTACACACATACGTTTCATACGAGGTGGGGACTAGTCACTTGTTCACCCCTTTCCAAATCAAGAGAATAATGGGTCCTCCGTAAAAATCACCATGCAGCTAGGCCAAAGCGGCATTCGTCCCTAACGCATGCATGATCGGGGAGAAACTATGAAGTACCGACATACAGGGTGGCCCAACGAAAAGGTCCCACCCTTATTTATGACTTTCCTGGTATATTTTGGGAAAAACGCTCGGACACGTCAATTTTTATTTTTTGGGGGACGTCTTTTCGTGTATGACTGTATAATACAGGGTGCTCCAAAAATGAGATATCGCATTACACTTGACATTTTTAAATGGAAACCCCCCATTTTTTTTCTATTTTTGGATTCTCCATGAAGTTTTTAGTAAATTTTGTATAATACAGTTTATACCTATCTTCAACCGTTTTAAAGTTATTTGAATTTTTATTTATTTTTTTAATTAATTTTTTTTTTAATCATATTGTAGGACCTTTCTTTATTCCTGGAAACTTGACGGGGAAGACGTACTTGGACATGTTGGAAATTACAATAGAGCCACGAATAACCGAAATAATAGAAAATGAGGATAATTATAATGAAAATGTTCTTCATTTCCAACAAGATGGTGCACCACCGCACTTTGTAGCTCCAGTACGACAGTTTTTGGACACCCATTTCCCAAATCAGTGGATCGGATGGCGTGGCCCCATTGAGTGGCCACCAAGGTCTCCGGACTTGAGTCCTTCAGATTACTTTCTTTGGGGACATTTAAAAAGTAAGGTTTTTAGTACGAAGCCAGACTCCATCCAAGAGAGAGCGGATCATGGCGGAATGCAGACAAATAACTCCAGAAATGTGTGAAAATGTTAGGAATAGATTAGAGCAAAATCTTTATAATTGCATGCATGGAGGTCAACGGACACCACTTTCAACATTTATTACCACATTGACTTTTTGACACATTATAGCCAAGTGATTACTTTTTGTTTAAATTTTTTAAATAAACGGTTGAAGATAGGTATAAACTGTATTATACAAAAGTTACTAAAAACTTCATGGAGAATCCAAAAATAGAAACAAAATTGGGGGTTTCCATTTAAAAATGACAAGTGTAATGCGATATCTTATTTTTGGAACACCCTGTATTATACAGTCATACACGAAAAGACGTCCCCCTAAAAATAAAAATTGACGTGTCCGGGCATTTTTCCCTAAATATACCAGGAAAGTCATAAATAAGGGTGGGACCTTTTCGTTGGGCCACCCTGTATGTGAAAACAACCTAACCATGAGAACATAGTCTAGGGCCTAGGGGTTGGTAGCCAGAGGGTTGCGCTTGTGTATAATTTAAGCGAGCCAGCACCTGTTGTCCAAAGTAACCCCGTTTGACCGTACCTACTCATGAAAGCTAAGAATTCTAATAAGTACAAAACTTTGTCTTTTCCATGTTTTTAGAATGAAATTTTCATACAATACATATTCTGAAAGAAAGATGAAAATAAATTTTGTTTTTTTCAAATAAGCGAAAAAATTTTTTTTAAGGGTCAACCCAGATCATCAGATGTTGGCGTACACCTCGAATCGCTCATGGCATTACATCACCATAACATCTGAAGTCAACAAAAGCGTCGGCCGATCAACTACCACATAGACAGACACTTTACAGGTGACCATCATACCTGTTTGGGAATTTCTTGAAAATCGAATGCTCGCCCACATCACGATGCTTAATCGTGCAAAACAAGTGTGTGATCATGGACAGACGAGGGACTCGATTCTTGACTTCAGAAGATTCAAGATCAGTCATTATGTTGATTTTGCAAAGTGATCAACTGAAATTGCCCCCGTATAGTTTTAGATACGAAAAACTTAGATACATAATGAGCATAGGGCGGAAGGGTCCATACCCCACACATTGTGATCACAAAACGTGTCCAACATGTCAATCATGGAGCAGATGGAGAAAGATGGTACTCATATACCACTTTGGCCCAAGAACGATTACTTGGAACACACCACAGACTGGGCGCTGGATTACATGTGTGTCAAGGCCTGATTTGATTACACAAAAAAAGTTCAACTTGATCAATCCCAGCAATATTCAACCAATATTGTCCAAAAAGTTTTTTCTGGATATAATGGCGAAAGGTTCTCATTGATATAAACATTTCTTGATTTCTCTAAAAATCTAGCTACCTCAGGCAGATTTGGAAAAAAAAACATACAAATTATTCCATTTATTTGCAAAATCGACAGTTGTGAAAAATAAATAAATAAATAAATAAAATAAATAGTCAAAACACTAATGCCTAATAATTAAATTCATATTATTGTACATTGCTTCAACCAAAATATGGTTACCACAAATATTTCCAGTAATATGAGCAAGAACCTTGTGTCACTCATATTACCGAAATTACATACGTACTAACGTTGTATACACTGAAGCCCTTCACACACCTTAACCTAAAACTTATTTACAAAAAGGTAAATCCACATCAGACACGATCACATTTCATTCCTCATCGGGAATATCTTCCGCTTTCCTTCCCTCTTCATCGGGCATAGAGTACAAAGGCTTGAACCCTCCCTCCAACTGAGGCTTGAAGTTTTCAATATCAAACTCACTTGTCGTAGCTAGAGGAAGAGTAGTAGCCTCCGAATCGTCCACAGTTGAACTTTTGCTTTTCTCCCTCAAAACCGACCAACCCTGGTTGGTTGAGGCATCCAGTTTAACACTAGCCTGAAAAGGGGCTTGAAAATCTTGTTGTGGAACTGGACTGTCCATGTCTAGATCCACTTTATGGTTGAACTTATGGTTGGAGGGTGGCTTGGGGTTAGTATTGATACTGGCATGAACAGTAAACTCGTTTTTAGAACCATACCCCGTATCCGCATTCTCCACAGTTCCAGGGCGGATTTCTGGAATCACTAGACTGCCGTAGTTGGGCATGGAGTATTTGTCCATGTTGGGCTCTGTAGGTGTATAAGCTATAGCTATAGGCTTGTCGGTGTAAGTCTTCAATGTAGCTGATATTTGGTTACCATAACCCTTGCTTCCAGTTACAATTCGCGACTCAATATTATCCCCGACCGCATTCCACTGGTTGTTGGAGATGATGTCATGTTGGACATCCGCCTTGTGGTTGGGGCCATCAGGCCGCTCCAATGGATAAGGAAAGTCTGACTTAACTGGCACGGTAACTGGCCTAGGATGTGGCTTTAAAATGGGATCATCATTACGGTCCTGATATTCATAGTAATTAAAGTCTCTTTCGGGTGTTTTGGGTTTTGTTTCTACAACATCCTCAGGTGTGTTAACGGGGTATACCTTATAAATCGTCTTGTCAGCTTCCGACTTATCAACATCTTTGGCAGGGACTTTCACCGTATCACCTGTAACACCCTCAGCAACCTCTTCTTCTTTCTTCTCGTTCTTAGCCTGAATCATTTGTAAGGTTTCAACCCCACTTTCACTCTCCCTACGATTGGCTATTTGGATGTTGGGTGGTGTTTGGTAGAGGTTCAATTCAGGCGGACTGACAACCTCAGGCCTTCTAGGTGGATCATTCATAATCCGGTCCTCCGCCATGGGGGTTTGATTGTCATCCAAGCTCTGCGGAGGTTGCTGGGCAAGTGGTCTCCTGTCGTCCAAGTGATAGTGAGTTGGTCTGCGTTCTTCAATACGTACAACATTCTTCAGAGGATATCGCTTGTAGATACCGGGAGGTGGAGGTGGGGGTCCCATTTTTTCGAAAAACCCTATAGGTCTGTTGGAGGGTCTTTCCAACAAGGGTTGTCTGTTGAGACGCTGATCGTAGGGGTACGGCGGTGGCCCCATGGAATAGTGCGGCTTCATATTAGGCCTAAACTGCGGCAAAATATTTGGCAAATAGTCAATTCTTTTATATGCTACATCAGGATGCGGTCTGGGAGGACGAACATACTCAGGTTTACCACTATGGAAGTGGCCAGGTCTGGGATCCCATGGAGGCCTAGCTGGCTTGTCATATATAGCAACTTCACTTTCTTTCGGCGGAGTCAAGTCGCTAGGTAGCTGATGGTACATTGGTTTTGAATTCAACTGTAACACATCCTTATTGCTTGCAGGATTTGGTTCGTTCCTCACTGGCTTGGGTGTTTTGTCATCGGGGAACACCACTTTTCCGTCGTTTTGTGGGAATGTGATCAACCCATCTGGCAAACTAGCGTCCATAACCTGTCCAGGTACTTGTTTCACTCCTACAGGCAACCCTATAGCAAGGGCGGCCTCTGAATTCTGCAACGGTTGTATTGTCACCTCAGGCTTGGGAGGTTTGAAGTTCACACTTGGCTCCCTGTTGTCGAATAGAGGTCTTGATGGTTTGCCTTGATACGTATTATCCTCAACTGCACTACCAACATACTGGCCCCCATCACCAACACTTTGATGGTGACCCACAACAAACGATACCGTGTCTTGACCAGGGGCAATGTGTATGTTACTAGAGCTGGGGGCTAATTGGTTAAAAGGTTGGGCAGGTCGCTGTGCCATTTCTACCAAAGGTGCTTCAGGAACTTTCTCACTGTTCAACTTCTCTCGTAAATTCTGAGTAGCAACAATGATTGGATCTCTGTTGATTGGAGCACCAATGTGGTTATCTCCCAAAGGCAGAGACGTCACTCGTGTGGGTTCATTTGTTGTTGATGTAACACTGACCATGGTCGAGCTAAACTTAGGCTTGTCAGTTGGCTTATAGGTGAACGGCTTAAACGAAGGCTTCTTGTCTAGTTTGGGCTTGGTCTCGAAAACCGTTTTGTTCAATGGAGTCAGCTTGGTTATGGTCTTCAATGGCTCCACAGTCAGGTGATCCTCCTTGGTTGGTTGTGGCTTATTTTCGACAGCAATGTTGTCTTGCAGCTTGACTTCGCTATAGTCTTCGTCGGTGTACTCGTAGTTATTATCAATGTTAGTTTGTGTAGTGGTTGTAGAAGTAGTACTCCTCAAACTAGTAGTAGTTGGTGTAGTTGTAGTAAGATGAATAATAGGTTTGGTAGGCTTTGTTGTTGTTACAGTATCATCATAGTCTCCAAAGAGTTGTTCAAAAAGGCTCATGGGGGCTTTGGTGCTGGTTGACTTGGTGGTCAAGTACACGTCCTTAACATTCGGCGTAGTCACCAATTTTGTAGTGGGTTTTACGGTAGTCTCGTCATAATAGTCATACTCTTCACCAAAACTAGGATGTGACATGCCAGCATTCATAATATTAGCTGGAGCGGTTGTAAGTTCAGGGTAGCGTTTCACAGTGCTGAGTCTGGTTGTAGTTGTAGTAGTCACCGGAGTGGTCGCCATGGTCCTCTGCGTTGTTCTAGGAGCATAAGTCGTTGTGTAGTACGACTGAGTCTGAGGCTTCTTAGTAGTGGTGGTCTTTTGTACTCCAAACGAATCCTTATGATTGTGAAACTTGTTAACACTGCCCTGGATCTTTGTACTAGCATATGAACTAGAAATGAGCGGATATACATATTTTTCAGGATTGTACTTCACAGGCAAATTGAGAAAATCGTGGAAGTTAGGGGTGAGCTGGTTAATATCAGCCTGTTTATGACTGCTGTGACTGGACAAACTGCCATCCTTTCTGTTGATGTTTTTTTTGTCGTAAATATCGTCAGAAGGGTTTTCGTCTACGTATTCATACTCTTCCGATTTGAGACTGGGGGACTTGTGATCAAAGTCAATTTTTCCTGTAAGAGGGTCCTTTTCTACGTAGAAGGGTTTTCCATGGTTGAAAATGGTTTCTGGTAGATTGTAGCCTGGAAGGACTAGAGGCGAGGGGTTGGGCACTTCTTCGGACTTGTTTTTGGCCTGTTGATAATGAAATAGAATACGTTCTCATTATTAGAAGTTCAATTACCTGTTTCCCTGCATCTTCGACGGCATCGGCATACTCATAATCATCAGAATACATCACATCCGACAAATCGGTATGATTTTTATTCTCAATGTGTCCCCCCATCAGAACAGCACCATTTGTCATCAAAGACGTCGATATGACTATTTTTATAATAACCAAGAGCACATTTCCCAGTTCCATTTTGTCAACCTGCAACAAAAAGAAAGTTATTGCAACGATGTAATGGCTATAAAGCGTAATCTGCACCAGCTGATGGCATCAGTAATGTGGGTCAAAATGCACAAGAATTTCCGCTGTTGTTACGATTAGTGGCATCGAAAAGGCCAGTTCCTTATTAACGACGAGTAACGGCATTCCAGGCTATGCAAATAGTGGTTTGTGGTATTTACACGTTTTTTGGTTCGTACTTCTTCAGGTCGATTTGTACCGTTAAAGCGAGTGGCGGAAGCGGATCAAACTGGATGGGCTTAAACGTAGTAAAGACAAACTTTTCGCGTGATTGTTCTATCGATCTAATTTCATGGAACTTTCTCTGATCCAATTTGGATGTGTGAAATTACCAATTATTGGCATTAATGGCGTCAAAAAAGCATTTAGTGTTCAAATTGGTGTCAATTATTCCGAAGACAATTTGAAGCGAGTAAGAATTTGTTATAATATATTCTTTGGTACTGACTTTTACTAATTTTAAAAATTATCAATTTTCAACAACTTCAAAACAAAACGTACAGTAGGTAGATATGGATAAAAAAAATTATTTTTCCACATGGTATTACCGTTGTTTGAGTACTATACTCAAACAACGGTATTACAAATTCGGTATTCACCATGAGTATATCTTGGAAACAGTAGGATATTTAGCGAATTACGCTTAAATTCTGGCATTTTGGAACTCTTTCCTACAGGTTATCTGGAAAAATCTGGGAGATCTCTTGGATTCAGGTACCGGAGAACATGAAAAAATGAGATAATAAGTTACTATGGCTTCCCTAAAGGCCCTCCCTACGGAGATATGATTCCCTTATACAGGGTCCTTCATTAGTGCGTCGGGCAATCCTAGCGTGGTTATTTACAAAAGTAGAAAAAAAAGTTTTATACAAAAGTTGTAGAATGTGACTTTATGCATATTTTAAAAATATTTTCAAACATACAGGGTGCGTCACAAAAGTATGGCACGAAAAAGTATGATTTTTTTAAATGGAACCCCCTGTATATTAATTGATATTTCAATTCTTTCTTAAATTTGGAACAAAAATTGTGCCACAACTAATGTTCCTAAATTCAACCGTTATCGAGATATCGCGTTTTAAAAATGGCATTTTTGCAACTTTGGCATGCTATAAAACTCAAACTATTCAAGTTAGAGGAAAATGGTTTGCACTTTCCTATCTTAACTTTTCAAGAGCTCTTCTGTCATTTGGATAGAAGGTAACGTCAACTGTCAACTTTTTTCGGCACATTTTGACATTTTTTCACAATAATGGATTTAATCTCCTTGAATAGCTCTTGAAAAGTTAAGATAGGAATGTGCAATCCATTTTTCTCTAACTTGAATAGTTTGAGTTTTATAGCATGTCAAAGTTGCAAAGATGCCATTTTTAAAACGCGATATCTCGATAACGGTTGAATTTAGGAACATTAGTTGTATCACAATTTTTGTTCCAAATTGAAAAAAGAATTGAAATATCAATCAATATACAGGGGGTTCCATTTAAAAAAATCATACTTTTTCGTGCCATACTTTTGTGACGCACCCTATATGTTTGAAAATATTTTTAAAATATGCATAAAGTCACATTCTACAACTTTTGTATAAAACTTTTTTTTCTACTTTTGTAAATAACCACGCTAGGATTGCCCGACGCACTAATGAAGGACCCTGTATAGGGACGCCGCTAGAAATCTGTTTTTTTCTTCTAGTAAGTTTCAAAGTACTAAATATAATTTTTCCATTAATCTAAAAATGAATCATTCGTGGCACTTTTGACACCTATCAATCAAGAATCCCACAATTCGAAATGGGATATATTCATGCCTTTTTATACAGGGTTTTGAAAAACGCAACACCAGAAATAACTTAATATTTTCAATAAAAATTTAACTAGAAAAACGTTGATTAAAATCTTGTAGCTTATAGACTAAGTCAAATCTAAATAATAATAAAAATAATAATAATGATAAATATATTACGTAATTTTTTAACAATTCAACTGCTACATATCAGGTTATAAATGTAATAGGATCTCACATTCAAATAATATGCTGTACCTAGATGACAGATCATCTGTATGTACAGCAATCAGTATCTTATTTTTAATCAGTTAAACATTAATAACAATATATTGATAGACATATCTCTTCCAGAATGGAGAAATAAGCGAGTGGGCTCAGAACAACCTTTCAAATTTTTTCCAGTTCATGGCAATATATATTTTACATTCTTTCCTAAATAATCGCATTCTGTCTATGTTTCTAATCTAAATGATTATTCTTTTAATTCATTACCAAACTCCGGGTGTTTGATTTTTTTTAGGTCAGGTTATCTGCTAATCCAGTGTTGTCTTTTTGAACTTCGAAAATCACTCTCAATGAAGTTTAATGAATCCACCATATCATGTTCATTTTTACACTATATGTCTCCACCATAGCACAACCGTACTCTGCCTCTACTATTGAGGAATATATTGACGATACTGTCCTGCAATTGGCGTTAAAGAGGCTACTAGTCTTCTCCGATTTTCGAAAACCTTGCATTGAGCCAATTTCATAATATAGGTTTGGGGTGTTGTGAAAGGTCTCAATCCTGTTGCGAAAAAAGTTCTTATATGGTCGAAGGCTTTCTTCATCTTTATAGCAACAAAATTCCATCTTGATCAATTTGGTTTTCTAAATATAAGTATAAGGATCCAACACATAGGGTCTAATAGGTCAAAATATAAATCACCGGTTTCCTTGAATATGGGACCAACAATTTTGCAATATATATAGATTTATTTTTTAAGGAACTCCACGACAAACGGCGTGAATATTTGCCTTTTGTCTACATTTCAACAAATCCATCTTAACGAATTTTTGTTGTAGGGCTAACCCTAGACATACACATCAAAGGAGTCGTGACCATGCTGAAGGCTTACAGAACAAGGGCCATTAAAGCATAGCGTGAGATTATAAAGGATGATAAAGTTGGGACCGGCATTTATGATACTGGACTCAGCAGAAGTCGCAGTATATTCCTCTAGAAATACTCAAATTGGTTCGATCGTCTCATCAATCAAATAAAAGTGAACCCGAAGTCGTCTCAACCAGAGAAATAAGTTGTTCAGTTGAAGCGTCCACAATCTAATCACGAATCCGTCCGTAGCGTCGGTCGTATTTGAGGCGGTTGAACAATAGATTTTATGACCCGGTCAAATACCAGAAACTCAACCGCGTCGCACAACTTGTTGAACTCCACAAACAATGCCATTATCTCTTTAACTTGATTGCATAGTGTGTGATATAACTGATATTCTTAAGGCTATGGCAATATTTTTGGAAACGTCGTTATCAGATCATTTTCAAATGATTATTCACGTTACTGAGGCTGTAAATGACTTTCTAAGTTACGAGTCAAGACCTGGAATTTCTAGACGATAAGTTTAAGGACATTTAACGGCTGTGTATCGTACATTGTTTTATTTCATACTGTACATACTCTAAAGTATCATTTACCGGACTGGTTACCATTTCATGGTTTTAATTAATAACTTGACATAAAAATTGGCTAATGTAAGTAGTAACCTATCTACAGTGTGATTTCGTAAGTCAGTCAAGCTTTAGGGAAATGATGGGGGACGCCAAAATATAAGCAAACTATGGGTCGGAAAATACCTCTTACGCAAGATACAGTGTGTTGAAGTTTTTGAAAAATCAAAGATTAATTATATTAAGAGTTTTTTTTGGCGTTCACTTTGAGCTCTTTTTAAACAAGATTTTTTTGTATTGTTAATAATAAAATTATTGATCTTAGAAAGTTATAATAATTCGCATTTTCAAGGTTCTCATCAATAAATTTGTTAATTTAAATTGTGATAAAATGGTGTTAGATCGAAACTGAGTAGGCTGTAGTATTATTGCTTACTGACAGTCAAAAAGTTAATAAATTAGCCTAAATTATTGGATCCTGCATGTTGAATACTAAAACAAGGTGATGTTCTCAATCAGCAACTTAGTTAGAACTGCGGAATATGGGAGAGGTCAGTGGGACAGCTCTTGGCCTAAGCTAAATGCTGTGGCTTGACGACTATAAGTTTTCGACTATGCTGGATGGCTAAGGGTTGATGACGATGGTCCAAGAGAGCAACCTCTCTCCTCTTGAAGATGCGCACTGGGCCCGCTTTGTTTTGCCCGAGTGCTGTGGTACTTGCCACCCCCACCCCCATATCTACATATCTCTACATTGGTGTTAGATAGGAGAAAGTTGCAAGATACATTTTTTCATGGGAATGAACCGAGTAAATAGAAAACTTTTGATTTTGTATTCTAAGCAGTGGCAGTCACCCGATGCGTATTACGTCTACACCACTAGTTGAAACCATGATACTAAAACACACAAGATATGATCAATTTCTGGACGAAATTAGAACCAAGCCGCGCATGTCGTCACTGCGAGCCAAAAGTGAGGTTGGATTTAAAACATCCATAACGTTTCCTAGTTACCATTTGCTGGTCGCAAAATTTGAACTGGCTCACACATGACGTCCCCGCGTGACATTGATTGTTTAGATTTGAGGTGGGTCACGTGATGACATCTGAGATTGGATGTGCGAGAGTTTATCTTGTTTGATTCAGTATCATGTTAACCGAGTTACCTAGGAAACCTATGCATTTTGAGGTTCGGACACGCAATGACGTCAGCGAAACCTGCGCGAGATCATATCTTGTTTGTTTTAGTATCATGAGTTGAAACTAAAACCTTTTCTTTTCACATTTGAAGTGTCTTTGTTAGGTAGACGCTTATAATAAATTTATAGCAAATGCCAAACAACTTTCGATCTACGTCATAATTGCCACCAAGCAGGTTGTTATGAAGTGTGCTGGTTGCCAAATTTGGTCACCAGCAAATCACATATTAACTCGCTTGGTGGCAATTATGACGTGAATCGAAAGTTGTTTGCCATTTGCTGTAGTTCATACTGTACTGTAGAGTATCATTTACCTCGTTACAAGTCCGGAAAATCACACTCTGCATCATCAAAGACTGTAATGAAAATTCACTTTACTACTCCGCTCGTAATGGCACTTTGCATCATCAAAATGTTGGTAACATAAGTAACTATCTATATTACCTAAGTGGTAGCATGGTTCAACTGGCGCCATCTCATGGTTTTAATTATTAACTCGACATAAAATTTTGCTAAAATAAGTGACCTATCTGTATTACTGGAGTGGTGATATGGTTTGGCTGGCGCCAACTAATGGCAAGTATGTGAGACGGAGTGCCACCACCGCCCTTTCAATGTTTTCTTAGACAGCAAATTTTCTCTTGAATCGACTAAAAATATTGTCACAGTATGAACCAAACAAGGTACGATACACAGCCGTTAAATGTCATTCAACTTCTAGTCTAGAAATTCCGAACTCGATTCCTTCGCCGCCTCGTCCATAAACTTCATTTAAAAAAGTCATTTACCGCCTAAGTAACTCAAAATATTATATTGCAAGATTATTTAAGTCGTTCAAAATCCTTCGACCATATACGCTTTATGGTCGAAGTTTAAAATCGGTGTTGTAAAATGTAATCCCGAAGCCTTTATTTTATTAAACAAGTCAATCTCGTCAATGTCTGACTCTTCGTGATACATCATGTTGGAGTTTTCGAAGTAAATCTTTGCAGTATGCCAGAAATTCTTCATCGAAAGTGACTTCCTTAGTTGGTGAGAGAACCAAAAATGTTGCCAAATATTTGGAGTTCTTCAAACCTGCTTCAAAGAGATGATAAAGTTAAAGTTTTATCAAAAAATTGGTTTCACGTCGCAAGAGCTGGTGGTGATGTTGCCGGAGTTAGGTATTTCTTTATAAGTAAGAATACAAAATATATTTTGGCTGTTATTTCTAGAAAAGTAATTATACATTAATATATAACCAGTAGGAAAAACAGAGTGAAACTCATCTGGGTTCCCTGACACTCCAGGTATAGAAGGGAAAATCAAAGCTGATGAGCTGCGGCGAAAGCCTAACTATACCGTTCAGAAGAGCTGAACCCATTGATGGGAGTGTCTACCGGAGCACCCTAAGGTTAAGCCTCAAACAACAACAAGAAACAACCCAACGAAGGGAAGTTGAGAACTAAATCTCAGATTTGTTCTCAAGGCGAAAACAAAATTTACATCTTTAAAGGTTTTTCAATACAATCCAATTGTATGAAAATAACAAAAATTCATCCTGGTTGAAGCCAGTATATTATGTTCATCTGATTTCACAAATTTCTATAAAACCGCAACTTTCCAAGGTCAATATCTTTTTATACGCCTGAATAAAAAAATTAATTCGAAATAAGAAAGTCGGACCACACCCATATCATCCTAAGGCACCATGTATACGCGAAAATGAAAACCATTTATTTTCAGAAACTGCAAATGAAAAAGTCAATATACAGTATGTAAAATTGAAAGATACAAAAAAAAAGATAAAAAAATCTGATTGCAGAAAAAATGGAACTACGATGAGAATATTGATTTTCATTAAACAGAGCAGGGCGTCTCCAAATTATAAAAAACATAAAATTAGACATGCAAGAGCAAACAATCATTTCTTGGCCTTTTAAAGTGAAATTATAATGAAAAACTTTAGTCATAACCCTGATTCCGAACTTACTGTGGGAAATTTGTGTCTATAAAATGTTTTAGCCGGCGCCAGACTCGCGCCGCGAACACCCGTGAAGTCTCGTGAACAAGAGTGTGGATGGGTTTCACGGCTTTTCACGGATATTATTCAGATCGGATTATTCACGGCGCGACTTTTCGCTTCTGTCCGCGAACTCGCGGCGTGAGAGGTGCCGGCTTTAAAGGCGGCTCCAGACTCACGCCGCGGACAAACGTGAAGCCTCGTGAACGCGAGTGTGGATGAGTTTCACGGTTTTTCACAGAGATTATTCGGATCAGGACTGGGACTCCGTGTATCTGTCGAATCCTAGCGACGGTTGCTTTCCCATTCATTTTATGCAGAGAGCGAAGTGTCGCTATGGAATTCTACAGTACACGGAGTCCCAGGCCATATTATTCACGGCGCGACTTCTCCCGTGACTACGCGGCGTGAGTCTGGAGCCGGCTTAAAATGTCAACAATCTTGAAAGTTCGCATTCTACCACTTCCATATTATGACTTTTATACCTGTACATGATTACCTGCTGTTTTTGTAGGTATAAAAGTCATAATATGGAAGTAGTAAAATGGGTACTTGCAAAATTGTTTTTTTTTTTTATCTTCATACATGCAAAATTTCTTCAGTAAGTTCGAAATCAGGATCAGGACTAGATTTGGATCAAGTTTTTCTATTTATCATTTCACGTAATAATGCCAAAAAATGACTGTTTGCTCTTTATTGGTTTTATGTTTATGCATTTTTGAGACGCCCTGTTCAGGGTGTCTTCAAAATGTCTTTACAAAATACTACCACATATTCCTGACGTCAAAATTAGCCGATTTAAAGCATCTTACCCTTTTCCGAAATTACTACGTTTCTTAGATACAGGGTGGTCAAAGTTAAAAAATAAAAATCGAATTTTTCCAATTGTGTGAACTTTTTTGAAAGTATTACTTTAAAAATTGGTACTCAGGGGTTTCTTGGGGTGCGAAACTTGAATATGAACATCTTTTCATTGTGGTCGTTAAAGGGCGCTGCACACTCCACTTCTGATAGTTTAAAATGCCCATAACTTTGTTGTCAGTGTAGCTTTATTTTTTTTGTAAAGGAAATGATCTTCTATAGACATTATTGAGCAAAAAACGTACTTTTGTTATAGTCCGCTAGAGTTAGTAGTTTTCGTATTCGATGCTGCACCAGAACATTCAAATAACTTTGCTTTAGGATAAAATTTGGTCAGTAAATTAGTGGTATTTTGATTTTGTAGGTTGCCATAGCTTTATGGGGCAAGAAGACCATCACAAAATCAAGTTTATTATCAAACTATGGGCGTGGACGTGGACCGGTGATATCAATATTAATTTGATGTAATTTTTTGCCCCATAAAGCTATCTCAACCTCTAAAATTCAAATACTACCAATTTTCTCATCAAATTTCAGTCCTCAAGGTAACAACGATTTTTTCAAATTCAAAGTAATTTGAATAGTCCGGTGCGGCATCCAACAATAAATATCAGAATTTCTCGAAAACGGATCACTTTAGCGGGATAAGAGCACATTTTCTGCCTGAAAATGCCTAAAAAGTATTCTTCAATTTTCAATAGGTCGAAATAAGGCTTTTAGGAGCTTTTAGCTTTTAGGCTACCTCCCAAGCAGAAGGGCAATGTCTATCCATACTTGTGTTCTGTGTACAACCAATCGTTTGTTTTTCGTAGACATTTAAATTTATTTATTTATAGGCTATAATTAATCATGAATAGTGGCTGCATGTCAAGTAGGTAGCTAATAAATTTTAAGGCAGAGTGGTTTGTAACGCAGTAGCCTGTTAAATAAATCTCCATATGAAATTTTTGAAACAGGTTGTTTCTAGAAAATTAATTTGGGCTATGAAGTATATGAATCAGTGCATAATCTCCAATCTTGAATAAACTTATATTTATTGGAAAATATTTTCCGGGAGGATTATCCACGAACTTGTTGTAGACCATATGGCGACCAAAAGGTAGACCCCTTTCATTAGATTGATGAGAACTCCATCCTTGAGATTGACAAATTCTACCGATAGATGGCGTTAGGTACTACAACATTTCACCTTATATCTATTAGAAAAAAAAATGTTTTCTCATCTTCATCTCTCAATAGTCTCAATTTCAGATGGCTCCAACAAATCGTTACTACCAACGAGAAACAGACAATGACATGTTAAAAGTTAAAATTTCGAAAGAACGAATCGTCAGTCGCTCGCCAGGGTGTCTAATAGTACAGTGTGTCATTAATTGACTTTAAAATAAAATTAAATTCAACCAACTATCAAAAAAGAGATTTTCATTGCATATTTGAAGATCAACATATCCGGAGTATTCGAGAACAACGATACAGTTAGAGTAAAGCCAATCTCAATGTGAAGATAATGTGACTGAAGAAGATGAAATATAAAATACCTTGTGCTTTGTATCGACTGTGGAAATAAGTATGTGGATAGTGAGAAGAAGACTGGTAGATGTAGATGTTTTAGTGGGTGGTCTATGCCAAAATCTGCTGGACCTATTAAAGGCCCCACGCTTTTTTGAAGCATAGCAGGTCCTTCAAATGGTAGATCCCTTTCATTCTCTGGAGTTTTGTGATTTCCGGAAGTATTCTGCGTAATCTTTTGCAGAACCTAATTGCTTTCTAGGACTGCTTTGGAGTCCATTACGTTCCTCACAACAGTCTTCAATGCCAATAAGGAAGACTGGTATAGTTTCCATGAATGTTTAGAGTGGGATCCCTGGGCTCATGAGACTTGTGGAAACATGCTCAACTTGTAGTTCACTTGTACTCATTGTGAGAAGGGATGTCCATTCTTAGGTTACATCCATGACGACGAAATTGAAACCGATTCGCGCATAGCATAGGAAAGATATGGGAAAAATAGGTGTCGGGCACCGAACACCCTATGCATTTTAGATGAGTGGTCACCGAAGAAGATGCGCGTGAGCGTATCATGTTTGCTGCAGTAGCATGGGTAACATCCTGACCCGTCTTGTTAGACAAAGTTTTCTCAAGACGGGATAAGATTTTTTTTTGAAACAGGAATTCTGTTTCTTCCAGTTTTCATTTGTCAGTCAAAGTTTTGTTGTCTGTATAGTGCATGTTCTATCCATTTCTTAAAGGTTGTCTCATTTTAGGCTTCTTCATATACATTTTTTAAACATATCTCAATCGGCGGTGTGGCGCAGTGGATCGAATCTTGGGCCGGCCAACACCGACTTTGAAATTTGGTTTTGAGAGGCGCACGTCCATCTTTCGGAAGAGACGTTAAACTATTGGTCTTGGATGTTGGCACGTCAAAGAACCCTACACCCTCTACAGAGAGGGATTTGGCAGAATTACCAGATGGGGTAAGATAAATTCCCTGGCGTCGGTGATAAGCCATTGAACTCGATACTACCGTACCTGGAAGGGACCCATCCGTGCTGTTTACATCGAGTTGACTGAAGACAAATTTTCGACTAGAAAGAGATAGAGACAGAAAGGGGTGTCTATCTTTGTCATATCTGTTGACATAATATATTAGCTGTGTTTGTTATGCACCACTAGTGCACACTTTTTCACACTGCAACACTCAGTGTGGCTTTGTTTGTGAAATGTTTGTCTGTTTTTTAGGATAGAATCTTAGTACGTTTAGTAAAGATATTCTATCCTAAAAACCAGACAAATATTTCACAAAGAAAGCCACACTGAGTGTTGCAGCTAATATTATGTTCAATCAATATTTATAGCTTTCTATAGTTTGGGTGCCAAACAAAATGGTTAATTTCTGCAGTGCATTTGGGTGTGGTAATAAATACACTCCAGAAAAGCAGATTTCATTTTTTGCCTAAGTGATATAACTCCAATTATTAAGGACAAGGGCACCTTAAGTATACCTACACGAAATTGTCCTAGTTAAGGACCCTACTCACACTCCTGCAGCAGGGGAAATATAGGACTGCCGCAGGAGAAACTTCCTTGTAAAGCACGTTTTGTTTTGAAAATGTGACAATTTCACATCCTGTTCGAGTTCGTTGGTACTACTAACATCATTTCTAAAGTTTGTTTTCTCATATCTTGCTTGAAATAATGCTAGAAAGGTATGAAGGGGCCCCTACCGCCCTGCTTAGAAGGCGATCTAGAAAATTGCCCCAATCGCCCTGGCTCCTAGATTGCCCCTGCTGCAGGCGTGTGAGTAGGGCCCCTTAGGAATTGACGATGGTAAACACTCCAAGAAATGCGAAAGTTCTATTCGGACATTCCTAAGCCCCCTATCAAAAAACACCATGTTTATTAGTTTTAATGTGAACTCAAAAATAAAAGTATTTTCATTTTTACTTTAAGCTATTATAGTTTTCCAAGTTTATACCTTAATACCTTTACTTTTCTCAATACACAGGTTAAACATATAAATCACCTGCACCTACCTTATAATCGAATTACGGATCATCTAAGTATACTTCATTTTTTACTAATTTGTTTCTTATTTTGCATTTTTCCAGATAGTTATTTGAAATATATAGATCCATCATATCATGATAATTAAGACTACTAAGTATGCACAGAATTGTAGTCATTTTTTCCAAGCAAATCAACCGCTTTTTCAATTTATCTTCAAACTATTTGAAAACCTCCGACTTCCCATAAGGGCAATGAGTGTGACAAAGATAGCAACCCCTTTTAAGTCCAATCAAAATATACCTATGCGCCAAAAAAATACGACTAAAATTGCCTCAGCTGTCGACACGACAGGGGCCCTTCCAGTTACGTAGTATCGAGTTCAATGTGCTAAGCCCTCATGGTCGCAGAAATAGACCGACTTACAATAATCCAGACAAAAAAAATAAACAAATCCCATCCTAGGTAATTTTCCTCTAATTACATCCTCTTATAAAACATTCAGACGATAGTAGTAGGTACCCCCACTTAATTAAAAGACACTTCAGCTTCAGCTTCGTTATAAATTGTAACGAGGATGTGATATTTCATACATGAAGATCCATTATTATCTTCTATAATATAAAAAGAATTTCTTCATAAGAGTTCTTGTTGGTATTAGAAGTAGGAGGTCTTGTTTTATGCATAGGACAAGAATTTCGAATGGACTCCAATCATTTAGATAGTTTGGAATAAAAGGACAGCACAACGGGAGAATAATCTCCCGAAATATGAATTGAGGTTTGTTTCCAGCTCCAACCATGTTACGAAGTGCTCTTTTTTTTAGCACAAAAATAATGGAAAACATTTATTACTTATTGTGACTTTTGCTCATCAAAAAGGTACCTCATATCGGATTCAAAAACGCAAAGTAAACAGTGCATGCCAGTCTTGGATGCAAAACATGCATAGAAAGGCTTTCATTTGATGATATAACCACATAACCCTTCATCGTCTAGTGTATAACCAGAAATTTAACAGTTATCACGAATATCTTCCAACGTATCCATGCCTATAATAATTTTGAAATATAATCAATGTTCAATGTATTCTGTAAAACAAAAGTTTGTGTTCAAATTGTATTTATTTATAAAATAATTGTTCCAATAAATCCATGGCTATACCTAACAGATTTAAATGTACCTACATTTTTGAGCAGAAATATATAAAACAGGAGTGTTGACACGAATCACGAACTCAAACTTGATCGCATTAATTGATCGATTTTTGCAAAACCAAAATCAAAATGAGATGAGGAAAGTGTTACTTAGTAATTCATTGAACTATCAAGATTGACAAGTATTTTGAATAGAGGTCAGACCGTTATGAAATCGTGGGCTTCTCCATAAATGTCGAGTCGTATTAAATTTTATCATCATGACCACATCGGAAAAGAAAGTTTGACTAATATGATTAATACTATACTGACCCATATTAGCATAAACATGACATCGAAACGTTTATGAATTATATTCAACCATTCCATTGACCTATACCATTTCAATCGGACTAATTTTCACGCTTTTAGCACCCAATTTGACGGTCTTCTACATTAAATGGTGCAGATGTTTTTGTGCGATTCCTTGAAAGAAAGTCGAGATTTCTGCAGCGAATCGGAGCGTGAAATAAATCGTTTCGTGGTGGCCCAGAAAGTGGGTCGTAACTCAAGGTCCCCATTTCGCCTTGACCAAGAACCACACCAGTGGTTCCAATTCCATCCGGATTAATTTCTTCACAATAGGCTCGTACCGTTATGTTTGTTCGCCCACGCGATTTGCATTGAATGGTCTGTGGGGAGAAATGGGTACGTTGGAGAAAACAATCGATTTGTTAAGGTTTATAAAATTCGAAATGAACCGGACGAGCATGAACACCGCTGGGTGATTTTGATGATGAGACATCTGAGATAAAGCTTGCTTGACAGATGTTCAAGACATTTAGAGTTTTTGATTGCCCAGAACTATATCACCAAACGGGACTTTTTGGCTTTTCAGCCTTTCATTTTTGTTCAGATTAGCCAGTCTCTAGTCTTCGTTCTTTTTCCCTTGAGTTGAGTATACATTCTATCATTTCCTATTACCGTCTTAACCATAGTTGCCATAGACTACTATATGAACTCATAGCCTTGATGGTCTCTTGAAATCTATGTTTCATGAGATTCTACTGGAGCAACACTGAGTTTCTATGAGAACTCAAAACTCATATCTATATCTGTTATTTGTCCTTTTTTTATTTTTCATCCCCAGCAACTCATGACTTCAATAATGTTTCTCAAGAGTTATTGTTATCAATCTCTTTACAAGTTGATCCCTACAGCTGCTATTTTCCTTCCAGAAACTAAAGCTTCTTTAGATTTGAAAATTGTAAATTGTAAATATTGTAATTTTGGGGATTCCCTAAATATACTGATCCATGATCAGCCTCAATTTGAAGCTCCACCAAATTCATAGTAGTTATCTTAATTTTAAAACAGTGATCCTAGCTAGGGATTTCATTTGTTTAACTCAATGGATGAGATTTTTAAAAGACGCAAATAATCCTAAAGTTGAGTCAATTTCCGCAAAATCCCAAACTTCTGGTATGCATTATCAATACCAAAGCAGATACTCGCCTTAGCAATACCTAAATTGAATGCACCAGAAAACGGTACAGAAAATTCCTCGCAAACTGTAATTCCTTACAGTTATGTATCCCGTATTTTATTCATGAGCTTCTACAGAACACAAGAAAAACCAGAGCAACTTACCAAGAAACCTATCACCAAATACACAACAGTCTTGAAAACTCAAAGTTATCCAAAATTGAAGAGCTTCGTGGTCATCATTTGCACTCACTGAACTTTCTCAACGCGTGTTTCACCATAACACTATTGAATCTTCTCTGAAGAAAGGTGCGAATTGAATTCGAGCGCCGTTGGAAAGACGATCAGCCGACAATGAAATTTCAAGTGAACAGTTCAATGATGGGCTTTGCTTCGTCTTCGACAGTTCTTCCGTTTTGGTGGAGTTTTTGCCATGCTGTTGCTATATTATATACAAAAATGATGATGCAAATATACTTTTTCCAGTATAACAGCACAGTCAAGAGGACTTTGAAGCAAAGTTTCAATTTTGATCGTAACTTAGGAAAAGCAAGATTGCTCCTATCGAACTCAATTAAGATGTTGCGGAGAAGAACTTTCTTTACTTCCATAATTTATACGGACTATAAGCTATTGCATCCTCAATCCTTAATTATTCATGTGATAAAAAATGTTTGTTTATTAACATGACTGACCAAAAATATAGCGTTAAAGAAAGAATATCGTCGATGATAAAACTGCCGCTTGAACTTGACTTTGGGGTCCACAGCAGGGTCCAAAACTAGGTCGCATAACAAATGTAAGGCTCTAGGCTAATGGCATAGCAAAATAATACGGTTATTAACATTATTTGTTTATGATGACATATCACTCAATTAGTTGGGTAACTGAAGATAAAATTGGATTCTTGTTTCTTATTGTGACAAATCCTGCAAAAAACTAAAAAACCGTAGAGACTTTCGCGTTTGAAGTCCAATGAACTGCCCCTTCAAGAAGTTCAAGAAATGGAGAAGAAGCAACCCATATTCGTTGCTGAACATTTCATTTGTTATTTTTTGACATATTTCCGCAGATTTTTCCAGTTTTCTTTGGTTCTTCAAGTTATGTCGACATTCCTTATTTTTTATATATTATTATGTTCGCATGAATTATATAATATTTCATCGATCATCCAATCGTGTTTTTCTTTGTAGATGTACATGCGTGTGCAAAATCAATGGTCACTCTGACGTCCACTCGACAAAAAACCCATTACCCGGAAATTTATTTTATTTATTTAATACACGCAGTGTTATTGATATTCAAAACAAGCATTTGACAAGCCAGCCATTCCATTTCCTCATTTGCTATGAACAGGTGGCATTTTATTGGATAGGAGAGGATCTTATGGATATTGAGAAGTTACTTCACAGGAATGTTCATATAGGGTGAAACAACAACAAAAAGTCTTTCTTGAGAAACTGTTAAACAATGTATCATAACAAAGATACAAGGTATCAAAGACAAAGAACAGTTTTCTTATCAAATTTTTAAACCTTTCGATCGATTTCTTTCAAATTTCGCAAACAGACTAAGGTAATGTACCTGAATAATATTATCTAAATAAGTAGGTAATGATTAAAATCAAAATCATTCAACTAAATTCCCTTTGGCGTAGATACTGGGGGACATACACCGAGTTTTTCAATTCAGTGCAGCTTTGCGGTTAGCTTGGTGTCCACGATCCTTTATTCGATTCAAACAGGTATCCAAAAAAGATCAAACGTTTTTTCTAAATGAAAAAGGGAGTACAAAATATGAATTTTCATCACAAAATTTCCAGTGGCGCCCAGATTGAGTGGAAGGATGATCTTTCATTTATTAACTGGAATGTTCCACAAACATTTAATCCTCTAGTCTCAATAATGGGGCGGATTCGATCTGCGATACGTCACGCTTGAGTTGAAATGCTTTTGAACAAAGTTGCGAGCCTTCAAATGCTCTTGTCACTGCTGTAGATCAGGGGTATCGTCCGCATACAAGGCTAGACTACTTTGCTTAGAAGGTATATAGGGTAGGTTCAAACTTTGTCCGATTCCAAGAATGGAGATTTGGAATCATGCCAAACCTTATCGAATCTTGACCCCGCCTGTGATGCAGAGTTGACATCATCGGTAACTCTGCATGGCAAGCTGGAGTTCCGTAACACCCTTTCTAGTTTTTCATCCTGTAGGCATTCCAGCATTACTCGTTCATAGATTTTTCCCGATGAACTCAAAAGACTCTGATTCGATGAGGAAATTCAGATTTCTCCCAGGTTTTGGTAAATCAATGACAAGTGCCCTCTTTCAGGTAGACAGAAAATATAACAGTTGGTACGTGTTAACTAGGTCCACGACTGCGTTAGATGGCAGAACTTTTAAAATTTGATTGTTGATTTGGTCTACACCAGGGTCCTTTTTAACAGTAAATGCATAGAGAAGTAGGTGTCGATCGTGAAGGGATAGATTCTAAGTTCTTTACAAAAACGTCAGCCCGTTCTTCGAGTTTCCAGGTGGTCCTCTTCCCCCCCCCGTTCGATCCGTCATGTAGAGCAAATTGGCATTCCAGTGTTTCCGCAAAAGCTGAAGATTTCTACCTATTGGTAATGGTGATTGTGAAGGTGGGGGGCAAAGCCCGGCGAGTAGGTCTACTGGCCCTTCTTGCCATCCCCGCTTGGCCAACCTAACTACTCAAACTGGCCCGTTCTTGTCGTCAATAGGAGCAGACCATCCCAGCTCAGGTACCCCAACTTTTCCCTGGGGATGGTGACTGCTCCTAGGACGTTCCTTCTCAAGCGACACCATCTGTCGCAAACTCCCAGCAGGTGGTAGGAGGTTTCCTCCGCTCTTCTGCAGTGGGGGCATAGGGGTGATTCGCTAATTCCTAACAAATGATGCAGATGTCTGTTGAGTCTGCAATGACCTGTCAGAATGCCAACGATGGTGCTCAGTGCCTACCTGCTCTTGTTCATGAATTGGGCCGTCCTTGGCCTGTGAGGTTCTGATATCGTTTCTTTGGCCTACCTGTATAATGGGTTACTGTTCCAGTTCACAACTGTCCTTCCCACGCTCATTAGTTGAGAGTACGTGAGATCAGTTGTTTACTGAGGCCTCGAAATGGTTCCGGTCCGGACAGTCGCGTGGCAGATCCCCGTTTGGCCAGCTTTCAGCTTGCTCATTGCCGGTGATCCCCGCGTGCCCCGGAACCCATACTAGTTTGACCGTCTTGTTCTCACCCAGCACCTGCAGCGCGTCCCTACACACTTGGACCAGCGGGCAGCTTATCCTTGGTTTGGTGATTGCTTTAAGTGCCGCTTGACTGTCGGAGTAGATAACTATGTTATTCTCCATTCCTCTTTTTGCCTTATCTTTGGAGGCAACCTCTAGAATAGCGAATATTTCCGCCTGGAAGACTGCTGCAAGTCTTCCAGGGAAAAAGCTTCGCCAGTGTTCCTGTCAGCACTGAAAACTCCGGCTCCAGTCGAACCCGTGCGTTCAGCATTGGAACCATCTGTTAACCAGACTTGAGTGTTGACAGGCGGCTCCATCGGTTTGATCAGCCACACTTCATTCGTTGGTACGTGCACCTCAAAGCTCCTTCAGAGTCTGAGACGATGATCCGTGGGTGTCAACCCGGCCGAAAGAAGCGGTAACTCGCACCGCACCAGTGATGATATTCTGGTATGGCCAGCTTCCATTCCCATGTTTCTCCATGTCTTCTGGGCAACCATCATACTATAGGACCATCGCTTCCCTCTTGATCCAGAGTCCTAGCTCTGGCTGTACGAGGAAGATGTTCAGTTGTGCTCCAGGAGTTGTCCTCATTGCACCTGTTGTACCCAAACAAGCCATCCTTTGCAGTCGGTCTAGCTTCAGTAAATAATTAGTCTTATCGGTTGCCGGCCACCAGACCACGGATCCGTATGAGATCATCGGCCTGATGACAGACTGGTAGAGCCAATGCATGACCTGGGGTTTCAAGCCCCACTGTCTTCCGACTACTCGACGCAGTAGCCAAAGTGTGACTGTTTCTTTTTTTATTGTCCTTTCGACGTGGGGTTTCCACGTTAGCCTGCTGTCCAACACCACACCTGCCTGAGTGTGGTCCCGTACTCTCGGATATTCCTTCTGTTGCCTTTCTTACGCCTGAGTGTAAAATCCTTCTGCATCCAACCTTGTGAGGAGGCTGTCCATTATCAGACACCATAGTCTGGGTGAGCCTCCTTGGACTTCTGCCTCTACCTGGCAGCCACCTGAGGACGCTTTGACGATCATCCCTGCTAATGAGCGCCTCGCAAACAGCTCCGGTTTTGGCCTTATCAAATGCTCCTTCGACGTGAAAGAATAGGGTTAGAGCCACTTCTTTGTCGTTTATGGCCTTTTCAGCTAGTTGCACTACCGCATGGAGGGCGGACTCCGTACTTTTGCCCTTGCAGTAGGCGTGCTGGTTCTTATGAAGAGAAAATGCCTATTAGTGTATACCAATCCTCTCCTCCCTTGTATTGGAGAAATCTTCCTTTCATTTCCTCCTGAAAAGTTGGGCATCACTTTACAAAGTAAATTGCATTGTACGTGGATTCCTGTATTCGTTTGTCGGATGAGTGATTTTTTTTGTCAGTTTTCGCGCCTTTTTCAAAGCTGCAGGGTTACGTATCATATATGGCATGCCGTCTGATACGCTTCCTGGGTCCTATTAAGGCTAACAGGGCGTAATATACTGACACATCATATCTTCCACATGACCAACAAGGTGGCTAATACCACACGCCATGCTCAGAGCGCTGGTGGAACTTATGGAGATGACTAACCTGATAATAGGGAAATCTGGTATGTATATTACAAACACTCAACGTTTAGCGTATCTGAGTGTGTTGGGAAGATCTGTGAACAGGGAAGGGAAGAAGTTCTGATCATGGGCAAAGTTATGTGTTGGAAACACTGTAACCGTCCAGGACAAGAGAAAGGAGTCTTACGACCCATTAATCTTTCCTCTGCCATTTTGTTGCGACATAAGCTGCAGCCGATATAATGAAATTCTCCTGGTGAGTGGTTGGAGATTGGGAGCAGAGAGCAGAGGCTTGCGCACATTTGGGACGCATGGCAAGACCAGCTCACGA
This sequence comes from Orchestes rusci, assembly GCA_958502075.1. NCBI lineage: Eukaryota > Metazoa > Arthropoda > Insecta > Coleoptera > Curculionidae > Orchestes > Orchestes rusci. The sequence continues at coordinate 23,110,295 of OY293311.1, forward strand.
GAAAATCAACTTCAAAATTATGACAAATTTTAGTGGGGCGTTAATTTTGATGCCAAGTGTATTAATGGCTCTTCCAGTGATTTTCCAAGCAGTTGTCCATACTCGTAAAAAATGAAACTATTTGTTATAATAAGTGGTTTATTCCAGATTTTGTATCCTCTTTTTACATAATAGTAAATTCACTATTACGACTAGATAAACCCGACCTGCTGTGAGTACTTTGATATCCTATATACGTATTTGATACTAAATATACGAAAAAGGTTTCTGGCAAAGAGCTCTCAATAAACAAAACTTTAAAAGTATATGACTAGACATGCACACTATGACTGAATAATTTAGTAACTAAAGTATTATCACAGAAAATAACGTTTTCAACCAAAGTTTGAGAATAGATACACACAACAATAAGGATGTTTTAAAATATCACAACGTACCAAAAAAAAAATCCTTATTTAGCAAATAATGAAAATAGAGAAACCATGCTCCTTAGTGTAAAATCGTGAGTTTTTGGTTGTTTCAAAGTTCAACTTTTTGGGTAGTTTTGAAAAACTTTAAACCAATGTTCCAAACGTCGTGCTTAAAAAAGATCTGTTTTTCCTTTTAATAAAAATTGGGTTTTGGAATGGTGTGTAAATATTCAATAAAAAGTTGGCTGCTTCTGATCTTACATCTAATAAAAATAAATAACAGATTCTGCTCAACTTACGACTGACGTCGTACATCCGGAAGCACTTTACACAACTCACCATTTGCCAAAAACCCTTGAGATCGCTAAGTGGCCAAAAAGCACCTGCCTTTCTGGTTTCGGTGACTGTCATAGTGATGCTTCAGCAAAAACGACTTCTGACAAACATCACAAGTGAACGAAGACTCTTTATTATGCGTTCTAATATGCTTAAGTAAATTGTCATGCCGCGAAAAACTCCTGCCGCAAATGTCGCATGCGTAGTTCTTCTCACCCGAGTGCAAAATCGTGTGACGCAGCAAGTGTTCCTTTCGTACAAAGCTTTTTTTGCACTGGGTGCACTGGTAGGGACGAAATCCTGTGTGTAGTTTCAAGTGCTGATAGAGGTGTTCTCTTCGTTTGAATTGTTTGGTGCACACTTCGCACGTGTGAAACTTCACGGAAGATTCTTTAGGATCCTTTTTCTTAGGGGGTGCAGGGGCGGGCGCTGGTCTTAAATCGTCTAGGTTGACGCTGTTTGGCGGGTTCATTAAAAGCGGTACTGGAGGTGGGGGACTGCAAATTATGACGGTGGGTACTGAATTGGTGGGGGTTTGTGCGTATGTGGCTTGCGGCGTGAAGTTGTGATTCTGAAATAGAGAACAGATCGGGTTTTCAAAAACCCTTGGCCCCGAGTTTCTCAACAAGATAGGCTCTTGTTGATTAGTAGATCAAGATATCTTTTCGATAAGTCTATTTATTGACAATCATTTTGGTTTCTCAAAGATATATTAGGTGTGTTTGTTATTTAGGTGCAGGATAGTGTAGTGCAGATTGATGGTGTAACTTATGGTTACCAGTTTGAAGGAAATTCACCAAACACGTTAGTACACTTGGTGCAGATATTGTAAAAACAGCAAATCAAATCCACACTGATTTTTCACTCCAAATTTTCATTATCTTCATTTTAGGTGAAATTAAGAGAAAATACACGAAATAGGCTCCCCACCGTATTCTACACTACATCAAACTTGTTACACCTCCTCTTCACCTGGTGTAACTAGTGCGGTAATGTGCATCCTACACTGATATAACAAACACGCACTAACCGCATAACAAACGCCGCAGTGTAGAAAAGTGTAAATTCGTGTACACTAGTGGAGAATAACAAACACACCAATTATTATCACCTCATCGGATCCATAAGTTATCGAACTGACAGAGAGAAAAATTTAGCAGATGTGTTCAGAAAATATAACAGTGAATAACCTATTTCCAGTCATGAATCTGATAACCTAAGCCAAATATCAGAGTGATTCTCGGAATTGTTTTGTCATTGTGTAGTTTTGTTGTGAATTTTATGGATTATTTAACGTCAAAGACTATTTCTTGAGAGGGTGCTTGTATTGCCATTGCCATCAATAGTTGTCGGAAAACTGATTATCGGCCAGATACTTAGTATTCAGTTATATAAAGTTATGGAATTGATTGCTATTAGTGTCAAATTTTGGAAAAACGGACATGAGTAATTTAATAAGGAATATACAAAATTACAACGCAACTTACATGATACTGTGCTACAGGAAAGATAACGCTCTGCGACTCTTTCTCCTGCACGTTAACCTTTGGAAAATCATCATCGCCTGTTAAATCAAGTTTGTCAATATTCTGACGTTTTTTCTTCGACGAACTCCTCATTATGTTCTGATCCGGAATATTAATCACTTCCCCATTAGAATTAACAATAACTCTATTAACAATGGTCTTGGGAATCGGCTGAATTGCTTTCTTCACTGCCTGGTTGAACACCGGCGCAATGGGATGTGGTGTTTTCTCGGGAATTCTAACTTTTTTTGACATTAATTCAGCTTTATCTTTGGCATTTGTAGAGGGGATGGAAGTTTCGGGTTTGTTGATGTCTTTGATGTAGACTTTGCCCGATTTTTTGAACTCTTCGGTGTCGCGGCAGTTTCTAAAATAAGTCGTTAACATTGATTCCGAGTTGAGACAGTCTTCTCGAAAGGCATTGCATATTTCGAGTTGTTTGATGCATTTCATGCACACTACTTTTGGGAGAAAGTCGTCTTCTTTGATCTGGAATAGAAAATAAACCCTAATGATGAATAATTATGTTGAAGGTGCCCAAAAAAAAACGTTTTTACTAGATTATCCCTTGAAGTTTTTGTTATGCATAAATAACTATTATTAATTATAATTTGCCTCCAATCATTATTCTCAACAACAAACATGAGAAAATCATTTTTGAATTTTCAGAATAACCAATTTATACGGAATTGTGAAAAGATCAGCAAACTTCCAAAAGTTTACGGAAACAATATGTATGCAAGTATAAATTCTGTTGATAACCATTATTTTAATGGACCAAAATAATATGTACAAGGAAGTGATTAGAACTAATCGTTGACATGACGCGAATCTGAAATTTATAAATTATCAATAATTGACCTTATTTTCACCCAATAATTGACCTTTTTAGTAAAATGAAAATATGTATGTACTAAAGTCGATTAAATAGGCGTGTTTTTTTTCCACCAGACATTAACCAGGTGAAAACATGATGCCACCAAAGCGTTTTTTTATTCGTAGTGTGATGGCCCACCACACCACGTTTTTAAATTACTAGTGGATCTCATCTGGTGGAAATCTGATGCCACCAAGTCCCACCAAAGATTTTATGTGATTACTTTGGTTGATAGAGCAAAAATAACCTGAAGAACATTCTATTGTCAATAATTGACACTATAATAATAATCAACGATGATAATTTACTTTGAAGAACTAAAGTTGTTGGGTTGGCAAATTCATGAACAAGTTCGTCAAGTCACAAGTGTATCGTGGTCTTTGTTATCGATATTCCTAAAGTATTTTGGTGTCGTAAAATTTGTTCGTCTGTGTCGGGGGTTCGTGATATTCAGAATGTTCGTGTATCAAATTGCTATCCTCGAATCTGTTTTTGTGTTCAATCTATTCAGGATTTTTGGGAAGGTCTTGTTTTATCATTGGAGTTGGTTTTTGAAACTGGTTGCAAAGTTGAGGAGAGTTTTGTATTTGAGAAAAACCAGAAGGAATTTCGATTGATAGGTGTTGGAGAATGTGTAGGTTTATCAGAATCCACTCGTATCAAAAAAAAGTCTCAGAGGTTGTATGTCAGTACCTTAGAACATAGAACCCACTAGGGGTCTGGTACATATTAGGACCCCACGAATTTGCACTTTATTTTTTATACAATAGATAGAGAATAGGTTATAAAGGAGATTTGAAGAACAAAATTTATGGAATATGAGGTTTTGAAAAAAACAAGACACTTCAAAAATCCTCGAGGGGTCCTAAAGTGTGCCAGAGCCGTCGTCTCGTCTGGTACATATTAGGACCCCACGAATTCGCACTTTATTTTTTATACAATAGATAGAGAATAGGTTATAAAGGAGATTTGAACATAAAAATTTATGGAATATGAGGTTTTGAAAAAAATACGACACTTCAAAAGTCGCGTCTTTTTTTTTTTTGCTATCTAGCAACTAAACTAACCCAAATTTTTTTTGCCAAACACAAACTAACCCAAGAGTGAAATGAAACAGAAACCATATAGAGAGATGATGTCGCTAAGGCGACATCAAATTTTTTTGCCAAACACAAACTAACCCAAACTAATCCAAACTAACCCAAACTAACCCAAGAGTGAAATGAAACCGAAACCATATAGAGAGATGATGGCGACATCAAATTTTTTTGCCAAACACAAACTAAACCAAACTAACCCAAACTAACCCAACTAACACGAACTTTTTTTTTTTCAATAACTTTTTTTTTTTTAATTTTTTTTTTTCTATAAATTTTTTTGCACAAACGTACAAGATTTCACGATATCTTTCAAATAAATTTATTAGAAGTGCGAAATTCGAGGGGTCCTAAAGTGTACCAGAGCCCCCACTAGATCTAGCGTACACCCTAGATTCCGGGCAAATTGTTTGTCACTATAATAAACATGTTATTATTTACATCTCGTCCGTTGAATTCGTTCAACGTTCGTTCAACGTTGCCTTGTTGCAAATAAAAAGCACTCAGAATTTTCACTTTTTGTCAAAAGGGATTAACCAATGTATTGACGAGGATATGTTTTAATTTTTTATTTGTTTCAATATCGGCTTTCAAAAATATTGAATTTTGAACAAGCCGACAACAGTGTTCCAAGGGAGCTACAGGATATGATTGGTTAAAATGACTATCAGCTGTGATTGGTTGATTCCAAATAGGCATTTGTGTCGTGTTGCCATATGTATTTCGTTGCATCGTGTCTACATAAGCAACCAAGGTTCATTGAAAAATATGGGTCTCATGAAAATGTTTTATTATCACTTGTGATCTAAAAATATACATATTATATAATTGGTAACTACCGGAGATGCACTCATAAAGTATAGATTATTTTTGATTAGAATAAAAATACCTTGAATACAAGGTAGCTACTTATTAAATTTGAAGTTTGGCAAACTCGCAAGAATGCTCGCAAGAATTCCTCTCTCCCCTCAATGAATAAACATGTGACACACAAAGAGACGTCGGGCTATATCTAGTTGTTGGAAAATCATTAGTTAGTACTTTTACTTGATCCATCAAATCGTTTTTTGTTGAGTGTAATATGTGGGTTTCCACCAAAAGTCACATGACAGCATCAGCTGAGGGCAACAATGATTTTTGGTGGAAATCAACATAAAATTTTGGTGGAAAAAAAACACGCTCCATTTCACTAATCATGAGAGATAGTGTCCATCATTATTGATATTATTGACAAAAATCTCCAGTATTTGACCAAAAAATGGTAACAAAACCAATTTTTTAGACCATAACCATCGGCTTTATACGTTGTCTGAAATGTAGGTAGATTTATAATTTGGAACTCCATTTTGCTATGGTCGTTTTCGTTTAAACAACTCTCTACTATTACACCGTCAAATGCTCGCTAAATTTTATTTTTTTTAACTCAACACCGAGCTCAACACTGACATCATTTTCACTGGTTGAAATCACCAAAAAGAGAAAAGCAGTCATCAAAATCTGTCATTATCTGACGATCTGTCTTAATTCCAACTCACCATTCCGAGTGATCACCTTGATCCAGAAATACAAGATTCATGCAGAAACCGGCGTTTCCAGGACAAAAATGTAGAAGTTTTTCACTCACTGGTTATATATGTTTTTTGGTCTGCTGAATTCGAATCAGGTGTTGGCTTCACAACAGAAACAGCAGAAAACCTTCAAATTTCGGCACTTTTTTTAGTTTTTGAAGTATAACTCGGAAACACGAGAACTAAACGTTTTTTGATGATAACCATGAAATACCAAATCAAAGTGGACAAAATTCCCTACAAATTACGTAAAAATGACGTAGAAATCATTTTTTCAATTAAAAAAAATGTACCTGTGAGTACTTGATAGTTGCGGTACTTGCGGAGCGAGAAATTCGTACATGATTTCAGAAAAGTGCATTTTTTAGCATACCGGTTGCCCCTTGGGTTGCCCCAGCGGGTAAGAATACCTTTTTAAATCAAAATACTCAGGAAAACAGTTTTTGCCTCGGTTTTCGCTATTCTAACATGATCTACAGTAACCGGAGAAAAAAAATAGGACTGATTAAAGAGAAACTTCAAGCAGTATGTGGCGCCCTCTACACCATACTACAAAACTGCCACAATATTTGAATTTTTCACCCAAAAAAAACCCTAAGCTCCAATTTTCGTGAGTTTTTGATGGTTCTCTCAGGCAATAAACCGAAAAATCGAAAATAAAATTCAAACTTTGACGCCCTGTATCTCCGTAACCATAAACTTTTTCCTGAGGTAAGATAGGTCTAATCGATTTTTTTTGTCATAGAGAATCAGTGGTAGAATTTTTGTACAGACCTTTCGAGGACACCCTGTATAGTATAGAAGACCTGAGATAACAGCAGACACTTATACTGAAAGAGAAAACATCTTTTCTGTCACAATAAATTACTCTCCTATAAGAGCTAAGCCATTCTATTGTGGAAACAATGATACTTTTGTTTGAGTGGCAGTATTATTCATAAAGTTACTTTACTGTGACAAATAAGTATTCGTGGTAGAGTGCTCTTTAGTCTTTACTACCATAGAAAAGAATTTGGCTATCCCCTATGTAGCCAAATTTTTTAGCTGAGACAGCGGAATGTTGATGAATTTTTTTTCTCGGTGTAGGTACCTACAATGATGGCCCCACAAACTGCGGAATATGTCGTGAAGAGGACGAAACTAAGGCTGGGAATTTTTCCAGATCTTCGTATTCGAATATTCGTTTAAGAAACGATCAAATATTCGAATAATTCGAATACATAATTCGAATAATCGAATAATTCGAGTAATCGAATAATTCGAATAATCGAATAATTCGAGTAATCGAATAATTCGAATAATCAAATATTCGAATAATCGATAAATCGAATAATTCGAATAATCGAATAATTCGAATAATCGAATATTCGAATAATCGAATATTCGAATATGTGGAATAATCAAATCATTTGAAAATTCGGAATATTCGATAATTCTATTGAAATATTCGAAGTAGTTGATTATTCAAATACTCAAACACGTCACTTTTAGCCAATCGGTGAGCTGCAAGTGACGTTAATTACAGATCAAACTGGAATGGACTCAAGATACGATTTAGATGAAAACGCTTTAGGTAATTTTAATGCATACCTACAGTGCGACAAGCAAATGAACAATGAACCTATGAAGCAACAATTCGGCGGTGGAACGTGGAACTATGTGATTGGCTACTCACAGATGACAGTCAAACATCCCATGGCAACCGCTTGGTCATAGGCGTAGGCGTAAAAATAAAATTATTGACTCTATTTTTTTTTTCTATATCAATTTCATTAGTATATAATAATAGAATGGGTATACGCATGCAAATTTGATACATATTTGGTGATTTATTTGTAGTCTTTACCATAATTTAAGCTTTAGATATCTGATTAAAATAACTTCACACGCCAATGAGATGACAAGATTGTTGATACGGCTTCAGCTTCCCCTCCCCTCTACCCCTTCAGACATTGTTAAGGTTCATGTGATTGTCGCACTGTGGTCTCGTTATTTGACTGAACTGCACGTCAAAATAAAGAACATAGCAATTTTTTTGCCCATATTCAATGAGCCATAACTTTGAAACGAATAAGTGGATTTTGTCGAGTGTTTCAGCGTTTTGATGGTCGACTTTCGTACATTCGACTGACTTTTGGAGATTTTGTGTGAGATGAGGTTTCCTATGAAATACAGGATACGGAAGAAAAAGATGCAAGTTTTAAAAATTTCAAGATACTGCCATTTTGCTAAAAAATGATTTTTTACCAAATTTATATCACAGGGGTGTAGCTAAGAAATGTTCCTCGCGATGTATTCGGTATTTTTTTGATAACTCTTCGAAAACAGAAGATAATCAGTCTTTATTCCAATAAGTGTTTTGCGATGTTTTTTTTGAGATTCAACTAAAGGTAACTTCAAAATATCAGGATATACGATAGTTTTGAAATTCAAAAGAAAAAGATGATTTGACTTGAGCGGTTATATACAGGGTCACATGAAAATACGGCAAACGATAATAATTATTGAGTCTTTTTTTTTAAGTATTGCGAAATCCATAAGTGATAAACCCAATGCGGGTTAAACTTTTTATCGAAAAGATATTTTGTAGGTATACCAGTCATCAATTTTGCGAACCAAAAAAAAACAAATTGTTCGCCGTATTTCTTAGGGACCCTGTACATTACCACTTCAGTTAAATCATCTTTTTTTTACTTGTATCAAAAGTATCATAGATATATCCTAAGATTTTGGAAGTTGAGTCCGAAATCTCAAAAAAACATCGCAAAATACGAATTGGAATAAAAAATAATTATCTCTTGTTTCAGAAGAGTTATCCGAAAAATACCAAATACGTCCCGACTTATCTTAGCTATACCCTTAAAATATACATTTAGTGAATAATTGTTTATAAGCAAAATGGGAGTATCAAGAAAATTTTGAAAACTGCATCACTTTCTTCCGCACCCTGTATATCATGGCAAACCTCATCTCACACAAAATTCTCAAAAGTCAGTCCAATGTACAAAAGTCGACCTTCAAAACGCTAAAGCACTCGAGAAAATCCGTTGATTTGGTTCAAAGCTACAGCTTATTAAAACTTGGCAAAAAAAATGCAATGTTCTTTAATTTGACGAGCAGTCTATTTGAATAGTCAACTCCTTCGAATATTATAATCGGATATTCGAATAGTTCGATTATTCGAGTTCGATTATTCGAATAGTTCGATTATTCGAATAGTTCGATTATTCGACAAGTTCGAATATTCGAATAGTTCGATTATTCGAATTTTCGAATAATGTCATCATGAAAAAATTCGAATTTGAATATTCGAATACTCGAATTATTCGTATTCGATTCCCAGCCTTAGACGAAACTGCCTCACTATCTGGGATTGTGAAGTTCTAGCTCACATAAGTTACGATATTTTCGGTACAACACCCAGCGAGGGACCACTCTCTCATTAAATACTTGCTGATGAGTTATTGGACCTGATTGAAGGGACAAAACTGGTCTGGACCGGCGAGGTCAACAACAACAACAAAATAGTTTACGATCGTAATATCGTTGTCTTGAAATGTAATATTTGTTAACATCTATACTAATTTTAATCAATGATAGAGCAGAACAGCACAAATGTTTATTCAAGGTGCTCTGCTTTGTGATGTCATCTACAAAAATCTACTTGATATCAAAATGTACTGTAAAACTGTGATCATAAATGAAACTATTGTATTGTAATGATTTGATTAAAACCCCTGAACTAATTAGATGAAATGCACTACAGAACATGATAAATAAATCATGTTTGAAGAAGTCTCGGAAGAAGTATTGCATGGATAAATCCTGCTCATTCCAACAAGTCACCCAGCAGCAAAGTTAAACCAGGTACTAAGTAAACAGCGGTTGCCACTAAAGTCACTAAGCCACCAGCTCAAGATACAAAACCATTCATTTATCTCATTTTAATAGGGTCACGAAAAACTTACATTCAAGCTGAGACACTTTCTGATTTTATTCCGGAGCTGAAACTTCTCTCCATCCTTTTCAAAAATCTTGATGCGGTTCTTTTGAATGTTCTGAGCGCACAAACGACATAAATCGTAGAAATTCACGCGTTTGTAGCAGCCCGACATTATTTTACCTTAAATTTACATAAATCATTTGAAAGAAAACAAGACTTTTTATTTTTGTTGTCAGTCTAATCGATATCGATTTGTTTGACAGATATGACACTTATGACAGGATTGACAGGTCTGCTATCGATAAAGGTCCAGTTGTGGCATTGCCAAGTTTATCAGTGCTGGTGTACCAGGGTTCATTAAAAAATAACGATCCTTAAATTAACTTCTGGTTCTCCCTCAAAAATTAAAACAATTTTTGGAAATCTGGAAAAGTTGCTCCAGCCCAAGGGTTGCTCTAATGGTAAAAAATACTCCGCAATCAATGGGGGTATTCGGCAGTATCTACCAGTCTGAAACTAGGCGAAGCCATGTGAGTCATATGAAGTCAGACCAATATACTACTTACCTACTTGCGGACCCTTCAGCCTGAAAAATATGTGTTTCTTATTAGCCTTTTTTGAAAACACATTCAAAAACAACGACTCTTGGTAACAGTTTACAAAACGTTTTTTTTTTCTTATCATACTATTATAAGCAATTTTGTATATATGTTACAGCTAATATACAAACTTGGATAGTTTGTAAACGAGCAGGATAGATTATAATCTAACCAGACTAAAGGCTATTTTGATAGAAAATGCAATTTCCACTAAAATAGCAGTAATTTTGAAAACTATCAAAGAGTCTTGGCTAGTTTACTTGAAATTATCAAGAACACCAAAATAGCTGGTTAGTTAGTAAGCTATCCAAAGCAATCTGGCTAAAATAAAAACCATAATTTCTAGAAACATAAAATAGCCAAAAGTTTTGACTAACTTATAAACTAACCAGGCTAAGCATTTCTCACTTGATGAATTACATTTTTAGATTCAAATCCAAATCAAATAAAAAAATTGATACGAATAAAACGAAAAGATTTGATTTAAATTTTTTATTATTAAATAAGTACAATATATCTTTTTTTATAAAATGTATATTTTAACATTAAGAAATAAAAAATATCTATGGGTGTATGGTGGACGCACAAACGAAAAAAAAAATTCTCAAATGAATAGGTAAAATAAACTTGAGATAGGTATTTAAATACATCATAAAAAAAAATCTCTCCACAACACTTTTATAGCCACTTTTATTGTAAAGTCTGGAATTATTTGCTTTCTTATTATAAAGTTAGTACTTGCATAGTTTTAAAAACTATGCAAGTCTGTATATAAGCCGTAACATATACATAATATACAGAGTATGACCGCGGATGCGGTTAAGAAGAGGACAAATAGACTTAAAGATATGACAAACTGTCATTTCCGATAAAGAAGTCTGCTTGCCGAAAAAATAAGAGCTACGGCGAGAAATTTGATTTTCATCATACATCAGGGCATCTTGAAAATGTAAATACATAGAATGCAACAAGAGAACAAGAGCAGACAGTCATCTTTTTGTTTTTTGATGAACATTTTTGCAAGTCCGCATTTTACTACTTCCATAACATAACATTACTTTCATACCTACAACAACAGGTTATCTTGTGAATTGTGAAGGCATGAATATGGAAGTAGGTAGTGGAATGCAGTATAGTGACTCAAGAAAATGACAAATTTTCATATCATTTCGAAATCAGGGTTGTGATTTAGTTTTGAGCAGGTTTCTCATTTATCATTTCACGTTGAAAGGCCAAAAATTGACTGCTATTGCTCTTTCTGTATTTTGTTTTTTTTTTTTATTTTTAAGACGCCCTTGTGATAAAAATCAATTTTCTCAACGTGATTCCTATTTTTTTTTCAAAAGCAGACTTTTTTTTATGAAAAACTACTTTTTCTCGTATCTTTTTGGTTCATTTATGTCCTCTTGTTGACCGCATCCGCGGATATACTGTAGACAATTTTTAGTGTTTATACAATAAGGTGTAGTTCCAAAGCACGTTCCTGAACCAAATTTAAGTAGAAATGGTCCAATAATAAACATGAATTTCCTAAATAGTCTGGTTTTCGAGATATGGGTTCAGTAAAAATCGGTTTCATTATCAATATTTCAAGGATCCTCTTACCGATTTGATCGAATTTTGGGAGTTTTTCATTGACCCAACAAGACGCCAAGACGCTATATAGCACTAACTAGATGATAATTATTATGAGTTCTAATGGCGTCCCGACAGTCAGTTTCACGAATAGTATCGACAAAAAAATGTGCACTACTGATTTTTTCCGACAATTTGATTTGATGAAGTAACTAAAAGTACAATTTTTGTATCTTGATATTGTCTCGTATCTCACTTCGTTTTCGAGGAAAAAACTAGAAACCACTTTATTGCAAGTTGGAAAATTGTTAAAATACAATCCGATCAACTTTGTTCGTTAAAATAAACTGTTTTTCTTCTCTCGCAAACAAATAAAGATACAAAAGAGACAGGAAAACAGACAGTTGAAGTATTTTTAGCTGCTTCATCTGAAAAAATACAAGATTTTCAGAAAAAGTCAGTGGCGCACATTTTTTTGTGTTAATAAATCCAATTTTGTTTTAAACACCTTTTCACCTTGAATTAAGTTCAGGAATGCGTCTTTGGAATAACGGTCTATCATTAAGTGAAACCTTGTATAGAGAGGACAAAATCACTTGCACAGATAAAAAAAGAGCTATTTCAATAAAAAAATCAGCTTTCATATTCTCCATTGCCTTCACTTTGTCATATTCGGAAAAAACAAAATAAAATACAATATATTCCAGCACATGGGAGGTAGACAAAAGCCCGAATCGGACGTTCATAAAAACCGGGAACTGATAGGAGGTTTCATGAGCATACGCGCGCTGGAAGAGCGAATCAGTTGGTACCAATATCAAATTGTCAGGTAAATTGACACATAAGAGATTTCACACGCGCCAACGACGATATTATGTTTTTACCAAACAAAATTTAACCCATTCTTTCTCATCCTATTCTCAATAATAATTGTATAAAATGTTATTATATTCTTTTTTCAAAAGTTGAGTCCAAATAGATTATATGTGTAATCTCTGTATTTTTTTAAATAAAGATTTTTTTGATTTGATTTGAACCCAACCTACTCAAAACACTCACCCAATATTATTCTAAATCAAAACCAACCTGAAAAAACCAAACTTTCCACCCCAAATCCCGTATATTCTTTGTTTTTGTACATATTCAAAAAAATCATGAAAAAAAAACGTTTTGTCTTATAAAGTGCAAAAAAAAAATGCATTTTATAAAATAGCAGAAAACCGTTTTGTAAATAATTACCCGATTCTCTCCAGTAAAGTGTACATATAGGTACATACTTTTAGCTTCTTGCGACAATTTTGTAGAAGTGTTTTGAACAAAGTTGAGGCTATACATTATTATTATTATTTTATTTTATTCTCCGGAAAAAAGTAAAGCAACAAATCAGAAAATATAAGGGAGTTCTACGCCATCTGGCAACGATGCATCCGATCAATGGTTCGTTTTTATTTTAAGGATCAGGATTATAGCTGTTGTTATGGCGTGACACAGTACGGCTCAACGTTCGCTGTGTCACATGATATGAATGAATATGAACGCTCATGAACAGGCTGGCTGCTGGCTGAGTGAATACCCCCCACCTCCCCTTTCCTTTAACCTTTAATCTTTAATAAATAATTAATTCACAATCCACTGTATACTGTATGGCGCTTAGATGCATTTGTTTTGAAGGTTTTCATAGATTACAAGGTTTTCCAGTACTACTCCGACTTAGTATTTGTGCTACTTAATCAGTGGGAGCGGTTATCTGTACATTTTTTGTTTTGCTATTAAAAATAGCATACGTTTGTAATTTTGTAGTGTCGGTCAAAATTTAATTTAGGTTAAGTCTGTTGGGGGGGTATAATCATTTTTAGAATTCTTTTTATACCCCCATCATTCTATTGTGGTTGTTGAATATTTAATAGATTCTCAATTCAATTGAGACGTTGTGATTCATTGTTGTGGCTATTGTGGCAAGATATTATAGGTAAGTGAATTTTGGGGGTCTTCGTGAGGTGTGACTTATAGAATCTTAATAGTTTGATATTTATTGTAATTTTTTGAAATATGCTTATACGATTTTAATTATTATTATGTTGACGTGGTTATTCTATCACATTACTTTACTAAACTGTTTATGTAAATTTAAATGACGTGGTTATTTATAGGTACACTGTACTACACTCAAAAAAATAGTGTTATTTCTGAACATATATCGACTTCACATTCTGCATTCACTATTCAGAAAATTACCATAACCAAATCAAAATATCCTGATCACAGACCAGGTCATCAACCGTTAAAGTTGCGATTATGTTAAAGTGGTTTCAATAAAGAATACATTGCAAGAATTGGAATTCTTTTGTTGGGTTAGAGAAGTCGGCCAAAGTACAACGTTGGACGTGATTCGGTTTGTGTGAAGTACCTATCAAGAGTTTAACTGCGTTTGCCAACCCCAATGAAGTAAAAACGGATGATTATGTTGATGATCTAATTTCATCGTCAATTTTTGTAGAAATTATAAAATCGGACCCAAAACCAGTCCGGTAAATGACACTTTACATCATCAGATACTGTAAAAAAAATACTTGACTACTCCAAAAATGACATTTTCTCGGACACTTTGCATCATCAAAGACTGTGAAATTACTGAAATTGCATAGGTAGCATGGTTTGGCTGGCGCCATCTCATGATTTTAATTAATGACTTGACATAGAATGTTGGTAACATTTAATTAACCTATCTATTACCCAAGTGGTGACATGGTTTGGCTGGCGCCATCTCATGGTAAATATGTGAGGCGGACTGCCACTCTAAGTGTATGGTTTGATAAGACAGCACTTTAAACCGATTAAAAAAAAATATCACATCATGAAACAAAACAATGTACGATACACAGCCGTAAAATGTCTTTAAACCACTGGTCTAGAAATTCCAGACTCGGCTCCTTCGTCGCCTCGTCCATAAACATCTCGACTCGTAATTTAAAAAGTCATTTACCGCCTTAGTAACGTAAATTACTATTCCTTGAAAAATATGTCAAAAATCTAATCTATAATATCAGAAATGCGTTTATTCATGTCTGTTTCAACAGATTCCTTCCTGGTGGACAAATTAATGAAGGCAACATAAAGAGTGTTCAATAAAAAATACGATCAAGTCACCTATGGATTGCAATTGTTTCAAAAAACGTATGTCTTGGCTAACATCGCAATTATGAGATGACATCCACTTTCTAACCGTCACAGATGCCATGATGAAAAACCATACTAACTAGCCACGACCTACGTTCATGACAGAAAAAGAAATCCAGAGGTGGCTTGATCGTATTTTTTATTGAACACTCGTTACTTACCAATTTTGTTACACCGCCACGTAGGTCACATTGACATTGGCTTGAGTTGATATTGCTCAACCGAATGTTTCACTCTGATTGGTAAAATTTGGCGCGAAACTGTCAAATTGCTAAAGAACAGAGCCGTACTCTAAAATATATCAAATTTACCTATTTATGATCAAATATTTGATGAAGTGGTCGACTACCGGAGCTGGTCGACTTTAGGGTACTCTACCCTACAGGGTGATTCATTTTCGGCGACAGGGTGCCAGTTCTAGTAAACTATTCATCATAGAGACCCAGAAAAAAAATCTGTAAAGTAATGTACCCAAAAGAAAATGCTGGAAATATATTTCAAGTTTCTAGGATCGCCGCCAGGGGACGTAACGGTTCTGTGAAAACTACAGTGACTCTATACAAGACAGTGATGACAATAGAGTACATCATTCTTGATTGGTCAATCGTGTTTGCAAAAACATGGCCGACAATATTTTTTGACGTTTACATGTTTCAATTTATGATTTAAAAACCCCTAAGATTCCATCTTAAACCATAATACTCACGTGATGATTTAGGAAAAACATGGCGTATGAGTTCAAATTGGCAAAAATAGAGTGCATTATTTTTAATTCGTCACTACAGTGTCGACCTATATACAAGACAGTGAAGACAAAAGCTAATTAGTCGCCATGTTTTTGCAGAATTATGAGGTGTATTACCGAACATATTATACTTAATATGTTCATCGAGACAACATGTAAACGTCAAATGACTCAACAAAAACATGACCAAACGCAATTTATATTGACGAATTCAAAATAATGCACTCTATTGCCGCCAATTTGAACTCGTCCGCCATGTTTTTGATAAATTATCACGTGAGTATTATGGTTTTAATAGTATTTTATTTAACGAGCATATAATGGGCCAAATATTACACGAGATTAAAATTTATATCACGAGCCGAAGGCGAGTGTTATTAATTTTATTCGAGTGTAATATGTTCATTATATGCGAGTCAAATACAATGTTTTATCCACAACTGTCAAAAAATTTGGAAAAAAAGTCACTAAATAAAGCCAAAAATAGTTGTGTTTTGTTTAGGCCCACTGCCCGTGAATAAAGAACCTGCCCGTGGATAAAGAACTATGATCCACGGGTTTCTCTCAGGCCGTGTAATATAGATGGTTGCATAAAACAACCATTTTTTGGCAGTTGTAGATGAATTGACTTTTTACATTATAGATTGAAAAAATGTAAACGTTAAAATGACTTTGCAAAAACATTATCGGCCATATTTTTGCCAAACACGATTGACCAATCAAAAATGATGCACGCTATTGTCGTCACTGTCTTGTATAGAGTCACTGTAGTGAAAACTCTTGTACAGCTTGTTCAATGGTTTTCTGAGGTCATGTCACACTATTTGACGTTTGGCCGTATGTCGTAGATTGATCGCTCCACATGGGACATTTGTCAAATTGATCCGAAAAACCCTCGTCCAGACGTACGTGATTTTTTTTTAATGTGTAAGAGAGAGACGGAAAAGTATGACGTAACCCAAGGTTAATTGATATCAATTAACCTTGGACGTAACCGCAGGAAAGCCATGAACAAACAGTACCTACTGTTTGTTCAATGCTTTTTTGCGGTTACATCACAGTATTTGACGTTTGCCAGTATGTCGTAGATTGATCACTATAGACGTAAAAGTTGTCAAATTGGTCCCAACGTCCAGACATACGTGAAATTTGTAAATATGTACGAGAGAGACAGAGGTGTATGACGTAACCGCAGAAAAGCATTGAACAAACACTATAGAGTCACTGTAGTGGAAAGAGAAAATTGACATACATATTTTCGGATTTTTCTCCGTTTAACTACTAAAAAAAAATTTGGAAACAGATTTGTTAACAGCATTGCTGCTGTTCGCCGAGTTTGATAAAAATACGTTTTTATCTATCTATCTATCTAGTATTCTCTACAAAAGTGCCCTCCGACACTTCTCTCTAAGTTGTCAATCAAGACAGCTACAGGCCGTCAACCTTGATGTTACTAAAGGCGCTTTCGGAAACACTGATCCGATTAACCCGATCATCAGCTGTTATGTTTTGTCTCTTTTTATCCTACGTTAATAAAAAGAGACAAAACACTCAGCAAACGATTAGATTGATCGGATCAGTGTTTCCGAAAGCGCCTTAAATCGCGTATAATTTCCGAATCCCTTAACCGATTTGACTGTTCTTTGGGTCGTTTTAACGAAAAAAAAATCTTTTCTTCTGGTGCATGTGCTTGGGATCAATTTTATTCGCTTCAGCCAACCCCACATATAAATTGTCAAAGTAAAAATAGTGAGGTTTTTCGAAATTTTCAAATGCAAACCTGCTAAGTGGATGCCTCTATCGTGTTACTTGGAAGATTTCATACCATTTTCATACAAATAATTCGTCTATATCTTTCGAAATAAAAGAGTTATGGACATCAGGAATCCATCGCGGAATACTTTTGAAACAGCCCCTGTAAATGTGAATATGTCAAAAAGATAGGAATGCCTTGCCAACGACGTTGAGCATTTTGAGCATTTGAACTAGTTTAGAAAAATGATCTTCATGGAAATGATTTTCCAAATAAAACAGATAGAGTTCATGGGTTTGCATTTGAAAACTCCGAAAAAAACCTCAAAGTTCCATATTCTTTTTTGGTAGTTCAATGGGGAAAATTTCGAAAATATGTTGATTTTCTGTTTTCACAGTACTGTTACGCCCCCTTGCGGCGATCATAGAAACACATCACCCAATAGATTTTTTGTCCTAGGACTCTATGATGTATATTCTACGAGAACTATCACTTTGTCGCTGAACATGACTCACCCTGTACGTAAGATCGAAAACTGTCACGTTCTCTTCAATTTATTTCATGAGCGTTATTGTCGTATAATGCACCCTAAGTGAAATATCGGGAAGAAAACACCTTTCCCACCCCATTTAAAGGGTTGAAATGTTCAATATTTTCTCAGTGTCCTACTTTGTTGAAAAACGCCTCATTGGAATCCAGAAAATAATAAAATCTTCTATATTACAATACAATATACGTTTATTTTTCACAAATCACAAAAGTGCTCAAAAATATAAATTTGCCTATAATAGAAGTAAACTTAAAAGTAAACGAAATAATCCACAGAAGTCCGAAGACCAGTTTGGGACATATATTTTATATACTAATAAAATCGATTGATATTGATAAGGCTAATAATAACAAAGCTACAAGCGCACAAACTCAAGGACCAAATATCAATCAATAAACAGTTAAATATAAATGGTAATTCCTTCTTTACACTTTCAAATCTTTCAAGTTTACCAGGAGGTATCAACACGTTCAGACATTTTGTCATACAGTTCCAAAAGTTTTTGAATTTAATAGATCGTGTATTTTCTTTCACTGCTGTGCGAAAATCCACTGTCTTGAACTTCTTTTGAAGCTGTATATTGAATTACTTTGTATACGGAAGTTTTTGGTAGATGTACGGCCCAGAACCAGCCAGTTGCTGAACAAGCGATTCGAATACTTTGTGTGTTTTTGTATTCATTTTCTCCCTATTTTTTTCATGTAATTCTTGTTTCTACTTATATTGGGCTATAAGTAATTTGAAGATGAATAGTTGTTGTTTGTCCAGTATTTATGAGACGTTATACAGGGCTTTCCACTTAAAACTCCGCACGTCAATATTTCGGAAACGAATAGGAATATTTGATTTCTGTAAAAAGTAGTCAATGTATCGGGTCGAGTAGTTATTTTTCACAGTTAAAAAAATTCGACGCCTACCAAGAGTGAAGCGTCGCGACGCATCGAAAATATCAGTCGATTGCAGGGACTTTGAAATTACGCGCATGCAAAAGTACGAGTTATTTATACACTTTTTTGTTATTAAGTCGAGCTCATTTATTCTACTCAGTATGGAGATATACAGTGTGTCCAAGATAAGGATATCTATCACGGGGATCTTGGAAACCGTGAGAGATACAAGGTCGGTTAAATGGAGGCAAAGTTGCGTATTTTGATGCTTAACAAAATGCCGTTTTAAAAGCCAAGAAATTCCGACCAAGTCCGAAATTATCCGTAAAAAAACGAAATTTTTCAAAATTGTTTTCATTTTTTCCTGACCACATTTGAAGAGATATTTTGAAATGAATGGAACTTCTTCATCGCCACTTTTTGTCCTTAGAGTTATTAAATTGAAGAACCGACGTTTCGTCTAAGAGCAGCCATCATCAACTTTGTTTTTTTAAATACGGTCCTGGATTTTTTATGACGGATTTTGAGGGCCTCTTATGTTCCTAAACCAACAATGTATCGCAATTATTCAAAAAAATAATGTTGATGGATTTTTCCATAAGAACTCATGTGTTAGAGAGAGACAAAAAATTCATTTTTAATAGGATTAAAAACAACCACCTCAATGTATCTCCTGCGAGCCAGGGCTTCAGTTCCGTCGTCACCAGATAGTGAGTGGTGTGAATAATGAAAAGTAAAATCATTTACCATAATACTAAATACTATCTTTGTCAGTTTTGTATGAAGTGTATAAGGTTGTTTCAAGAAGTTCAAGTGAAACCTTCTACTTGTTCTTTATTCACATCACCCAGTATGCACTTTTGTCTCTGGTAAGTTGCTGCTTTCTTAATATGGAAGCATTTTTGATGAGCTCAAAGATAAGTTTTGATTAGTAATCTCATTGCAAATAATCATTATTTGCTGTTTTTTAGTCTCGCTTCTAATTATCCTTTCTTATTTATCTTTCAAGCTATTCACGATATTTTTTGTCGGAGCTTTGCCCTTTGCCAGATAATTATCATTACTTCTTCGGACCAATGTTTGATACTTTTTTGAGATTATAAGAATTACGCCATCATCTAGCTACCTGACCTTGGTTATTCATATTTTTGTAGTCATATATCTTTATAAATATGAGGATTGTATATCTTTTTGCTAATATAGATCATTATTGGTAACCAAATTATACACTATTTCCCACTAAGTTGGAACCATACGGAAAACTTTTTTTATTAATAATTCCAGGAGAAAACGTTATTCTTCATAAAATAAATACAATCATCAAATATCAAATTTTTTAGTCGTAAACGTTTTTTTTTGTTTGGGTTTTGATTTGTCAAAAATCAATTTTGCCCTAGAGTGGAGTACATTTATTTTTGACAATATCGAAAATTGTTATTAAAAAAAGTTGATCAGAACTGAAAACCACGTTTAAATATGCAATCACATCATTTCACAATTTTCACTGATTTTTTCTCATTATAAATGATGAGTGAAAATTTGGCTCTTGTGATTATCAAAAACGCGATAACCTTTTCGTTTCTCAATTTTGTCAAAAAATTTGACGATGCAAACACGTAATGAATGCATATTATTATGCATTTGATATTGCCAATAAGAAAACATAACAAATAATGTTTTAAAAAAATTACTTTTGGGCGTGAATAATATTTTATGATAAACCTCGTATACGATTGAATTTTTTTATACCATGCAGAACTTTTTATGAAGAATAACTTTTTCTCCTGAAATGAATGATACAAAAGTTTCCCATAGGGTTCCAACGTAGTGACACATACTGTATAACAAAATAAAAGTCTATACTCAAGTACCAATGAACAGTTTTTTTAATTGACGGAATTTGAATCTCAAATGTATGAAATTCCCTGACAAATTAATCTACTTATCTAAAAGTATGTCTACTACGCAATTAGTCGATAAAATGTATTCTAATTGATCAACATTTCCTCGTTAATAATTTTCAATTAAAACAGTGCGCCTAAGCATTTTCCCACACATAAGTTTAAACTATCACATTTACATATTTTGTGGGAGTTTTAAGTGGCAGTGCATTTTGAACACATCATAAATAGTTCAGCAGTTCAGACAGTGGCTGCACTTTTGTAATTGACCTAAAAAGCTTCCATTTAATGTTATGTGAGTATTGTACTTAGTTTTCTAACAGGAAAATACAAAAACCATTATCATAAATAGTCAACTTCACAGTCAATCCATTCAGTCGAAGAATTTCGAGATTAAATATTTGCCTTTGGTCGTTATCATCACATACCTTTTCCAATTTCATCTCAGTCAATAAAAAAGATAAACACATATTGTCTGATTATCTTATCTTTAAAACAACACAGCAAAACATAATCCACTTGAATATACACCTACTGATCGTAGTATTTCTCAGAAATTAAACGATGGGCTTCGACGACGTTATACCAGTCCTAGGCGATTTCGGCAAATACCAAAAAAGAATCTACTTTCTACTATGTTTACCCGCCATCACGTCTGCTTTCCATAAATTGGGAAATGTGTTTTTGTTGGCTGAACCCCAATACAGATGTCGACGGCCAGACGAACCTCCTGATGCGAACTACAATCTTTCCATAGTGGAAATGGAAAAGTGGTACCCATTTGATGGGCTACATCAGAAATTTTCTTCGTGCGACATCTGGTCGGGCAACGCTACGATTAAATGCGATGATTTTGTGTATAGTCACGAAGATTACGGGTTCACAACTGTTATTGAGGTAAGTTGTTGATGATATGCCACGGAGTCAGAGTGTACCTATATATTTTTACTAGTGGAATCTCACATGTGAAAAGTCCTACTTGATTGCCATTTGTAACTCAATGTTCATGGTGGGAGTCATGTTGGGTTCTATTATATTTGGAGAAACATCGGATAGGTTTGTTTTTGTTCTATCGCCAAACCCCTTTGTAATTTTTGAATTTAGGTGGGGCCGTAAATTAACATTCCTCGTATCATCAATCCTCCAGGTGACATTTGGAATTTTAGCAGCCTTCGCCCCAGAATTCTGGACATTTGCCTTTTCCAGAATGGTTGTGGGTGCTGCCGCCTCTGGTGTCTTTCTCGTCGCTTATGTCATGGGTACCATCTCTTTAAAGTGAGTCTTATTTCTACAACATCCTATTGCAGGATTGGAGATGGTTGGCCCATCAAAGCGTCTTGTAGCTGGAATGGTAGTCTTCATATTCTTCTCAGGAGGTTACGTTCTAACGGCAGGTTTGGCCAAATTGTTCCCAAACTGGCGACATTTGCAATTGGCACTCACCTTGCCAGGAATTTTGTTTATATTTTACTGGTGGTAAGTGACGGGTGATGATTGGACGTGTTGAAATGGTTGGTTAAGGTTGATTCCAGAATCAGTCCGATGGCTGTTGTCGAAAAACAAAGTACGCGAAGCCAAGGAAGTCATACAAAGGTGTGCTAAAATTAACGGGGTTGACTTGGCTGATAGTACACTGGACGATCTGTTGAAAATGGGCGAGGATAAGGACAAGCCTGCGCCTCAAATGAACGCCTCTGTTATCGATTTGTTTAAACATTCCAATTTGAGAAAGCGATCTTTGATTATATTTTTTGATTGGTAAGTATACATCAGTCGTGGTTTAGACGCACGGAGCTGATTGATCTATAAAAATGTGTTTGAAGGTGTGCCAACAACATAACCTATTACGGCTTGTCGTGGAACACAAACAATCTAGGAGGTAACCCTTATCTGAACTTCGTAATCTCCGGGGCGGTTGAAACGCCCGCCAATATTTTCACACTTCTCACTTTAAACAGGTGGGGCAGAAAGAAAATTCTGTGCGGCAGCATGATTTTTGCTGGGTGTGCTTTGTTGGCCACAATAGCGACCCCTATAAGTAATCACCCTGCACACCTTATATCAGGAAAACTTATTAGTTAACTTTCAGACTTAGTATGGCTGACTGTGGCGCTGGCAATGATCGGCAAAATCTCCATAACAGTAAGCTATGGAACAATCTACATTTTCTCAGCGGAGCAGTTCCCGACAGTTGTAAGAAACGCCGGACTTGGCGCTAGTTCCACCTTTGCAAGGCTGGGATCGATAGTAGCGCCATATATCAACGTTATGGTGAGTTTTTTCATTGCAATAACTATCTTCAACATCCTCTCCGTAGATGGTCACACTCAACGTGAGTGTTGCAGCCTGTTATAAAGGGGGATAAATTCAAGAAACAGGATGAAGGTAATATTGAGACTATTTAGCGGGGCTCTGCTTTTTGTAGTTTTAAGTTGAAGGAAAGGTCGCTCCAAACGGTTGCTGAAAGCAACCCATTTTCTCGATTTGGGTTACGTTCAACTTTTAATTTTCTTCAAAACGTTTGGATATGTCTATGATTGGGGCGGCTTTTCTGAGAAGTTTTCATTTTCCGTTATTCAAGGGACGCATTCTGCATGGTTTTCATTATGAGAATCATAGCATTGATGAGCTGAATTTAACTTCAATTCGAATCATCACATTCATGTATGTATGTATTATCTTTGATTTACCATTTTACAGTGGACTGTAGTCGAAAATTGTTCACGATTTATCAGTATTATGCTCGGATTGTACGCATTCTTGTCAATATTCTAAAATCTGACAACGAGAAAATTCAGTTTCACTGCTCAACACTAACAGTAAGAACAAAAGTTTTGGTCAAAAAATTATACAGGGTGTTTCATAATATATGCGCAGGACTTCAGGATGTGATAGCTCGTCCAAAAATATTTAAAAAAGTCTCTATCAACTTCTCCTTTGAATTTAAATGCACCATTTTCGAGATACAGGGTGTTGAAATTGGTTGGAGCAAACGGCGGACATTTCCAAGATTTAATTTAACTATTTTTGATTTGTTATTTTTTTATTTTGCAATTATGAAGTCAACGTTTGGTTTCGTCACTTGTTCTGACGTTACAATAAATTTTCTCTCATTCGTACGAAAAACGTTTTATTTCGAAAAATTCACTGTTTTTCAACATAAAAGTTGATTTTAGAGCTTATGACGAAGAGTACCTTTCTTGTGTAGAAAACATTGGTGGTTAAAATGGTCGTCTCAAAACAGTACTTTTTCCAGTGGCGTAGAAGTTGGGGGGAAAACACCCACCCCCCCTTCAAAATCTTCAACAATTATGATTAAAAAAAATATATATTGCGCACAAAAGATAGCTTATGAGAAATAAAAAATGCTTACAAAAGCTGTTTTCTGTAGGATAAACGGTTCCGTAGATATTCCCAAAAAAACTGTTTTTTTTTTCAAATTAATTTCAGCACCTATTTTTTATTCAATTTTTGAATTCTGCTTGAAATTCGAAGTATACATGATACACCCCATACGTATTCCCAACCGATTTTGAGAAAATGACCTCATAAATTCATAACATTTTTATTCAAAAAATGGGTTAATGTTGTTACCGTTTCAATAATTGAATTGAATGTCTAATCACCAACATGAACAAGTAGTAACTGAGCAACTCAAAAAAACAGAATCGCGTAGTTGTTTTTTTTTTATTCACTGCCAAGAGGCAGCAATATAAACAATAGGTAACTACGCCATTATATATTTTTTTTGATTTAGTTATCACTTATCTACGTTGCTGAATGAACATTTATTTCAATTTTTCAGCCAATAAAAACATCAACCAGTTTTTAAATAACTAATATTATGGATTTAAGAAGCCATTTTCTCGAAAACGGTTGGATATAGGTATAGGGTATGTTGCATGAAATTTGGTCAGAATTTCACGCAGAATTCATAAATGAATTGAAAAATACGTCTCCATCTAAAATAAAGAAGTTGATAGTCGTAACTTATTTTTGGCTGACCCTGTATATATGAATTTGTCATAAAAAACACATTCACAAATAAAAATCGACGTTTTCGAGCTTTTTCCAACAAATCAAAACCCTGAATTTTAAATGAATTTTGATGCTGCTTGTTATTTGGGATTTAATGTCATGCGCGATTCGAATTTGACCCAAGATTGGTTCCAACTAGTAGAAGGCGCCACCTAATTTTATTCTTACTGTTATTTTCAGTTTTGTTACGCATTTTTGAGTGAGAAAACAGCTTTTTTTCACACTTTCACGCAAAATTTGATTAAAATATTATTTAGAGAAAATAAATATACAGTGTGACCCATTTGTTTTGGGAACACCCTGATAAAAAGTTTATTTCTTAACCGATTTGGTTCGTTTTTTTTTTGGATTGTAGAGCTCGAAAAACTGTATATTCTTGGCAAAAAGTGACCTTCGCCATTTTGACTTCAAGGCCTACTATGTTAGTTTTTAAGAGCAAAATTTCAGGAAACCATATTAGCGATTTTTTTAGAAAAAATCTGTGTGCGCCACTGGATTCAGCATCCTTTAAAACGGGTCTATACAAATTTTCAACCGAAAATATCAAGTTGAAAAAAATTAAAAATTCGCACTTTAACAATCTTTGATTCTATCAAAACAAATAAAAATGACATAAAACTAAAAATTTGTAACTTCTACCAAACCACCATCAACTTCAATGCATTTATCATTTCTTTTGATAGAATCAAAGATTGTTAAAGTGCG
Organism: Orchestes rusci; assembly: GCA_958502075.1. Taxonomy (NCBI): domain Eukaryota; kingdom Metazoa; phylum Arthropoda; class Insecta; order Coleoptera; family Curculionidae; genus Orchestes; species Orchestes rusci. Next base: position 23,135,982 of record OY293311.1, read on the forward strand.
AATTTTTAATTTTTTTCAACTTGATATTTTCGGTTGAAAATTTGTATAGACCCGTTTTAAAGGATGCTGAATCCAGTGGCGCACACAATTTTTTTTAAAAAAATCGCTAATATGGTTTCCTGAAATTTTGCTCTTAAAAACTAACATAGTGGGCCTTGAAGTCAAAATGGCGAAGGTCACTTTTTGCCAAGAATATACAATTTTTCGAGCTTTACAATCCAAAAAAAAAACGAACCAAATCGGTTAAGAAATAAACTTTTTATCAGGGTGTTCCCAAAACAAATGGGTCACACTGTAGAACTTTGACATATAGCTGTAATGAAGCATTTCCGGATACGTCATTATGAGAGCTTTTTCTCTTATTTTAAAGCATGGAAACTCATCCTAAATTTTTTCGTATTAATAATGAAACGCCCTGTATATTTTACATTGAGTACGAAGATTTTAAAGGCATTTTCAACCGTCAAAAAAAAATACCTATACAGGGTGTCCCAGCAAGGGTGGCCACCGGCCATATCTCAGAAACTACTGGACCTAAAAGTTCAAAAAAAAAATTAACACTAAAGTGGCCACGAGAAAATGCTGGGAAATATTTATAACTTCGAAATTTTTCCGCTAGGGGGCGCAATCAAAGCTTAAATATTAAAATTCGAAATTTCTCCGGAAATTCTCAGATTGAGGTATATCTTTATCAACATGGTTAGAAAACCTAGACAATTTCACGTCTTTTTGGTACAGGGCTCATTGGCGTACCGATCTTCGTGTGAGTAGGGGAAGGTAGTGAGAGTATAATTGTTCAAGTGTCTGTAACTTTTAAACGACTTGTCCGATTTTGTTGCGTATAGGCTTGTTTGGAAGATAAATGTGAGTTCTTTCGTATATCGTATCCAGTGATGCGTGATTGTCTCCAGAAAAGTTGCTAGAAGGCGTAATTTGAATTAAAAACTGTTATTTTCGTTTCACCGCAAAAATTTAAATGCTACGGTATAATTCTGATAACAGAATCGAAATGAAGATTAAATCTACAAGAAAAAACCTTAAAAAAAAAAAACTCTAAAAAAAAAACCTTAAAAACCTTAAAACATTAAATTTTACATAATTTGGACTAGTTATTATTATCAGAATTATACCATACCATTTAAATTTTTGCGGTAAAATGAAAAACACTGTTTTTAATTCAAGTTATAGTATAGTATAGCTTCGTTTTCAAGATAAAAATCAAAAACCTTTTCCCTGCTTTAATAAGGTCTGCAGCAACGTATAGGAGACGGTTTTAATTTTCATCTTGAAAACGGAGCTAGATACATAAAAACTAAAAAAATAAAGAAGCAAAATTTTTGAGTTCTTGACCTAAAAAAATTATAAATTCTTCAAAATAGCAGCTGCGTATCATAATTTTACCTGTAAATATCAATTAAATCACTCTCTGGGTCGCCACTGGAATGAATGATTTTATTTTAATCAAAAAAATTACCCGTATGCCGACAAATAATCGTGTCAAATAATGTCAAAATCAGCTAGAAGGTTTTTGAGTAGTTAATAGAAAACCGATTTTTTTCTAAAAACTTCAACACCCTTTATCACGAAAACGAAGCAAGTTAGGACATATTGTTTATATTAGAAAAAAACCTTTATTTTGGGCTGATGAATATGCCTTAAAAAAATTGTGAAACACCCTGTATAATCACCGACACCTTGTTTTGGACTCCCATGCGAATTTTCGATATATTATACCAGTCTCTCTTATGCGGGGTTAACGTTTCTTCATCCTTATTTCATGTCCAAAAAGCAACACTAGACACATTTTTCTGGGCACCCGGTATAAAACGATGACTTTGTTCCATGTTAATACGCATTGCTGGGCGAAGAAGTTTTCGCGAGTTTGCAAGTGCAAATTTAATAGGTAGTTTATCTCCGCTAGTTTCTGATAAAACAAACCTTGAGTTACTTATGAAGATGCAATACATTTGGCAACACATATATGACATATAGAACTCGACCAATCACAGCACGTAGATACCTTGGAGCAGTCTTGTCGGCTCCTTCAATTTGTTGAAAAACGTTAACGGTTCAATATACAAGTGTGCGATTTTTAAGTTAAAAAAAACACACATTTAATCATGGTGTCTCATAATAGATTTAATTTGAAAGGCCGATTTGTGAAGTGGCTGCGAAGATGTGACAACATGATAGTTTCTCCATACATTCAATCAAACAAAGAATAACAAATGATTCGATACATTCTTCATTATCAATAAATAATAAGAACATACTCCATGCATTGACGCTAATTGACTAACTCCTGCAATGGTGGTATTATCATAAAATTCAACAGGATAAACAATTGTCTATTTTTTTTATAGGCCCGCATATGGCTACCTTTCCCTCTACTTGTTTTCGGAATTCTGGCTTTCACCGGAGGTATCCTGTCGCTACTCTTACCGGAAACTCTCAACAAAAAACTACCGGAAACTATAGCGGAAGGTGAAGCATTTGGAAGGTAATTAGTTAATATTGATGTTCAGTTGTCAAGTTTTTTGACAATTTCAGAAAAACCAAGAAGAAAGATCCTTTGAACGTCGTGGAAGCACAAACAGACAAACAACCGAACGAAAGTGAAAATCCCAGCGTCGAAGCGACTCTGCTGAACAAACAGGAAAATCCTGCTGAATTGAAGAGTTGACCTGCTAGTATTCCAATGAATTGAAAAGGCTGATGTTTAAATTATTTGAAATTTTGTATTCGATTGTTAATCTCGAGTATTCAATCTCGACTATTAAGAATACTCAGTTGTCATAGGTTTATAGTTACTTAGGATTTACTATTCTAATCAGAAATATGTGTATCTCGTTATACATCTGTGAAGCTAATCCAAAGTTGTGTTGTTCAAGTTATTTTAATAATAAAGTGCGTTCATTTATTTTGAATTTGCGTTTGATTAATAATTATTATTGATTTATATTAGGCCTAAACATCGTCAAAGTTAAGTGACTGAGAAATGTGACAATAATACAATAAACTTGGACGGGGTGCAAAAGAAAGATTTTTTTCTGGGTTTATGGAGGGATTTCCACTGAGTATAAAACCGGAAAAATCACACTGGTTTCTACTATTTGTTTTATTTGAACTGATTTTTGCGATTGAGTCTACCCGTCGATCCTCTCATGCCTAAAACCTTGTAAACCACTCTATTCTAGTCAATTGACAGTGACGACAGAGAAAAGCTCAGATAATCATCGTTGGTAGCGTTTTTGAAGTTTGGTTTGAGTTTGAATAAATGAAAGCATTCCATTCAAGATTCTAGCCGGAATGGTTTATTCTTTTATCCGCTTGTTGATTGTGTGAATAACCAGGCATTCAACAGGTCAAATGGGACAAAGTGACAATTTGCCGAAAATTTACTAATTCATGTTGATCCCGACTTTGTTGGTGTTGAAGCAAGTTGAATTTGAATTGAAAAGAACCTGAAGTAGTGTTAGGTGTAACAGCATTCAATAACTGAACGACTGATGGAACATGAAAAGAATAGATACCAACGCACTATTTGGTAATCTTTTGACTTCACGACGCATGGGTTTGTTTCTAGTCCGTACCGTTCTTTCGAGTAGATATTGTTAGCAATATATGATCAACGACATCCGGCTTGAAGGATCAAGTAGTGAAAAAATATTTTACTTCTACTGTGACGTCACGAGTATCACAACGGGATACGCGCGTTTTTGGTGGGCGGAGCCAGGTGCAATTTTCAATTATTAATTACTACATTATTCAAGGCCGCAGGTTAGTTTTTTAAACGTTGATGGCCTTATTACGCCTTAATCTCAATATTTTCCCATTTCCAAAAATTGTGTAAATTGTCCATTACGTGGAAGTATAGTTATATCATTTTATAATCCCGTCTACTTCTTCGAAGATTTATCAATGTATGTACTCTTTTCCCAATTATTTATGTGGGTATTTTCAATGTGCGTAATAAGTTCCGGACGAGTATCTTATATGTCTTTATCAGAATTAAATTGCTGGACACTCGAACTTAAACATGTACATTTTTGGGTAAAATTCAAATTCCAATATCTTTAACGAGAAAAGAGATATTTTAATGCGGTTTGCGGATTTTTGAAACTAGTTTCGTCCGGATTGAGATGCATGAAATGGATCTTTTGTAGAAACAAAGAATCATGCAGCAGGATGATTCATGAGGTCATGCGAAAAATCAAAATTTTTGTGAGTATACCATTTCAGTGAGCATTGAATTCAGGCAATACAATATGGTTTGTTACTATGGTAATGTTATTATCTCCAGACTTTTTTGTTAGTTTTTGAATTCAAGCTCGAAGTCATTAGATACGCTAACAAACATCACAAATAATGGATTCAAGTTGTTAAATACATCAATACTTTTTTGATCACTGTTGATGTATAATATTTTTATCAAATTCTGGGATAGCGGTATTAATCTGACCATGATCATCGATTCAATAAAAATAATGTATTCTAATTTTTCTTCTAATCAGTAAAATTAAGATTCCCAACACTGCAAAAATCGTAAAAATCCGTCAATACATTGCAAAGTTTTAACAGTTTGCTTCCCCAATTTGATGTTTGTTAGCGTATCTGATGACGACGCGCTTGAACTAAAAAAATGACAAATACGTCTGGAGATATTAACATTACCATAGTAACAAACCATATTGTATCGCCTGGATTCAATGCTCACTATTATGGCATAATCACAACAAATTTTCGCATGACTTGATGAATCACCCTGTGTATCATGATTTTTTGTTTCTACGGAGGATCCATCCCATGCATCTCAATCCAGACCAAACTAGCTACAGAAATCCGCAAACCGCATTGAAATATCTCTATTCTCGTTGAAGATATTGGAGTTTGAATTTAACCCAAAAATGTACATATTATTTGTGCTCATCATGCAATTATAATACTTAATATTTATTGATTTTTATACGATCACAAACTATTAATTATTATTAATCTTTCCAAACATTGATGAAGTGGATGACGTTCTTTTACATTCTAGGAATGAAGTCAGTGATGAGGATGATGATCAAAGTCCAATTGAACTCTATTTATTTTTGAATTCCGACGATATAAATATTTGTATTTAGCAATACTTTTTTGTAGATACATACTTGAATTTAATTTCACATGAATCGCTTCAATTGATAGTTATTTTTTCTACGACTATACGGTAATATCACCATTGTGCAATCGATATCGATTAGGAAACGTAGCACATTGTACAACTGTACGGAAATGAAACCATTCCCTAACTGTTGCCATGGAAACGAGTGCAAACTGAATGAAAATGAGAATGAACTGGCACATCCACCAAAAACAAAAATTCAGAATCGATATTAATTACACAATAGTGATATTAATTAAGAGTCGTAAAAAAAGAATGGTGTAAAAGTCGCATGGAATGACCATTTCCTACTCGTATGAATTGCCTTCATACTCGTAGGAAATGGGTATATCATTCCATGCTTGTTGTACAATATACTATATGGTACTAGTGCGTTGTGTTGAAAAAAGTCGCACGCGAGAAAAATTCTCAAGTGACTTGTGGAACATGACGCACGAGTGCCATACAATGTTTAATCCAACAAAAGGAGGAAATCGTTATTTATGAGATAATTATTAAATATAAGTTTCAGTGTCAGAATGACTAAACAGTGACATGTTCACATTTTGCTCAAAATAGGTTATTGTTTGCCCCGGGAACGTGATAGGTTGTTTGTTTGATTGGGTTGGTTCTACCAGCGGCGGACGGCTTTTCCACCGACATACAGACAGCGGATCATATCTAGGGTACTTAATAAAAATCATCCTTCTTCTCATTGTAGAAACTTGAGGTAAGAGATGATATGACCATCGAACTCAAGTGGCCAAAAGAAAACACTGGAAATAGTTTTCCAGTTCATACATCCACCGCTAGGTGGTGTAATAGCTCTAGTCGGTTAGAAAAATTGATTTTACTTAAAAATATTTCATTAGAGCTTGCTACATCACTGTAATCATAGTCAAATTCTGCAACTTTATGGTTTACCATTTTTTATTGTAGGGCATCAAGAAAAGACGGGGGAGAAGGGTGAAGTCTGACTTATTGAAATGCCCATAACTTCAGTAAGACTCAACATATTTGAACGAATAGGTACTCGTTTAGGGGAGGAGGCCTTGTTTATTAAGAGCAAAATATAGTCATGATAGATTGGTTTACGCCGCTTCCTGTAGAGGGCGTTAATGCGAAAGTTTTTTTTTCCGAAATTTCAAATAGAATCGAGATGTTTATTGTATCATCGGAATTTCTAGACGGGTAGTTTTATGACACATCTTACAAAGTCTAATTTCATACAACTTTTTGCAATCGGTTCAAGAGATAGTACAGTGTTATTCATTATGAATGCCCTTCTCCACTAACTTTTTAATTCGACGCTTTAGGACACACACTTTGGTGTGCCAAATGAAAGTTTCATGATTAAAAATGAGATTTTTGAAGAACTGTTTTTCACATATACAGGGTGTTCCAAAAAGTATGGGCGAGGTCCAACTTTCTTATTTCAAATTGATACCCTATTTTTTTATTTGATATTTGGATTCTCCTCTAAATTCTAAACATTCTCTATGTATATCCTATACCTAAGTTTATCGTATAACAAGATATTTTGTATTTATAGATTAAATAATACCAATTTATTGTTAAAAAAAGTGAAATATATCTATGATTTCGAAGTATTGACGAGAATTTCACGTCATCAAATACTTTAAAAGTGTCAGAGTATCAAAGTATAAATAATACAGCATTTAATTCAATAGATTTTTTTTAAATAAAATGTAATTTTATTTTTAGTTCATGTTTCGGGTATCAATTAAAAATTAGAGAAGTTTTGGTATATCCTACACACACAATTACGTCAATACTTCGAAATCATGCATATATTTCACTTTTTTATAACAATAAATTAGTATTATTCAATGTATAAATATCAAATATCTTTTTATACATAAAACTTAGGTATAGGATATGCTACATAGAAGATGTTTAGAATTTAAAGGAGAATCCAAATATCAAATAAAAAAAAAGGGTATCCATCTGAGATGAACAAGTTAGACCTCGCCCAGACTTTTCGGAACACCCTGTTTATGTGAAAACAGGTTTTTTAAAGTCAAACTAGAAAGTTAGAGGGGGGAGCATTTATAATCGATAACCCTGTATAAAAACATACGTCTTTTGAACGCATGAAGTTATCGAGATGCGGTTTTTTCTTTTAATCTACTGATCTACTTCCTGTTGCTGTTGAAATAATTTTATCATTCTATTTGAAATCTCGGCCCCACAATCAAAAATGGTGAACCAAAAAGATGCAGAATTTCACGATTACAGTGGTAGTATTCTTTTAGCAACTTATAAAGAAACATTTTTGAGTAAAACCAATTTTTCTACTCGACCAAAGCTATTACGCCCCCTAGCTGTGGTGATATAAACCTGAAAATTTCCTACCAGTCAATTCTAACCAATCATAGGCTTGCATTTTCACATGTTGCTATGGCAACGACCTAATTTTATCGGAAATCACCCTACTCATAATCACGTGACTGAAAGATTAATAAGTGGAAATCTCCCTGGCTTTGCATCTCAATGTAGCTCCCATATGATTACAGTGTTGCCGTCCCCACTCTCCCTAACAATCCCACACTGTGGTTGGTGCATGGGAGCTACATCCAGCCGCTACTATTAAATCTTCTCAAATAGTTTTGGCATGAAATTTTCTTGCCGAATCTCCCGCGAGTAAAAATCCGGAATAATTCGAGCTCTAGGGAGATTATAAGTGAAAATCATACCCAGTGTTTTCTTTTGGCCACTTTAGTCATTATAATGAGTGGTTTCTGAGATACAGCCGCTTATTTGGCCACCCTGTACATGGGAGGCAGGTGTATGAGAGAGAGTGAAAATAAGATGTTTTGAATCGTTTCTGCACCTATTCAGTGGTGTACCAAATTTGAGGTTAACGTCTTTTTCCGACGACTTTTTCATTAGACACTTTGCAATTTGATTTTTGTAAGCTCTTTTACCGTTGAATATAAACTTGACTTGTACTCCGAAACTCGTAATATAATTTTGGATCACTTATTTTGAGACTTTCTGTTGCATCAAAAGGATGAACAAAAACATAACTGAAATTCTATTAAAATGTCAATACTTACCTAGTCGTCTTTCCGTTTTATTGTTTCCCACACATGTCACAGGAGAGGGGAATGAAGAAGGACATAATGGGAACAGGTTATATTCGTAAAAAACGGAATTTCATCCAATAACAAAGCCCAATTCCTTAATTTCTAAAATTTATTAAATTAGGACTTAGACCATCCTTCTGAGAAGCTCGTTGATTTTGTCTTCTCTGTTGCCGAAGTCACCACCTTCGACGTAGTGGTTGGACTTCTTACGCCATCCACCGGTTGGGGTGTTGAGCTAAAGAAAACGATTATTCAGCTGTGCAATAACAAGACCAAGATTACATACTTTGAAGGGCCACAAGAAGTTCGAAGCGAATTTGAATTTGGGTCCTACAGTGAAGATTTCGTGGATCAAATCTTCCACACAGATGAGGCCGGATTTGCCCAATCTGTCTTCAATGATTTGATTGCTGCTGATCGAGATCCTTTGGCCGTTAACCTATATTATAAAAGAATAAAACCTTGCAACAATGATATACTGAGTGTTTCCTAAATAATAATGTTGATGGGATTTCTGAGGTATACAGTATCCCCCATAAAGTTGGGATTTTTTTGTTATTTGTATTTTTGAGAAACCTTTTTCAGGGAGTTTGTGCATGTCCGATAATCAAAAAATCAATTTTGACACATGTCATGGGTTAGTTTGTGTTGGCGAGATTTTTAAAAAAAAGTTCATTCTGGTATCAAAAAATGGGTTAATTTGACAAGATGACAAAAAATGTTTTTTTGAATCTACAAAGGCCTCCACGTGCCGTTGAAGCAAATCGGATGAAAAAAAAAATCATATTCTACCTTTTGCATAAAATGAAGATCGGAAAGATGATTTTATTCTGAAATTGGCGTTATTCAACTGAACCACATAAGTTTGATGTTAAATCAGTCGAATTTCTTATGAAATAAAACTGTCCAGGGATATAAATCCTTAGAAAATACTTTCTGGTCGTTCTAATTGTACACATGTCCGTTTTCTCACTTTTTCAGGCGATCAGAATAATAATTAATTAACAAAATATTCACTATAGTTCGCCTATAGTTGAATCTTCAAAATAATTATGTATAAAACCGTATCTGATTCTACCATGACAAAAAGGACACAGTTGGGGACAAAACCGGACGGTGTTTTTTCAATTTCTATCTCGTGAATGTTTTGTTCTATTCCAAAAAAAAATTCGACAGTTTTAATGTCAAACCGATGTACAGGGTAAATTTTTCAAAAAACCCTATTTCGCATATACATACAGGGTAAGTAAGTCTGAGCGTGGTCCAACTTTCTTATTTCAAATGAGAACCCTACTTTTATATTTCTCTGAAATATTTTCTATGTATATCTATACCTAAAACTAAAATTGACGTATAAAAAGATATTGACCTCGAAAAATTGCCTGGTTACCGTGATTGTTTTAATAGCCTAGTTTACACCGATAACTCGTTTAGTTCGGTCCGATAGGACCAAGTGGGTGGGGATAGTACGGTAGGACCAATGCTTGCTTCTCGCTCGTTTACATCGTCTTGCAACGCGTGAACTAAATGAGTACGCAAGTAATTCGTCAAAATATAAAAAAATGTCGAAATTATTTGTCAACACAATTCGTAACCAAAAAAAACATAAGTAAGTACGCTCAGAAACTCAGAACCAACACAATTCACAATAATAACAATCAACATAACCTCATAATTTTGATCCAGATCGAACCAAATTTAGTTCGGTACACCTGCTGGCGAATACCGAACCAAGAGCGGACCAGCTTAGTCCGCAACTGTTTACACCATTCGAACCAAAAATTTTGGTTCTGATATGGTTCGAATTTTGTACTTGGTCCGCGGACCAAGTTGTCGGTGTAAACTAGGCTAATGTCATAAATTTTTTGGCAGCGTCGTGAAAAATTCCTCAAACAGATGAGAAAAAATGGGATATTCTCCGAATATACTATCACAATAACAAAAATGCATACAGGTTGAAAACCTGTATGTTCACCTGATTTCACCAATCTTATACAGTGTGACCCATTTGTTTTGGGAACACCCTGATAAAAAGTTTATTTCTTAACCGATTTGGTTCGTTTTTTTTTTGGATTGTGGAGCTCGAAAAATTGTATATTCTTGGCAAAAAGTGACCTTCGCCATTTTGACTTCAAGGCCTACTATGTTAGTTTTTAAGAGCAAAATTTCAGGAAACCATATTAGCGATTTTTTTAGAAAAAATCTGTGTGCGCCACTGGATTCAGCATCCTTTAAAACGGGTCTATACAAATTTTCAACCGAAAATATCAAGTTGAAAAAAATTAAAAATTCGCACTTTAACAATCTTTGATTCTATCAAAACAAATAAAAATGACATAAAACTAAAAATTTGTAACTTCTACCAAACCACCATCAACTTCAATGCATTTATCATTTGTTTTGATAGAATCAAAGATTGTTAAAGTGCGAATTTTTAATTTTTTTCAACTTGATATTTTCGGTTCAAAATTTGTATAGACCCGTTTTAAAGGATGCTGAATCCAGTGGCGCACACAGATTTTTTCTAAAAAAATCGCTAATATGGTTTCCTGAAATTTTGCTCTTAAAAACTAACATAGTAGGCCTTGAAGTCAAAATGGCGAAGGTCACTTTTTGCCAAGAATATACAATTTTTCGAGCTCTACAATCCAAAAAAAAAAACGAACCAAATCGGTTAAGAAATAAACTTTTTATCAGGGTGTTCCCAAAACAAATGGGTCACACTGTATATAAATGTGAAAGTCAGTATGTTTCGTTCCCCAAGACTTTTGAACCGTAGCACAGAATTATCTGAAAATTTGCACAGTCATTAGCCTCTACCCTAAGATGGTTTGGGAAAAAAAAAACAAACAAAACAATAATAAAACATAAAAAAATAAAAAATGAAAAAAAATAAATAAAAAAGTCTTTGGAGCGTAGCACAGAATCATCTGAAAATTTGCACAGTTATCAGCCTCTACCCAAAGATGGTTTAGGGGAAAAAAATGAAAAAATAAAAATTCGTGTGTTGGTGATACGTAGGTTCTATGGGGTATACGATCAGCGGGAGGAAAAAAAAAACATTAATTGAAAAAAAATTAAAAAAATTGTTGTTATTATGTAGGTTCTATGGGGTAATACGGCCAGCGGGAGAAAAAAAAAATTAAAACATGCAAAAAATGAAAAAAAAAGTTTTTATCAAATTGCAACGTTTTCGAGGTCAATATCTTTTTATACTTCAAATTTAGGTATAGGATATGCTTCATAAGAAATGTTTAGAATTCTTAGCGCCGGTACTTTCACCTTCAAATAAGCGCTATTTGTCAAATAATTATCTGTCAGAGTAACACATCGATCAATCATTATCTGACGGATAGTTATTTGACAAATAGCGCTTATTTGAAGGTGAAAGTACCGGCGTTTAGGAGAATATAAAAATCGAATAAAAAAGTAGGCTTCTAATTTGAAATAAGAAAGTTGGTCCACGCCCAGACTTTCTGAGGCACCCTGTATATGCGAAATAAATACTTTTCAAAAATTCATTCAAAATCATTCAACTTATATGTGGGACAATTTTTTCAGAAACGTCATAAAAAAAAGATAAAGAAGGTGTCGATATACATAAAAGAAAACCCTATACAATATCGCTCATTTGCGAGAACACTAGCATAACTCTAAAAACTTCGATTTGAGATATGTGATTCGATTCAAAGATTACAAGTTATGTTATTGCGTCTTGAAGCCAAAGGAGAAAAACCTACCAAATCTACAAATCAACTTTCTCCTGTGATCAATTTTCTTATCACAATAATTTGTTTTATTTTTTGAAGGTTGATTTAAAGGTATATTTACAGTTTTGCCTATATTGCCGAACAAAAATACAAAATAGGTAACGGATTAGCACAAAATATGCCATAATTCATGTCAAAATATACATGATAGTTTTCGGATCAACCTAAAATATGAAAAAATATTCAACTAAATGAAGACGTTTATTGAAATATGTGTCATTCTTTCTGAAAAAAGCCCAACAATCACATGATGTAGTGGACACATGGGCATAACTAAAACTATGTCGCTGTACACGAATCGGGCCAGCCGAAACTTGAGATGTGTCGAGAAGCCGTAGCGCCATCTCTCGAAAACTACTGTAAATATGGATACGCCGTTGTTTTTGAAAAAAAGAGGTAGCTTTCTGAGTATGATGATACTCTTCGGTCAATATTGAAAATTGTTGAGTTGTGCCGGTATTGTCGCAAACGAGCGATATTATTATGTAGTTTAGTGGATTAAAGATATTTTCAAAATGAAAACATAATTTTCGATTTTCCTTTTAATGAAAAGGACTCTGAAAAGGATAAAATATGAGATTTATTTTTTTTAATCTGATTTGCTGCAAAATCGGCATGTTGAGATTTATTCTGAACAACTTCTTGTAAAATTCTTCGATATCTCGTCAAATTAACCCATGTTTTGACACCAAAATGAACTTCTTTTAAAATTCTTGTCCAACCGATGAACTCATGACATGTGTCAAAATTTACGTTTTGGTTATCGGACATGCACAAATTATCCGCGAATTTATTGAAAATATGAAAAATAAATGTACCGAGCTTTATGGCGGACAGTGTTACGTTACAGTGCATAAAGGAAAAGGTCCTATATAGATATTTGTGGAAAAAAAAAACAATTCGACTGTTCTTCTGAATCATCAATCATCCCAATCACCTATAATTTCATTAATCTTCAGTTTTTCGTCATAAATCTTCAAAAATGATATTTGATGACAAAGGCTCATCAAATAACATTTTTGAAGATGAAAATTTGTATTGATGTTAATGTTTCGTGTTAAAACATGGCGTCATCTGGTCGCAAAACCCTGACTTGAGGCCTGGACGCTATTTTTTACAACCATTTTGTGAGGTTAGTGCGTTAGTGGTGAGTTCATTTCTCAATTTATCCGAAGAAAACCTAGATCTGTGAATTATTTTCTAGTCCAAATTGCGCTTATCAGTGTTCCATATATAAAACAATGAGAAAGTCTGTAGTGTGTGTCCAGAAAACACAATCATTTTGTCATTTTACCAGTTAGTAGACAAAAACAAAGCTGGCATCATTGTGTTATTGTTAGTTTATGTTCTCGACAAACATTTACAGTGATTTTTTCCCATTGAAATACCTGAGGAATCCTGTATAAAATTAAGATAAAATGTAAGTTTCCTTTACAATGCTCTAGCTATCACAATGCACTAGAGCATGAACAAAAAACTAGTTAATCTAAGACAGCATGGAAGGTAGATCTGGAATAGAGTCACAGACCCACTATAGAACCGTCTAACCTTTTCAAATTTTCCAAAAAAAAATCTCTTACCTTAGCAAATCCCCTCTTGTAGATCAACTCTCTGACAGATTTCAAGTTGGGGTATCCCCAGGTAATGTAGGGCTCGCAGATTCTCAACATGTTGATGGTGGCTTTGTTCAACTTAACAAACACTCCATTGTTGATTTGCAACAATCTGAACAATTGGAGCACTTTGCGTACTTTGGGGGCTACTTTGTTGATACTGGAAAGAAAGTGGAGGCATTTAGTCTTAATTCAATGCCTTGGATAAGATAATAGTGGACGAAACAGCGACTAAAAGACGTTTATAAATAAAAAATCAGAGTACAGGGTGTTCACGTATATTTCCCTTAATATTAACCCTAGATCGTGGTTCAAATTAACAAAGTTTCAGTATTTTTTTCTGAATTATCAGAATTTGTTACCAGAAAAAACAATTGAGCATCAGAAATCAATCAATTGAGGCCTCTATTTTTTTTTTAAATTAGACACCCTGTATTTTATCCCCTAGTTCGATAGAGAATTTTTTCCTGATTTTCCTGGTCGGGGTCTTTTACGGTTGTAAAGATATTAACGTTTTTTTATACATGGAATAGTTGGCTGGTCAACACCTCTCCAATTTATTATAATTATCGCTTGTATAGAAAAACGTTAATATTTCTATAACCGTTAGAGAGAACACCCCCAACCCTCATATATTTGAAATCAGGGAAAAATTCTCTATCGAACTATAGGATAAGATACAGGCTCTCATTTAAAACAAATTAAGAAGCCTGAATTTTTTTGACTTCTTATGCACAGTTGTTTTTTCTGAACAAATACTGATAGTTCAGAAAAAGTACTACAACTTAGTTAATTTGAATCACTCTCTAGGGTCAATATTAACGAAGATAGCTATAGGCCAAGCCTGATTGTTTATATTTTACTCAATGGATATCTCAGTTAATTTTGGTTCTGCAAAGAAGTTTAAATGAGCAAATTTGCATTATTTTCATGGATATTCAGAATCCGATACTGAGAAATGCCAAAATGCATCGAAACAACATGGTATTTTTCAAATGGGAAACCCTGTATATGTTTGGCTAGATTAATAGATCTTTTTCTTCTGATTCCAAATAAACCATACATATTGGTATTTGGTTCAGCCGTTTTTATGCTATTCAAGTTCAAAGTCTCTAAAAATCTCATTAAGGGGCATTACCTTGACCTTTGTTGCTAAGATACGCTTGAGTCCAGATCAACTTAATGTAGTTCTTATGAGACTTTGAACTTGAATAGCGCAAAAACGGCTAAATCAAATACCAACATATTATGGTATATTTGGAATCAGAAGAAAAAGATCTACCAATCTAGCCAAAAATATACAGGGTTCCCTTTTGGCATTTTTTAATATCGTATCTTGAGTGTCCATGAAAAATACTGCAAATCTGCTCATTTAAACTTTTTTGTAAAACCTAAAATAACTGAGATATCTACTGAGTAAAATATAAACAATCACCCTGTACATGCAGAGGTTAAATGTCCATATTATTATAAACTGTGATAGTGTCATACGAAATGGCGATTGACAATATTTTTTAGTGGTCGAAAGATTTTTTATTTGGATAAAATCGAGAAATTATCATTTCAAGTTCACTCACTAATATCTCTAAAAAAGCTATGACATTCATGTTTCGATCAAAATGAAGTCTATTCATTGGGCTTTGTAACGTATTTATATATTGTCCTACCATATTTTGTTTTATATTTTTAAATGACGTTTGAACGGTGACGTCACAAAAAATACTCAAAAATTTCCCCAAGCGAAAAACTTTTTTAATTATTTTTTTGTCAAATTCATACATAGGCAAATCAAGAAAAAATAGAGAAGAAAAGTTTTAAAAATGAAAATGTCTTATTTTTTTATCTAAAATCAGCGTGCATCAGCATCTAACATCACTTTTAAAACCAAATCACAATCACGCTCTTCCAAGGATCCTTTCAATATCCGAAACATGTTTCATTTGTAATAAAAGTGGAACAAGAAAAAAACAAAATTTAATACAAGTTCAAACAAGTAAGGCATAGTTTACGTTGGTTAAGGGTAAAGGTTTCATATTTTTTCACCAGTATTTTGTGGAATCATAAGAAAAAAAAATCTTATAGGAAAAACCCTTACTTACCTGTTTTAACTTTTATTAAGTTTTGTTTTTTTCTTGTTAATCTTGTTCCACTTTCATTGCAAATGTTGTTCGGATATTAAAAGGAACCTTGTTTGTGACTTGGCTTTAACAGTTATTTTAGTCTTAGATGTAACAGTCATATTTTGATCATTTCTAAAACTTTAACGACAAATTACGTGATACCTGCTAAACCTGCTTTTCTTTACCGTTAAAAATATTGCGTTTGCCAAAAATTTTTAAAAATCCATACCGTAATCGTCATTTGGTTTCTCAGCACTATGAATAATCGATAACAGACCCTGCGCTATTGGATTTTGCACCACTGTCACTGACAGGTTTTTCACAAATAATACACTCCATCGATAAAAAGGTTATAAACAATAGTTTTCAAGAACAATTATATTCAATTGAAAAACTCCTATGAGCATGCAAACTACGCTAGGCAGTCAACTGCTTAGATAAGAGGCGCGGTTGCATTTAGGGTGGTGCCATTGAATTTTCAAAAGTGAAATATTTCACCCAACTATTTACATGAAAGTTTCCAACAACTAGATATAGCCCGACGTCTGTTTGTGTGTCACATGTTTATACATTGAGGGGAGAGAGGAATTCTTGCGAGTTTGCAAAACTGCAAATTTAATAAGTAGCTACCTTGTATTCAAGGTATTTTTATTCTAATTAAAAATACTCTATACTCTATGAGTGCATCTCCGGTAGTTACCAATTATATAATATGTACATTTTTAGATCACTAGTGATAATAAAACATTATCAATTAGACCCATATTTGTCCATGAACCTCAGTTACTTATGTAGGCACGATGCAACGAAATACATCTGGTAACACGACACAAATGCCTATTTGAGATCAACCAATCACAGCTGATAATCATTTTAACCAATCATAGCCTGTAGCTCCCTTGGAACACTGTTGTCGGCTTGTTCAAAATTCAGTATTTTTGAAGACCGAACAGCTGATTTATGTGAACAAAACTTATCAATAATCAGTAAATTATAACTGTCCTAAAACAGCAACGATATTGAAACAAATAAAACATTAAAACATATCCTCGTTAATATACTGGTTAATCCCTTTTGATAAAAAGTGAAAATTCTGAGTGCTTTTTGTTTGCAACAAGGCAACGTTGAACGAATTCAACGGACGAGATGTAAATAGTAAATAATAACATGTTTATTATAGTGACCAACAATTTTCCCGGAATCTAGGGTGTACGCTAGTTCTAGTGGGTTCTATGTTCTAAGGTTTCCAATATTTCAAATTAAATTCCCAATTAATGAATTTCCTGAAAATTTCGACATAAAATATCATAATTTAAACTGAAAATTTGAAAATGTCTCACAATTCGCGAAAGTTTCTCCTGCGACCCCTTCTTTGCATGATTATATTTTGAATAGATCCGTCCAACAGTGTTGGGAGTAATTTCAAAGTTGAGAATGACAAAAAATAGTAATTTTTTTCACACGCATTTTGAGAAAATGCAACAACAGTAAATACATTTATTTTATTTCATGTAAGAAATTATGTATAGGTATAATATACAATAACGAAATATATACCAGCAAGCAGAGTGATCAAATAAACTAAAATATTTCGTTTCAATAGTTGATTGAAGTTTTCAAATATGTATTCCTAGCAAAAGTCAAATTTCAAAAATTTTCTGAAAATTTCAAGTAGTTTCAAAATATACCAAAAGTGAAATTTAACCATCCCTATTTGCTTCGCAGCATGTATGTGAAATAAATTAAGGTTACAAAAAAGAACTAAAAAACACGCTTTCAAACTAAAAAGTTGAAAATACTTTTTAATCCAACAATAAAATGATTAATGAGAATATTAATGAAATAGTGATAAAAGTGTGGGGGCTTCGATATCAATAATTGTTTAATTTCTTACTAATTTCTATTTCAAAATGCAGAGTTAGCGTATAAATGTGTTACAAAGCACCCTGAGCTTTTATCACAATGATATTAATTCTCTCGTTAACCATCTTATTCTTAGATTAAAAATTATTTTCAACTTTTTAGTTCAAAAGAATCGAAGCGTGTTTTTTAGTATTTTTTTCAACCATGATTTATTTTCTTCTTATAAGTTCGACAGCGTGAATTAATTGAAATTGTCATCGGTTCTTACTTGATAAGTGTGCAAAGTTTCTAATATATCTGGGCATTTGAAATGGGTAAAAGTAAAAATCCAGATTCTGTTACAAACAAACATAAAAATAATTTAAAGCGTGTAAAAATCCATTGTGCTTTTTTTTGCCCCTTGGCAACGTTGCATCAGACGGGGAGGTTTAAGAAAAATAACAGTTCCGTACCAGATTTTCATTCACCACCTGTAGATAAATGACAGAAAAATGTCAAATATGTACTTCCATTCACGTTTGACGCCTGTTAATTGAAACTTTGAAACTATTCAAATAAAAAATCTCTCGACTTCGACCACTAAAAAATTTCGTAAATGGCCATTTCGTATGCCTACTATGACAGTTAATAATAATATAGGCATTTTATGCCTATTTCGCCCCTCTTTACTATAAAAATATTGTCTGTTTTCTTTACATTGCTATAACTTGGTAAAAATGCTACAACAAGAACAAAAAACAATTTTCTTTTGGACAGCATGGAAAGGGAATTTGTTATGTGGAACAAAATACCTGTAGAAAATGTCCAATTAAACAAAAGCAGTGATAAAAATGAAGTGAGATAATCATTATGATTGTTTTCACAAACCTAAGGCAAAATACAAAAAACTCAACTTACCCTTTAATACGAACAACAAAAGCCAATTTAGATTCAGCAGGAACATAGAAATTGCCCTTGTTTTTGGCTTGTCTGATCAGCCTGATTTCATCGCGCTCCTGCAATCTGTACTCTTTAACATACTGTTCGGCCCTCTTGAAAATGTCTTTCCTCTTCTTGATTTGATCGGATTTTCTCTTAATATCCGATTGAAGACGTTTAGCGCGGGAGGCTGCACGTCTTTTACGGTGTTTAAGTACTGATTCGGGTACTGCAGGCAGTCCCTTAACAGTTTTGGTTTTTTTGTCGACCCTAAAACAGAATTTCGGCACTTCACTAGAGGTAAACACGACATGTTTTGGTTGGGATTTTCACAAGTTTTAACGGGAAGTGTGGGATAATATTTGGATTGGGTGGACAAGGGACTATCAAGGTTTGTGAGAGACATATTGGCATGTGGTTTTGGAACTTTGTGAAGGGGATGTTTGGAGATTTTTATGAGGAACTAGAAAACTTACGTCGGCGCCATTTCACCCAACAAAAAGGAAGGATTTTTAGACAGTTGACAGTTCGTCAACGATCATACACAAATGTGTCAATGTCAGTTGTCAAGAATGTTGCACTGTTGCCAGATTGTCTTCTATGAATGAAACTTGGGAGAAAGTAAGTGTGTCGCCGGATCGACGCATGAATATAGGAGAAACGACAAATTCGGAATTGAAATTTCATATTCTGGGGTTCAGCTCTGCTTGGAAGGAGACTAATTGGTATAATCATTTTAAAAATTAAAAAATTAAATTATTAAAATAAAAAAATTAACCTAAAAGCTAATTTCCCTTACCAATAAAGAGCTTCTTCTATGGGGGATACCACAAAATGTTGAAGAAAAAAGTTGGCCAGAATGGAGAACCTGGTGAGAATGCAAAATTTTTGCCTACTTTCATAATTTGGATAGATAAGAAAAGTTCACTATTCATTGATAAATTACGCAATTCTGCAAAATATAAAAAAAATTGAAAACCAAGAAAACACAAATAAACGTTCATTATATTTAAATGTATTTCCATACTATTCTGGAATCTTGGAATGGAAAAATACAAAATATCAAATAAGCCGGAGGGTTTTGAAATTTTGCATTCTCACTCAGTTTTTCATTCTGAACAACTTTCTTCCATATCATTCTGTCGTATGTTCTATAGAAGAAGCTCTTCACTGGTGGGAGAAATAGCTTTTAGGTTAATGATTTCTAAGACATACATGATTTTTCCAAGCAGAGCTAAACCCCAGAGAATGAAATTTTAATTCATTTTTTTTTTCACTTTTTCACATCTATGCGTCGATCCGGGGACAAACTGTTGTTTATACAGGGTGTTTCATAATATATGCGCAGGACCTCGGGACTTCGGGTAGCGATAGCTCGTTCAAGAGTATGAAAAAAGTTTTTGTGAACTTTTACCCTCTAAAATGCACCATTTGCGTGTTGAAATTGAAAAAAATATATTTTTTTGCGAATATCTCCGGATAAGCTATGTTTCGTGCGAAATATATTTTTTCAAAAGTCATAATTGATGAGTGTTTTAAAGGGGTGGTGCATGGATGATCTTCTCTCGAAATTCTACGCTCCTGGAAAAAGTACTGTTTTGAGATTGAACCGCCAATGTTTTCTTCACAAAAAAAGGTACTAACAATACCTGAAAATAAGATGTCTCGCAAACCCTTAACCAGCAGAAGGACTCGATGCTCTCACAGAACCTGACGCATCTGGTAGTCCCAAAAATGACCAACGACAAAGTAATGTGAAATGTGACAAAACAGCTGTGAACGTCAAGAAACGAACAACGTATAGGCATTATTTTTAGACGGTGGTAAAGGGTACAGGCAATGTCCCCTGTCCCGAACTTGCCGGTATTTGTCCTCCAGTGCGGAATGTTGTGACCGCTGCCTAAAGGCAGAAGGTAGAAGGAAAAGGTTTTACTTTTTTTTGTATTCATTACCTTTCACTTTTCCTTGCAAGCAAATAAACCTCGCAATGAAAGGGTTCACACGCTGGTGTATCTATTTCATACAGGGTTAGGATAAATTACCAGAACGATCGATACAAGAAGTTGTGAGGCTTTTGAAAATATACATTTCTGTGATTAACTGGAATATACAGGGTCAGGCGGCATAAAGTTATGTCAGATCAAAGTTCCATTTTTTTATGGTACCACGTGTATATTGATTGATATTCCAAGTCTCACACCATTTTTGAGTAAACATTGTAATACACATTATGTTATTCCTAGATTCAGCCGATTTCGAGTTATCACGATTTATAAATGACATTTTTGTATCTTAGACATGCTCTAAACTAAAACTCATATATATATGGTTCAAGATAGAGAAAAACGGTCTGAACTTTCTAGTCTTGACTTCTCAAGAGCTTTCTAAGGACATACAAATAATTCTTGTCTAAAAATGTCAAAATGTGTTAAAAAAAGACAATTGAGAGTCCCTTTCATTCAAATTACAGCATAGCTCTTGAAAAGTTAAGTTGAGAAAGTCCAGACCATTTCTCTTAAACTTGAACCGTTTGAGTTTTAAGAATAGCATTATTTAAAAGTTGCAATAATGTCATTTATAAAACGCGATATCTCGATAACGGTTAGGAACATCAGCTGGATAACAATTTTGTTCTCAAAATTGACTGAAGAATCAAATTATCAATAAATTCACAACAGGTTCTATTTAAAAAAATGCAGCTTTGATCTGTCATATATGACTTAATGACACCCACTAAACATGTTACGTACCATAAACAATTTGTAACGTTTCATAAAAGTTTATACATTAACGTTTATTTTTTAATGTTAATGATACGTAATTCCAACGTGCAATAGATCGAAAGAAAATGTTGTTTTCCGATATCGTTAAAGTTGCGTTATATATCCGTCAACGATGAAACGTTTCTGGATAGAAACAGAAATACGTAATTTTAAAGTATATCTAGGTAGTCAAGTTTGTAACGTTATACATTTAACATTAAAAGTACGTAACAATCGTAACAGATTTTTCATGTTGTCGATTCAACATTGCAATAATGCTACTGTGAAGTGAAATCTTAACGTTATTTCAGAATCACCTTATCTTAATTTTTTTCATAATATTCTCATATAGTTTTTCACGGTGTCCATTTTTAAAAGTCTATTTCAAAAGTTTCTGATCATATTGTGTTAAGTTGGATCGATCCGATCATAGCAATAAAAAGCGCCTCTGATTTACATGATGATATAATTATTATGCTACCATCCACATTGAGTTTGTGTTCAAACTCACGCTTACACAAGGCATTCTACTGCGAGAAATAAGTAGTGATGAAAAATGTTTTCGAATTTTCAAATTCACCGCCAAAAACCGGAACAATACCGAGCGCAAGGCGCCTACATGAACTGCAGCGGATATTGATCCACAACACGACAACGACAACGGGCAAGCAAGCACCAAATTGACGCCATTGATCCGGAGCCATTGTTCTGTTCAGTTGTTGTGTTGTGTTGAGGTTTTCTCTCATTGATGCTTATTCCAAATTAGTTTTGAATGTTTTGTGCTTTGTTTTTGTGAGTTGATCCTCACGGCCAAGGGCTCCCCGTCACGTACACGTACTCAATACCCAGTTCTCAACTACTACTACAACAGTGAATAACATGCGGACAAAGAAAATGCATTTAGTGAGTGAATTTGTGAGTATCATATCATATTCAACTTTTCAATGGGTATAATCTTAAAAATTAATAATTGTCAATATATCATGTTGCATGTTGCTATCTCGGTAATTTAATCTCGATAATTCTTGACTAGTATGATATATTTGAATAAATTGAATTACTGGATATTTAATGTATGTATATTTCTGTTTATTTTTTAGTTTAATAAGCTTTGCCTTGTGGGTGGCATGAATTGGAAGAACGAGTGAAGAAGTTGTTTGACACTGTGACAGCAGTGATGGATGTACCTCACGGACCTTTATTTACTAAGTCCGTGATGTACCTATAGCATTTATCCCCATATGCACCGTAAAAATCTAATCCGGATGAAGTCTTTATCGCGATTATCTTCCATAGCACCTAATGGAAAATAATCGCGATGAAATCTTCATCCGGATTAGATTTCCACGGTGCATATGGGGGTTATAGCAATGATTTGGCTGCACTCACTCAGCTCAGAGACCGGCCAAAAAAACCACTTTGTGGATAAACACAGACGTTTAGTAAAAATCTTGAGAGGTGAGCATTGATCCATCTTCATTGGTTTGGGATATAAGAATTTTTGAACACCTTGCAGTTTTCCATTTATAATAATTGTGTAGGGTGTACATGAAATTTTGTTGCAGGTTTTTACTCAAACATTTATTTTTAGCTCGATTTTTAGCAATTCTGGGATAAATAGTTTCTGAGATCTGACACCTTGACTAACCACCCTGTACTAAGAAAGGTTTGCCAACCTTAAATCTACAATTTTTATCTGTCACTAATCACTATAATCCTTATTAAAAAAAAATAACTGTGTATTCAAAATGTACAGTGCTTTTAATTTAATTTGTCACACACTTTCAAAAGGAAATATTCATTTTTTGAGCTAAAAGGTCGAACAAAAAAAAAAAGGAACTATAGGGTTTTTCGTTAAGTTTTGTGCGATAGAGTCAAATATTTTCTAAACTGTCAAATGTCAAAATTATGGAAAAAGGTAACTTACTTTTTTTATGGGACGGATACCCTATATATCATTACATATTTGGAAAGGCATCTTCTGTTCACGAAAATATAGCACAATTGGTATAAATAAGATTAAAATTGTAATTTTCCAGAATTAAGATACACGAGTTTATTCATCTGTTTCCAATAATTGTTATGGTTGCACTCGATTTGTCAAATGTTTGAAGTAAATACTGTCCCTTCACAGTAAAAGTAGATAAAAGTAAATACTTGATTTGAGTAATTCATTAAAATGCTGTATTTACAAACCAGAAAATCTTCTATATCTTAGTGAATATTTACAAGAACTATAACAATTATTGGAAACAAAATACAACACGCCAGGAAATCATAATTTTAATTAGATCTCTATACCAAATTGACTCTAAACTATAGAATATAAAGGGCATGTGTGCTATATTTTCTTGATCAGAAGAAAGATGCCTTTCTAAAAATATGTAAATGATATTACGATGTGCTATTTTAAAAAAAATAAGTTCTGTCATTAATTTGACAGGTTAGAAAATATTTGACTCTGTAGCACAAAACTTTTGACGAAAAATACGACAAATCGTTTTTTTGTTCGACCTTTTAGCTCAATGAATGAATGTTTCACAGCCTTTTGAAAGTGTGACAAATTAAATTGAAAGCACTTCACACGGTGATCTGTAACTTGATGCACGATACAGAATTCGAGAAAATAAAATCTCCGAAACTGATTCGTTTCCGAAATGGACCTTTCTGTACACTGATGTAAGATTCCCTTATTCAATATTGAACTTACATGAGCTTAACGCAAACAAACGTGCCAGTTAATGTTAATGTAATTGTTCAGATTTTAAATCTAAATATTTAATAGATATTTCCATTGTTTACAGATCATCACAGATTACATCAAAAAAATTCATCCAACTTTCAATGACCGGGACTTTAGTTTTGCAGTTGTCGACTGGTTCGGATTTGCGAATCAGCGCAAAAAAAAAGAGTGATTATTTTGTGATTTAAAAGATATTTTTTTAAGAACTGTCTTAGTTTTTAAGAATGCTATGTTCATTTTGTTTATGTTGTTAAAAAAATGTACCTTGACTTTTATTTATATGGAGTTTCTGTTTTTTTCATTTAACTTAATTTGGTGTCGTTTTGAAAACATGTATTTTTCTATAAATTTTATAGTTTTAGTTTTTAAGAATGTTAGGTATGTTTATTTTGTTTGTGCTATTTAAAAATATGTATCAATTCTATTTTTATATGAAGTTTTAATAATGTTACTTATATGAAGTCAATACATATTTTTCACCTCTGAATGCGTTTTCATGTTTAATAGGGCATACAACGATTAAACATACATCAAATTTTTCCAGTTTGTGCATATCTGCTATCTATGCGTAATGATTTTTTTTTAGGATCCCACAACATGCAGTGACTAGGAAATGTATTGAATAACTTATTGGCCACTGAAATGTTCACACATTTGGATGGCAGATTCGTCGAATTATCGATTGACGTTATGGTACCGGATCCCTCATTTGAAGAAAGAAGTGACTAACCACTCTTCTGTAAACTTAGTGAGAAAATTCATTTTGGCCAGCCTGACAATGTTTTTTTATCTGCGAAAAATCTGGTTATCGCTGCGTTCTCTAAATAATATCAATTTTGACCAAAAGTTTTTTCTAAATTATATGTTGCAGTTTATCAAATGATTACTTGGTAAACTTGTAGAAATATTTTAGAAAAAATTCTTAGTCAGAAATGTCATAAATTTTAAATTTTCCTGATTTTGGAAAACGCCGCGATTACCAGTCTTTTCGCCAATTGAAGAATTGACAGACCAAAGTCTCAAAATGAATATTTTCAAAAAGATATACAGTGGAGTAGTAATCACTTTTTTATGAGAGATCCCGGACTATATTTATGTTTCAAAGTTGTCCCTTCTAACAACATTTCTGCAATGTCCAACAATAACATTTTCGTGTCATTACATTTCTGCTATAGGGATGCTGCGAAAATGTAGCAGCCACGTTACAAAATTGTTGCTATAACGTTAAATTAGAAACATTTCAATCCAGTTGAAAAAATGTCATATTGAAACATATCATAAATGTTGATGCAACGTAACGCAACGTTAAAATAACTAAACAATACATCGTTTTTATATTGGAGAAACGTTAGTTTTACGTTGCAATAATGTTTTTGTTTGCAACGTTACTATGATGAACGTTTATGTAGTTGGCATAAGCGGTAACAGAAACGTTATATTTATGTTATTGTTATCTTTTGAGTAACGTTACATTGTAAGTGTGTAACGTAACTTGAACGTTTAAGTTATGTTTTTATGTTTAGTGGGCACACTCTTTACATACAGGGTGTTTCATTTTTGCGAAAAAAATCGGAATGAGTCTCCTTGCTTTAAAATAAAAACAAAGCTTCCTATAAACATGTATTCGGAATTGCTTCGTTACAGAGCTATACAGGGTGTTGAAATTTTATTTTCATTTTTGTTTTTTCTAAATAATATTTGAACTAATGTTGATTTTTTTATGAAAATCGGTGATTGGGAGTTTCTTATCATGCGAAATTCGAATTTGACCTTAGTATGGCTCTAACTTGTAGAGGGCGCTACCTACACGTATTTTACCTTTTATATGAACAGCCATAACTTTTTTGAACGAACCTGTATTATATTTTCAAGTGAAAAAACAGATTTCTCTCTCATGTCTACGCAGAAAATGTATACCTATATCAGAAGTCGCTACGTGCAACCATTCTCGAGATATTCGGATTTGAAATAATTAATAGATGGGATTTTAAAATTATGGCGAAGGTAACCCTCTAGAAGTTGTAACATATTTCGCATGATTGCTTCATATTTTCAGTAAAAATAGATAAAAGTCTACTTGTGGGGGATGTTATCAACAACTCATATTCAAATATTATTTAAACAAAAACAAATTAAAAAACTGAATAAAATAAAATAAAAAATTAAACGCCCTGTATACTGTAGCTCTGTAACGAAGCATTATTTTTGAGCAGGCAAGTTCATTCTGTATTCTTAGCACTATCAATGAGACATAATGCTTGGCCATAAGTTCATTATCACATGCATAATATATTCATTATTTCAAATCCAAATATCTCGAGAATGGTTGCACGTAGCGAATTCTAACAAGTGTACATTTTCTGCGTAAAAGTGATGAAGAAATCTTTTTTTTTTTTTAGTTAAAATTACAATACACGGACGTCCAAAAAAGTTATGGCTGTTCATATCCTGAAAAATAAGTGTAGGTAGCGCCCACTACAAATTAGATTCATACTAACACCAATTTCGAATTTCGCATGATAAAAAACCCCTTAATACCTATTTTCGTTAAAACATCGACATTACTTCAAATATTATTTAACTCTGTAACGAAGCATTTCCGGACACATGTTTATGGGGAGTTTTGATGTTATTTTAAAGCGGGAAAACTCATGCCGAAATTTTTAGCAATATTATAAATTAATGCAGATATGTGGATTTTTTAAAGCCTTACAAACTTTTATAAAAGATTATTTTTTCTAACTCATGTATCTTCTAGAATAATCGACCGTTCTGGTTATTTCTCCTAACCCTGTATGAGAGTTTTGACCGGCCAAATTTGCAGAAATCAATTTGAGTTTTAATTTTTAAACTTATAGTAAAATACAAAAGTAGGTATATGGGCTTCCACTGCTTCCACAAAAGCATGTCTGCCACGGAATTACTCGTAATTTTGATCACATTTTGCTTCAACCTTGATAAAACTCGTATAATCTTTACGGTTTTGCTGTGTTCATTATATTCATCCCCAAATTGATTGTTTGTCGTTGGCACCTATTATTGCAGTCGGTTTTTTTTTGCGCTGTCCATTCAGTCTTAACTCCAAGATATCTCGTTTTTAATAGATTTCGAACTTGGAACTGTTGGTTCCAAATCTGTAGATACATCCTAGTTCCTCCGGAATCTGCCATATACCGTGAGAAGACTATTATTTGTTGGACTAGCGATAGCGCCTCCCCTGGTTTCCACATTCTCGTAGAAGAAAAAGTAGTCGGCTAGCCAACTGCAAATTCACTTTTTCGAGCCGAAAGAAGGTAATGTTAGAGAAGCTGCTCCAGACTGGGATGCATGATTTCTAAAACAAAACCCTTTAGTTTTGAATCAAAAGCTCCTTTTTATGAATAGCAAAAATTTAAAGCTTCTTCTTCCTATCAAAACCTATCTGAACCCTTTCCTTTTATTCATCTCACGAATGCAATGTGAAGTAATCATTGGTCCAATTTCTGCAACTAAAATCAAATCGTTTTTTTTTATACAGGTTGTCCGGAAATGACGATTGAATAATTTAAGGGGCGATTCTACATTGGAAAATAAGATTTTTTTTACATAAACAATGGTCCGGAAATGCATATAGTTTCCAAGATACAATTATTCAATTATTATCAATGTTCAATTTCTATTATTGTTTTATTTAAATAATAATAGTTCTGATAATTTACCAAAAATCGGTAGACAGGGTATTTTTGACATAAGAGCACCGTAAATCTCATAGATAAAATAAAAATTATTTTCTCTATGGCACATCTCTTGATATAACATGTACGCGCGTACAAGTTCGCACGTATTTATCCGTCTGTGTGTAGAATATAATATAAATATCATTTTATAATAAGACTATAATATCCGCCAAAAATATCTGTCGAAGTATAGCTTGCTGCTTGAATTTTTGTACGCGCATACAAATCGCACATACACCTCTCAAGACATTTTCGAGTGTCTGTAGGCGACTTTAGATTATTCGAACGTTATTTCCGGACAACCTGTGAACATAATATCTGATAATATGGTATTTTGACAACATTGCGAGTAGAGGTGATGACATGACGAATGAATTTTAACAACGTTGTCCTTATTTTTAGATGCAAATGTCAAGTAGCAATAGAATATAATATGAGTGTTGGATAACTTGATTCTCTATTTCAAAGTTGACTACAATTTTATAAAATAAAAAAAAAAATGAATTGTAGCTGATAATTTCAGTTTATGAAACCGATGAAACAGCACTACCTGTCTGTCCATATACTTAATTTATAAGTATATGTGTCTGTCCTTTCAGCCTGTCACCGTCACTGTCAACTGTCACAACACATGTCAATCCATCAGTTCCCTATTTTGGTATTTTCGGTAATCACATTTCGAAAATTTATATTTTAGTTTATTAAGCGAAAATGTCGACAGTAGACTTGGAACTGAAAAAGGTACAATGCTTTCTTGTTTGTGCGACTTCTTAGAGTCTTTGTTCTTTTACAGGCTTTCACAGAATTGCAGGAGAAGAAAATCGAAACTGAACAAAAGTTGCGGATATCTAGAATACAAATCGAGGCTTTGAAAAAAAGAAAACAACATGCCACTCTGACTGAAAGGTATTTTAATGATTATTTTACAGATATTCTTTTGATTTTGTCTTAGTGGAGTTGCTAGAAAGGGTTAGAAACGCATTTGAATTTTCATATGTTCACTCTTATTAGCATCACTACATCCCACCTTTTCCCACAGAGAAATCTCGTCTTTGGACTCGTCCACAAGAACTTACGAATCAATAGGAAGAATGTTCGTTTTAACACCAAAAGACACGATACAAGATAATATCAAGAAACAGGAATCGACTGCTGAAGAAAAGATCAAAACGCTCGAAACGCAAATGAATTATTTGGAAAATTCTTTGAAAGAAGCCACGAACAGTTTGAGGGAATTGGTGCAACAGAAGAAGGATACATAGATCTCTGCGTTTGATTTGCTTTGCTTGTTGATGGTATTTTTTGTTCTCACTTAGCTTTGTATACTGACTATTTAATAAAAACAAGTATCTATAGAACTAGTTGGATTTTTGTCTTATGGTAATACTAATACATGAAATGAACGTCCTCTTCCCCTTAACCGACCTACTTTGTTTCAAAAAAGTACTTCAAATATTGCATTTTTACACGCTTTATATTAGCTTCACTTGTATGTTTGTTTGTAACAGAATCTTGCTACTCGATTTTTACCCATTTCAAATGCCCAGATGTGTTCGAAACTTTGAACACTTGTCAAGAACTGACGACAATACAATAATTTCAGAGCTTAAAAAGTAAAACAGATAGGTAACTTTAATTTAACAAAATCATGGTTTTTGTTAAATTATTTGACATTTTTTGTCTATGTCATTTATCAATGCTGGCTTGTGGCCTTGTGGTGAGTGAAAACTGGTTGACGGGACTGTAATTCTTAAACCACTCGTCTGATATGCAACGTTGCCAAGATCAAGGAGCATAAAAAGCATAGTGGATTTTTACACGCTTTATATTAGCTTCACTTGTATGTAACAGAATCTTGGAACTAGATTTTCACCCACTCCAAGTGCCCAGATTGATTCGAAACTTGGCAACCTTGTGAAGAACCGATAACAATATAATAATTTCAATTGTTTCCCGCTTGCGAACTAAAAAGTAAAAAATAAATCATATTATTATATTGTGAAACGAAAACTAAAAAACACGCTTTCGAAGTAAATAGTGGAAAATAATTTTTAATTCAAGAATAAAATGAGAAAATTAATGTCATTGTTATAAAAACGTGTTATACAGTGTGGTCACTTATTGCGAGTGTGCAACATATGGGATCTTTTTTTTATTAACCTCACAACCAAAATATAACTATTGCCGAAAGTTGGTGCATCTTCGATAATCATATTAGGTGCACTTAGAATGGTTGCAAGTCAAACAGCATACAGGGTAGGTCAAAAAATATGAAAATTGTACAATAGTAAAGTACCCTTATTTAAGAAAATTCAGCAAAATGTTATGAAGAAAAGTTGTTTAGAATTAAGACTCATGCCTAAATACCAAATCTTGACCTCGTCTATAATTTTCTTTCAACATCTAATTATTTTCCAAAAAAAATGTTTCTTTTATGTTCACCCTAAACAGTCTCATTAATTATTCAAAAACAAATCGATTTCGCATAACTTGGTTCAAATATAAACATATTTGGAAAATTTACCTAGATTTTATTTTTTTTAGGGAATCACAAAATTCACTTAAAAAAAACTTTTTATGCCGTTTTTTTTTATATTCATCTTATCATTAATACTGATTAACCTTGAGAAAAAGAATGTTTGCGATATTTTAAAGTTGTGTTTAATATCGTTGCAACAAACATGAAGCTTGTGATTCCCTAAAAAAATTAAAATTTGGGTAAATTTTCTTGATATGCTTGAATTTGAACAAAGTTATGCGAAATTGATTTGTTTTTGAATAATTTATGAAAACGTTTAGGGTGAATATGAAAGAAAATTTTTTTTGTGGAAATGAATAATGTTTAAAAAAATATGAAAAAAAATTTTTCATATTTTTTGGCCTACCCTGTATGCTGTTTGACTTGCAACCATTCTAAGCGCACCAAAAATAAATATCGAACATGCACCAACTTTCGGCAATATTTATATTTTGGTTGTGCAGTTAATAGAAAAAAATCCCATATGTTGCAAACTTAGGTGACCACACTGTATATTAACTCTGCATTTTGAAATAAAGATTAGTTAGTAATTATTACTATAATAAATATCGAACCACGCTTTTATCACAATTGACATTATAATCCAGTTGAATTGTGATTTTTCCAAACAAATTATGGGGTATCATCCTGATTTTTTGGTTGGATTTGTTTTTTGATGCGCTGAATCCGAATTTGAGGTTTGCCAGCAAAATTTCGTGACAACATTGGAAAAATGCAAAGGAAGTTGAAAAAACACTTTTTTTTTGTTCTTTTGCTGTTAACTCAAAAACTATCTCATTTTTTGCGAATAACCTTCCTATTCTGAATGAAAGTACAGAACATTTTCTGCATATTTTATCTCGAGGCTTTTTTTTTCTCAAACTTACTGTTTGGGCTAAATTGTTTCTTGAAAGTTGTATTATTTCGTCTGTCGCCGAAACCCCATTTTTTCTCTCTAATTTTTTTATAGAGATTGTCAATCAGTAAATAAGTCCCAGTTCTCCGCACATGCTTTATTTAGAATAGGTATATTGTTGGGCAGGAAAAGGTCATTAAAAATCATTTCATATATGATGTTCAAGTTATCTAATAACATTCCAAATTGTATAACGAAAAAAAAAATCTACGTCAAGAAAACTTGAGAAACAATGAACCTGATGATTCATCTTACATATGTGACATCAATCATAATTTTTACATTAGCCGTTGTGTCTTGGTGGGTACCGGTTGCGGTTCTTCGAAGACGGCCTGACGTGGCACAGGTTTCTGTGATTCTGTTATCGTCAGATCTTCTTCATCAGGAATATCCCATTTTTTTTCAGCCTCCTGGTCTCTTCGTCAATGGTGTCTTTCAAGGGCACAACATTTTCACAGATCCCTTGACATGATGTGCAAATCGCAGACCAATGGAGGCCTGACTTTCTACATCCACAATAGCGTTGGCTGCCCTCAATACATTTACAAGAAATGTGTCGGGGTATCGAGTTTGGAAAGGGACCATTTCTTGATTTTTTTCTATCCCCTTCCACCTCGTAGGGGTTTCTTTGTTGCTCCTGTATTGTGGTACGACACGACAACCATTTTCCTGCACCTGAAAGTACCCTCTCATTGAATGTTGCCGTGCAGCAGCTTATCAGTTGCTAATATTGCTGTTACTTTTGTAATAGCCCAGTACAGATTTCGGTTTTTCAAAAAATAATTCCAAACAGATATTGTCAGGGTTTCTTGGGGAGTGCCTTCTGAGTATCCAACCAAAAGATCTGACTCGAACTCCTGGTACGTTTTTTCTGAAGAGGTGGTTTCATAAACATCTTTTTAGAGGAAAATGACCCGGATAAAAGTTATAGAGGACCAAGAACTCAACTTCTTTGCCTTATAACATTTTATGATAGCACTAATACTAAACGATTTACAGCGCATCAAATGACAAAAAAAGCTTTCAAGGAGTGATTTTAAAAATATTTTTTTTACAAAAAAAGTTCCTTGATGAGTTTGAGAGAATTAAAGGCTGAACAACTTTTCTTCATAGCTTTTTTCATGATCCCAAAATAATGTTTTTGACACCACCAAATAATGAAATCTAGAGAAAATTCTATGTAGTTTTATTTTAAATAGGAAGGTTTTTTTCGCATGTTGATTTGTCGAGGGTTTCATCGAGACGAGAAATCTCGTCTCGACGGCAATTTCTCATGTCGTCTCGATTATCGAGACGAGAAATTATATTATTTTTTTGTCTCGACGTTTTTCTCGAATACGATTTCTCGATGTCGATTCGAGAATCTCGAAATTTCTCGATCTCGAAAAAGAAATAAAAATTTTGAAAACAATGTATTTTACGAAAGTTTAAAATTGTTATTTTGTATGTGAAGAATGTTCAGGGCACAGAACACAGTGCGAGTGAGCACTAGCCATTTCCCGCTAGTCAAAATGATGGATGAAAGGTTGACATTTTGTCGAATTTTCTCAAAAACAGTGGAGTGATGACATTAGAACCACCCTAAAGTGGAACTGGGCTGGTCATGTAGCGAGAACAAGCGATGACCGATGGACAAAGAGAATTTTGGAGTGGAGACCCCGAATACAAGCACACAGAAACCGGGGACGGCCTCCAACAAGATGGTCCGATGACATCAAGAGAATAGTAACGAACTGGATACAGGTGGCGCAAGACAGGAGCATTTGGACGGACATGCGAGAGGCCTACGTTCAGCAGTGGACTTCAGAGGCTATTTGATGATGATGATGATGATGATGACATTAGATCATTTAACTGGTTGAAAACAATTGAGTAATGAAAAAAAAGTCACTGGTATGAGTCAAGATCAGTATATAACAGGTGGCCTCACTTTTACGGTCATGACGTCATTTATGTCCAGTGTTGCCAGATGATCCCTATCAAAATCAGTAGAACAGAAACCCGTGGATCGCCTGTTGAAACAGTAGTTCTGGCAACCTTACAAATGACACACGGTACGATGCAGACCGATGCAATCGAATGACAGGATTCAGTCTACTGCAGACGCTCGGCACCGATGACGTCATATTTTTCCCCCTCCGTCTCTTACCTCAGGGGAAGTGAGGCAACCTCTTGTATACTGATCTTGGGTATGATTAACGAGTGACATTAACCAATAGAAAGTGGATGTATAATACATCTATTATTGAATAGTCAGTTCGAAAGCGTGATTTTTAGTTTTTTTTCAACTATAATTTATTAGATTTGCGAGATTATAAGAGATGTCCCTTGAGTAGTTCAATGAAAGCTACCACGAAATTTATAATCAT
Organism: Orchestes rusci; assembly: GCA_958502075.1. NCBI lineage: Eukaryota > Metazoa > Arthropoda > Insecta > Coleoptera > Curculionidae > Orchestes > Orchestes rusci. The sequence goes on from OY293311.1 coordinate 23,169,546, forward strand.
GATGATTTATTATACAAAATGAAATTCAAACATATTTTTTTACAAACTTAACATCAACTCGAAACTAAGCTATCGCACTTTCAAATAGTAAACGTTCGGTAATGGGATCCTGGTCAACATCCATGGGTTTGTGCATCAATTTGAAAATACCCGTTCCAATTGGTGCCGGCATACCCATTATGATATTTTCGGACACTCCGCTTATTTTGTCCGTTTGTCCGTAGTAGGCAGCGTCGAACAGATGGTCGGCTGTTTTTTCAAACTGAAAATAACAAACTCAATCAAAATTTGATGAACATCAATTATACAAACATGGTGTTCCGATTATTTTAATCACGTACAGGTAAACTACTCATCATAGAGACCCAGGAAAACCAATCTGTTTTGAAATGTACCCAAGAGAAGACATTGGAAATAAATTTCAAGTTTCTATGATCGCCACAAGGGGGCGTAACGGTACTGTGAAAACAGAAAATCGACAGATTTTTCCAATTTTCCACATTGATCAATCAAAAAAAAATTTGGGAATAGATTTAGGCAGAGCCGTCTAAATTGTAATACAAACCATGAAGTAACAATTGCAACAATTTTTCCTCTATCCGGCATTTTCTGATCTTCGTTGCCTGAACTATAGATGGTTACAGATTTTGGGATATGATTGAAGCAGTTTCTGGAGGACTGGAGTTGATGATAATGTTTAAAACTGATTAACCAAAAAGCACTATCTACGTCGCCATCTTCGAAGGCCGCCATATTGTTTTTCCAAAGTGAACGAAACAAAACTCGTTTATTCTGGTTTTTCTGCAAGACATAGAAGCTGGTGCTTTGTGTGAGAAATCCAGGATGAGGCATTAATTAATTAAGTTTTCCTATTTAAATACCTATGTATTTTTCTCATCCAGTATTCCCCAAAAGGCATAGACACACACATACCATAATAAGAAACTATCTTCCATGAAAATATTGACTGTTAGATCGCGATATCTTTGGTACCTACTCACTAACCTTGATCTTGATGCAAAAAATCACTTCATTTTTCACCGTGTTTCTCAGTTTTTCAAAATACAATTTGAAGTTGAATGAAAGCTGGTTGAAAGTAGTTGAAGAGTTGCAGAGCCGTCTAGAGTGTTATAGTTGGAACTAGAAGTGAGCCTAACCTCAATCGAGACCACACGCGGTGTTGCCAAAACCATCACTTCATGGCTTGTATTACAATATAGACGGCTCTGATTTAGGACAATATTCTTTACAAAATTGCCTCCCGACACCAACTCTTCAAATAAGCAATACTCCGTGTAACCGAATGATACTTAAATTGTAGAGCCAGCCCTTAGAAAAAGGTTTTGTCCAGAGAACACCTTTTAGTCAAGACGAAGTAGTAACAGCAGTTTGTTTCAAGAGACTACTCTGTCGAGGGTATTGATCGAAGACTTCGTGGAAGCCATTCGGTGATTTCTAGACTTGATCGATATAGAGAAATTGGTAGCGAAGACTGCAATGTGGTGAGGTTAACACTCCAAAATTCAGCACGAACCGCAAGAAACATCCGGGAGTGTGATTATCCACCAGACCGTAAGACATAGACTCTAGATACATGATACTAAAACACAAAAGTTATGATCAATTGATGAACGAAATTAGAACAAATCCGCGCATGTCGTCACCGCGAGCCTAAAGTGAGGTTAGCTGTTACACATCAATAACGTAACCTAGTAACCATTTGTCTTGTTCTAGCCAAGACTAGTATACAATAGGTTGCCTCACTTTTACGGTCATGACGTCATCGTTTCCCACTGTTGCCAGATGGTCCCTATCAAAAACAGTGGAACAGAAGCTGGCAACCGTGTCTTCGATGAATTCATAATCATAACCTCACTTTACACAATGAATGGTTTTTGGTAGTTGAGAGATTTTTTGCTGTGTCGTTGATTTTTTTTATGTGGAATTATTCATTTGTGTTTTGAAAACTGTTCATAAGTGTCTTGTACTTAGATTTGTCCATCAAATATGGTGGTTTAAAGATAGTCTGTCTGTCTATAAATTTTAAAAATAGAGTTTGTTTACATGTATTCAAATCAGTTCAACTGTATACTTTACTAATTTATGTGTATTTTACGTAAATTAAGCTTTTATTATAGTTCAATACTAGGTTTCTTAGTAGAATAAGGTAGGACTAATATGAATAGATAAAAAGTTGTTGAAATCTGAGCATTGATTCATTTGAGTATACATATTATAGAAAATACTCACATTTGGAACATTATTCTCGCTTTTTTTACTAAACTATTATTCGATAATAATGGATTAAAAGATAATTTTACACCCGTACAATAAAGTTATTTGGATTTAAATGATAAAAGTAGCAACAAGCCTACATATCCATACAAACAAATCTCATCGATCGAATTATCGAATGACACATGACACGATACAATGCAGACCGATGCAATCGAATGACAAGAATGACAGGATTCAGTCTACTGCAGCCGCTCGAAACAGATGACGTCATATTTCCCCCTCCGTCTTTACGTCAGGCGAAGTGGGGCAACCTATTGTATAGTGATCTTGTGTTCTAGCAACGATTCCAAACGGTACAGAATGGTCCAGACATGGAGGTAGAAAGGGGTGGAGACGACATCACGTGACTAAAATGGGATCACTTTCGCCATCTTACCGCGATAGTTTTGTCAAAGTGTTTGTGTACATTTATAGAACGGGTTTTCTGAGTTTTGGCTGTGTTGTGAGGATTCTTTTGTGATTTTTGTGTGTTGTTACATTTCTCAATTATGGTTTCATGTACCCTGAGAAGTTGTGCAAGTAGAGACGCTATCGATAAGAAAAAATCGACTGAAATCACATTTCATAGGTTAATATAGCATAATACAGGACGGGGATATGAAATTTGTGTAGAGTTTACTAAAATGTTTATACCTATGGTTGAGATTTGTAAATGTTTAATCACATTGAATTGTAGATTCCAATATTTTTTCCCATTTACTCAGTCATATGGCTATGATCAATTTGTGTTGGACAATCATAGGTATTCACTAATGAAAAGCATTGATGCGAAGTACCTAGATATACGAGTGATTCATTTTTTAAAAAATAAATCTAGTAATCTTAAAGCTAATAGTTCTAGACATAAAAGTAATAAAACGGTCATTTTCAGTTTACCGACTATTCACTTACAGGATTAAAATAACTTCATACTGATTCTCAAGAACATCCAGAATAAGATTAATATATTCACATGCTGCGCAAATGTTTATAAACATTTAAAAACAATTATTTTTTTTTACATTTTTTCTTTGCCCTCAAACATTTATTCCAGTTTTTGCCAATTGTGTAGAAAACGTTGTGCCTTTATTTTATTTTATTGAAACAACAAGCACATTCTAGTGTCTTTAAGGATTGCAAATTTACGGGTGGAGACACGGGTGGAGAGAATTTTTTTTTAGGTTAGATTGGGCTAGTTTGGTTAGTTTGGGTTAGTTGGGTTGGTGAGTTCCACAGGAATTCGAGCGAATTTTTAGTTAGTGACATGCGCAGATGTTTTCAAGTGTTCTTAGTTTGCTGCTTTTGATGGATTTGTTTTGTTGTTTTAAATTTTTGATTTTAAATTTATTTAAAACAATGTATTCCTTTTAACCAAGTTCTGTGAATAATGAGATTATTCATGTTTTAAAGACAGGTAGGATAGTTTTTTCAATGTTTAGAAAATACCTATTCAATTATAATTTTTCTTGGTTTGAGGTGCCAAAAATGTCATCAGAGTCTTCAACTTCAAGTTCAGATGAGTCAAATTGGAGCTTTGCTTCTGATTAATTAGTTGAACTTATGGAGCTGTTCTAGCGAATAAAAATCCCATCCGTTTGCTACCTGATCCCAGGATAAACATGCGCAGTAAGACAATCCACAAAATTGGTTTCGAACGGGCAACAATAGGTGTGTTTGTTATTTCGGTGTAGGGAAGGGTAGTGCAGACTGCTGGTGTAAGTCATGGTTGTCAGTGTAAAGGAGATTCAACAAACGCATTTGTGCAGATTATGCAGATATTTTTACCTAAAAAAGAAACAAACGAAAACAAAACAAGGATGGATGATTCGAATAGAAATGTTAAAGTATTAGAGATTATATTGTCTGAAGTTTTTGACGATGATGATGATTCATTATCTTCAAGTTATAATTCTGAAGACAGCTTAACCGTAATAATTTTAAATGCACGTGACCGCAAAAGAAGCGAACTGTATAAAGACAGTTTTTTGAAACTGTAGTGCTTGGTGTCTGCCTATAAGGATATTGAATTCAAAAGAGATTTCCAAATTGGCAGAGATTTATTCAACGAATTATCTTGATATGAATTTAGTTAATACTTGGCTTGGGATCATTATCGTGATTGCTGCTAATGTTGATTTTTGAGAGTTTATGAGAAGTGTTGCGAATTCCAATACTAAGCAGGAAAGGAAATTGAATGAGAATAAAAAATATGAATCAATACAAAGCTTACTAGTTCCGCATCTTTTTGCATCTTGAGTGGATAAAAAGATTTCATATGACTGATCGGAGTCTATATCGTATAACTGTATACATTCTCTCACTATTTTCATCACCCATTTAAATTTTTTTGGTAAGATCCACACTGATTCTCTACTACAAATTTTTCTTTTTGTTTGTTTATCTTTATTATTCGTTAGGTTAAGGCATGGTTTGTTTACAAAATACACGAAATAAGCTCCCCACACCATTCTACACTACGCCTGGGATAGCGAGTGCAGTAATGGGCAACCTACCCTGATATGACAAACACTCTACCTTGTTTGCACTAACAGCATAACAAACGCCGCAGGGTAGAAAAGTGTAGTTTCGTGTGCACTAGTGGAGCATAACAAACCCACCTAATATCGTGCTAGAACAAACCTAGGCGTGAGCATAGAATAGTGAATATACAGCAAATGCCAAACAACTTTCGATCTACGTCATAATTGCCACCAAGCACGTTGTTATGAAGTTTGCTGGTGGTCAAATTTAGTCACCAGCAAATCACATAATAACTCGCTTGATGTCAATTATGACGTGAATCGAAAGTAGTTTGGCATTTGCTGTAATAATATTTTAATCAATTTTCTTTGGGCGTGAGTATGGAGGACTGTAACTAGGAGAGTAATCGAAATGCATAGAAGTGGTCCAGGTTTTAAATCGTAATTCAGCTTCAATTGTTACCTCCAGATGGCGAAGAGTCGTTAGCGATCTCATGTCAAACACAAATGTTACCTAGGTAACATAATTGGAACAACGTTACGAATACTCTTCAAAATGCAACAATTTTTATTAGCTAGGTTGCATCAAAACTCTCACTATTTGATGATAATAGGTATCATGAAAATATTTTTTGTAATATACATTATTCTGAAATGTCTAGAATTTTCATATTTTTTTGTTTTGTTGCATTGATTGATAGTGTAACTGAGTGAAGTCATATCCTTCATTGACAACAGTCATCATTGAACAAACCATGGGCTTGAAACTCGATGCTGCGACGATTCAACCTCAATTTTTTTTTATAGAGAATGCATTGCATGTGGAATGTAAAGTGGAAATTTGGAAAAAATGAATGAAAATGTGATACAAGTATCTTGACAAATTATTGATAAGCTCTAAACGTTACCATGACAATGAATAAATAAAAGCGCTACTAGCAACAGCGCCCTCGGATGAACTAACCAAAAAGAGGGACAGAATTTCAGGGGTATTCGTCTCCTAGTTATAGTCCTCCATAGGCGTGAGTTTATCTTGTTTGTTTTATTATCATGGTAACCCAGTTAAATAGGCATTGACTATAAAAAAAAACCGAGCATAAGCAACCGGTTCATTCATAAATTCCTATGTTTTGCGATCCAAAACACATTTAAAAGAGCTCACGGGTGGGACAAGGACCTTATTCCATCTCTTTTTACATACATGGTCAAAGCAACAGCGCGAGGATAGAATGGGCGGAACGAGGCGAATCGATAAATGATGGTCATGAGCGGAGTTCGGGGAGTTTGGCATGTTTCAAATTATTTGATTTTTTTGATTCATTGTTTTTATCATTAATGAGAGTTAAAGGGTTGATTTGATGAAAAAATGTATGACATCCCACACAAGTTTTTGGTTATAAGTAAATATGAAGTAATTGGTTATTGCGATATTTGTTAGAGAAAGCATATGAAAACTAAGTATGTTAGTAAGTAGGTAACTACATACCTATAATATTGTATATGTCACAGTAAAACCTGGTAATCAGTAAAAGCTAACTGTTACTAGGAAAAGTGAGCTTTTCCTGATTTGGAAACATTTAGCTAGTGAAAGTTGAATTCGATCGACTTCATCATACTTTTACTAGTAATTGTTAGCATTCACGTAACTTTTCTAGTGAAAGCTGTTAAACTGAAAATTATTATCGTCATTATAAATATCCTTTTTGGTCCGAGTTGGAATTCGTCGACATATTAGACGCTCTGGAAAATACGAGAGTTATATGAATCGCAGGTGTACAATGTGAACATTGTTCAGATACCGTATTATAGAAAATACTTAAGTATTCTCAGTAGAGGTTAGTTTGGGTTAGTTTGGGTTTGGCAAAAATTTTGATGTCGCGTGAGCGACATCATTTAGTGCCCCGTGCACCTTGAGTTAGTTTAATGGCGGAAATAAGTTTTAAAGAGAACTTTTCCTAACTGCTTTCAGTAAAAGTTGATTTGATAAAGTTTCTCCAACATTCACTAGTGAAAGTGTACAATATTCTTCATAATTTAACATTTCCTAACGGATCAAGTAATTGCTAGCATCAACTAGTAAAAGCTAGCTTTCACTGAATTCCTAACATTTACTGTAACATACAGGGTGTCCCAGCAAGGGTGGCCACCGGCCATATCTCAGAAACTACTGGACCTAAAAGTTCAGGAAAAAAAAAATTATCACTAAAGTGGCCACGAGAAAATGCTGGGAAATATTTATAACTTCGAAATTTTTCCGCTAGGGGGCGCAATCAAAGCTTAAATATTAAAATTCGAAATTTCTCCGGAAATTCTCAGATTGAGGTATATCTTTATCAACATGGTAGTGAAAGTGTAATTGTTCAAGTGGCTGTAACTTATAAACGACTTGTCCGATTTTGTTGCGTATAGGCTTGTTTGGAAGATAAATGTGAGTACTTTCGTATATCGTATCCAGTGATGCGTGATTGTCTCCAGAAAAGTTGCTAGAAGGCGTAATTTGAATTAAAAACTGTTATTCTCGTTTCACCTCAAAAATTTAAATTGTACGGTATAATTCTGATAACAGAATCGAAATGAAGATTAAATTTACAAGAAAAAACCTCCAAACCGCAGGTTGATATCTTTTCTCGTTTTCGAGTTATGGCCGAGAAAATAGTTTTTGACACTCGAAAAGTTGTTTGTTGTGTAGTTTTATTTAACTTTATAAATGTTCGAATTGTTCTCCATCTTGTAAAATACATTTCTCAATTCTGTGCCTACAAATAGAAACAGCTGTTTCTATTTCAATTGGTGCAATGGAATGTATAGCATTCTCAATCCGCTCAATCATATTTTCTCTTGTGGTGGGACGAGTTTTGTAAACGATGTCCTTGATTCGTCCCCACAAGTAATAGTCCAACACAGTTGAATCGGGGGATCTCGGTGGCCATGGGAACAAACTGCCCCTTCCAATCCAGCGATCTGGATAACGGTTGTTTAAAAAATCACGAACTCTCCGTGCATAATGAGCTGGGCAACCGTCATGTTGGTACCACATGGACATCCTAAGACCAATGGGAACATCTTCTAAAAGTATTTGCAAGTCATTTTCTAAAAAGTTTGAATATGATTCATCATTTAAATGGCCATCAATAATATACGGCCCAATAATTTTGTTTCCCAACACTCCGCACCAGACGTTTACACTCCACCTGTTTTGATGATCCACTTCCCGCATCCAGTGTGGGTTTTCCCGCGACCAAAAGTGCATGTTATGCAAATAAATATTTCCAGAACTAGAGAAACGGGCTTCATCGGTCCATAAAATTTGGGAGAGGAATTGAGGATGTTCGTTGCACATTTCTCGAAGCCAATAGCAATGGTCTAGTCGCCTGTTGAAATCATCTTCTGATAGAGCTTGGTGTAAGGAAAGATGGTATGGACGAAGTTTGAAGTCTCTTAAAATTCGGAGCACTGAAGAACGACTTAATCCTAGATGGTGGGAAATTTCTCTTGTGCTCAAATGCGGTGAAGCTTCCACGTAAGCGAGAATGTTTATAATATTGTCTTCATGGTTTCTTACCGGACGTCTTCTGATTGGAACTGGATTGAGCTGTACACTTCCCGTTGTTCTTAAACGTATTGCCATTCGCCGAAATACCTTTCTGCTGTAGTGCCTTCGTTCAGGATACCTTGCAGCGTATTCACGTGCCGCAATCGGAGCATTTCCAAAACATTGAAAATATACGGCGAGCATATCAAAAGCCTCGGCATTGGTGTAATACATTTTAACAGAGAATGTTAAAATGATAATTAAGAGATTGTTATGATTGCAATATCTGTTTCAATTATCTCCATGAAAACCCGCCGATGTTTTTCCACAGCTACCTAGATTTTTTTTCAACCCATCATTGCAATATTTAATATATAATTAGATTGGGATTTATGCTCATCAAAATATTTTTCATTTATTATGAGTTTTGTTCTATTGAAATAACAAATGAAAACATTAAATTTTACATAATTTGGACTAGTTATTATTATTGAAGCCAAAAAAAAAGCAGGTTGCAATAGAACTACACAACAAACAACTTTTCGAGTGTCAAAAACTCTTTTCTCGGCAATAACTCGAAAACGAAAAAAGATATCCACCTGCGTTTCAGAGGTTTTTTCTTGTAAATTTAATGTACCTTTCGATGCTCTTATCAGAATTATACCATACCATTTAAATTTTTGCGGTAAAATGAAAAACACTGTTTTTCATTCAAGTTACCCCTTCTAGCAATTTTGCTGGAGACACTCATGCACTACTGGATACGATGTTCGAAAGTACTCACATTTATCTTCTAAACAAGCCTATACGCAACAAAATCGGACAAGTCGTTAATAGGTTACAGCTACTTGAACAATTACACTTTCACTACCTTCCCCTACTCGCACGAAGATCGGTACGCCAATGAGCCTTGTACCAAAAAGACGTGAAATTGTCTAGGTTTTCTAACCATGTTGATAAAGATATACCTCAATCTGAGAATTTCCGGAGAAATTTCGAATTTTAATATTTAAGCTTTGATTGCGCCCCCTAGCGAAAAAATTTCGAAGTTATAAATATTTCCCAGCATTTTCTCGTGGCCACTTTAGTGATCATATTTTTTTTCCTGAACTTTTAGGTCCAGTAGTTTCCGAGATATGGCCGGTGGCCACCCTTGCTGGGACACCCTGTATACATTGACAAAAAACATTAAATATCTTTGAGAAAGATATGGTTTGTTCAATATCAAATTGGAGTAATTTGGGCACCAATTGTAGATTATAATACCATATTGCAATTTATAAAAAAAAATAAATAAATATAGGAGTTGTCATGGAGGATTAAAATGATACATTTGAAAATACAAATGTATACTTACTTGTGGGGTATCATAGAAGGAAATCATGGTTATGAGGGATGAAAAAAAAAAGATAATAACACTGGCAGGAAACGACTTGACAGTTTACAAACAATGAAAAAAGTTTTTCGTGGAGTTGAATTCTCGGGGGGGGGGGGTGACACTTCGGGGATAATCTTGACAAAAATACCTATCTAACGACCCCATCCATTTAAAATTCTGAGGGTACCTGTCAACCCCTGAACGGAAGTGAAAATAACAAAAGAAAAGTGTAAGAAAAAGATATATTGACTTGTCTAAGCGATTTTTGATTGATAACCGAACACCTGAGAAATCCTGGGTGGAAAGTTTTTCGTGCCCCATCTTGTATTTGATGGCTTCATTCTAACTTTTCAAAATTCAATAGTTTCAAAAATTTTATAAAAACGTAAAATTAAAAATTAACTCAGTATTTTTTCAAAAACTATTGAAATATAGAGATGTCTAAATCTAAATTACTTCAGGTACATAATATTTCAAATGACTTGTATGCAGAACATTTATAGTCAATGATGCAGAATAATATTTTTTTGATAGATTCTCGACTTTTTACTGAGGCAATTTTATGAGAATTTAATTAACTTATTATACAATGCGACCGTAAAGGTTGGAACAAATTCATACAAAAATCAGGGTTTTGTTTTGGTAAAAACGCTCGGACTCGTGGATTCTTATTTTTGACAGCGGTTTTTTTGATGATAATTTTATGTGTATCTACAGGGTGGACCAAAAATAGGTTACGACCATCAACTTCATTTTTTCAAATAGAAACCCCTATTTATTATTTTATTTTCGGATTCTGCATAAAATTTCTAGTGATATGATTTTTACTGAGGTAGGGCTAAAATTGGTTTTTATTAGGTACTAAAAATAAATCTGCCAAATTAAAAAAAAAATCGGTTCAATGATATTTGTTACATTTGTGAAGAACCGATTTAAAAAAAAATGAGTTCAACATCCTTTATCTTGAAAACAATGCACTTCCGGACTCATATGTTTATACCTATGAACTTTTTTTTCATGAAATTATATCTCACGAATACGCCTTGAATTTATTGTACGCAATAAGGAGACACCCTGTAAAATGTATACTTACTAATGTTATGAAAGAATGTCTTATTTAGGAAGTGTTTTCTCAAAAACTATTGGTTCCCTCACACTTTTTTTCGAAAATTACTAATAAAAAAGGAAAGGTACCTACTTTAATCCAGTGAGATTTGGAAATTTTTAAAATTTGTAGTTACTAGTTACATAGTGTTATGGAATCAGGTTATGTATATGAGCAAAGTTGTTATTACTTTAATTTTTGTGTTAATTTTCATTTAAAATATATTTTTCTATGTATGAAATGCGAACATTTCAAAAAATACATGATACGCCACTGAAGTAAGAAGGTAGGAGGTCCTAGAATCTATTTTAAAATCAAGATGGCAGTTTATTTACTGATGAAACGAAAAGTGCTGGTTTTTATGGTCCAATTTACCACAGACATGACCCTTTCGCACCATATTAATGTACAAATAATATCGTCAAATCACAAATAGTGTAAAAATCACACAAAAACAAGGCAAATCGAGCACTTAACACAGACAATGTGAAAGCAACATCGCATTAACTCGTCATAATCACTACCAACATGAATAAATATTTTTACGCTTGAACGTAAAATCGATACTTGGTATAAGCGAGTCGTAGATCCCAGGTACAAGAAACCTGATCTTGTTGCCACATTTTCGAGGCATTTTTGAAGGAGATGATGAGTTTTGTTCAATGAATCGTGCCTGAATGAAAAATACATATTTGGATGCCAATAATATCGTTCTTGTTGTATCTTTAACTGATGAGATTAGATGAGAGTTGATTTTATCTTGATTCTATCAGGTTTTAACTGTTGATAAATTTAGAGAGTAAAATGGAGTACCTTGTTAAAATCGGACACTTGGCAATGATGCTGGTGGAAAATATCGATGGGCAGAGCTCTGTTGAATAAACTGTGGTAGGGGTATAGAAAGAAATAGGTATAGTCTGTTCATGGCTTTCCTGCGGTTACGTCATACTTTTCCGTCTCTCTCTTACACATTGAAAAAAAAATCACGTACGTCTGGACGAGGGTATTTTGGATAAATTTGACAAATATCACATGTGGAGCGATCAATCTACGACATACTGCCAAAAGTCAAATACTGTGACGTGACCGCAGGAAAGCCATGAACAAACTGTATATTTGTTTTCTTGAAGCTTATGTATGATCGCTCTCAGAAAAGACAAGCTAGGTCTATTTTTTTTATAGTCAATGTACCTAGGTGACCTATGAATTTTGAGGTTCGTGCTCACAATGACGCCAGCGAAACCTGCGCGTGAGCATATCTTGTTTGTATCATGGACTGGATAGATGTCAGTAAAATTGACTTCTTGTGTCATACACATACAAAACCAATTTTCCTGATAAAACCCATAAAATAGAGAAATATTTTTTTAATTTGCACTAATTGTTTCTTTGTAGGTTCTACTGATGACGAACTCGCTTCCGAAACGTTTGATGTTAATAGGTTTTATCATTCACCAATAGGCTCTTTTTTAGGCAACAAATAAAGAAGAACAGGTATATGACCACTGGTGTGATTGATTTTTTAGTAAACGGTCACTTGATTTCTTATTAAGTGATTTTTCATTTAAATTTGCGTTCAAGCTAAGTGAGAGTTGTTCTGTAAGTAGCACAACGAGCTTAAATGCACCAATTTCATAAAAACTTCGCAAATCCGATCCTAGTCAAAATTCGAAAGCTCAATTTTGGGGTAGCATCCAGAACTAATATTATAACCAGAAATCATCAAAATCCATAATCAAACAAAAAAGTTATCAAGGGTCAAATTATGTTTCAACTTAATTTGGCCCACAGTGTACACTCTAGGAGGTAATGCTATACCCCAAAGTTGTGAAACAAAAAAAATCCTAAATCGTGTCGTGACGCGGCTTCAAAAAATCACTCTCAGAAGTATCTATTGACTTGAAAAACAATAAACTCATGACAAATAACGCTGCTTATAGCCCTCCATATTTTATAAGGCAGTCACCAAAGCCCATCCATATTTTATAACTCATTGTCAGCTCATCTATCACAATCTTATTATAGCCCCACTGTCAACCTGAACGTAAAACGTCAAGAAAACGATAAAGTCTGTTTTTTTTTTTAAATGCCTGACATGTGCCAAAATTGTAGGTTAAAGGTTGGCAATCTTGTATAGATTACTCGCAATACGCTAGGTTTCTGTGACGTCATGACGTCAGCTGTCAGACGGAAATATCCAAACAAACTATTTTTTATTACCTCAAAAGCTGACTTTTCACTCGGCTAATCATATACGCACTAACGGGACACACGATATATGTAATACACCCAAAAATATAGTCCAAAGTAGTCCAAATTAAACACAAACACTGATTTCAAACACACACAATACAAAACCACAAGTCACAAAAGCTTGTTTGGATACCAAATTCGGCCACGACCAATCATATGGTGCCTGTGACGTTTTCAAAAACGTCGCGTATTTGAAATGGAAATGGTAGACTGGGTAAGAATTTACGGAACACCAAACTTCACCTTGACTATGATAATAATAATATGTCAAAATTTTATAAAATTTCATGCCGTATGGTAAACATTTATCTGCAGAGATAAAAGCTGCGATTAAAATGCGTATCGGGCGTTTGGAGACATATGCAAGGACCGGAATGACTGCATAGATAGATTATCAAGAACATTCAAGGTAATATTTATTGGAAAACGAGTAATATTGTTTCAATACTACTTTTTGATGTTTTTTGTCATTGATTTCGCTTTCATCCATTATAGAGCCGTGAGCCATTACTAAATCTCATTAGTTCGAATAATGTCTAGGCACTATAGAAATACATATGTTAATATTGTAGATCATAATATATATTATTCTCTAGATTCATCAGAAGACTATTTTAAAAGTTCTTGCAGAAAAGGAAACAACCGCAGAGAAAAGAAGCGTGAAAAAGGGAAGAAAAAAGAAAGGGCCATGGTTTAACCACATTTTTTTAAGAGAGGAAATTGGGAGATATATTTTTAAAAGTTTGGAAGAGGGGCTAAATTTTTGTTTGAGAGAAATACTAGGTCACGTGCGGGAAGTGGTTGATTTTGATGGATCGAGAAGTCTTCTGCACAAAATTATTAGGGATATGGGTTTAAATTTAAAAAAATAGATGGACGGAAAATTTTATGCGAAAAAAGTCATGTAAAACGTTTAAAAATAACTTTTTTGCGAAAATATTTGGAATATGAAAATTGTAGTGAAAACGTGGTTTTTATTTTTTTGGACGAGACGTGGATCTATCGGAATGGAAGTCAGATTAGAAAGTGGGTAAAAGAAGATGATCGCAGGATGACTAATATCAAAATTTGCAGCGAGGGCGAAAGGTTCACAATTTTACATGCTGGGTACAGGGGCGGGTTTCTTCCAAATTGTGGGTTACTTTTTTCTAGTAAAAATAATGACAGGGATTATCATAAGACAATTAATGGAGATATCTTTATGGATTGGGTTAAAAATAAATTGGTTCCGGATCTGGGCAAAATTGAAGAGAAATGTGTCGTTGTGATGGATAATGCGCCATACCACTCAGTACTTTCGGAAAAACCAGTTACAAAATTTTTAAACAAATCGACCCTTTCGGCATTTTTGGAAAAACATAAAATTAAATGCAGTCCCGATTGTACCAGAATGCAATTGTGGAATTTGGCAGAACCTTTGGCTAAAAATTCTTGTGGTAAAAAGTACGTAGTCAACGAGTTTCTTAAGTCGCAAGGCTATGAAGTTCTTCGACTGCCCCCATATCATTGTCAGTATAACCCTATTGAAATGGTATGGGCATTTTGTAAAACTTATTACAACAAGAACATTACAAATTTTAAATTAGTCGGTAGTGATAAAGTTTTACAAGTGTGGTCCGAGTCATTATCCAAATTCAGTATAGATATGTGGAATAATTGTGTTGACCATACAGAAAAATTAATTAGAGACGACTGGACAAAAGACATGGGTGTAACTAGTATTAACGAAGTACCTCCTTTAATAATATCATTTGAAGAGGATTCATCATCTGATTCTGATAATGACTATTTATCTTCTGAAGATGAGGACTGATTTTCAAATGATATTATCGAAGATGTCTTTTGAAGTCATATCCTCAATAAATTTTTAATTTCTGCCCAACTAGCACAACAATAATTTTCAACTATTGGTGATATTTTGTTTTATATCTGCTTTATTACTGCTCTTCCAATTCCATTTTGTTTTATATAAATATTGCATGTAAAATATTTAGCTCTTGAGAAAGATTTTGCTTTATAATGTGTACTCGTAAGAACATTATTGGGGCAAAAATACAAAACAGTTTTACATGGTTTTACGACAAATTTTGATATTGTTTTATAAACGTTTACACAACAGATTCTATACGATATTTTTGCTTATCGAACATAATATTTGTTTTATAATATATTTATACCGGTATCATCTGATACAAGGTCATTCTTTTGCGAACGAATGAAATTATTGTATAACATGGAAGCTATATTTTTTGTTATTTTGACTGCCCATCAGTGAGTCGATCATTTTCAAAATTGTTACAAAAAAATCATTTAACCAATGATAGAATGCTGTGGATAACTATTTAGTATTTTATAATGATTTAAGATGGATCATCTGAATCATTCTATCACAATACAGTCCAAATGAAAAAATTTCATTTGTCAAAAAACATGCGATATTTAGCTTTTTAGTTATATTGAGGACCATCAAAAAATACATTATTCTCAGTGGGTACAATTCCACAACAAAACTTCACTTTTATGGTGTTGGTTAAAACAAAAAAGCTACCCATGATATTATAATGACACAACTTTCATAAAACCTTTTTATTATAAAACTGTTTCATAGTTCATGTTTTATAATAATTATTCCGTACATTTTTATAAAACTGTCCGATGAAAGCTTTGGAAGCCATAATAAAACAAATTGAGCAAATTGCTGCACAAAAGAGCGCCCTTTTTGTGTTTATAAGCTTTGTATAAACGTTTTTAGCGACACTGTTGTTTCATAAAAATAGTTCTGCGTTAATGTTCTTAGGGCATTTATAAAAACAGATAATTGTTAGTTGAGTGGTTAACACGTTATACCGCATAGCTGTACGTCTTATCATGATTTATCATATTTTTCCTGGGAGTAGGTCGGCTAACTAAAATTACCTATATAATTATTGTTTAAATATTGTTTAATATCATAACATGGCGAATCATATTCGAGAAAGCAGACACTCTGTGGTAATATCACATGAATACGTCCCCCTCCCCACCAAGGGCCCCAGTCCACAGAGACTCGTCTTCCAGACCGCAACGAGCCGCCTGCCGTCACCAGCCAGTCCACAGAGGCTCGCTGTTCAACCATTCATACAAGGACAGTCCATAGGGGCTCGGTGGTCATTCATCCTGATCAACTCTCAATAAAGCTACCAGTCAAACACAATGGCAGACAAGAACGAGCTCGACCGCCTTGCACTAGAACAAGAAAATGTGACGATGAACGACAGCAAAAAAGACTCACAAACCAGAAAAACAGAATCCTACATCCAAAAAAATCTATGAAAACAACTGGAAAAATTATGGGATGAACGACAATTCAATCAGAAAACTAAAGGACTTCGAGCATCCCTAAAAAACCAAATCATATTTTCAACAAGTGTGTGCCAAATACGAGGCCAAATATGACGAATTCTGGACCTACTTTTTACTAACATGCCCAGAGACCGCAGCTACATCTACCACCCAATCTGATCCCACTTTCTCCAGCAGCCAACAAAAACGGATAAAAATAAAAGAGTTCAGAATGGAACAACTGAAAGACTCACTTATGCAAATACAATCAGAGTTGGAACAAAACAAAGCAGAGTATCACCAAAATACTACTTACTCCAAAATAGTGTCCATCATCTTCAATGGCAGCCTGATCAACCAAAAACCTCCATACCAAGCCACCGAGCCTATACTCAAGCAAACAGATAGCTTTGGAGAGTTGATAAAAAAAGAAAGGGACCTCAAAGATCGTCTCCATGACACGGTATGGCGTATGGCGTAGCGTTCATCAGCAGTATTACGACAATAGCCTAATGGTGATTCTAGCAGGATGTTGTGCAGTGAAACTGATCATCAGGAAAAGACAGAAGAGACGAAACCAGAAAGCGGACAAACAAGGCCAAAACGAAGACATGATGACTCTACGTTCGTCCATCAATTGTGGAGAGGCGGCAGAATGTTTAATTGCAACAATCATACATCAAATTATTCCAACTATTACATAATATCACTAAATGCATGTTTTTTACTTAGTATTATATTATATTTCAAGCGAAAAAAATAATAAAAGTTTATTGTTGTAATTGTTGGAAAACCCTAAATAAAGCATTTCGGTTCACCTGGTACACATACGATGCAGATCATTTCATTTTTCGAGTACGTTATTAGTATCAATAGTGCCAATACTTCAAAACTAAAATTGATGTATGTCAGGCATTTTAAAAAAAAAATTGACTTTACTCTGTACGTATTTCTCATTACAGTAATACACTTTATTTCTTTTGCGAGCCAAAGAGTCGAAAAAAAAATCTTTCAATCTTGGTTCTTGAAGCTCCTTATCACAGTCCGACCAATAGGAACTCGATTAGCAGTTTCCCTCATTGTTAAATAGATTCCTATTGGTTAATGAGGATATTACAAACAGTTCTTGATTGATACTCACCGAAGCTAAGTTTAAAACAGACTGTTTCATTTTGGACAATCCTTGTCTAGTAATGCCCAAAACTTCCCCGGTATGTGTCATTTGCGCAGCAAGCAACATGATATGTCGATAATCCACGCTCATACCGTGATTTTCCATCACCATTTTGATTTCTGACATGATTGTTTCTCTGAAAATAATACATCACTTAGAAAAACTTTAACATTTCAACTATTTCTTTCACCTTGCAGCTTCAATTCCAAGCGTATTAAAAACCTCGATAACATTATTAGACACAGTTCTTGTTCCATCAACACCAAAAGTAGCCATAACTTCTCTCAAATTGTTACCCTCCACACATAGTTGATACGTGGTTACGCCTTTTTTGTCCTCTCTGGCTATCACCGCCCTATTTACTGTTGGTAAGCCCTGAATATATATGAAAAGTTCAGAGTGTGTAACGGAGAGTCCGGTTCTGAATCGAGTACGCACATTCGTTACATGACAGTGTCAAATATTGCAGTGAAGTTAGCAGCTGTTTACTGTGTTCTCGATTGATAGATTATTCGTCATGGCCATGGCTAACGAGAACAACAGGCCGTGGCGCGTTAAAAGACAAGCGGTCACGTAATGAACTAAGGGTTGACAGCATAGAAAAGTGAATATAATATATTATGATATAGAAGGTTAGCTCAATACACACCCCCCGGTACATTGGTTAGTTCCTTGACTACACCGCTATGGCGTACGAATCGCTATCATGTGACCTTTGGTGCCATGGTGACATCAAACAATTTTGAAATGAACCTCATTTTGACATTGTTCGTTGTCATTAGATCTCAAGTTTCTGTGTTGCTTTTTGAATTAAATTCAAAAGAATGCTTTATTGATGTGTTGTGTCATGTAAGAACTCAAATAAATGGTTCTTGTGAACATTAGGCATCCACGTATTTTTTACTTTTCAAAGGCGAATTTGGAAAATTATCCTTCGTTTAACTATTCTAAAGAGAAAAAATGCTAGATGAATCACTTTTTTGTAGAAAAAAACACTATTTTAGGCGCATTGTTTCATACGAATATTTTCCAAAAATCTCGATTTGTTCCAGTTGTGGGTCATCGAAATGGACAATTTCTGTTGTTCTCATATACTACAGTTCCTCACGTAACCACTAAAGAAGTTAAAACATTTAGTTAAGCAGGAAAAATAAATTTTAAAAATTTGATTCACGGAACATCCCGGCGAACTCGATATTATCAATAACAACTGTCAAGATTGTCAAGACACTAGACACTACTCACTAAATAACGACCGAGAGTGAAAAATACGCGCTGTTGCCAAGTTTTCCTTTTTCATTTATTTTGCTTTTTCGTTTTCGCGACATTTTATTGATGTATATTAAGATGTCCATCATGCCGCCATATCTAAAATATCGTTTAGAAAGTATTAGTAGCTCCTGCCCGAGTAAAACGGTATATTAAAATATACAAACAAAAACGATTGCAACCATTGTTTTCAAGAAGTTTGGGTAACTTTGGCAACATTGCCTGTTTGTTCTATAATATGTAGCTTTTATGAGTTGTAACAATGTGACAAAGCTGTCATTCAAGGGAGTTTTTCTCACTGAATCCTGATATAGTTATTTACCTATCAAGTGTGGAAAGTGATACTTTACCGCACGCGACGGCAGTGACCGACCGACGCGAAGCGGAGTTCGGTCACAACGTCAAGGGCGGTAAAGACACTTTCCACATGTGTTAGGTACAAAATTTTACCTTTGAGTAGAAATTTCACATTTTCTTCAACATGGAAATCTGCCTCTCCATAATTTTGTCATAGTAACCACCAAAGAAATGTCATTCATATTCAGTATGACACGATGGTTACCTAGAGACATTGGTGGTTACTATAGCAAAACAATTATTTGCGTGCTGTAATAGTTATTTACCTAACAAGTGCGGAAAGTGGTATTTTTCCGCACGCGACGGCGGTTGCACGAACGACGCGGAGCGGAGTTCGGACAAGCCGTTAAGGGCGGAAAAGACATTTTCCGCAAGAGTTAGGTACAATGTTTTTCCTACGAGTGGTTTTGACCATCTTATTTATAAAAAAAAAGAAGTTTTTGATACGCAAAAATCTTTTTACAATACCTCAGAATGCCACATGAGGTAGAATAGTAAAATAAATCATTTAATTGGTCCTAAACATGTCCATTCTTGAAAATACAAAAATCGTGCGGAAAAGTAACTTTTCAGCACTAGTGCGGAAAAGTTACTTTTCCGCACGATTTTTGTATGGACGGAGAAATAATGAAAACTTGATAAAATTTGAATTCTTGGATCCTGCATCAGTTATCAAAGAAGTACGTAATTTTAAAACTTCGATCCATTTCTCAGTTTACCTGTTCTGGCGATTATTTCTAAAAAATTGTTGAGTATGCTTTTTTTCACATTCGAGTGTTTTTGTCCATCTTATTTGAAGTTACAAAAATCATTTAATTAGTCATAAATATCTTTAGGAAAAGTACTTTACCACATTCCGTGCGGAAAAGTAACTTTACCACACGCAATGCTGTAAAGTTTTACTTGCCACACGCAAATGCGTGCTGTAAAGTACACTTTCACGCACGCGAGTAGGTAAAAATTTTATTTTGTTATGGGATTATTTTTTTTGTTAAAAGCTGTTCATCCAGCATTTTTCTTAGTTGAAATTGTTCTATAAACCCAAAACTATGCTCAAAAATTGAAAAAAATCATTAATGTGTGGATGCCTAATCTTTACAAGACCCCAAATAAATGTTGCACCATGCTTAGATTTCCATACTTTGATGAATCGGTAAGTATTTTTTTTTATTCGTAACCTCAACCTCCGCTTGTTCTGGACGCTGCTTCACAGATATAATATACCTGCTACACGTTTTCTTTCTTTTTATTACTCACTTAACTTCATCTACTCGGTTTATATCCTTCTCTTTTAGTTAAAATATCAATAATAATTATTATTATGATATGTTAGGTATTTTATGAATCTTTCGAATGGCATTTTCGCATTTCAAATAATATTATTTGGTAAAAAATTACATTTTACAGATATTTTGTATCTGGATTTCACGAATTTGAAACAGGACACTGCAGCAGCTCAATCCTGTTTATACGAATTCCAGAATATGTGAACATCATTTTGCATCATTTTGTATGGACGAACGATTCCCGAAAGTACCGCTGAAACCAGGAAGTTTACCAACTATTAGATTGCCTGGTAAGTTTCGAAGATGAATAATTTTTCTCTATGCGCATGAAAATCATTTAAATCATGGCATAGTTGCGCATTCTGGTACACAATAAAATGCCGTTTAGAAATTTAAAAAATTCCTAATACAATGAAATTATTATGATCTAAACGTGCTTCTCTTCAATGTTATACCTCACAAGTTAATTATAATAACCGAGATAATTACATTATAATATATTCTATAATCAATACAAAAATATAGCAACGACGTTGACCTTCATTTTTTCCTTTGAAAAAAAAATAGGTGATGTATCTGAAAATGTTGTTGTTTGATTCGTCTTTCCATCTTTCAAAATAAATAAGTTACCTACATCCAATCCAAATGGTATCAAGACAAAATGACCACACTATACCTACAGGATGAACCAAAAATAAGTAATGACCATCAAATTCATTTTTCAAATTGAAACCCCCATTTTTTATTTCATTTTCGACTTCTACATCAAATGTTAAGTAGTTTTCATGTATCATATCCCTAAACCCAACAGTTATCGAGAAATTTACGATTGATAAAAAAATGGACTGTGTTTCTGAACAATCATACATTTTTTGATTACTGTTGAGGTGAGGTTAAGGACATGGTACATGCAACTTACTTAGAATTTGATGTGGAATTCGAAAATGAAGTGAAAAATGGGGGTTTCTGATTGAAAAAAAATGAAGTTGACTATTTATGATAAAAAACCGCATTCAAAAATAATGATCGATATTTCCGAGCGTTTTCCCACCTAACCAATCCCTGAATTTTGAATGAATTTATTTCAACCTACGCGCACTCACTGTATAAAGTCTATTCTCTGAGAGTATTAATATACGCAATTTTGTCTGTAATATGATTTTCAAAGTCCTTGCGGACCCATGGTTATATGAACTTTTATGTTTATTTTCGGGACCTGTATGCGTACAGGGTGATTAACCATATATTGACCCCCCCTTTAACTCATTTTTAGCAAGGTGTACAAAAAAAAGTTTAATACAAAAGTTGTTTGGTTTATGCTAAATTTTTCAAATTGAGCAATATCATGTATACAGGGTGTCCCAGAAGTTGTCCGCAGCACCCAACTTTGAAATTTTAAATGGGACGCCCTGTAATTTATCTCGTTTTTGAATCCAAACTCAAATCAATAAAAGGTGAATCTATATTATCTTTTGCCGTTTTCGAGATAAAGACTGTTTTTGTGAAAAATACAAAATTCACTATATTTTGACTCCCCTTTGACACATTTTATACAAAGAGTACAAAAAAAAGTTGTGTGCAAAAGTAGTTTGGTTTATACTAAATCTTTTAATTTTAGCAGTATCGTTTAAACGGGGTGTCCCAAAAGCTGACCACAGCATCCAACTTTAAATTTTACATTGGACATCCTGTATTTCATTTTATTTTCAGATTCTAAGTTAAATCTGTGAAAGATAGATCTATCTTATATTCGGCCGTTTTTGAGATAAAAGCTGTTGAATTTTACCTTATTTTTAGTGCTACAAAACATAATAAAGTGTGAGCCTTTTGAAAATGGAAAGTAGTTTTTTTTTAACTATACTAGAATCCTCTTTTAACTTTTATGAGGCAGACTAATGCCTCAAAGCAATCTTTATTCAATATGGTTATCAAGAAACAAATCCTGAATTTCGGATTTTTCACAAAATTGATCAGAATTTATCTAGAAAGTGGCAAAAGATATGATAGATTCATTTTATATAGATTTGACTCAGAATTTAACGTATAATCTGCAAATAAATTAAAATACAGGCTGTCTTATTTAAAATTTTAAAGTCGGGTGTTGCTTTTGGGACATCCTGT
Source organism: Orchestes rusci (assembly GCA_958502075.1). Taxonomy (NCBI): domain Eukaryota; kingdom Metazoa; phylum Arthropoda; class Insecta; order Coleoptera; family Curculionidae; genus Orchestes; species Orchestes rusci. Next base: position 23,192,099 of record OY293311.1, read on the forward strand.
ATAAATAATATGTCCCGACTTGAACAATTCAGTATAAACTTTTGTATAACACTTCTTTTTCTACACCTTGTGTAAAATGAGTTAAAGGGGGGTCAAAATATTGTATTTTCCACAATATTTAACAGCTTTTATCTCGAAAGTGACAAGAGATAAGATAAATATACCTCCTACACATATGACTTAGAATTTAGCGTAGAATCTAAAAATGAAATAAAATACAGGGTGTTTCATTTAAAATTTCAAAGTTGGGTGCTGTGGACAGCTTTTGGGACCCTTGTATAAATGATACTGCTTAATTAAAAATTTAGTATAAACCAAACAACTTTTGTCCACAACTTTTTTCTATACACCTTGTATGGAATGAGTTAGAGGAGGGGGCAATACATAGTGAATCACCCTGTACCTGAAGTATTGATATTTCCTCCTGAATCACTCTGTATTATACAGAACTTGAAACTTGAATAACTTCATCATATTTGAACGAAATGAAAAAATGCGTATCGAATTTTTCACGATTTTCTACAGTTTGTGATAAAGAATAATCATTTCATGCAACTTCCCAATACCAGTGGCCAATTGCAGTTTTTTTGTGATGAGTTCTTACAAACATCTTTGACTGGCTCGAAAAAGGTTTGGAAAAAAATCGGATTCATTATTAGGATCTCAAAGATCCTTTTGCCGATTTTGTTGAATTTTGACAGAGTTTTTCATTTGTAACAAGACGTTTAATTAGCAACAACTAGATGGTGGTAATGAGTTCCAGTGACGTCCAGAAGAACAGTCTCACGAATAAAATTGAGAAAAAAATGTGCGCCACTGGCTTTCCCTGAAAATGTTCTTTTTTTTTTAATAGATGAGCTGAAAATACAACTTTTTTGTCTCTCGATATTTTTTCATATCTTTCTTCGTTTTCAAGGAAACAAATCAAAACCACTTTATTGCACGTCAAAAAATTGTTAAAATAAAGTGGTTTTTTAATTTTTTTTCCGAGAACTAAGAAAGGTACGAAAAAATATGAAGAGACAGAAACGTTGAATTTTTAGCTGCTCAACGTAAAAAATAAAAATTTTTAGAAAATGTCGGTGGCGCACTTTCATTTTTATTCGTCACGGAAACTCCACTGGAATTCATAATTATCATCTGGTTGGTGCTATTTGAGCGTATTGTTAAGATAAAAAACTGTACTAAAATTTAACAAACTCGGCAAAAGGAACTTTGACTTATTAATAATAAATCCGATTACTGAAACACCCTGTATCTCGAAAGCCAGACTATTTCGAACACATTCATTTTTTTAGATAGAGCAGCTACAAAAATACACCTTTTTTCTTTCGTGATATTTTTGCATATCCTTTTTCGTTTTCGATGAAAAGAATCAAAACCACTTTATTCTTTATTGCATGTCGGAAAGTTGTTGAGATAAAGTGGTTTTTATTTTTTTCCCTAAAACGAAAAAATATGAAGAGACAGAAAAGTTGTATTGTTAGCTGCTCTATCTATCAAAAAATAAAAAATTTCAGAAAAAGCCAGTGGCGCACTTTTTTGTCATTTTTATTCGTGAAACTGTACACTCTTGACGCCACTGGAGTTCATAATTACCATCTGATTGGTGCTAATTGAGCGTATTGTTACAATAAAAAACTCTACCAAAATTCAACAAAATCGGCAGAAGGAACTTTAGAATATTAATTTAGTGATAAATCCGATTTCTGAAAAACCCCGTATCTCGAAAGCCAGACTATTTCGGACACATTCCTTTTTTGAGATACAACAGTTACAAATACAACTTTTTTGTTTGTTGATATTTTCCCATATCTTTCTTCGTTTTCGATGAAAAAAATCAACATCACTTTATTACATGTCGAAAAATTGTTAAAATACAGTGGTTTTAATTTTTTTTCTCTCGAAAACGAAGAAGATACGAAAAAATATCAAGAGACAAAAAAGTTGTATTTTCATTCGCTTCATCTGAAAAAAAAATTTCAGAAAGTCAGTGGCGCACATTTTTCGCCAATATTATCCGTGAATCTGCCTCTCGGGACGCCACTGGAATTCATAATTGTTGTAAATAACTGTTTAATTATTAACAATAAGCAACGATAAAGCGCACTTGTTTATATTTACACCGGTTCAACCTAGATCAAGTTTTTTGTCGGGATAGTTTCTCGTATCGTGGAGACACGATGTTCCATTTAGAATATTATATTTTAAGTCAGTCTTTGTCGAGTCTTTTGCTGGCCGGTTTCGGAGTATTTTGCTTTCGCTGATCGAATCAAGTCTTTATTTTATGCCGAGATAACATTCGCTACATACAGGGTGTTTATGAATTGAATGCCGATACTTAAGGGTGATAATCCTTGGATGATTTCAAGACAAAAAGTTCATTTGGACGAAAGAGCATAGATTTTAAGATACAGGGTGATGAAATTTAAAAAAAAAATCTTTTTTATCATCACTTTGATACTATTCCAGATATCTTTTTGAAATTTGGTACACGTCTTTTATGCATCAAAATGCATGGGAATGTTAGAGAGGGCGCCACTGATTTAAAAATATTGGATGACACAGCAGGGTGTCAATGCAATTAAGTAGATTTTATTTTTTTAAGCGAAACCCATGCGCCGGACGGAAAAAAATCAAGAGAACAAATTGGCTCAGAAATAAATAGAGATTTTAAAAATAATTTTTATTTTGGAAGAAAGCAGTGGCGTACAAGTTTTTTCTCCAAAAATATTGAGTGCAAAGCCCGTACGGACGCCACTGGTAAAAATAATGAAATTGTTTGTACATCACAAAATGCATATTGAAGCCTAGAAGACGTGTACCAAATTTCATAAAGATATCTGGAATAGTATCAAAGTAGTTATGAAAAAATCATTTATTTTTTATTATTTCAACACCCTGTATCTTAAAAATTAAGGTCTTGCGGACCTATGTTCATATGAACTTTTTGTCTTAAAATCATCCAAGGATTATCACCCTCAAGTATCGGCATTCAATTAATAAACACCCTGTATAGTGAATCACCCTGTACCAAGTATTGACATTTCCTCCTGGATCACTCTGTATTATACAGAACTTAAAATTTGAATAACTTCATCATATTTGAACGAAATGAAAAAATGCGTATCGAATTTTTCACGATTTTCTACAGTTTGTGATAAAGAATAATCATTTCATTCAACTTCCCAATACCAGTGGCCAATTGCAGTTTTTTTGAGTTGAGTTCTTACCAACATCTTTGACTGGCTCGAAAAAGGTTTGGAAAAAAATCGGATTCATTATTAGGATCTCAAAGATCCTTTTGCCGATTTTGTTGAATTTTGACAGAGTTTTTTTATTGTAACAAGACGTTTATTTAGCAAAAACTAGATGGTGGTAATGAGTTCCAGTGACGTCCAGGAGAACAGTCTCACGAATAAAATTGAGAAAAAAATGTGCGCCACTGGCTTTCCCTGAGAATGTTATTTTTTTTTAATAGATGAGCTGAAAATACAACTTTTTTGTCTCTAGATATTTTTTCGTATCATTCTTCGTTTTCGAGGAAACAAATCAAAACCACTTTATTGCACGTCGAAAAATTGTTAAAATAAAGTGATTTTTATTTTTTTTTCTCGAAAAGGAAGAAGATACGAAAAAATATCAAAAGACAAAAAAGTTGTATTTTCATTTGCTTCATCTGAAAAAAAGATGACATTTTCAGAAAAACAGTGGCGCACATTTTTCGCCAATATTATTCGTGAATCTGCCTCTCGGGACGCCACTGGAATTCATAATTGGGGTATTGGTATTGGTTTTGGTGGGGGGGCAAACCACTGCCCGGCGAGTAGGCCTTAAGACCCTTTTCGCCAACCCCAGGACCAATGCAGTTCTAACTAAGTTGATGATGGAGAACATCACCTAGTTATATATTGAACTAGCAGGACCAATTAACTTAGGCTAACTATTAAGCTTTTTGACAGTCAGTAATTAATAATACTGCAGTCTACTTAGTAGCGTTAGCCAGTGAGAGTGCCACTGAATACAGAACAGAAAATAATTTCTGCTCACCGCGGGGATCGAAACCACATCAATCAGAACTAACGGTCTCTCAAGCCGGCGTGTTACACGCTCGGCCACCGTAGCCCCCATAATTGTGGTAAATAACTGTTTAATTAATAACAATGAGCAACGATAAGCGCACTTGTTTATATTTACACCGGTCCAGCCTAAATCAAGTTTTTTGTCGGGATAGTTTTTCGTATCGAGGAAACACGATGTTCCATATAGAATACTATATTTTGAGTCAGTCTTTTGCTGGCCGGTTTCGGAGTATTTCGCTTTCGCTGATCGAATGAGGTATTTGTTTTATGCCGAGTTTTGATCACATTCGCTACATGTATCACAATACACACTTCAAGTTTCAATAATAATAAATATCTAGTTAGTGCTGACTGTGCGTGTTCTAACAATGAAAAACTGCCAAAATTCAACAAAATCGCAAAAGGATCTTTGAGAAATTGATAATAAATTTGATATTTTTCCAAGCCTTTAACACCCTGTATCAAAAAACCAGGCTATCAAGGACACATGTTTATTAAACCTTGTCTACCTATCATTAAGTAACACCTGATGTAGGTATTACCACCTATTGTATTGTATTGGATATGCATATCACCAAATTTTATCAATACAAATAAGTATTATCAGTTGAAAAGTGCGTATTTTTTGCTTTAAACATCATACATGTTAAAATCACGTGACAATCGGAGGGTTAGTCTGTAGTTCTCATTAGTTTGTAGTTCGAGCAAGTGCGACGGGTCGTATAAACAAAAATAATGAATACGTGCAGTGGAAATAAATAGATATTGTGAATATAAATAGGAGTTTTCATCAAAAAAACGACTTACCTTTACAACCACATTGGGGATTTGATCCTTTAGCTCGCCCAAAGCAAAGTTCAGTCTTCTAGAATGAGTGCTTCTATTGGCGTGCACTGTAATTATTGTATCGCTCTCAACGCAAACGTCTGCGAGTTTCAGTTTCAATTTTGGTGCTGTACAAATACTACAAAACATAAAATATTTTTTTTAATTATACACAGCTATGCAATATTGATTATTTTACCTATAACGGATGGTTTCCGCATTCACTTCCAGTTTCAACAGCTTGATTCTCTCGTAATCTAGTTGAATAATCAAAAATGCGTCGTTTTCGCTGTAAACTTCATCGATGAAAGAAGTAATCTGGAAGTTTTAAAACTTTTGATGGTATAGCTTCATAAGATCTTCAATTACCTCTCCTAGTGTTGTTCTCTCAATTCTTCCTTTGACTTCACGGGCAAACCATTGATCTGTATTATTTATCAGGTTAGCGTTGATAATTGGTGTACTGATGGTTTTAGTAGCATTGATGATTTCTTTGATTCTGGAAAATATAAAACACTACAAATCCAACAATATCAGATATCTGAAAATTGTAGGAGTGAATTAATGTGAGCATGATAGCAGTGACAGATAATACAGTGTGTCTAAGATAAGAATGTCTATCATGGGGATCTTGGAATGCTCAAGAGATACGGAATTGGTTAAATTAGAGAAACATTGCGCATTTTCAAGACTAAAAATTTGCCGTTTAGAAAGTTTAAACATTCCGAATAGTCGCGGTGGTATGCCTTAAAAACCAAAATTTGGCGATTTGGTTTTTATTCCGTTCTGGCGTTACTTACAGAGATATGGAAAAACAAAAGACATTTTCTCAAGGTCAATTTTTAAGCTCTACAGAACAGCGTTAACAGATTTAACGTACGGACAAACCTTCATCAACTTCACTTTTTTATACGGCGCGTAAAAAAAGTATACCCTGTAGTAAATAGCATATTTTATTACGAATACGATGTATGACACAATAATAATATGATTCTGCATTATTTAAATTGGAAAAATAGGTTTTTATAAAATAACGTATGATTTGGTGTAGTAGGCGATGAAATAATGGCGCTGAGAAAATGTCAAAATAATTTTATTGCCACATTATTGACAGTGTTGTTGAACTTTGCTCTTGCCTCTTGTTGCTACAGTTTTTTTTCTGTTGCAAAATGGAATATTTCGAAACATGAGTAATAATAGCCTACTACACCATACTCATCGCCATCATTTCACCGCCTTCGGAATTTAGAAAAAAAAACATGTTTTCCAGTTTAAATATTGCAGAAGCATATTGTGTCTTTCATCGTTGAATCCGTAATAAAATATGCTGTTACGAGGTATTATTTTTTTCACGCGCCATACAGAGTGACCCATTTGAAAGCGGGCCACCCCCATAACATTTTTATTTATGGAGCGATTTTGACGAATTTTTTTTTGTAATTATTTTGAGAGCATATTTGGAGGCTGAAAAATCCAGAAAACATATTAGCGATTTTTTTAGAAAAAATCTGTCCAAGCCACTAGATTCGTCATATCCTAAAATGAATCTGTACCAAATTTTATGAAAAAATATTAAAAATTGACGATTAATTTTTCATGCACCAAGAAGTATTTTACATCGAAACCCTTGCGATAGCAAATCTACCAGAAAAAAAAAATATAAACATTTAATAGATATTCTCATGTCAAAATAAAATGAAAACAAACAAACGAGACTGACAAAAAAATGGAAAAAAAATTAGGTAGACACAGAAATAATATTTTTGAATTGAATATTTTTTCATGAAATTTGGTACAGACCTATTTCAGGGGATGAAAAATCCAGTGGCGTAGGCAGATTTTCTCTAAAAAAATCGCAAATATTATGTTCTCTGGATTTTTCAGCCTCTAAATATGCTCTAGTAAGCCTTGCTTTTTGAATAAACTGGGCGACGTATGGCCTCAAAATTCACCTTTTCCCTCTCTACATTCAAAAAAACGTCAAAATCGATCAATAAATTGAAAGGATATGAGGGTGGCCCGCTTTCAATTGGGTCACTCTGTATAAAAAACAAATTTGATGATGGTTTCTCAGAAACGAAACACCGTACGTAAGATCTCTCAACGCTGTTTTGTTGAGCTCAAAAAGTGACCACAAGAACGTGTGTTTTGTTTTTCCATATCTATTTTAAAAACGTCAGAAAAAATCTAAAACGAATTCAGCAAATTCCGGTTTTTTAGTCATATCTCCGGAACTACTCGGAATATTGAAACTTTCTAAACGGCATATTGTTAGGCTTGAAGATGCGCAACTTTTCTCTATTTTTTTTTTATGATAGAGGGACACAATGTATATTCAGAACGATTTGGTCGCAAATAACGAAAATGTTAAGAAGAACAAATATTATTTTATAATATTAATTATAATATTATGTTCCGGTGTTTTATGGATGAAGCTTGACTATTATTTTCAAAATGAATAATGGAGACCAAGTTTTTAAAACCGGTCTCCACACTCTACAGGGTGTCCCAGAAGTATTGGGAGAAATTTGAAAGAAGGTTAGTTGGAACAAAAATAAGACTAAACTGTTCTATAAAATATTTTCCTTTCGGAATAATTCATACTTAGAAGATGCATCATGGAGAAGGTTTTTTCGTGATAGCTCCGGATCGGTGAAATCAATTTCAATGAAACTTGGACAGTATACGCAGTACCTGAGGATTAATATTTTGAGACTATAGCGGTATTTCAATATCATCTTGGAAGCCTGGGGTCGATCACCACTATCGTAAAATGCAAAGGCTTGTTCGTACTTTCGGAACGCGAGAGACAAAACATGTCAGTGTAAATCGAAAACCTTTGTTTTGAGTGCGTTCTTTGCGTGGTTCGTGGCATTTTAGAATTTCTAAAATGTTTTGAGTGTCTTTATGCAAAATGGAGAAGATATTACAGTACGCAGAAGGTTGAAAGTTTACTTTTGTATGACTGTATATACAGTGTGTAACCGAGTTACAACTTGGTTATACTTTTACTACCGATTTTTCAATGAAATAATATCAACTAGAGAGTTTTGACACTGTACCAAATCTGATAAAAACATTCCAAGTGGTTTAAAAGTTATCAAAGAAAAACCTTTTTTTTATAACTTTTTTATCGAAAACGAAAGCCCGCGGAAAATTTTCGTTGAGGAAAAATCTATTTCTTTTTTGTTAACGAATCTATAATTTCACGTTGTAACACTCACTCTGTGACACCCTGTATAAATTTGAAGGATAAAAAGAAAAAAGGATATGAGTGAAAAAACTGATGGATGATCGTAACAAATGGTCACATGCCACTATCAAATGAACTACGACAGCATTTTCCAAGCGATGAATTCTTGTTATTTCCATTTAGATAATATTGTTATATTTTATCATTTATCTGATCATATGGCTCTCCGATTCAGGACACTCAAATCACACGCGAAAGAACTTAACAAAAAATAAACGAGACTTTTCAGCCGCAAGAACGGATTCTAACAATGCAAAAATGAGAGGGGTGTTTTCGCGCGTTTCAAAATTGTATTTACACTAGCATGCTTTCGCGTGTGACTATAACGCCCCGTTCCAATCTTATAGGAAAGATCGTAAGTGTAGAGGTACCTAAAAGAAAACACTGTCCAACACACATTTTAGAGCCAGGGGTATTTGAGTCAATCCAAGGTAACTATGTCGTGCTGATCACGGATATGGAGTCCATTTTGCTGGATTGGCTCCAGTTTTGGAGATAAATAGGTATAAAACAAATAATAAAAAAAATCATCATGACAATGGTGCTGATAAGCATAATCACTATGTAGTGGAGGCAATGTAATCAAAAATGATATTGAAATTCAAAAAAACTCGATGCTAACCACTTTAGTCTAAGAGCCAGCGACACTGGACCTTTCGTCATAAGGTATGTGAAAAAAAAAATTTTTCGGAAGTAGTTTGTAGGCGGGGGAATATAAAACAACCATGTCTGCCAGGCATATCCTGTGCTTTATTAATCAAAATAATTAATGAAATATTGAAAAAAAACGGAAGGTATCGTCATCGGGGATGTTGAAAATAACTATATGGCATTGTTGTTAGTAACAAGTACATCAAAAAAATATATGTCTGCCAGCCAAAAGTCTGTGCCAACCACATGTCTGCCAGGATCAAAAGGACTGTTTCATGAATGAAAGTTTCGTCATCGGGGATGTGGATGATTTTTTAAAAAAATGAAGCTTGAAGTCTTTTTAACAATAAAAAATATGCCTGCCAGGCAGTTTCCTGTGCCAACATCATGTCTGCCAGGCCTCTTCGATTTTTGTCGGTGTATGAAGGTTTTTCCGCTTTATCAGAAAAATCGTTCCAACTTACAAAGTAAACTTTATAATTTAAAATTTTCTTTTCCAATGAATAAATAAAAATGATTTATTTTTATTTTCAGGATTATTTTGATTTTTTGAATCCCTACCTTTTGAGTTTTTATATCTCGTGGACTAAAATCATCTTCGGTCACAAACGATTTTCCATTTTTAGCAAAATTATTCAAGTTTTTATCAAAGATTTTGGGAAGTAGTAGGTATTCAACTGAAACATCTGATGTGGAGGTATAAAAGTCAAAAGATGCAAGTGGTTGAATGCGGTTTTCCAAATTTTTATTATTTTTCAAAACTTCTATTAATTCAAATTTTTTTCGGTAGGTCCGGAATTAAGGTTTTGACTAAATTTGGAGCAAGTTTTTTATTTATCATTTCACGTAAGGCCAAAAAATGACAGTTTGCTCTTGTTCAATTTTATGTTTTAACATTTTTGAGACGCCCTGTATAATGGAAATCAATTTTCTCATCGTTGCTCCTATTTTTTCAGCAAGCAGACTTTTTGTCGTTTTCTTCAATTTTTTGTTCATTTCACCTCTTGTTAACCACATCCGCGGACATAAAGTATGTATTGTATAATGTTTGTTGTATGTACAATATATTGACATAATAATATGTCAAAAATGTCTAATTTCTCGAAATTCGCCCAACTATGAATCCAGCTTTATTATGGAGTATTTTTTTTTCATGGTTATGACGTAGTCTATACATATATTATGTAGATATTGATTATTTTACTAAATAAAAGCTTTCCGCAAATCAAATGTTTCAGTTGAATACCCACTTCTTCCCAAAATATTTGATTTGACCAAAACTTGAATAATTTTGCTAAAAATGGAATAATTTTTGTGACCAAAGATGATCTTAGTCCACGAGATATAAAAACTAAAAAGGTAGGGATTCAAAAAATCAAAATAATCCTGAAAATAAAAATAAATCATTCATTTATTCATTGGAAAAAAAAAATCAAATTTTAAAGTTTATCATGTAAGTTGGAACGATTTTTCTGATAAAGCGGAAAAACCTTCATACACGGACAAAAATCGAAGAGGCCTGGCAGACATGATGTTGGCACAGGAAACTGCCTGGCAGACATATTTTTTATTGTGCAAGAGACTTCAAGCTTCATTTAAATAAAAAATCATCCACATTCCCGATGACGAAACTTCATAAAACAGCCCTTTTGATCCTGGCAGACATGTGTTTGGCACAGACTTTTGGCTGGCAGACATATATTTGTTTGATGTACTCGTTACTAACAACAATGCCATATAGTTATTTTCAACATCCTCAATGACGAAACTTTCCGTTGTTTTTTAATATTTCATTAATTAATTTAATTGATAAAGCACAGGATATGCCTGGCAGACATGGTTGTATTTTGTATTATATTGCCGTCCCTACAAACTACTTCCTGAAACTTTTTTTTTTCACATAACTTATGCCGAGAGGTCCAGTGTCGTTGGCTCTCATACTACTTGTACAACTGATGTACTGAACTAACGTTGTCTACAAGTGGACAAATCGATAAAACCAATCACAGGCACACGAAAAAGAAGTAAACAGGACTGGAATAGACAAAAATAGTGAAGTTTTGGCATACATTATTATAAAATTCTGTCAGATCGCGTTCAAAACCTTTTAGAAATGAACATAACCTCAATTGTTTAAGTGGTTTTTGTCATGGTTTGAGAGAAAAAAAATGTTCATTTTAATTAGTAGAATCTAAATTTTAAACAATACCAAAGATTTGTATTCAAAATTTAATTTTTAGTTATCAAAACCTAAAAATAAAACGACATTACCTTGGTACTCCCTGAGTAATATTCATACTAGCAACACCAGCAAAATGGAAAGTTTTCAACGTCATCTGCGTGCCCGGCTCTCCAATACTCTGTGCAGCCAAAGCCCCAATCGCCGTTCCCGGTTCGATTGTAGACCTGGTATATTTTACACCGCAAGTTTCCAAAAATCTCACCAGTTGGCTACAAGTGAGACGTTCAATTTCTTTGGCAATTTTCGTGTAGCCAAAACGTTTTAGTGTCCTGTCCACTTTGCCAGCCACTGTTTCCATGAATTTGCTGATAATAGGAAATGTTATTCATATAAAGTGTGCTACTTCAATGTTAATGTTTCCCCACCTCTAACTTTTGAACCGTTCAATATATTTAGACACACCATATGCCAGAAAGTGAATTTTTTGACAAAGTACTGACAGCTGAAAATGTTAAAATAACAGTTGTGCGCCACTTTGAACAAAAAAATTAAATGGAAAGAGGGTCGGGTGATACCTTATTTTGAAGGTCTTTTCACCTTCATTACCCTGAAAGTTTGAAGTCGCTGACACGTTTCAATTATTCAATTTTAAGCCACATTTTTTTCTTCAAAATGGCGCCCAATTGCCGTTTTGACCTCCTCAGCTGTCACCACTGTGCTGCGAAATGCATAACGTGGTCATATTTTTTCATCGCAGAATCAATTATTTGATGTCTCTTCCTTAACTTTAAATCGTTTAATATACCAGAATGCAATTTGGATCCTAAGTATATGAGCATCTTCTGCATTTCTCAGCACAGTGGTGACAGCTGAAAATGTCAAAACGACAATTGGGCGACATTTTGAAAAAAAAATACTGCCTTGATATTGATAAAATTAGAAAGAGACTTCGACTTCAAACTCTCAGGGTGTAATAGGGATGAAAACACCTTTAAAATGAGTCACTCGATTCCATTTGATTTTTTCGTTTAAAGTGGCGCACAACTGTTATTATGACATTTTCAGCTGTCACTACTATGTCAAAAAATTCAGAACGTCCTCGCATAATATGCATGGGTTGTCATAATTTTGTTCCAATATATTAAACGGTTCAAAAGTTGGAAGGGGAGGGGGCATTAAAGAATTACACTGAATGTTTGATCATGATAAGTTACCTTAATTCGTTGATGAAGTGTTCATTGCATTCTTTCAGAGCACCTGTGTCCAAGAAGGCTTTGGTAGCTTTTTGAATTTGCTCTCCACTAAGTGATACTTCTTGCCTGTAGGGCCACTTGGCTTTGACATGTTCTAATACTCTTTCAAAGTCCACAGGACAATCTTTTCCTGGAAAATTGTGAGAACTTGCATACGGTGCTGACAGTGTAGTTGTAGCGATAGACTTTGTACAATCGAAGAATTATTATCACTCCGATTCGATAAATCTGATGTCAGAAAGCAGACTTTTCTGAAGATTGATGTAATATAATTTGGCAACAAATTAAATGGTCAGTATTTCAATTTTATGGACAGTGCTCTTTGCCATTATTTTATTTCCCTTGGTCAGTATGATAATAAATGGTCAGTATAATAATAAATGGTCGGTTGAAATAATTAACGGTTAGTAATATAAAGAAATGGTCAGTAAAAATAATGAAGGGTCAGTAACATAAAGAAGTGGTCAGTAAAAATAATAAATGGTAGATATAAATAATCAAGAGTCAGTATCATAAAAAAACGATCAGATAAATTAGTAAATGCCTGGTGAAACTAATGGACAGTCCATAAAATTAATAAAGCGACAGTGAAATAATGAATGGTTGGTCATATATTTTATTTCGTATAAATACAAAAAAAAATTACAACGGAACGAAACACAACTTAGTAAAGAGAAAACACTTTGCCTTTATGTCATGATGAAGTAGTCAGATAGGTTCAATTGAGAAGCGGATTTAGTTTGGGTTAGTTTGTGTTGGTAATAGAAATTGATGAAAAATATGCAGCGGCTCGTTGGTTAGCACTAGGTTAACATTACAATTATTATTGTATATTATTATTGACGTGTTGTGTACCTATTGGTTTTATGTGGATCAAGTTTGGGTTAGTTTAAATTATTACTGACTATTCTAAGTCATACTGACATTTCATAAATTTTTACTGACCATCAGAATCACAATAGTGAACATACTTTTACTGCTCAAAAAGTCCATTTTCACTTATCATTTTTAACAGAAATGCTGAGTCTTTTACAATATTATACTGACTGCTTGTGATATTATACTGTACATAATGAATAAAATACTGTTCAGTTTATTACAACCCATATAATTTTGGTGGACTTGATGGCAAAAAAGATGTTAATTAACTGTTTATGTGGACCAATGGAAAAAGGAAAAATTCGGCTAGTTGAATTAAAGTGTTTGGGAGAGATCTAGGCCTCAAGGGCATAGGCAGGATTTTGACCAGGGGGCGGTAAAGGTAGTTCAGTCAGGTAGGCGGTAGGAAAATGCTAAGACGAAGAAAAACCCGCCGTACAGGCTAATTTTTTTTCAGCTTTTGGACTGATTACAGATATTTTGAGTAAGTTTGGAAGGCTTTTTTCGACTATCAAATCAGAGAAATGAAACAAAATTGCAATGACTTAATAATTTTCTCCAAATGACAATGCAAATGCAAAAAACGGTATTATAAATCTCTTCTACGATGTAAAATGTGGAGAAAAATCGCGATTTGAAATTGATTTCAACAAAATCAAGCAACTGAAACTTAGAGAGTTTGATTTTTGCATTCTCCAAAAAATTCTAAACATCTTATACAGGGTGTTTCAGAATAACATGCTAATAATAAAGGGGGTGATTCTTGGGCTCATTTTAAGAAAAAAAATTCATATGAACGTATGTCCTAAACGCCTTAACTTTTTTCCCAAAAAATATGCAAACCAAAACCCGCATGGACGGCACTGGTCAGAATAATTAAATTGTTGGTGCATCAAAGAATGAGTATTATTGCCTAAAATACATGACTCAAATTTCATAAAGATATCTACAGTAATGACAAAGTTATTGTAAAAAAAGTATCTATTTTTTAAAACTTTGACACCCTGTATCTCAAATGTTAAGGCGTTTAGGACATACGTTCATATGAATTTTTTTTCTTAAAATGAGCCCAAGAATCACCCCCTTTATTATTAGCATGTTATTCTGAAACACCCTGTATAGCATACCCTATACCCAAGTTCAACCAATAAAAAGATATTAACGTCAGAAATTTGCCATTTTTTCACAAAGTTGGACCACGCCCAGAAGTTCTGAAACAGCCTGTATATGTGAAAACCTTGTTTTCACAAAATTCATTTTGAACCATTAAACTTTCATTAAAAAACAATTTTTCCCAAGAATGAAATTAAAAAGTTAATGGGGGGTCCATTTATCTGTGAACACCCTGTACCTCGTTCAAGTCTTTAGAGGTGACCGTTTTCGAGATAGCCTTCATTGAATTTTCCAATGCGAGGAAATCAATTGGAAAAAATTGAAATCAAGAATAATCGGTATTCCTGTAGGAATTGATGCCAGGACCAAAAAATGATTATTTATCTAACCCAATTTTTTAGATATTAGGCATTTAAAATTATAACATCAATCTGAAACGCTGATGAGCAAATTACTTTCTCCATGAAGACTTGAAGGCGTCACAATTTAAGCCCAAAAATATCTTCTTACTTACTTTTACTTTTAAGGTTTGTAAACTACTCCTTATACGTCTTATTATTTTTTTTTGCAGTTCTTCAAACAAAATTATTGAACAGTTTTTGGCAGGGACTACACTCATGGCACCCTCGATTTAAATCCAATAGACTTTTTTTGTGGGGGCATGATAAGCTTGGTTTACGACGGAATGAAGAAGTCTTCTTAGCCCGAATCCAAGCTGCTGCCGAAGTAATTAAAACTAATATTTTAGATTATCAAAAAATAGGGTTTAGAATGAGAAAACGTTGCAGATTATGCCAGCAAATAATGACCAAAATTTTGAGAAATTGGGTTGAAGTTTTTTTGCTCAATAGTGTCATTAAATTTAATAAAATTTTGACAAACTGGATTTTGTTTATTTTTTCAAGCACACGTAAACTAAAGACTAAAAAACATAAATGCATAAACTTAAATGATCAAATAATACACTAAATGCTGAAATGCATATATTTTTTTTAAAATTGCAAGAAAGTAATTAGACGTATAAGGAGTAGTTTACATTAAATTAAAAATTGATAAGACTAAAATAATTCTTAGACTTAAACTATACCTGTAAGGAGAAGTTTGGAGACAATTTTCATGAGCATTTCGAAATTATGTATTTTTAAACTTTCGTACCTTATATTTTGAAAATTGTGTTTGTCACTGGTAGCACATCAGTTAAAAGATTAAGGACACTTCTATGCAGGTTATTGTATGAGAAGGCTTATTATAATTTATCAGAATATTTTTGTGATACTTTTTAGATCTTGTTCATACTAAAATCGTCTTCATTATATTGTTCAATTATTTACATGCATGTTACTCTTAAATGTATTTTTGAACAGGTACTTTTCATCGTATTTTAATGCTATTGTGGAGAACTACTTATATTTTAATATTTTATGTACAAGTTTTTTTTTATTCTATAGTATACTACTGTTAGTGCTTTGTCAACAGATGACGTTCATTTATGACAATAAAGTTTTTTATCAGTCAATCATCAAACAATCAGGAAGATGATGGCTTGAAACATAAATAACCATTAAATAGACTTACCCTCCATATAAGTCGGATCAAGGCCATCGCAACCATAGATAAGCTGAACAATGTCTCCCTCTGCATTTCTGACTGATTTGTCATAATGTACTACCAAATCTTCCAATGACTGTTATAAAACAAATAAAATGAAAATACTTTGTTCAAAGTTTTCAAAAAAAAATCGATACATTCACGAACCATCAAAAAATACTCCAAAGTTTGAAATAAACCACAGCTTGATTCAATTAATAAACACAGAAAACTCTTTTATTCACAAAAATTGCAATACTCTGTACACAATACAATAGGGTAGGGATTAGACTGAGCCACCTTTATCTATCGTCCTCGAACGAGCAAAGAACAAACAATGCAAAACGCACGGTTTTGTTTACAGTGAGCGATCGGCCTTGGTCGTCCATCGGCAACTTGTTCGAAATTAAGTAGTCGGTCGATACCCATAATGCCTTGTGTGAAGTTTGACAGCAAATATTTTTCCTGTCTTCGATGAAGAAACAACTCTCACTGACCCAGATGCTTCTTTTTTTTCTGCGTTGATACCCTTTTCTCCTGGGTACTGATTCTGGGATCGATAGACCGGTCATACGAGAGAGATAAACGATCACCTCCATATAATTCTCCGTTTACTGTCTCTCTCTTTCTCTCGATATGACCGTTCTATCGGTCCCAGAATAGGCACCCAGATACAATATGATAAATTATTTGGATATATCCACTATACCAATGTTCTACAGTATACGATCTTAATTAAAAAAAAAATGATCCAACAAAATTTCAAAAATTTGACAGAAAATGAAATTTGGACAACTGAAACTTCAGAATCAGTCTTTGGATAGGATTCAAAATCTATTTTTTTTGCCTCTATCCGACATTTGCATAAAAAAAATATCTAAAACTCAACTCACCTTAACCAATCTTCTCTGCATATAGCCAGTCTCCGCAGTCTTTACTGCTGTATCTACAAGACCTTCTCTACCACCCATAGTGTGAAAGAAGAATTCTGTAGGCGTCAATCCGCTGTAGAAGCTGTCTTCTACAAACCCTTTGGCCTCTGGAGTTTTAGCTACGAAAATGTCAAAATCAGGATTCTGCAATTAAGTCTACAGGACTTACAAAAGTGATGGAAATGGGGTAAAGATCTGTAGTCAAATCCATCAGGGACACGTTTTCCGTTTAGAGCTTGTTGCCCTACACAAGCTATCATCTGGGAGATGTTAATGAAGGAACCTGGTTCAGACGTTACCTTTGGTTAATTGTTTATGGAAGTGAAAACATACCCTTGGATCCAGATAAAGCCATGATAAGCGGACTATTTGTGGGTGGTAGCTCTGCCACACAAGCCTGGCCAGCATGCTCACGAATAACTGACAATTCCTTCAGAATAATCGCTTCTAGAGTTTCCTCTGCAGTGCAACCAGGTTGACACTGGAGTTTTCCCTCAGCCATCTGCTTGATGTATTCTTGGCATTTCTGATATCTGTTTGATGATTATTAGCACAATCAAAGTTTGGACAAAAAAAAAACATTACCCGTCTCTAAGAAGGGCATTTTTTCTGCGAACAAGAGCTTCACCAGGGGTAACATCTCCGATACCAATAGAAAATCCGTTGTTCATAAGATAACAAGAGGTGAGCCTTGCTGTAATAGAATGAAAAAGCATGCCAAACGATTCTAGTTCCACTTCTACAGAACACTCAGTGTTGATGATGTTGATATACAGGGTTTCCCACATTTTCCCCGGGGTATGAAGTATGATAAGTCATAGGCATACATTTTAAAAAGGTTTGAATATTTTTGTTTCAGGAAGAAACTAGGACCCGATTTATGTCAAATGTAATAGTTGGCATCGATCCATCATCACACAAAATACTAATTCTTCAATTTTGTTAAAGAATGGTTTAATATCAGAAAAGAAATAAAAGGGGATTTTTCCAACGATTCAACAAAACGACCTTATAATAATTAGCGCATACTTCTAGTTAGCATAGATCACGAACAAGACATGACTGAGACACGACTGATACGAGGAATATCAAAAACATTTTTTTCTATGACTATTCAATAATAAATACAGGATGTTTCCTTAACATTGGTAAAAAATTCAACGGGTGATTCCTGAGGTGTTTTCATGAAAAAAAAGTCCTTTTACAGGCTGTTAGTAAATAAGTGAGACAAACTTCAGGAGGTGATTCTGCATAAAAAAATAATGACAGTTTTCTATATAAACATACAGGGTGTCTCACGGTCTATGGTTCGTTAGACGTTTACGGAAAACTAGACATAGGATCGATCTGAAAATTTGGCTCAGCACATAATCGAGTATGATCTATATTTTTAAAATATTTTCAGTTCTGCAGTGTTGCCGCTTCTACCCTTTTCGAGATATAAATTAATTTATAATATTTTTGTCGTAAAACACATCAGTGGATTGAGTTCAATAATTTCGTACTTGAAAACGGAGGAGAGTTGAAATTGCTATGCCGACTAGAGGAAGGTAGGTTTATATGGTTCCAATGGAAAAACCGATCTGTAAATATACAGGGTGCTTCAAATTTATTAATCTTTTACCTTTACACAAAAATGATAAAAAATCAATTTTTTCAAATGGAACCCCCTGTTTATTACTTGAAAAATGAAAAGACCAATAAATTTTCTTTCAAATGGTATCCCATGTTCCTATACCTAAACCTTCAGGTTCTACAAGAAAAATGCATTTGTCTAAAAAATAAATTATATTGGTATTATTGATATGAAACATAATGTAGTTGCGGTTTGCTACTAAAAATAAATTGTTATTGCTGTGTGACCTGGCAACTATAGGTTGCCCTAGAAACTACATTATGCATCATATCATGTATACCACTATGATTTATTTTTTAGTAAAATGCATTTTTCTTGTAGATCCTGAAGGTTTAGGTATAGGAACATGGGATACCATTTGAAAAAAAATTTATTGGCCTTTTCATTTTTCAAGTAATATACAGGGGGTTCCATTTGAAAAAATTGATTTTTTATCATTTTTGTGTCAAGGAAAAAGATTAATAAATTTGAAGCACCCCTGTATATTTTCAGATCGGTTTCTCCATTGGAACCATATAAACCTACCTTCCTCTAGTCGGCATAGCAATTTCAACTCTCCTCCGTTTTCAAGTACGAAATTATTGAACTCAATCCACTGATGTGTTTCACGACAAATATATTATAAATTAATTTATATCTTGAAAACCGCTGCCGATAGGTATAGGAGTATATCAAGCAAAAGTGATAAGAATCAGTCAAGGAATCCAAAATAATAATAATATACAGGGTGATCCATTTAAAATAAGAAAGTTGCCACGACTTTTGGGTAGAAGCGGCAACACTGCAAAACTGAAAATATTTTTAAAATATAGATCATACTCGATTATGTGCTGAGCCAAATTTTCAGATCGATCCTATGTCTAGTTTTCCGTGAACGACTAAGGTACCATAGACCGTGAGACACCCTGTATGTCCGCAAATGTTTCGTTTTCTGAGATAATACGGTGTTAAAGTTTTTCTTAAAAACTGAAGATTTATCGAATGCTCTGAAACCGGTGGAGATATGCAAATGAAATTTAGTGGGTTTCAAGAGGTAGTTATTGAGCATTTTTTGACATGCAATCAAGAATTTTATGTTCATCAGTGGCGCGCAAACGGGCAATGATCTAATTTTTATAAAAGAAAAAACGAAGCATTTGCGGACATATGTTTATATAGCAAGCTGTCATTATTTTTTCATGCAGAATCATCTCTCATTGTCGCACTTATTTACTAACACCGTGTAAACATTTATCGAAAAATGCTTCCTAACTGAGCTACGCCCTCTTTAATAGGGCACCCTGAAGACGGTTTTTCCTTAATATTTCACCAAGGTTTTTTTTTACATCGATGCCTCGGCACCCTGAAGACAAGTATTTCTGAATATTTTCAAAACCGCTCACATGTCAAATTTTGAAATTTGGTACCTGCATAAACTTTTGACGCCAAATTGAATGCCGATCTCAAAGTTTCAAAAATGTTGTCAGTGGCGTCTCATACTAAAGGGGTTAGGGAAAAAAACTCCCCCAATTTTGAATAGTGATTTATCTTTGACATTTTCATTTTAGAATCATATTCTTGAATGATTTTTACGCGGAAAAGATACTATTTTTCGAAGACAGTGATTCTGAAATAAAATTGTCAAAAATAAATCAACATAAAAAAAACGGATTGATTTTACCCCCAACCCCTTCAGTATATATAATACGCCAATGATAAATTTTGAACTTTTTAGATCGGGATCTAGTTCAGTGTGAAAAGTTTATGCACGTACGAAATTTCAATATTTGACATGTGAGCGGTTTCGAAAATATTGAGATAGACTACTTGTCCTTAGGGTGCCGATGCATCGATGTAAAAAAATGCGATTTTCTCGAAAACTACTGGTCCTATCGATATTAGCTAAGAGTACGTTTTTTGAATAAAAAACCTTGATGTATCAAATTCTGAAGTCGAAATGTGTAAAAAAAGTACCATAAAAAAAATGAAGTTGTTTTTACCCTTAACCACCACAGTATGGTACGCCCCCGAATAAAATTTTGACCTCAAAAAATTATTCAGCATTGAAAGTTCATGCGATGTATCAAACTTCATTATTTTTGTATGAACAGTTCCGGAAATATTGATGAAAATCCGTCATCAGGGTGCCCTATCCACTTTATATTCGTTAATGTGACTTGTTACTCATACCAGTGACTTTCTCTTCATTCAATTGTTTTCCACAAATGAAAAAATCAAATGTCATCACTCCACTGTTAAAGATCCAATCAGAAAATTCGAGAAGTTGACAACATACTACGTCAACGTTCAAATCCATCAGATAAGCACACGCGCAACGCGCATCTTTCCCGGTGACCGGTGAAGAAGCAATGAATCAGTAAACTCTTTCTTGTTTATCGAAACAAATATTTGGAAAACCATTGAACAATACAGATATGATGTTTCATATGAAATCGATCTAGAAATGTATGCAAAACTCAAAAATATAAAATGGCCAGTCATTTTGAAAATTGACCATTGACCTTATACCGACTTTCTTTCACACCCTGTATTTGTCTGAGAGATCAGGAAAATCAAAATGTTTTTGTCAAAAAAATTCTCTTATCAACATAAAGTGCTGGAAAGTTTTTTTGCAACATGGTATTTTTTACCCAAATTTAAATCTCGATATTTTTGAAACGGAAAGAGATATCAAGCTGCGGTCTTTGGGAGGTCCTTGACCAATCCCGTATATGACAGGAGCGGTGCATTTCTTTTATCTATTCACCTATACAGGGTGTTACTTAATGGTATGTCATAATTTTGAGGGGAAGTTCCTGGATATATTTTAAGTTCAATATCTCAAACCGTCTTTGGAAAATGTATTAAAAACTGAAAATAAGATAAATCTGTACCACCCTGTATCTTAAAAACCAAGCAGTTCAAGACCCAAGTTTATATGACCTTTTCGACTTAAAATTTATCCAGGAACTTCCCCTTAAAATTATGACATACTATTAAGTAACACCCTGTATAGGGTAGACAAGTGAAGTCATGTTTTTTTGAGCAAAGTTTGGTGCTATGTCAGGTTCCCAATTTTTGATCTTGAACATTTTTTCTATCCATATTTTGAATCTTCGAACTATTCTGAAAAAAGTAATTTCTCAAATTTTTCAAAAGTTCATCGAATTTTTTAAAAAGTGGGTCACACTGTTGCATAGAGTAGAGAAGATTTAGACACACATTTAACGTTACTGACACATGTAGCGTGCAGTATAAATTTGTATGCACTTCTAACGAAACCAAAAAAAAAGCTATTGTCACGCCACTAAAATACACCCCTAGAGCAAAAAAATGTGACTCAGATTTGCCAACTTTTGAAATATGCGAGAAACTATTTTATTAAGGATAGTCCAAACATTCAAAATATGCATAGACAAATTTGCAAGATCAAAAATTGGGAATCTGACAGCACCAAACTTGGGTGAAAAACATGAACTCCTGTGTCCACCCTGTATTATAGGTGCATAAATAAAAGAAATACCTCCCGAAAACCGCAACTAGATATCTCTTTCCGTTTCAAAAATATCGGGATTTCTATTTGGGTAAAAATTCCCATGTTGTAAAGCAGCTGTCAAGCAGTTTAGCTTATCTTTGGAAATCAAAACAACGAATATTATTGCCATTGACCAAGGTTAATTGATAGTGTAACGAGTTTCGCTATAGAAAACACTGTTCAGCTTTAATTAATTTATTTTACAAGTCACTATGTACAGAACTCACTATTCACAAACAAAATCACAGCTTATTTATGTTTTACGATTTATATTTCACGACGTATTCAGAACTGAACTAACTCACTGAAATGACGGATCTCATTATATACCCTCGCCAGGATTGAGAGAACAATCCAGATATTTTTAGAAAAGCGAAGAATGTTCGACGCCATCTAGCCTTGCTAGAATGTACCAGAAGCCAATCGATTCCAACAATTCTACACAATGTGGTGGCTGCGGCGGCGCATTCACCATGTTTTTGTCACATTGCCCCCTTCTTAAGGCAATTCGTCCCGAATTGCCTTCATTTCGGTATCGGCAACTGTCCCCAAACCGGCAGCCTGATGTCCTATGGAAGTAGCAGTCCACTGTCCTCTGGTTCGTCCTCCGGGAAGGATAGCAGCACACCAGGATGTCAATGCCGCTTTCTTTAAAGATTACCTCCAGCATGCTCCGTACTACTCTCCAGTCCAGTTGGTCGTTCGTCATTTTCGGAATTGCCAAATGGGTCAGGTTCTGTGACAGCATCAAGTCACGAAGATGACTGAGGGCTTTCCAGACATCACTGTAGGTGGTCAGATGATGTGGAAGCTTCTTCGTCACAAGGTAGAACAGATGTCGTGCACCTTCCATGATTTCCAGTACCCTCCCCACCTCTGGTTTTTGTCGTCGTAGATGTTCCAGTTGTCCAAATTTCCGCTTGAAAGCAGCAGCAAGACCACTCCTCATACTGAGGTCTTCAGTGACCCAGTGAGCCAACGAGTATTCGGCCGGTGCTTCAAACAAATCCAGCCGCCTCTCTTGGACAACGCCATTCTGGACTTTCTGGCCATTGGAGTGTAGAGACATGAAAGTTTCCAATGACATGTCTTCCTTGGCTGACCTGATCTGCCTTACTTCAGCGTCCTGATCGTCGTGGTTCCCAGCATACCGAGCTAAACGATTGAAGTGAACAACCCTCGGTTTTCCTCGTGGTGGCTTTCGAATCCTGTAGACGACGTCATTGATTCGCTCCAGAATCTCATACGGGCCCTCCCAAGATCTTTGCAGTTTTGGGGAGAATCCACGTCGCCTCTGTGGGTTGTGAAGCCAAACCAAATCCCCAACCTGGAACCCTCCTTCTTCGGCCTTCACGTCGTACGCCTCCTTCATCCTGTCGCTGGCACTTTGGATGTTTAGTCGGACCCGTTGATGGATATCGTCCATTTTTCTACGAAGATCACTTGCGTAGTCTTCCCCAGCGACATCCTCACCAGGTGGACAGCCAAACTTCAAATCGCAGGGCAGCCGGAGTTCACGACCCATGATGATCTTGGCAGGTGTTTCGCCCGTCGATTCATGAACTGCTGACCTGTACGCCATGAGAAATAGGGGAAGATGTTGATCCCAGTCTCTTTGATGGTCAGAGACAACTTTGGCCAAGTGTCGATTGATGGTTCGGTTCATTCGCTCCACCATGCCATCCGATTGTGGGTGTAACGCCGTTGTCCTTGTCTTCTTGATCTTCAAGACATCGCAGACGTTCTGGAATAGCGTCGATTCGAAGTTCCTGCCCTGGTCCGAATGCAGCTCCAACGGGACACCGAAACGGCAAAACCATTCCTTAGTCAAGACATCGGCAACGGTAGCCGCCTCCTGGTTTGGCAAGGCATACGCTTCAGCCCACTTGCTGAAGTAATCCATGGCGACCAAGATGTATTTATTGCCTTTGTCCGATTCAGGAAAGGGTCCAGCCACGTCGATTGCGATCCTTTCAAAGGGGCTTCCCACGTTGTATTGGCGCATAGGAGCTTTTGGCCGTTTCTGGGGTCCGTTACTTGCCGCACATACGGCACATTTTCTGCACCATTCCTTCACATCGGCTTGACAGTTGACCCAGTAAAACCGTTCTCGCAGCTTTCCCAGCGTCTTGGTTACACCCAAATGTCCACCCGTGACGCCATCATGGACCTCTCTCATCACCTCTGCCTGTCTGTTTCCAGGAACGACTAACTGCCTCCGATCTTCCGTGCCATCCAGATTCTTCACCAGCCTCTTCAGGATGCCGTCATCAAGAACCATCGAGTCCCATTGAGCCCAGTAGGACTTCACGGTGGTCGAGAGCCGCGCGACTTCTTGCCAGCTTGGTCGTTGGCCTGCCTGTTTCCATCCGATGACAAGCTTCATCTGGATCTTTCTCCTGGTCCTCGCGAAGCGCCTCAGACTGCCAGGAATCATCCACCACAGTCGTCCTGCAAGTGCTCGTCTCCTTTTCCTCGGCTCTTTGACAGTGCTTACATTGTTCTGGACAAGGTCTCCTGGATAGGGCATCAGCGTTGTTGTGGCTGGATCCAGCTCGATGTTCCGTGTCAAAGTTGAACTCTTGAAGTCTCTCAATCCAACGAGCAACTTGACCCTCCGGATTCTTGAACTGTAGGAGCCATTTGAGCGCGGCGTGGTCGGTTCTCAGCAGAAACTTTCTTCCGTAGAGGTACTTGTAGAAGTGCTCTACCCCTTTGACTACTGCCAGTAGTTCCCTTCTCGTGACGCAGTAGTTCCGTTCCGGCTTCGACAAGGTTTTGCTGAAATAGCCGATCACCCTTTCGTGTCCCTGCTGGATCTGGGACAGCACTGCACCAAGTCCTACATTACTGGCATCTGTATCCAGGATGAAGTTCTCCTCAGGTAGTGGGTAGCCTAGGATGGGCGCGGTGGCAAGTGCCCTTTTAAGCGTGTCAAAGGCCTCCTGACAATCTTCGTCCCAGTGAAAGCGTCTCTGTGCCTCTGTGAGCCTGTGAAGAGGCCGGGCGATGTTCGCAAATCCCTGGACATAACGCCGGTAGTACGTGCACAGACCCAAGAAACTTCTTAGCTCGTGGAGGTTCTTTGGTACTGGCCACTCCTTAACTGCCTCCACCTTTTGCTGGTCAACGGCTACACCCTCAGCCGACACGATATAACCCAGGTATTGTACTTCCCTCCGGAACAGTTGGCATTTCTTTGGACTCAGCTTCAAACCGGAACTTCTGAGTCTCTGGAATACCTCCTCCAAGTTCTTCAGATGGTCTTCAAATGATTTGCCAACTACAATTATGTCATCCAGGTATACAAGACATGTTGACCAGGATAGTCCTTTGAGCACAGTCTCCATCAGCCGCTCGAACGTAGCAGGTGCGTTGCATAACCCAAATGGCATAACAGTGAACTGCCACAGCCCAGCTCCAACGCTGAAAGCAGTCTTCTCTCGATCTTCAGGGGCCATTTCTACCTGCCAATATCCGCTTTTGAGGTCCAGGGTTGAGAAGATCTTCGATCCGGCCAAGGTATCCAAAGTGTCGTCGATCCGTGGTAGCGGGTAGCTGTCCTTCTTCGTCACGTTGTTCAGCTGACGATAGTCCACACAGAATCGAGTTGAACCGTCCTTCTTTTTAACCAGAACAACTGGCGATGACCACGGACTACTAGAAGGCTCGATGACACCGCCTTTCTCCATGTCCTTGATGATCTTGTCCGCCTCCTCTTTCTTGGCCAAAGGTAGTCTTCTAGCTGTTTGGCGGATCGGTCGTGCTCCCTCTGTGTTGATGGTGTGCCGCACCACGTTCGTTCGGCCCTTTTCCCCAGTCCCGTTGTCGAAGATGTCGCCGTAATTCCTTATCAGGTTTCTCAATCGTTGTTTTTGTCTCTTATCCAGATCTTTTGAAGAGGTGACAACTAACTTCTCCATCTCTCCGGTGAACTCAGAGATGGTTTGCTCAGTCTCACATACTTGTCGTACCACAGAGGAAATTGACGAGCAGAGCCCCAAAACTGTGTTCCTTGCCAAACTTACAGAGTGATAGTTGACGTTCATCACTCTCACGGGCACAGTCTTTCCCACATGTACCAGGCTCTTTCCACATGCAATGCCTCGTCCTACTTCAGAATCGTGTATTTTAGGCTCAAACATCACGATGCTTCCTTCTTTCATCTTCCCTTCCAGGCGAGCCCACAAAATCATCTCGCTTCTCTCAGGAATTGAAGAATCCCCAGCCAGCAAAACACGAACTATCTCTTCCTCTCTACCATGCATTATCACCTCTTCGTTGTTGGTTTTCAGTGTTCCATATTTGAAATCTAATTGGAAGCCTTGGGTGTTCATGATGTCCATTCCGATTATGATTTCTTCCTCAATATCGGCAACCAGCATTGGATGTTCGAAGCTGGTGCTTCCCAGAGTCACTGCTGCCTCCACTTCACCATGTATCCTAGCCAAGTCTCCTGTTGCCGTCCGTAGTCGCCACTTTGTTGGTTTAATCATTGTCTGTGTTGTGACAATGTCGGGCCTGATGATAGACTTCGTCGCACCTGTATCCAGCAGCATGGTGCGTTTCTCTCCATTAACCCAGCCATCCACAAACACGCTGTTCAGTTTGTGTCCTAAAGAAGCAACTATGGCGGTTTTCCTTGGGGCATACTGGCTACAGGTCGACGATTGCCCCTTCGCATCGACCCTCTCTAGTTTTCCGACGTCGAAGAAGGTGCCCGTATCTCCTTCTTGCATCGGCTACGAATGTGGCCAAGCTCTCCACAGTTCCAGCATTGCAGCTCCCTTCGCTTGGACGCCTCTATCTCTTTGACGACCCTCCTCACAGTTGCTTCGACGGTGTCTTCTTCCAGAGGATCCTTCTCCTCCACCCTTCGCACGCGTGCAGGAACCTTTACAGACTGCTTCGCCGCTTCGAATTCCAAAGCTTTGGCCAGTGCTTCAACCAGTCTATCGGGACGATGGAGTATCAGTGACTGCCGAATCTCCTGGTCTCGAAGTCCATCCAAGAAGGCCTGAACTGCAAGCCTCTCCATAACGTTCTCTGGCGTGGTTGGATAAGCCAGTCGTGCAAGGCGAGCAACATCCGCTTCAAACTCCTGCAAGGTCTCGTTGGTCTTCTGAATGCGATTTTTCAACTGAGAGTGGTAGACGTGCTCCAAGTGAGTTTGACCATACCGCAGCTCCAAATGCTTCACCAGAACATCGTAGTCCTCCTGTTCCTGGGTGTTCAGCGTCTGCAGGATCTCCTATGCCTCCCCACGAAGCGCCAGAGTTAGTGCCAGAGCTTTCTCTGTTGCGGTCCATCCATTTGCCCTTGCTGCTGCCTCGAACTGGCGATGGTAATTGTTCCAGGACAGCTTGCCATCAAACTGAGGGGCTTTCATGTGGACTCGCACGGTATCAGACTCCATTTTAGCACCTTTGCTCTCGAATGTCACTTCTGGTTGTTTTTTAATCACTGCTACTTGTCTTCGCACTTCCTCGATTTCTTCTTCCAAAGTCTTCATTGTATCTCCAAGTTTTGCTTCAAATCGTTGCTCAAGGTTCTCAATTTCTTCCGTTACCTGATCCTTCCAGAAGTTGTAGTTGTCCGCCAGCTGTTCCTTGATTTTCTCCTCCATTATTCTAGAAGATTCTATAAACTTCTCTTCCATTTTTCTGGAGTTCTCTTCCATGGCTCTTGAAGATTCTTCCAGCTTTTCTTCCATAGCTCTGGAGGATTCTTCAAATTTATCTTCCAATCTCTTGGACAATTTCTCAACTACCGCGTTGGGATCGGGAATTTCAAATTGGAACGTATCAGGATCCATGCCTTCTTCCATTAGAGCCTCACGAAGCCTTGTTTGTAGATCAGTTTTCTTACCGCTACTATCCAGGTCACGCTCCTCCAGCTCCCTCTTCAACTCGGCGACCTTCAATCCGGTTAAAAACACTAGTTTCGCAGCCATCACAGCGAATATTTATGTCCGTTTCTATAGCACACAATAAATCCCACTTTCGACACCAATGTAACGAGTTTCGCTATAGAAAACACTGTTCAGCTTTAATTAATTTATTTTACAAGTCACTATGTACAGAACTCACTATTCACAAACAAAATCACAGCTTATTTATGTTTTACGATTTATATTTCACGACGTATTCAGAACTGAACTAACTAACTGAAATGACGGATCTCATTATATACCCTCGCCAGGATTGAGAGAACAATCCAGATATTTTTAAAAAAGCGAAGAATGTTCGACGCCATCTAGCCTTGCTAGAATGTACCAGAAGCCAATCGATTCCTAACAATTCTACACAATGTGGTGGCTTGCGCATTCACCATGTTTTTGTCACAATAGCAATGATTAACCTTGGCCATTGACCATTTTGCGATGCATGTTGAGTTGCATATTTGTCAGGGACGAAGCTAAGACCTCAATAGATGGAGGTGTACGAACACACTAGTAAGCTCCACAAACACAACAAACAACATAAAATCTCGATATAGCACGATAACAAATAAAATAATCAACTAGAAAAAGACAACTGTCAACGTTCAATAGTTCCAGCGTTGCCGGACTATGATGAAATTTTATTTTATCAACTTTTTAGTGCAAAAGTTCAAGGAAAACCGTTTGGACATTGCAAGACAGCGTTTTAATCAAGTGAATATTCGTTCAATGTTCGAAGGTTTGTTTAGTACAGAAGACATTAACTCACCTAATCTCCACATGGCCTTTATAGATTGATCCTGTCCAAAATCCCTCAAAATAATATAAAAAATATTCCCGCCTTTGCCACCACTTCCTAAATGCCCTTTGTCCAAAGTACCAGCCAAAAGCTCTGAATTCCTGATCAGCACGTAGGAATCTTTGACACACATTTCCCGATTTTTCGTATAAGCTTTGCCCTTAGCTTCCAGGTTAGCCAACACTTTGTACGATTTATTCGGTTTGAAGATTAAAGACATGATTTGTTTTCCGGACCAGAGTTTTTTAGGCTGCAAGTGTAAAATTTGTGACTTTGTAGAGACACTTGGGTGTCTACCTTTATTATACAGGGTGGCGGAATATCTATGTGCAACTGAGTGTCATTTCCAGCCGATAGAGTTGCTGCAAGTCGACAGGCGGCTTCAAAATCAAGAAAAGTGTCTTTTTTTGTGAGAAGATATGCGCCTGTTAAAAAATCTTGAGTAGCTGCTATAAGAAGTTCGCCGTTTCTTGGGGTAACCAAGTTGCTTTTGCTCTGGAAGTAACATGTTTTATACATTACCCATAACACTAATGAGTTATTGTTATTGCGAAATTTTATTAAATTGTTGCTTGACACATAAACTCACCCCCATCAAAATCAAAGCTTCAGCTTTAGCCTCCTCAGTCTGAGGTAGATGCAAATTCATTTCATCGCCGTCAAAGTCAGCATTGTATGGATTACATACACATTCGTTGAATCTGAATGTTCTGTTTTGATGCACTTTTGCTCTGTGGGCCATAATGGACAATTTATGCAGACTTGGCTGTCGATTGAATAGGACTATATCGTTGTCGTGGAGGTGACGTTCTATCAAATCTCCCAACTAAGAGAAAAACTCAAAGTTACCAAAGTCCTCTAGTTTCACTGGATTTTCATATCACGACAACGTTCCGATTCAATTGAGATTTTCCTCACAAAATTACAGTGCTTTGTCAGGAGCTTTATGGATATGATATGAAAACTGACTACAAGTATTTTCACCGGTTATCAGATCGGCGTTGCCCACTGGGCCAGTTTTGGGATGATTTTTAGTGAGACGTTTAGTTTTTGATATGAAAGCCGACAAAAAATATACAGTGGATTATTATTATTATTTATCCTCCTGTATAAAGTTTCAAGAAATAAGTGGTCATGTTGAGAATTTTCGCATATCCCATCGATTTCCATGCATCTATATTTCGGTTTCTGAAAAAATTACCTGAATATTTTCGATCCCATAAAATAGGCCATTTTTCATATTCATCAATCAATAATTGCAATGACAATTCGTTATTCCATTCCATACTTATTGACTAAGACACAATTTCAACCGCATCCAGGCAAATTTGCGTGTTAATGTTCTTTGATCTTTTTCAAAAACCGAAGATGGCAACAGTAAAGTTTCCGGTACACATTCGAGCATTTATGTGCGTAAACTGTTCGAGCGCGTAAATTTTCTTTAATGAATACGAACCTTCAGAAAACTTCGTAGTTCAAATTGAAAGTAAATACAGCAAAATGCCAAACAACTTTCGATTCACGTCATAATTGCCACCAAGCGAGTTTCAATGTGATTTGCAGGTGACCAAATCTGGCTACCAGCAAACTTCATAACAACGAGCCTGGTGGCAAGGTTTTTCAAATAATTGAAGAATAGGCTTCACTATAGGCGCTGATCGGGTTAATCGGATCACTGTTTTCGAAAGCGCCTCAAATAGTGTTGGATATTAAATCCGTCAACAAAACAAAATTAATTACCTAATCAGAGGCGTATCATTTGGGAGGGGGAGTATAAAGAACCGTTTTTTTTTATAGATCATCTGTTCGTCTATTTTTTCTCAAAGTTTCGAAAATTAAAGGTCTTTTAGGCAAAAAAGGTCGTTTTGGTTTGTATAGGCAAGACACACCATTTTCGAGAAAAAGGCATTTGAAAACTTCAAGTGTTCGAAAACTTATTTGTATTTATACAAAGGGATCCAAAGAAGAGTTATCAAGTGACACTCCAATTTTTTAAATGGAATGCCTTGTATATTTTGATGAATATCTTATAGAGCTCATCAAGAAGAATTTAACGATATGGGGGTTCAGGATAGACCTATTGAACCGTTTTTTTCATTTGAAAAATTCACATGATATCTGTATTCCGGGTCACCTCGTGAATTTTTTGATGAAGTTATTCGTTACTTTACGGACTCACTAAATCAACATGCTCTCCTCTTAAAATCGCGTCGGACTGAACGACAGATTCATCGGGTACCCGACTAGCACCACTTAACTATCAGGAACTGTCTATACGAGTAATGCAGTAAATTCGAGCGCTGAGCGCATTGACTATAAAAAAAAAGTAGACCTAGCTTGTCTTTTCTGAGAGCGATCATGAATTAGCTTCAAGAAAACAGATATACCTATTTCTTTCTATACCCCTACCACAGTTTATTCAACAAAGCTCTGTCCATCGATATTTTGCACCAGCATCATTGCCAAGTGTCCGATTTTAACAAGGTACTCCATTTTACTCTCTATATCTATCCACAGTTAAAGTTAAAACATGTTAGAATCAAGATAAAATCAACTCTCATCTAATCTCATCAGTCAAAGATACAACAAGAACGATATTATTGGTATCCAAATATGTATTTTTCATTCAGGCACGATCGCACGATTCATTTAACAAAACTTATCATCTCCTTCAAAAATGCCTCGAAAATGTGGCAACAAGATCAGGTTTATTGTACCTGAGATCCACGACTCGCTTATACCAAGTATCGATTTTACGTTCAAGCGTGAAAATATTTATTCATTTTGTTAGTGATCATGACGAGTTAATGCGACGTTGCTTCCACATTGTCTGTGTTAAGTGCTCGATTTGCCTTGTTTTTGTGTGATTTTCACTCTATTTGTGATTTGACGATATTATTTGTACATTAATATGGTGCGAAAGTGTCAAGTTTGTGGTAAATTGGACGATGAAAACCAGGACTTTACGTTTCATCAGTGAATATACTGCCATCTTGATTTTAAAATAGATTCTAGGACCTCCTACCTTCTTACTTCAGTGACGTATCATGTATTTTTGGAAATGTTTGAATTTCATACAGAGAAAAATATATTTTGAATGAAAATTAACATAAAAATTAAAGTAATAACAACTTTGCTCATATACATAAAGGACATTCCTGGTTCCATAACACTATGTAACTGGTAACTACAAATTTCAAAAATTTCCAAATCTCACTGGATTAAAGTAGGTACCTTTCATTTTTTATTAGGAATTTTCGAGAAAAAGTGTGAGGGAACCAATAGTTTAGTAGTAAGTATACATTTTACAGGGTGTCTCCTTATTGCGTACAATAAATTCAAGGCGTATTCGTGAGATATAATTTCATAAAAAAAAGTTCATAGGTATAAACATATGAGTCCGGAAGTGCATTGTTTTCAAGATAAAGGATGTTGAATTCATTTTTTTCAAATCGGTTCTTCACAAATGTAACAAATATCATTGAACCGATTTTTTTTTCAATTTGGCAGATTTATTTTTAGTACCTAATAAAAACCAATTTTAGCCCTACCTCTGTAAAAATCATGTCACTAAAAATTTTATGCAGAATCCGAAAATAAAATAATAAATAGGGGTTTCTATTTGTAAAAATTAAGTTGGTGGTCGTAACCTATTTTTGGTCCACCCTGTAGATACACTTAAAATTATCATCAAAAAAACCGCTGTCAAAAATAAGAATCAACGAGTCCGAGCGTTTTGACCAAAACAAAACCCTGAATTTTTTATGAATCTGTTCCAACCTTTACTGTCGCATTGTATAATAAGTTGATGAAATTCTTATAAAATTGACTCAGTAAAAAGTCGAGAATCTATCAAAAAAATATTATTCTGCATCATTGACTATGAATGTTCTGCATACAAGTCATGACTCCATTTGAAATATTATGTACTTGAAGTTATTTAGATATCTCTATATTTCAATAGTTTTTGAAAAAATACTGAGTTAATTTTTCATTTTCTCGTTTTTCTAAAATTTTTGAAACTATTGAATTTTGAAAAGTTAGTAGTAGTTAAAAGTAGAAGCCATCAATAACAAGATGGGGCACGAAAAACTTTCCACCCAGGATTTTTCAGGTGTTCGGTTATCAATCAAAAATCGCTTAGACAAGTCAATATATTTTTTTAAAACTTTTCTTTTGTTATTTTCACTTCCGTTCAGGGGTTGAATACCCTAAGAATTTTAAATGGATGGGGTCGTTAGATAGGTATTTTTGTCAATATTGTCCCCGAAGTTTCAAGTTGCTACTATAAATTATTATATTTTTTTATTATCAATCTATTTTTGGGGGGAGCCTGTCACCCTTTATTTGGAGTTGCCTGCCTTGTAGAATTCAACTCCACGAAAAACTTTTTTATTGTTTGTAAACTGTCAAGTCTTTTCCTGCCAGTGTTATTATCTTTTTTTTTTCATCCCTCATAACTACGAATCCCTTCTATGATACCACACAAGTAAGTATACATTTGTATTTTCAGATTTATCATTTTAATCCTCCATGACAACTCCTATAATTATTTATTTTTTTTATAAATTGCAATATGGTATTATAATCTACAATTGGTGCCCAAATTACTCCAATTTGATATTGAACATATCTTTCTCAAAGATATTTAATGTTTTTTGTCAATGTATACAATATTATAGGTATGTAGTTACCTACTTACTCACATACTTAGTTGTCATAATATGCTTTCTCTAACAAATATCGCAATAACCAATTACTTCGTATTTACTTATAACCAAAAACTTGTGTGGGACGTCATGCATTTTTTTCAATCAAAATCAACCCTGTAACTCTCATTGAAGATAAAAACAATGAATAAAAAAAATCAAATAATTTGAAACATTCCAAACTGCCTGAACTCCGCCCATGACAATCATTTATCGATTCGCCTCGTTCCGCCCATTCTATCCTCGCGCTGTTGCTTTGACCATGTATGTAAAAAGAGATGTAATTAGGTCCTTTTCGCACCCGTGAGCTTATTTAAATGTGTTTTGAATCGCAAAACATAGGAATTTATGAATGAACCGGCTGCTTATGCTCGGTCTATTTTTTTTTATAGTCAATGGCTGAGCGTATTTTCTTTTAAAGTTTCCCTTGACTCTCTAGTCTTATCTCGACAGAATGGACACAAACTGACCCCTTCACGTCGGTTTTTCCGTATCATTTTCTCTCTACGCCGTCGAAAAATTATCCTTCTCATTACCGCTGTTTCTCTGTTAAAATTCTGCCTTAAAACCAGTCACTACGACTTCGTACACACACCGCTCCTTCACGAATTACTTACTGATATTTCACTGCTCTTAAATTGCGTTTTTATTATCTGCTTTTTTTGAATCTCCACCGGGAGAGTTTGACTGATTTTTCTATTGTTTTTCTTCATGTTATTTTCATTTTATTGACTGATTGGAAACCAGTCAAACTGTTGCTATTTGAGACAAATAGACTGTTTGATTTATTCTCTATCATCACCCGTCTTTTTCCCAAAAAGTTCAGTAGTCCATTTCAGACCGGAAATTTGCGGAATTTTGGAAACAACGAACGCTTGGAATTTTTCCACTTTCTCAAAGCAACCCGATTGGCATTGTGTGCCCTCTACCACGTAAAATACAGGGGGTGGTGCTCGAGTTTTGTGAAAATCAACGATTTTCCTTATCCCTGTCGAAAATCAAACATCTATTTTATCCTATCCTAGTCAGTGTACACAAGATTTGCTCTATTTCGCGATGGCGTATGTCGTTGGGAAAAAAGAGCTGTCTTTCTGACTGTACCCGAATTCAGCGATTTTCTCTGATTCCGATTGGTTTCCATGTCTTTGTGGTCCTTCTTTTCAACAACGTAGAGTTCATGAGAGGATAATAGTCTGACGTCACAGAGTGGGTGGAGCTTATATTTTGTCCAACAAATTCGTATCCTATGTTGAAATCCCATAAGAAAATATTTCTTGAGTGTTTTTGAATTCGTTAGAAGCAAAAAAGACTTCCAGCAGTGATATTCGGTTGTACGAGGGTGATATTCACTAGCCTAGTTTACACCGAAAGCTCGTTTAGTTCGGTCCGATAGGACCAATTGGGTGGGAATAGTACGGTAGGACCAATGCTTGCTTCTCGTCCGTTTGCACCGCCTTCCAACGCGTGAACTAAATGCAATGCGCAATCCGTCAAATGTCAATGAAAAGTCGAAATTATTTATCAACACAATTCATAACCAAAAAAACATAAGGTAGTACGCTCAGATTGCCTTAGAAACTCAGAACCAACACAATTCACAATGATAACAATCAACATAACCTCATAATTTTGATCCAGATCGAACCACATTTAGTTCGATACACCTGCTGGCGAATACCGAACCAAGAGCGGACCAGCTTAGTCCTGTTTACCCCATTCGAACCAAATATTTGGTTCTGATATAGTTCGAATGTAGTACTTGGTCCGCCGACCAAGTTGTCGGTGTAAACTAGGCTAATGTCTACCAGAGAGACAGAAGATCATGACGTAACCGCAGAAAAGCGTTGAATAAACAGTACATGTACAAACCTGTAGTCACTGTATCGAACACGCATCCGGAGCGCACTCTGTCGGAATTTATTCAGTCGAACAGACCGCTCTGGTCGAGTTTGCACTGAGTGGGAAGTTGAAAAACTCAAAAAATATTCGAGAAAACGCGTTATCAGAAAATCATTCATCTCTAGAAAAATAGTATATCAATAAACCCATACCTTCAATTCCTGCGCCAGCTTCTCCCTATTTCCATACTTCAAAAACTTCTTGAAAGCCGATCCTTTTTGTTGCACATAATTAGCACCAGGCCAAGTATCCGGCCCATTAATAATCAACTCCCTCATCAGTTCGATATTTGCTTCAATCACACGTTCGGGAAAAGTGAGAATCTTGGCAATATGGACGGGAACTCCTACTTGATCAATTTCCAAATTCGGATCCGGAGATATGACAGTCCTCGAGGAAAAATCCACTCTTTTTCCTGATAAGTTTCCACGAAATCTGCCTTGTTTTCCTTTCAGACGTTGTACTAGACCTCTACCTGGTTTTTTCGGCTTAACAAAGTATGAATTTGGTAGAAATGGTTAAAATGCGACTTACCATCATATTCATTGGAATGCCAGACAACTCACTATTAATGTACAAAGCAGTTTGCAACTGCAAAAAATCCCAGCCCTCTTGGTACATATTCACAGATGCACCAGACAATTTGTGTTTTTTAATCACGTCATTGATGAAAATTATTTCAGACTGTTTCATTGTCAGATCGTCTTCGTTCCTGGAAGTTTAACATTGACACGTTTGAAGGTGTGAAATTGGAACTTACGTTCCTGCTTTTATGTCTGAAACAACAGATGGCCTTATGGTTACGGGAGGAACAAGCATTCTAGTGCATACCAGATCTTTTGGTTTTGACCTGTGGAGAAATTTTCGTGTATTGGATCCCGGACAGAAAAAAAATGGGGTCGTTGCACTATATCGAAATTAAAGCTGATCTGTGGGTCGGTTATTGGAATGGATCACATGAATTGGCCAAAATAATGCCCAAAATTTAAACTAGGCATCTTTGAAACAAATGGCTCCATAAGCCAGGCCCCATCACCGACGATACGTCAGAGAAAAAAAACGAATATTCGCTTGATTCTGCCATGAACGTGGGCTGCATGAAACAAAGGCGACGTTGCAAGATGTACGATCAATGTTACTGTTGCAATAATTGCTAGCTCATGAACGATAGATAATCGATACATTTAGGATAACTTTAAAATTGTGGATAAGTAATGTGATTTAATGCAAAAATGAACCAGGGAGTTATATACGACGCCACCCAGACTTGGTTCTATGATTCCTTTGACCGTATCATAAAAACGTTAAGTTATTTATTTTTCTCAGGCCCAGATTAATGCAGATGCGTAGAATATTTATTATTCAGACGTAGAGATGAATTCAAAGAAGTATGGGCCAGGAGTGTCATACTAAACAAAGACATCAAATATTGGTAAGTACCTGCAAATTGAAACAGGTAGGCCCATTCTTCTCTTTGAATTCATGTCTAGATATTGGATTGTATATGATGTTACACTGTGAGGTATGAAAATCAGTCGTAAGACATTGAAAAATCGTCAGAACAAACGTTGATCGGCATGCTTTACACTGGACACCGAGAAGCAACTCCACTTATCGATCCAATCGTTCTTTGGATGCAAACTCCGACTCCGACGATTCATAATCATTTCAAGTGTTTAAAAGGCCACATGACGTACATCGACGCTAGTTTATGCCCTTAAAAATCGATCAAAAATATATATTTATATATATATATATGGGTCTAATATTTTTGCTTATATTTTCAGAACATGCAATGGAAAAAATACGTGCAACGACCCCATGTACTCACTTCCGAGCATCCATTGCCAAAAGAGATATATCATCCTCAGGAACCCTCTCGAATAACTTAAGCACATCAATAGGAGTCAGAATATGAGAAACACTATTCTTCAGAGCGCCCTGTATATCCGGATTTGTCTCAATAGCCGCACTAAACTCGTCCGACAACTTTTCCATAAGTTTATCCTTGTCCTTGTCCCTATAAATCTCATGGACAATCTTCAATACAGTATTATTAGTACTGCCCTTGGCCGCAGTCATTTTTTTCACAAACCCATTGATGAACTTGCAGTAAGGACATTTCGAGACTTTTTTACACTTGTCGATGATTTTTTTACGAATGGCTTTTTTGGTCATGTAACTCAAATGTGGGTTGGACAGTTTCGAGCGGTATTGGCTTTTATCGGTTTCTTCTAGTAGAACGTGCGAGCAGTTTTTACAAATTGTCTGAAGTAGGCTGATGATGCTTCGGAAATAACCCACGTGGAAAACGGGGAGTTCGAGGTCGATGTAGCCGAAATGGCCAGAACATTCGTTGAGGTTTTTGCCGCAAGTTTGGCATGATGCGTCCTTGGAGTTTGTTCCCTGTAAGAAGTGCGGTGTTTTGTCATGGATAGAAAGATAACCCAACAGTCAGTAGGGGTAATTGGGAACACTCATTTGGAGTTTTATTTATTTATCATAGAGATTATAGGAAGAATTATTATAGAGGGTTAGGTTAGGAGAAATTACCAGAACGGTCGATTATTTCAAAAGATATATTGAGATGATGAAAAATGTCTCATATAAAAGATATGAGGCTTTTAAAAAACTATGAATCTGTAATAAACTTGAATATACAGGGTCGGGCATAAGGTTATGGCAGATCAGAGTTGCATTTTTTCAAAGGGAACCCTCAGTGTATTAATGGATATTTCAATTCTTCCTTCATTTTTGAGCAAAAATTGTGATGAACATAATGTTCCTAAATTCAGCCGTTTTCGAGATATTGCGTTTTATGATATTTTTTTACATTTTTGACATTATATAAAACCCAAACAGTTGAAGACAGAGAAAAACGGTGTGCACTTTCTTGTCTTAACTTTTCAAGAGGTAGCCAAGAACATTAAATTAATTTTTGTCAAACAATGTGAAAATATGTCGAGAAAAAATCACAGCTGACAGTACCTTCTATCCAAATGACAGAATAGGTCTTGAAAAGTTGAGATGAGAAAGTGCAGACCATTTCTTTCTATCCTGTACCGTTTGTGTTTTATAGCATGTCAAAGGTGCAAAAATGTCATTTTTATATTGAGATATTCCGATAACAGTTGAATTTAGAAACAATATGTGTGTATCACAATTTTTGATCAAAATTGAAGGAAGAATTCAAATATCCATTATTATACAGGGGAATTTCTACTCTCGACATATTTTGAGGTAAAGTGAGCGACCTACATTTTTTTTAATTTTTAGTCAAGTGTCCCCATCACTCCATATAAAGAGGTAAATGGAGACGGCAGGTTTATGTCCACTTAACTCGTGTATGAAATGAAGTGGGTAAAACGAGGGGTAAAAGGAGACGTGAGTCTTACATTTATTCAAGTTTGGAAAAACATCAAATCGGAATTTCACCTACAAGGTGAACCATCATAATGTCGCCCCCATAACTTTTTTATTTCAAATGTCACATTAAATCTGCAGGTATGGTCATGTAGTTACTGGAAAATACTTTTTTTCCAAGTGTGAGGAAAGTTTGAAAAATCATTTCCCCGGTATAGGTAGGAAATCAAAAAGTTTGATTTTTTTGAATGAATCACCCTATACTTGAATGTATTTTTCAATTTCTCGTGAAATTTAAACCATAATTCTTATAACATAACATATGCATAGATTCAACCGTTTCTGAAAAATTCGTAATTGGAAATTTTAAATTTTGACATCAAATATTGTTTAAAGGACTATTTCGAATCAAATAATATAAAGAGGTTTCCTAAATTAATCGGGTCTCCGAACCGCACCAAGTTGTCACCAATGAATGCGTTTTTTTGGCGTTATGTGAAAAACCGTGCGTTTCCAATGCGCATATTTGTAAAACCGTTGAAATTAAGTATATGGTGTGATATTCAAAAATACATTCAAATATAGGGCGATAAAAAAATGAAAAAGAAAACAATTTTTTTGATTTCGCCGGTATACTAATGATTTTTCAAACTTATTGTTCACGTAAAAAAAATTATTTTTCAGAATCTACATAACCATGACTTCAAATCTTTTGAGACTTCAAAAGTTAAAGCGCCCCCCTTTATTATGGTGGATCACCCGTACATCTATATTTAGAAAAAATATTGTAAGAATATTTCAACTTTTTTCCCTTGTTCCAATGTCTTCAATGAATGGGTGTTTTGTTATAATTAAATCTTCTGTATATGCCTCCATTAAAAACAGGGTTGCGTTGATTTAAATCTACTGATATTATAATCACATGATTTTTAAAAAAAAAATCGTTGATTTAAATCACAATGACATGATTAAAAAAATATATATTGCCTTCTCTGCTTCTATTTTTGAAGAGTAAAATTGAATCAAGTCATCAAAATACAATTATTGAGTCTTGCCGATGCTTTATTCATTGGTTTTGTATTCTAAAAATGATTAAATGTCAGTAGAGTTAGTATTTGTAATGTTTCACAAATTTTATTAAATATGATCCAAGCAGGGATCCAAGTGTGACAGTAGTTAAGTTGCGTTCCGATATGTGTCAAAACTTGAAATGAAATATTATGATCAGAATAAATCCATCTGAAATATTCTTATTTAAAAAAGATACATATGAAAAAATGATTTTGATAAAAAAAAAACGATTTAAATAAAAAAAATAAATAATCTTTTTGATTACTTTCAAAAAAATCAGCAACACTGATTAAAAATAATTCTACTGCTACCTACATACTCAATCTATGAATGTCTTGGCCATCTAAAGAAGCTTCCCTGTCGATCTAAAAATGTCATTTTCACTTCTTTAAAAAAAATAATATCTGTCCCCGATTGCCTTGAATTTCTGTCCCCATTTACCCCTTGTAGTTACTATTTTGAGTTTGAGGTACCTAATTGTGGACACGTAAAATGTACATCACACGTAGGTCTGCAGTAAATGCAAACCTTGAAAAAATGTTTCAATTATTAATGAGGTCTTGTTATTATGAACTGCTATCCATAGGGCGCCAAAGCATAGAAGAGATGTACGGTGAGAAATTCGACATAAAGTTGTAAATAACTGTTTTATTTCTGATGTCCTCATTTGCCCCTGTCCACATTTACCCTGATTGACCGTAATATTGTTGTTATAAAAATCATTGATTATTGTTATTGCCGAGGTTATTGCTAATGTAGAACAGATAGAAAATCACTAAATCACGAGCTAAATCACTTACCAGCCTTGAATCTAGAACACCATAAGGAACAGGGGTCCTGGAAACATCCTGATTATAAAGATTTTTAGCAACAACATGAATGTGGGACTGCTGTTGTATACTTTCCGCACTTTCCACTCCAAAACTCAAATGAGATCTACAAAAAAGTGTACAATTCCTATAACATGCAGTAAAAACAAGTAAAACGTTGACTCACATTTGGCGAGCCACATCAGCCTCTCTGTATTGTTCTTTTGGCATTTTGTAAAGGCAATTCACAAATTTTGAATACAAGAGGTGATTGTTTTTCAATATGAAAATATAACGTTTTCTAAGATTTAAACACACAGAAATAACATAAATTGAGACAATACTCTTTGACCATAATAAAGCCCAAAAAGCACAACATTAAAAGTGAGGTTAGAGCAAGTGTGATCAAAAAGACCGGCTTGACGTAGAATAGATCTTGACATTACTGACAGTTATCACGTCTATTAAGCGTTGCCAATTCGCCCGTATGGCACCATCACATTTTTGAAAGCATTTCTTCGAGCAGAAATTTAAAATAAAAACGCAGAAAATGTATGATATGTTCTAATTTTTCTCCCAAAAGTACGCGTAGCAGACTTTTTCAATTTGAAACTCTCATTGAAGCATAAATCTTTTCTAGTCTAACCTCAGTTTAGTGATTATATGTGGTTTGGTTGATGATCAGTGTTTAGCAGTCTCAGAATAGTTATTCACCTTACTAAGACGGTGAATGACTTTTTAAATTAAGGGTCAAGATTTTCTAGACGAGTAGTTTAATGACATATTTAACGGATGTGTATCGTACATTGTTTTCTTTCATACCGCGACAATTTGTTATAATCGGTTATAAAAAAAGTGTTTCCTCATTTTCAAAAAACACATTGAGAGGACGATGGTGGCAGTCCGTCTCACATTCTTACCAAGAGTAACTTCCATTTTATGTCCAGTTATTAATCAAAACCATGAGATGGCGACAATTAAACCATGCTACGACTTAGGCAATATAGATATAGTTACCAACATTTTAAGTCAAGTTATTTATAATTAAAACCATGAGATGGCTCCAGCCTAACCTACCAAAGCAATTTCACATCAGTCTTTGATGATGCAAAGTGTCATTTGGCGGAGTAGTAAAGTTGACAATGTTTATTTAAAGTGTCATTTACAGGACTTGTAAGGCAACCAGGTATGGAACTTGAAACTTGAAACTTGACAATTTTATGCGGATGTTAAAAAATGTTACAGACTTACAAACTTGTAAACTGACATACTTTTTCTTATCATTGACGAATTGCTCGATCTATCAACTGCAAATTAGTGTATATTCTAATTGTATTATTTGGCAAAGTATTATGAAAGTTGATATTGATCCGATACGCATGATACTAAAACACACAAGATAAGCTCACTAGCTGGATGAAATTGAAACCGATTCGCGCGTGGTGACCATTTGGGTCACCATGCATAGGGAAGTCACGGGAAAATGGGTGTTAAAATCATAACCTAGCATTGTGCACCGAACACTCTATGAATTTTTAATGGGCGGTCACCGGGAAAGATGCGCGTGACCTTATCTTGTTTGTTATAGTATCATGAGGGGTACGTGATTCAGGTATTTTTTTAATGCCAGTTTCTCAGCAACAATATAACTTGACATAATCATTGAGGTTGGTTGTTTATCAAAACAATAAACTTATCGATGAGATCTTGTTGTTCAGGAACTGGGGGTTTATAAATGAGTCAAACATAGTAACTGCTCAATATAAAGACGGGGC
Organism: Orchestes rusci; assembly: GCA_958502075.1. Classification (NCBI taxonomy): domain Eukaryota; kingdom Metazoa; phylum Arthropoda; class Insecta; order Coleoptera; family Curculionidae; genus Orchestes; species Orchestes rusci. The sequence continues at coordinate 23,234,372 of OY293311.1, forward strand.
CACACAGAGGCAACTTTTGTCGACAAATTTCCAGCGACAAAGTTGCCGCTTCTCAATAGATGTTCCTGTTCGCTCAAGCCTTGTCCAGACAGAGGCAATACAGGGCGACATTATCGTCAACTCTGTTTCTTGTCACAAGAAACATGTCGCAAAAATAGGAAACTTAGGGCCGATATATTTATTATATATTATTTGAGTCATATGGCCTCACAATGCATGTCAAAACACCTTCTAGGATCACCAAGAATTCAGCTTCACTGATAGATTATTGTTGCTCTAACATAAATGAGTCAGCGACATGCCAAGTCTTACCTTCGGGCTTATCAGACCATGAAGTTTTGGTACTAGAGGCTCTTCTCGCCATACCTTCGGCGCAGGAAAGATTCAGAATGGGACGGTTGTACAGTAAATCCAACTTCGACAGATTCATTGAAGGATGTTTATTATATGATTGGCGTGTGATCTTTGAGACCATTCCGCCGACCCCACTAAGCACTGTTTCTACACCTTCTGAACCCCTTGATCTATTTCATCATTTGTTAAGAGCATTTTTTCTCAAGTCTTTTTCTATACGGAGAATAAGGTTGAATACGAAGAACTCGTGGATAACTAGGGGCCTGCGTATCTCTTCTAGAAACTTACGATGTCTTCATGATATCCGAAAATTCACTGCTGATCCGGCTTTTCATAATTATTTTCGACGTTACAGATCATGTTATAGAGCTCTGGTAAGGACAGCAAAGGAGAAATATTACTACGAACGGTTGAATAGCTCTCGCAATCAACAAAAGGAGGCCTGGTCTGTAATCAATGAGATAAGGGGAAAGAGTGGAGCACCATCATCTGTTCCGAACTTATCACCTACTTGTCTCAATAACTTTTACTGCTCTGTTGCTGAGACCTTAACTGATAAGATTCATCAAGCTAGCGATCCTTTGTTGTACTTGGGTGAATCTAGGTGTAATTGTTCTTTCTTCTTTGTGCCTACAGACGTTCGAGAGATTAGGGAATGCCTTTTGGAGATCCGGAAGAAAAATTCATCTGGTGAAGATGAATTATCAGTGAAAGTCTTGTTGTCTCTCCCGGAGAATGCCTTTTCTGCATTCGCAGATGCCATAAATTATTCCTGGAGTTCGGGTGTGTTTCCTTCCTGTCTAAAAATCGCCAAGGTTATTCCTATACATAAGAGTGGCGACCTGGATGACCCTGGCAACTTCAGACCTATTTCACTTCCTTCTGTCTTGTCCAAGGTCATCGAGAAGCTTGTCAAGGGAAGAATGCTGACTTTTCTCAAATCAAATGGAACCCTGCACCAGAATCAGTTTGCTTATCAAACTGCTTCAGGAACCTCTGAAGCAATATACAACTTCTTGGAAGATGTTTACCTGGGCGTAAATAACAGAGAAAGTGTGGCAGCGATATTTTGTGACTTGTCCAAAGCTTTCGATTGTGTCAATCATGACATTTTACTTGGCAAATTGGAGGTGTACGGTTTCAGGGGTAGGTCCAGTGATTGGCTTAGATCGTATTTGTCGGATAGCTCCCAGAGGGTTGTTGTAGGTTCAGTCTCGTCTGATTTGTCCTGCATGAGGTGGGAAGTTCCTCAGGGTTCTGTGCTAGGTCCCCTCCTCTTCCTTTTATATGTGAATGATTTGCCGAGGTTGCCGATAGAAGGCACTATAACCCTTTTTGCCGACGACACATCGATTGTTTGGCGTCGCATGGATCGATGCGAGTTGGAGGAGGTAGTGTCGACTGACATAAATCTTATAAAGAGATGGTTCAATTCCAACCTTCTTACTCTCAACGTCAATAAGACACATTTAATTTTCTTCAAGGGCGCGATTGGGGATGTGCTTCTGGATTCCCAACCCTTGGTAAAGAAAGAATATTCAAAGTTCCTGGGTGTCGTAGTGGATAGGGACTTGAGATTCACGGAGCATATCACCCAGGTATGTGGTAAAGTAGCATCGGGTTGTTATGCCGTTAGGGTTGCTGTGAGGGAGTTGGGCTCTCGTCTGGCTAGAAATGTCTATTATTCTCTGGTCGAATCCCACCTACGTTATGGCATTGCGTTCTGGGGTAACACTACTTATGGCTCTTTAAATTCTTTGTTTGTTCTCCAAAAGAGGTCCATTCGAGCATTATATGGTATAGGTCCTCGGGATTCATGTAGGCCGATATTCAGGGACAAAAAAATACTGACCCTGACGTCATTATTTATCTTGGAGGTCTCTTCTTTGATCTTCAAGTCGAGATATAAATTGCCTGTGCCCGAACATGGTCATTCCACTCGCAATTCAAATCTTATCGCTCTACCAAGACCATCATCATCTCTTGTCAAAAAATCAATTATATACGAAGGTATAAAAATTTTCAATCATCTCCCTTCCAACTTAAGATTATGCACAACACTAAAGCGATTCAGAGCACTTCTAAAAGGAACATACTACAGCCTGGAAGAATTTTTAGTTGACACTTTTTAATTAGGTATAAGTCTTTGTTCTTGTAACTTTTATTCTTGTACATGTTTGACTAACGTTATGTTATTTATTTAATGTTTAAAGTCAAGCATTTGTTTCTTTATTTCTTTTTACTTACTTATGTTCCTTGTACATGTTATTCTTAATTTTACTTTCATTTGTTATAGTCATTAAGTGATGCTTTGTCAACAAATGTGAAACATTTAGGACAATAAAGTATATTTTGATTTGATTTGATTGATTTGATATTTCAATGTCACCTTAAGTGACATTTTAGCTAAGGTACACCTAAAGTTGATGTAAATTTCAAAATTGGCCACCGCAAGTGCCGTTTTGCAATTGCGCCACTCCTTTCATCAAGCTAAGGATCTAATGTGAGTGTCGCAATTCAAACACGGTTCTCACGGGAGACAAATTCAAGGTCCAAAATAACCTTTAAGTGTACCTTAATCTTAAATGAACATTGAAATATCGGCCCTTAGTGTACACATATACCTCGACATATACGTAACTGATTTGGGTGAAGTTTCTAGTTCATGTCGCAATAGGTACCTATCTGGTGACATGGGAAAACATTGGTTGTCGCGACCTGAGCGACCAGACGGGGTCACACAGAGGCAACTTTTCTCATTGATGACTAGTTTCCATAGACGAAAATAAAACTAGTTTCTAGCAACTTTGTCGTTAGGAAATTGTTGACAATGACAAAAGTTGCCTCTGTGTGTCTTGAGGTTCGTGATACTGACACTCTGACACTGACTGCCAGTACTGCCACCCGGCAACCGGTTTACTAGAACGCAGCGGATCACCACTTGAACTATTCCATCTCGGTTCTCGGTGTGGACCATATTAACGCCCTTTGAGGATTTTTTTTTGATAATCTCACAAAAGACAGAAATTTGTCAAATTTCAGAAAAATGTCTTTAAGGACGGAGATTCGAAAAAGATGTAACGGACTTACAAAACCGACATTCTTTTTCTTGTAACTAACAAATGGTTACTACAATTTCAATATTTTCCTGTAGAATTCATCAAACTCACGCCTTTCCAAAATAATCAGAGATTCTCTTTAGATGTGCAAGGAACGGGCTTGACAACGGCTCGTCACATGCTCGGCTGGTTGCGAGTTTTTCGCAATTTCGAGCTTCGTGGAGTAATGTTATCGAATTCTTCGTTGATCAAAATTGCTCTTCTATTTGATGAAGGGGAACAAGAACATATAAACAGGAAGAGGAAAAGGCGTTTTTGGGTGCATAAAATGTTAAAAAAATGAAGAAGGCGAATTTTCAACGCCTAGTCATCCAGCAGCTCTGTGCTGGATGACTAGACAAAATCCTTCAAATACTATCGAATGTCTTTGGATTAGTTTGACGAATTATTGGACCAGATCAAACACTTTTTCAAAAACAGAACACAACATTTCCTGAATCCATTTCACCTGACTGCCGGGGGACTATTCACACTTGTCGGAACCTGCATGGTACAAGCGGAGCACAGGCCCGGCAAATATTCTTTTGGAAGATCGCCGCGTGCAAATCCCATCGTTTGCCGAGACGTTGGTCATGCGTTGGCCGCATGATGTGGATTGAGCCTGGCAAAATTCATAAGATTCAATGCTAAAGGTATTTTGCCGAGTGGGTGCCTTGCTTGTGTCGAGCACGTGCCCTGCACGGAAGTGAAAATCGCGCTTAAACGAGATATTCGGTCAAAAATTAGAAAAATAGATTCCATGAACTTACTATTTTACGTCTATTTTCCATCACGGACAGAACAGGATCAATGGCAACCTGGCAAGGCAGAAGTCATTTATGTCAGGATTCAGTCTGTATTTGTTTGTAACCTACTTGTACATTTAAATATGACATAACCTCAATATTTGTTTATCTTATTAGTCCGAGAAAGTTTGTGAAAAATGTGAAATTACACAATATTACCAGAAAAATAGATGTGAATTAACAATGGAACCCAACTTAGCAATCATTTTCCGCTATACATCCACTCTACTTTATCCAAAATACCATCCAGTGTGGTTTTTGTTGTACTTATACATAAAATATCAACAAATCAAAAAGAGGCATTACACCTATAAAATTATTATTGGGCCTGACCTTGTTCTCTTTAACGTATTGAAAAGCAACCCTGAATATTGCTACGATGTTAACAATTGCGTCCTAGTACACCCTAACAATGTGTACTTGAGTGATAGAGTTCTCACCTTAATAGTTGGTAAAAAACAGAGAAAAGTCGTTATTGTTCGAGACGAATTGTGCCAAAAAGATGTCCTGTTGATGTCACGTACTTTATATCACAACAGTACTATCAGTGGTGAAGTGAAACTAATCAAACAGCAACCCCCGAAATTTGCATCTGAAATTGACTTATCTCTCGTTTCTTGCCCCTTAGACATAAACTACGCCTCTCTAGACCTTCTTATCAAAAACTACTTCACTCATACCAAACTCCTCTCAGCAAAGGACATAATTACAATCAACATAAAACAATTTTCCCCTGCAAACTTCTATTTGGATTCTAAATTGAACCAAGTTGAAAATGTCTATTTAGTGTGTAATAAATTGATTTTCAATGGTCAAGAATGTGTAGGGCAGTACTTTTGCACTGTAGGACAAACAACTATAACGCAGTCTGCGAATAAACAGTGTTTTATTCCTATAAACTTGTTTAGGGCTACTCGTAAAATGCTGGAAGGCTTGAAAAGTTACTTCTTGATTAATATGGGGCCTTCTGGGTTGAATCGATATAAAGACGAACTCAGTGAGGCTGTTCAGCCTTTTATACATTCAAGTAAGTATCCTGAATGTCTTTCATTTTGATTTTTCGACATGAGTCTTTGTTTATTGAACTATTCTTCCGCATAAACATATGTCCAAGCGGATGAACTGCTAAATAATTAGAAATTCGATTCACTAAAACTCTTTCATTGACTGGAATCCGGCTATTTTATGATTTGTTTTTTATGATTGTTTTTTGATATCTTCCTTGGCATCCATGGCGATCAAGGTTAGAAATTATTTTCAGTAATCAGAAATCTTTATTTATAAAGAAAACTCTATGAATTCGAATCCTATAACGATCATCAGCACTCGCATCAGCACTTTGTCAGTATTCATCTCTACCTTGTCCCAGCTCTTTTTGAGGTTCGTAGAACCGATAGTGGTTTGGTTTAGTTCAGTTAATTGAATTAGCAGGATTTTCCAGATAAACACAAAAAGGAGAATCAACATATATAACTGATCAGCAAAGCTTGCAAAGGTCAGTTTGCCTCTTTTCACCATCGAGTTCACCATCAACCAAAGATTCGCGTTCGTTCCTATTTCATGCTTCCAATAGACCATTCCTTACAAAAGCAAAAATAACACTCAATTGGGTCTCTTACTAGTTCCATTGGCTTTTATTCCAAAGTGCGATGCCACATTGCCACTTTGCACCTCCACTTCTGATGGCTTCTCTTTGACCAATATCCTGATGGGCTTTACATCAGCAGCACTGACAGTGCGTGCTTCTGGTATCCCCTCATCAGCTGACAGTTTTGGAGCTTCAGCTGCTATGTTTATATATGGTTATTTTTTTGGCTTGTGCAGTCACAAGCTTCTCGTTATTTTGCTCTTGAGATGTAGCATTAGATGTATTTGATGTAGCTGTGGTACTGCTAACAACCTCCATCGCTGATGGTATTGCTATTTGGAGGTGGCTTAACCACTTTAATCAAGTCAATTTTGTTAATTTGGTTTGCTTTTTGAAGACGAATTATTCGTTGTTGTTGTTGGTGTTGTTGTTGTTGTTGTTGTTGTTGTGGTCGTTGACGACGTAGGATCTGAAGTTGTTTTAACAGTTTCCACCGGAGGCTTAACAACCTTCTTTGTTACTGATATGGGAGTTGATGTTTGTCTTCTTCTGTTTTACTCTCCATGGTACTATCAACTAGACTTTTGTCAGCTTTATTATTATTATTCTTCGAGACTTTGTTATTGGATTTGCCCAAGTACTTGATAGCTTTTGCATTGCCACTATCAATAACATCATTCACTTTACATCCAAATGTCTTGACATGAACCGCATCACTACTATTACTACATAGTATCGTCCTTTGATACCTTACGGTGCAATAGTTTGGTATGTAAAGGGGAATCAGAGCACATCTTGAGCCAAACATCGTCAAGCCAGCCTGGCCATCTGTGTAGCGACCAGCACCACACCGTCCGCAGCGCTTGAATGCCTAGTAAATCTCCTTCCTCTACACATTGTGCTAGAAAAAGAGGCGAGAAGGGTAACGTTCAGAATCATAGCTAACCACAGAGCTAGCAGGGCAGACACAGTAACATCCAACAGACTAATTAGAGAATTAGAGTATCATCGTTCTCTAGGTGCTTTCTCTGATGTCATGCTCACCGATAACATCAGCAGGAAAAACTATGACATACTTATTCCTTTCCGGTAAGAGTGGACACAGGACCTTTTCAGCCTAACAAGAGCTGATACCTGCTGGTACACGGACGGATCTTGAACGCCCTTTGGCACAGGATCTGGAGCCTATTGGGCTCAGGAGAAAGTCGGGATATCACACAGCCTGCAAAAATTAGCTACAATATTCCAAGCTGAACTATCAGATATTGAACTTAGCGCTTGACAACGATTGGACGGCTACTACAATAAAAAATATTCTTGGAAAGTCAAGCGGCGCTAGAGGCCCTTGAATCCTACAAGAACTCTTCGAGGACTGTAGAAAGCTGCCAGAATGCACTGAAAGAAATTTAGTTGCAGACCGACTTGCACGCGAAACGGTGACCACAGACTTCACTGGACCAGATCCGGCCCGAGGTATCGCATATAATGTCGCGGCTGCCGGAATATCCACCTGGATGGACTGGTGGATGGATATCCAGTTTCTACAATACTGAAGGAACCTGCCAGGCATGCGACACTCAAAAAATTTATCCTTGAACCACAAAAGAAACGCGCCAGAGAAATTCTGGAGCCAGACACGTTCCCTGTGAATGCCCGGCGATTGCTCGCCTCCGACAAAATGTCTTTGGGAGCCCTCGGATTACTGCAAATGATCTGAACAATACCTCACCCAGGGCGGCAATCAGTCTGTTTAAAGGACTGGGCCTCATGGGTGAATAACCTGGCAATCATGTGAGCCACAATAGATCCACTAGTGTTCGCGGTGGAATGGAGCCATGCTTTGATAAAAAAAATTACATGGCACTTTTTTTCACTCCTCACTATCATCACTGAAATTACTTGACGAGGGCCTTGTCGCTCGTGGTTTATTTAACATGCTGGTATCCATTTAACGAGATCTCCGGATTTTCAGTGATGTTAGGCTTGGATTCACTCCGACTAGGTGCCCTTGTAGGAAAAGTGGGGGTGCTCTTGCTCTAAGAAGTATCAATCCGTGACTGACTAGGCTCTGGTCTGGATCCTTGTATAGGAGACAATTGCTTGAACGCACTTGCTTTTAGTCTCTTTCTAGGAATCGCACATCTCCTCATCTGCTTCTCCTCCAAACGAGTCAAACTATGACTGGCTTGCTGGTTTAACTCCAACGTCACATGATGTTCTTTGTCGCCAAAAATCGAATCCACTGATGATTTTCTATACTGAGGAGCCAGTTTGGGTATGCGTGACACATTTTTGGGTTTGTTTCTTAATTTTATTCATTTATTTATCTAACTTATTTAAAGTCAAATAAAACCATGGAATACAGTATGCTGATCAATTGAACTTAACTTAACTTAAACTAAACTGATCCGAAGTATTTAGTGCCTGCGGCATTTTTTTCTGGGGTTACATGGGAGATACACTTGGACTGGCGTAACTACATCATCACTACATCAGTTAGTTGTTGAATGCTTCGCTGTTATTTCTATACGTTTGTTGGATCGATCTCTGTTCTATTTGAATTTCTTTCTCACAGAAGATCGACTTTATACTTTGTACCACATCATAATGATAGAGTAAACAAATTATCTTACGTAGTACATGCTCCGAAAGCGTGGAAGGGTCTAGATCTAATGTCAAGTAAAATCGTGGTGAAAAGAAGATTAAATGAACAGATAGGAGTACCAACTTCACACAGTTAGAATTTCTCTTGCAGCCAACTTGAAGCTAAAGCCAGTATTTCTCATACAAGGCGAAGAAGGGAGTGGCCAGGAAATTCTTCTCGAATGCTTGGCAGCTGCAGAAGGAATGCATCACTTCAAAGTCAACAATTCTGAACTTGTTGCCAATGTTTATGCACAAAATGAATCAAAACTCAACAATATATTTTTCACAGCAAAAATGTCAGCTCCTTGTATATTGTCCATACATAAATTTGAGGTAATTATACAGAAGAAAACATAAATGTGATTCTGAGAAGGATGGGCGGATTGATCGTCGGTTGTATTAACTGACTTTTTTCAAGAACTTTGGTAAAAACTCCGAAGGCCAGTATGACCAAAGACTGATCAACTCATTCATCCAGTCCCTTGATAATTTATTTGACAACAACACATTCCCAGTAATTTTATTCTGCTGTACCAATAACAAAGACATTCCTGCTGATTTCAAAAGAGTTTTCTTGGAAATTTTCGAAATAGACGCCCCTGGTGATGACGACCGATATAACATACTTTATTGGCTCATGGAGGAAGCCGAGCTTGGAAAAGAAGGGAGTTACTTGAGGAGTATAGCCAATAAGACACATGGATTCTATTTTGAAGATTTAAAAGCTCTGGTGTATTATGCTGAAACGTTTTTTTATCAGAGGAGTGCTTATAAAGGATGTGCGGTTTTGGAAGAACAAGATTTTGACAAGGCTTTGGACTATATGCAGTTGAACTATAACGAAAGTTTGGGAGCTCCAAAAGTCCCAAGAGTCCAATGGTCGGATGTAGGAGGCTTGAGTGATGTCAAGGACGAAATAATTAATACCATTAACTTACCTTTGAAGCATCCAGAGTTGTTTGAGAGTTCTGGATTAACACGCTCAGGTAAGACACATTGGTTTTATTTCAGCAAACAATGAAATTGAACTTCAGGAATTTTACTTTTTGGCCCCCCTGGCACCGGAAAAACCCTTCTAGCCAAGGCAGTAGCCACCGAATGTAGCTTATGCTTTCTAACAGTCAAAGGACCTGAATTGTTAAACATGTATGTTGGACAATCGGAACAAAACGTCAGAGAAGGTTTGTATCATGACGAAACATGAGCCAACCCTGACATTATATTTGAACAGTATTTGAAAAAGCCCGTCAAGCCTCTCCGTGCATAATATTCTTTGACGAACTTGACTCCTTAGCGCCAAACCGAGGCATCTCTGGAGATTCTGGAGGGGTTATGGATAGAGTTGTTTCCCAACTTCTGGCGGAAATGGATGGAATAGATAGTGGTGGCAAGGTGTTTATCATAGGAGCAACGAATAGACCGGATCTTATTGATCCGGCTTTGTTGAGACCGGGCCGGTTCGATAAGCTGCTTTATGTGGGGCCTTGTACTGATGTCGAGTCAAAGGTGTCGGTTCTGGAAGCCTTGACCAGAAAGTAAGTACCTATGGCGTTTAGTTCGTCGTTGCGACCAATGTTATCTCTGATCATCATCAGGTAGTATAATAGTGCTCCCAACCGGACACTTTTGGCTGACTTTTAATTGTTCTCCAATTTTTTTGCATGTATCGTTCAAGAAAAGTCTTGCTTTTAGTGAATTTCTCAATAGATAGGATTTAACATGGTTCTCACCAAATTTATAATAAGAGAATTTACTCACAGAGTAAAAAAAAACTGCCTGCAATGGACATTTTTTAAAATTTATCAAGGGCATTCCATCTTCAAGTTTAATTTACAATTTACTATACTTATTTTTTGTTTAAATGATCATATATGATATCTATAGGTAAGGTAGGTACTATTTCTTGAATTTTGCTTCACTATAATTTGACATTGCTTAGTATCTTTGAGGGTCTTTTTTTTAATTTCCCAGGTAATCTTTTTCTGTTTCGAATGATTCATTTCACATTTGTGTGCTTCATTTGATTGGCGACAACTTCTTTGGGCATACCCATATTATACACGGATGGGGTTGACAATTAGTACAGTAAATCCGTGCTTTTACTGAGAATTTTGGAAATCGCATTTTTTTTTCAACTCTTGGCGGGGGTCCTCAATAGCTTAACTCGTTTTCAGGAAAATCGAAGGTGATCTTACCACGCCATCTTGAAAAAAAGGGCGCGTGTGTTTTCTCCGTTACTATTAGACTTACGCTGAAATATCATAGAACTAGGGTTGTTTGGAATTACATTACCAAAAACTTTTATTTCAAACTTTTTGCTTTTAAATCAATAATAACAAATCTAGGGGGTGATTTTTTAATATGGCATATAATGCACATAAAAGCTTTTCTTTTTTTTCTCGAAAAACGTCTGTTTTAGAAAAAAAGTAAAGAATGATGTATAACGATTTTGAGAACAAATTTTATAAAAAAGAAATCATTTTTTCGATTAAAATCTTCAGTGTCAAGCCTATACGGGGGCCACTGGTGAAAGAGAGGAAAATAGTGTTTACGTCAAAAAAGGTGTTCTCAATCATGGATTGTAAGAACCTAATCAAATCAATCAACCTATCAAATTTGGACAAAACATCGAAATCGGTCTTCATGTAATTGAAGTACAACCTAGTTTTTTTTTCAATTTTCAACACCCTGTATATCAAAAATTTAGCGATTGTGGACCTATAGGGTGTTCCGTTATAATTAAGCCTTCTTATTATTCGTCCTGGAATAAAGTTTGAAAAGTCAAAGTTGAAGTAAATTTTTTAGATATTCAGATTCCCAAGTCGAAACAAAAAACCCTTCGGAAATTTTACAGGAGGGGAATTAAGAATACGAGGTACTGTATCTGCACGACTATTAGTCGTAGAGGCTTGCGACAAAAAAAAATATTACTAAAACGGCCTAGAGAAATACCTGGAAAATATTGTCAAGTTTCCGAAATGGTCGCTAGGGGACGTATCAATCAACACCAAGTACAGTGACTATATACCAGACAGGGACGACAATGGAGGTCTAAATTTCTATTGGCTTGCGACGGATCCGCCATGTTGCAGCTAGCATTCATTGTTTATATTTGTCATGTGTGCGTCGTTCGTGTTTTGTGAGTGTTTTTGTATCAAATTTCATAACTTGCCGATCAAAACATCGATTTCAATGCCTTACAAAAAAAAAGTGCAAAAAACAAAGAAAAGTACAGTAACTTTATAGAAAAAAACATGCCCGAGCTGGGATTCGAACCCAAGCAAACATCAGACCGCTGAGTCAACGGGGACGGAAATATTCAAAATTCTTTGTACAGCCGCCATGTTGCAGCTAACCTAATGGACAATTTGCACATTTTTTCAAAACTCAGAAATATAAGGATTAGTAAGTACTGATGCCATTGATGTTTAAAAATCAACCTACGACCTCTAATAATGTAGTAATCACCGGTTGAAGAGCGCCAATCAACATCCAATACGTCATAGAATACACTATCTATCTCCGTCTGACGTATTGACTGAGATGACTCTCTCTCTCTCGGGAGGGTAATATGGCTCCACCCCTTTTGCGATCATGCAGTGAAATTCGCGTCTTCATTTTCATTTATTTAGTATATATTTGAGTATTTCGGAAAAAAAAAATTTCTGGTGACTTTAAGATAATGTCTAGAATACGTATATAAAATTTCAAGTCATTTGAAAATGTATGCAAATTGTCCATAATCTAAAACAACGAATATAACAAGTGAATACATTATATTATTAATAAATTGATATCATAAAGAGCAATTATTGAATATGCCCGCCATTATTCACAACACATTTTCTTAAATGCATTTTATGATATCAATTTATTTATAATACAATGTATTCACTTGTTATATTCGTTGTTTTAGATTATTGGAAGGATACAAATTAATAAATAATGTTCAAACAATTATTGTAGTCATAGATACTAGATTTGGCAATACCAAAAAACCAACTTAAATATTTTGAAAACGGCTGGAAGGAATGCCTACATGTTGTATATTTTTGAGATCAGAAAATAATGTCTATTTGATTATAAAATGATATATAGGGTGTTCCATTTAAAAAAATGCAAGTTGTGTCTGCCACACTTTTCAAGTGCACCCGGTATACAAAAAAAATATTTTTTCTGGAGGTTCATGTTAATACCTACCAACTTTGTATTTAAAGTCCGTATCTATCTTGCATGATAAGCGAGTTAGTCTGCAGACGAAATATACGGAAACACCCTGTACACTTGGTAGAAAAATAGGATCTTTATAGAATTTTGCCCACTGAAAATATATCGATGATATTATTTTCATATTTACTGACTTTTTACATACACTTTTTGTCAAGCATCCATAAAATGTTCTATTTCCAATGCGTTCTTATTTTTCCTGACTTGAAAATCTGAATCTTGAAAATGTACTTTTGTCAAAGGACGAATAATGAGAAAGATATCCACTGGCTAAAATATAACGGAACACCGTCTACATTGTTACGATTTTTTTTTTAATAACCTACGGATTCATGTCCTTAAAAATCAGCATTTTATTATGAATAAAGGGTTTATTACTAACCCAAACTAACAATGATCGCAATTATTGTCCCAAAGAGTTGATAATTTCCACATTTTTCACCGTTTAGTCAGAAAACTCTGGTTTAGTTCTGAATAATTTTATCAATTATTATATTTTTTATCTTTAGCTTATTTATTATTTGAACATTATCTTACATTTAACTATCTTTTTTGATGTTGTTTACACTATGGCTTAAAAATTTAGATCTTAGGTAGTCGCATCTGATTGAGACTTTTGTGCATGGTGAGTAATAAGTTTTATTTGGAGCTTGTTGACCATCAACATCAAATTTACGTAAATAGTCACGTGGTGCCAGATGCTTTCGGTAGGTCATATCTATACCTTCGAGAGAACCTTAGTCGATTTTCATGTCGGAAAAATAGGAATGACGATCTTAAAATTGATTCTTGTAATTTATCATTTCACGTTAAAGGCCAAAAAATTACTGTTTGCTTTTGACTGATTTTCCTCTGCATTTTTGAGACGCCCTTATTGTATAATAAGAATCAAATTTCTCATCGTAACCCCTATTTTTTCGACCTGCAGACTTTTTTTTTTATCAAGAATGACTTCTCTTCGTATATTTCAATTTTGGTCCATTTGTCCTCTTGTTAACCTATAAAGGGTGAGTCATTTAAAAGGGAAAGCTAAATTGCGCCTTAATCGTCAAAAATATCGAAATGAATGAGCAAAATGGATTTGAATACAGGATGCCCCAGTGCAGTTTGTGAAAATGTAATTCAATGTGTGTATCATTTTTGCACAGGATACACAAAATACAGGGGGTGCTATTTAAAAAAATCAAGTTATGTTGCTTTGAATTTTACCAACATTGAAGTGTCGCAGCTTAGTTGTACCATAACGCAAATCGATGGCATTGCCACCAAAAGATACCCAAGGGAGTTGAGTCTTGATATCTCAAAAACCAAGTGCTCTGTGTTATCTTCAATCAATGGTCGCAAACGCATCAATTTTTAGAAAATGTGTAATAACTTTTGAAAGGTGGAAACGAATTGCGAAATTAAACGGATTTGAGATGCCTGAAAAGGTGCAAATTCAAATATTTAATGATAAACTCCTTGTATTGTTACCATTTAAATAAACTATGTTAATGCCTGGTCTGCAGAAATGATACACATTGAGAAACATTTTCACAAACTGCATAGCAAAAATAAAAAATCCACTTAACAAAAATGAAAAAAATGATGAAGTTATATTCTTTTGAATGGAACCCCCCCTTATATTAGCTGGATAAATTTTTATATATCATATATGTATAGGTATTTGGTTCAACCGATTTTGCGCTAATCAAGTTTCGAATCCATCCAGAAATCTTAGCCAGACTCAAAAATTCTTGTTTTCCGTCACTTAAAGAACAGATTCATTCAAATACAGCGACTGGGAAAATGAGTCGAAAAAGAATTCACTTCCTCCTGGACTAATACGGTAGAATCCAGATCAACGTAGACTTTGAACTTGAATAGCGCAAAAACGCCTGAACCAAATACCAACATTAATATATATTTGGAATCAGAAAAAAAGATCCATAATTTTGGCGTTGAAAGCATCCCCTCCCCGTTTTCCCCTTTAAGGGTTGAATTTTGAAAAACGACGAAACACGTGTTTCATTGATTTCATGCAAGATCATTATTATGAAGCTTGAAGTCGATGTGACCCAAAATACAATTTTTTATTGATTTATGATTTTCCACACTCCCACCACAATAAGGATGTGACCAAAAATACGTTGTTTTACCTCGCCCTCGAATTTGTTCTGAAATACGAGGTCCACAAATTTGGTTTTCCACCCCGTCTCCTTCGAGCCTGACGTGGGGGACAACAGAGGTTGAATTTAAAAAAAATACCGATACCTATGTTCAATCAGTTTCATTCAAGATTGTTTATATGAAGTTCCAACATGATGTTAACAATAATACATAATCTTTCATCGATTCACGATTTTTTCCACTGATTTTTTTGAGTCCGAATTTAACCCTCTTAGGGGCTGAATTTCCCAAAGTAACGTAACACTTATTTAATTAATTTCATTTGAGATTATTTTTACGAAGTTTCAAGATGATGTTACCAAAAATCTTTTATCAATTATTAATGATTTTTCTCACCTTATCTCCTTTGACCCTCTTAGAGATTGAATTTCAAAAAATAACGAAACATGTGTTTAATCAATTCCATTCAAGACTATTTATATGAAGTTTCAAGTTGATGTGACCAAAAATACATAATTTTTCCCCCACTCTTTTCACCCCCTTGGGGATAAAATTTCGCAAAATCCTTTCTTAACACACCTAGAAATATTTGGCAGAACATCTCTTCAAAATTTCATCGCTCTAACTATAATAGTTTTGGCTCGGCTTTGATGAGTCAGTCAGGACAAGCTCTTTTATAAGTATAGATAACCCTGTATGTACAGGGTTATTGATTATAAATGCCCCCCCCATCTTACTTTTTAATTTGACGTTTTAGAAAAAAGTGTTCCGAATGAAAGTTTCATGGTTGAAAATGAAATTTTTAAAAAAACTGTTTTCACATATACAGGGTGTTC
The DNA here is from genome assembly GCA_958502075.1 of Orchestes rusci. Taxonomy (NCBI): domain Eukaryota; kingdom Metazoa; phylum Arthropoda; class Insecta; order Coleoptera; family Curculionidae; genus Orchestes; species Orchestes rusci. Next base: position 23,250,036 of record OY293311.1, read on the forward strand.
TAAAAAGTCTGGGCGGGGTCTATCTTTCTTATTTCAAATTGATACCCTATTTTTTTATTTGATGTTTGGATTCTCTTTCAAATTTTAATCATTTTTTATGTAGCATATCCTATACCACCTAAGTTTGATGTATAAAAAGATATTTGCTATTTTATAAATTGAATAATACTAATTCATTGTTATAAAAAAGTGAAATATACCTATGGTTTCGAAGTATTGACGTAATTGTGTGTGTAGGATATACCAAAACTTCTCTGATTTTAAATTGATACCCAAAAAATGAACAAAAAATAAAACAACCTCTTATATAAAAAAAAATCTTTTGAATCAAATCCAGAATTATTTATACTTTGATATTTTTACACTTTGAAAGTTCTTAATGACGTGACATTTTCGTCAATACGAGCGTCAATAATTCGGAATCATAGATATATTTGACATTTTCACAACAATAAATTATTATTATTCAATTAATAAATATCAAATATCTTTTTATACATTAAACTTAGGTATAGGATATGCTACAAAGAAAATGTTCAGAGTTAAAAGAAGAATCCAAATATCAAATAAAAAAATAGGGTATCAATTTGAAATAAGAAAGTTGGACCTCGCCTTGACTCTTTGGAGCACCCTGTATATGTGAAAACAGGTTATTTAAAACGTTCATTTTCAACCATGAAACTTTTATTTGGAACACCTTTTTCTAAACCGTCAAATTAAAAAGCACTTATAATCAATAACCCATGAAAAAAGTTTATTGATCGAAAAATCATGAGAAAAGAGATAAAATAACATTGCCATCACATTGAAGATTAAAAAAAATAGAATATATAATCGGTTCGTTTGGCTGCTGGTCATACATTCTACTTCAATTTTCTTGGGCTATCATAATAATAATAATAATAATAATACATCTTTCTTTCTATGGCAAGGGTACGTACACAAAAAAAATATAATATTGAAACATAATGAAAAGAAACTAACAATACTATATTCTTACTTGCTAAAGAAAAAGGAGCTGTGTTTGAAACTTCTAGTACTTGAAAGTACTACAGGAGTTCCAGTCTTCTATAAAGTCCTACACAAAAAAAGGAACACATTGAATACTAACCAATAAAACCTAATTTCCAAAACATATTATCACGTTTCATATTAATTCATCATACTTTATTCAAATGGAGCTAATTGGTAATAAACTGATGAGATATAATATGACAAGGAACATTTCATACGTTAAAATTGATATTTATCTTATTTTCAAATGAAAGTTTTTTTAACGAAACGTTCAGTTCAGATTTGTGCAGTTTAAGAAGTTTAGGCGGAATACTATTCATACATTTACTCACCATATAAGAGAAACTCCTTTGGAAACTAGACGTGTGATGTATCGGACTTTTTAAATAGCTATTTACATATTGTTATACGGGTAATGATATTATGCACATCAGATCTGAATTTTAATTCACGGTATAGGTAGGCAGGCTTCTTTGTGTGCAGTTACTTAATATAGAGCATGCAGCTGTGAAGAAATCTTCTCTTGTATAAGAGCAGACAAGACATTTGTGGCAGTATTTTTGCCACAGGTTATGTATAAATCTAACACAAGAGTTCTGCACATTCTGTAGTCTATAGCTCTGTCTTTGTGTCAAGCAAGGGCCGTATACGATATCCGCAAAGTTAGCAAATTATGATTGGTAAACGATCTTTTAACCATGCTGGTCACGTGCTGGTCAAGTTGTGTATCGTCTGCATAAAAATGTATTTCGCAATGTTTCACACAGTTCTTGAGGGGATTCATCCGGTCTGAAATTTTACTCAATGCAAGCATTTTTTATGGAATCCACAATTTTTTTAATGGAACCATTCAAGTTTTATAAGGTAGGTAAGATATTTATCAAACTAGGCAACCCAATATCTATTTTTGAAAAAAAAAACGGTATCTCAATGGTCAAAAAATTCGAAAAATCTACATATTCCGCCCTCTTGTGAGAAACGTATAATCCGTTAAATCAAAAAAATCGATAGTGTATTATCTAAATTGAACCTTTCTGGGATCATTTCTGACAATCTCCGTTTGATATAATTGAACAGAAATCAGTAATACCTTCCACAAAATCCCATGTAATTCACAATAGATTGATTCGAACAAAACCTATACCCATCTCTTTTGAGGCGTAATGTTTACTTAGTTTGGTTGTCGGCGTGATGAATACCTACTGTCTGTTTTTGCTTTTTCGAGCGGATGAATCCCCTTAAGAGCCGACACATAAATTGAAAACAGAAGTATGTTATCAGCTATATGTTGAGAGATAAATAATCTGTGGAGGCGAGAATAACATCTTTTTCTTTGCAGATTTAACAAATCCCCAGATATAAATTTCCGTGACATTGTTTCAATTTGTCCCAAAAACATCACCGGAGCCGATTTGTATGGCTTATGCTCAAACGCTTGGTCTTCCGCAGTCAAGAGACTCATTAGCGAAATTGAGAAAGGTGAATTGTGGCTCATAATCAACTTGTATGAATTTTCTTATTTCAAGGTTTTACCAGTATTGAACATTCCACAGTTCAAGATGTCATAGTCGACATGCAGGATTTCAAAAATGCACTAAAAAATGTCAAGCCTTCTCTGAGTGAGGAGGATTTGAGGTATTTTGAGAATTTGAGGAAAGAGTTGAGCTCTAATGCTTGACGAAAATGGTTATGGGTTTTATTATTCAATAAATGTTTTATTTTTGTGTTGCTGTCCATTTATTTCAATCAACATAGGTCAGCGAAAATATTCGTGTCAGTCACTTCAGATATGTACCACAGACTTATAAATAACATAACAATATCCCGATAATTGATTCGTTTTGCAAAAGAAACATTAACCTTTTGTTGTGTCTGATCAAGCTTATCATCAGATTATCAAACATGTCAATTTTGTAATACATTTTTTTATCAAATTTTTCAACATCATATTATACACGCGCGCGAACTTTGACATAGATGGTATATGCATGTTTGCGGAACTAATTGTTGAAGGTTCGAGATAAATTAGATTAATGATGTTTAATTTAAGATCTGCATTACTGGATGTTTCCTCAACTTTCTAGATAAAAATTGGTATACCCGTCTGTAAATTGGCTGTTGGCTGTTTTCCAGACTTTTTTGACGACTGAAAAAAACGAGTAAAAGAAGAATGCTGTGGTGCTAAATAACGACGTCTTAGTGGCTTGGGATACAGTAGACATTCAAGGAAGTTATTCTATCTTAATCATTTTGCCAAGAAAGCCTTCAGCAGGTTCGTGCTTAGGTAGGTTAATTTAGTTTTTAATTAAAAAAACACTCCAGCAAAATAGAAAATTAAAAATTAACAAATATTTAAAACAAGAAATGATTTAAATTTATAACATATGTCTGCAAACGTGAACATTACATGATTCATCAAGTTGTTGAGAGAATAAGGAAGATCCATTCCCTTTCAACATTTAATCATACAGTCAAAGGTTTGAAAACGAATTAAGATTAATGTATTTTTATACATTCCATTCCCACCTTATCTTAATTTTCCTTGATACATAGTTCAATAATATGTTTTGAATATATCATTGTTTTTTTGCATGTCTTTACAATGTATCATATACCTTGTAAACTTCCAAGTGGATTAATACCAGAACTTTTTTGATTTACTGAAATTATGACTTTCTTCTCCTGAGCAAATCTTGCTAAATTTCCCTGTGAACTTGTCACCATCCCTTCATTTCCATTCCTTCATTCCAGAACTGACAATAAAGCCAACAGCTTCTCGCGACTAGGGTTATCTTCCCTTTTTCTTCAAGTTAGCTGATCGAGACTACTTTTCCGAGCAGTCTTTCGAATTCCTTGATGATCTTTGATTTCTCTACCCTACAAATAAAAAAATTATTCCAAACGAGTAGCTTTGTTGAAAATATTGGAATTTCCACATCACAAGTTGTTCAGGTACTGATGATCAACCTTTAATAAGGGTGCACAATTTTTTCCTAAACCGTGTTTTCCATTCTTGCTCGTCCTTGAAAAGTTTACGATAAAGTTGAACAACGAGCATTGGTCATTTCCACGTAAACAAAGAAATTTTCCCAATTTCTTGTTCATGTTCATATTAACATGGTATCTCATAGACTCATAGGTCATGGTCAAATAAGTCAAAGAGGTGATAGAAATAACCGTTTCTGATCAAAAACTTTCTATACAAGGTGTTCATTTTAAAACTTACCACCCACGTTTTTGCAGAAATAGACACATTAGTGACCAGGGTAAAGGTTTTTCTCGAATTATTTAATGGCGTTATAGTTCAACACCCTAACCCCCAAAGCTTCCACCTACAAATTCCAAAATTGGACATGGGTTGTATATTTTGAAATGAACACCCTGTATATAAGTCAAGTTTTTTATGCCTAATTTTTCTAATGTTTAGTTAGAAGTTAGTAGGTAGCAGGACTTGATCTTTTGACTGCAATAACAATAGTCTTTAGCCCTACATGAATCTTAAGCTTATTTGTTTCCCTTGATGTTATCTTTTCCAAAACATTTGAACAGTTCATGGATACATTAACTTAAGGCAAGGATGTCGCATTCAACGAATATTGAACCGGTTTGTGGTAAAAACTTTGATTTTAACGGTGAAATGAACTACTCGGTCAAGTGATTGATTCTACCCCCTGTGGTTCACTTGGCCCCGTTTGACGGTACGATATATTGTTGAAAACCTTACAGTTTAAGTGAGTGGCCAGATATTTTTGGAAAGTTTCCTCAGAGTATGGGTGGTAAAAAATGGTTTTTGTTTCCATGCTAAAAAAAGCGAATTTTTTATTTGATTACTGATACCAGTCCGTGCCAGACGTAGGTATCAAAATGAAATCCAATTGTTATTGCTGATAAAACAATGCAAACAATCTTGGTAAAAAATGAGCTACATGGCGAATAAAAGATAATTTATTATGTTTGACGTTACATTTTGATATACTAACACAATTCCACAACTTGATGAAAACTGGATATCAGTGGAAATTTCTCGTTCTGTCTTGCAACAACTCAATATTGCAATTTGATTAATCATAGTTCCGTTACAATGTTGCAGGTTGATGATTGACTAAAGACAAAACATTTATTGTCAAGCAAATGCGCAACTCCTGTTATCCACCATGGAAACACCATGCAATATTTTGCGCAAAAATCGTGTCCCGACAAAATGCCAAGCGATTCTCGGTAATCAACAATTATTTTATCACATATGAAGACATAAAGCTCGTTCGGGACGGGCTTCATTTCAGAGTCGCTGGTCCGTTTGCAAAGTACGGACCTGGATTGGCCATTCGTGAGTCTCCATATAAAATCAAATTTATTTCAACGGGTTTGTATTTGATAAAAGTTTCTGTGATGCAGTCGTCAAAAGTGAGTGAATATTTTTGATTTATTATATCTTATTTGTGTGATTTTTTGATTTTTTTGCAATTTTGTTTTCGTAAAATTCCATGTCTTAGAGGGGAATAACTTAAATTCTCACGTGAGATAAAGTTTGAAATGAAAAAAATGTTTCGTTTCCATGCAACAATTTTGATTTCAAATACAAATACAAAATGTATATTTGATGTAAAAAAAAGTATTCGAGTTGGGTAAGTATATTTTTATAAATAACATTAAATCCATGAAATTTATATTTTTAACTTTTTCCTTTATCACTTCAATTTGCTATTGTAAAGTTGCTTAAATTTCTGCAATTTGGAGCGTGGTCCACTTACCATAATATATGCTTCTGAGACTATTTCATCAATTTGTACCAATTATTAGAGACAGTAGGTATGCTAGGCTGTATGATATATAGATCTTTTCTTTTCAAAATGGTGGAATTGTCTTCTCAATATAATTTTATGATATGTATCTAAAAGTTTCTATAAAATAAAATAATGTCTGTAATGATATACAGAAAGCTGACAAGACCACTGTTATACCCTTAAATGGATACTTGAATTTGGTATGTTTTATTCAGAAGTACACATAAAAGAAAATTATAATTTTGTCAACAAAAATGTTCCACACCCTTATTGAGCCTAATAAATGAAATAAGGCAATTGCTTTCACTATAAAACTATCTTTCAGTTGTTTATGAAGTATAATGTAAGTCTATTTCAAAAAATTAATATATTACAACACTTACATTATTTGATATCACCATAACAAAATTAAATCAAATGCAATGATTTGGTCTCAACCCAACTTAAACACCATATTATTCTGTCGTCTTTTCAGATGCTTTTCTCAATTTGACCATTTTTCTTCTATCTATCAATCAATTTTAGCGCAAAAACAAAGTGGTTAAGAATAAGAGAAAAAAATATTCATTTTCACTAAATTATTGTAAATGTTTTGACTTTTTATAAATAAAAAGATTATAGCACGCGGACGGAGACAAGCTAGTCATACATAATATTATAGAATTTATTGAAAGTTGTCAAAAATTATTTTTTCTATTTTTCATAAAAGTTAAAGAGTTCTCTGATTTTACAGGATGATTCCTTGATACTGCTAAAACAATTCGTTAGGTGATTTGTCAATGAAAATCGCAATAAAATATGGGGTAGTTTCTACCCTTAACCCTTAACCACTTCTGTACGGTATGATACTCATATTATAAAAAAATTAAAATGTTGAGCTCAGAATCTAATTTGGCATCAAACTTTTATGCAGTATACCAAATTGCATTGTAACGGAATGCATTTTGATTTGCTTATCGTATTTTGTTGTTTTTGGCGATAGTCATACTGTCTGAAGATAAATCAATTTCAATTATAAACAAATACAGAGTGATTCGCTTTCTTTATAGTCAAACGAAACAAATTTATTCTGAAATATTGCAAATTTTTGCTTATTCGTTTCACTTGCTTCCTATAAAAAGTTATCAACAAATTTGGTCTACGTATAATACAAATATTTTGTGATACCTAATGTTTCAAAAATCCAAAATTAAAGGGTTATTTTTTTGGTTTCTTGTGCTTTTGGGCATTTTTAGCTTACTTGTTGAACTTCACTTTTTAGATATTCTGTTTTCTGTTCTTGAAATTGTCCTGATAAATCCAAAAAACAGTCGAAAATTGATGAATACGTGACTCATCTTGACTATTAACTGTAAGGCAAGTTCACGTTGAAAATTATGTAATTTCTAAGATAAAGAAATCTCAGTCGTTAGTTTGAGTTTCAAAGAATAAAGGACATTTCCAAGGTCAATAAAGTCACGTTTCATGGTCAATCATAGTAGAGTTACATACATATAGGTATTGTCAAGACATTATTATTGTTTTTTTTTTTATATCATTTTTATTTTTTCTGATTGGGAAATGGAGATTCACATATGAATTGCCTAATAATTATAATGCGATACAAAATAATCGTTGAAATATTAGAAACAATAGTTCGAAGTACCTACTTAAAATCACTGATATCAGTCTTGCGATGATATTACTTCATGCAACTTTTTCTTTTAATATTTACAAATAAACCCCGAAATGAAGAAGTATTGGATATTTGTATCTCGATTCATTTGAATATTCACACTTTATTTTATTCGCAATCTATCCAATCACAAAGTAGATCGTTGTTGAATTTCAATTTAGGCTCTCATGCATTGTCCGCAACATTGTCTCAAACATAAAAAAAGATCGCATCATCTCCATCTAGTTGTCAACAAGAAAAATCTGGTTATTGATTGAATTTTCAAAAAGAAAATTGAAAATTATATGCCCAATTATTTTATCATTAGGACCATCAGCCAAACCGGTTAGAATGTGAATCAATAAAAAAATTGCACGTGGTGAGATGCATCATATTCGTATGCTTTGATTATTGCATATTATTATTACACTGCACACTCATCGCTTAATTTTGTTTAGTCAATGGCGTAACAGTAAGGGTGTCAGTCATAACAAAAAATAATTTAATCAATATAATATGTTCTGAGTAGAACCCAATTACAAATAACCCTCCATGTTCAGAACCACTATTTAATTTGTCACATATTGCAAATTCAGTTTTCTATTTTCTGATAAAGATTTTATTTGTGTTCAAAATTATATCTATTTAAATATTTAAACCTTCTTTCATTTGGAAGGTAACTACCAGCACACGCTACCGTCCAACCAAATTCAATTTTGATTTATTTGAAAAAACAAATAATAACAAATTTTTAAAATTTTCATTTACTTGTCAGCTCGACACTAACCCACTTGGAACTGTTCTCTTCAGTCTGACTTAGACCCATAGCCATACTGATGAGTCCTAGTAGGACGAAACGTATATGGATTGGTCATGGTCAGACTGAGGAAACCGTTCCAAGATTTTCCTAATAAAAAAAAGGTTCAATGCGTGTTTTCTCGTATAAGAAATTGAATCAAAACTACAGCTCATTCCTGTATGATGTGGATTCTCAAAAATCTGTTTTTTTTTTCAAACTCGTGCTCTGGAGATGTTCTCTTTTTTCTCAATCGATAATTCGGTGTGGAACATGTGCAGATCCAAGAAAGGTAAGGAGGGGGCAAATTATACCATTCACCTGTCCTAACACTTTCGAGTTCAAAAAACAGCAGGAAGTAATAGCTTTGCTCAATAATTATTATTATGTAATCATTAATATCATTAGAACGCAGATATCAGAGTTCAAATATTTAATTGGTACAGAAAACACATAAAACCAAAGCTAACTTTTTGCAGGTCAAATGTCTGGCTTTGAACAGGATTAAAGTAGGTTTGGTCAAATGTTATCACATATTTCAGTTAAAAATTTGTTAAGTAATCCATTATGTAAAACAGTAAATGAACCTTTGTATTTGTTTAGCTTAGTAGATAGACTACATTGTGCTGCTTGTTGCGTATTGATCAACCACATGGTCACTGCTGTGACTGTTCAGTTGAGAGCAATAAAGTAACCTAAACAGGGTGTCACAATGTCACGTCACAAATTCGATTTTTATCTTTGAAACGGTTAGAGATTCAGCGAAGCTCAAATTATGGCAAAGTTGCACATTTTGGTACGTTAAATGACTATGGAGCAACCATTCTCATTCTATGTGAACATAACTAGGACCTGATTTTGAAATTATGGCAAAAATACACACTGCTTGAAGTCATAAGATACCTATCTTTTATTATAGCTCTATATTTTTCACTAAAAAAAAATTAAACTCCGTTCAGCATCAAAAGTTCATGATTTTGGTATGAACGGTTTTTGGAAATATTGTGGAAAAAAAGGGCGTAGCTCCCTTATTGGAAAGCATTTTGCGACACATATTTAGGGGTACTTCTTCTCATAAAAATACCTCAAGAATCACCCCATGATTTTTTTGCTAGTGTTTAGAAAATATCTTGTCTAATCGACTATGTAGTTTTATCAAGTAGGCAGACATTTTGGAATTATCGTCTTTGTAAATTACATTTATGGTATTAATGACATTTATTTTTATTTCAGACGTTTAACTTCCTTTACATTATCTTCCTATTGATATGTCTGGCAACGACACAACCTCGAGAATGGGATCGGCGTAATAACCCCTGTGTTTACGATGTAAGAAAATAATTAAAAATTATTAAAATTTAAATATACAAAAAATGTTTTAGTGCCTAAACACTAAAAACTGTTGCAAATGTCTTTATTTGTTGACAATTATTTATAGAAAAATGTTACAGAATCGATAAAAAATATAATGTTTCAAATTTTTCAGGATTTAAAAATAGAAACCTGTCAACGTTGTGCAAAACAAACAAAATCCCCAATTGTCTACCCCATGTGCTGCAATAGTGAAGATGATGTGTACGAGTGGTGCGATAAGTTTATACACTTTGGCACGAGAAGGAGACAGTGATTCCTCATTGTCATGCTTGTTCTAGTGATAAGGTTGTGTGTGATAGAAATTTTCATCGTTTTGGCAAATCAAAGCTGTTGAAAGTTGTCCAGAGTCACTCGATTTTGCGAGTAATGTGAATTTATTGTGCAGAGAAGTTAAAATCCTGTTTTATTGAGATGTGATATGGCTGTGAAACTAAAGTGATGCAAAAATGTTTGTAAATTTGTGAGATTGTAGTTTAATGGTAGTTGTAAGTGGATTTGTTATGTGTTTTTTAATAAAAATATTTCATAAATCTATGCGGTTTTGAACAAATGATAGTCAAGCTATAAATTTTTTTCATCTATGAAGAAATCATTTTATGGTACCTATCATCTCAAAGTCATCAGGCTTCCATATTGAAGTTAATAGTGTGGAACACTATGAATTTAGTCCGAGCATTGAGATTATGTAAAACTCGGTTGAAAAACACAGTAATCTCACCAATTTTGTAGAGATAATAACATCGATATATCCAGATTCCTCAACCAGGAGAAGAAGGCTAACTTGATAATCAAAGGTATTGATAAAAATTTACCCATAAACGAAATTAAGTAATAGCTGGTCTTTGATCCAGGGCATCTCTGGCAACTCGATCAGTCATGTGGAGACCTAGTGTGCTACAAGTATGATGATAGGTAGTCATTTCTACAGTTACTTACTGCCCAAATAACAGGATTTTCCTGCTGGTGTGCTGCGATTGTGGGGGTCGCTAACTACTGGCTTTACTGTTCCAAAAATCCCAACCACCTTCGAAAATTAAAAAGAATGGTAGCTAATAATTCTTCTCAAACTAAGGTCCGGCCGGCTCCGCCTGACATATCCTTCCTCCAATAAGCCCACAATGGCTGAGGTTCTAACAAAGTAGTTTCCAGAACTCTTGGCATTGTTCAATCCAATTCAGACACCGATTAAAATATCCTTGATCAACATTTGAATTAAGACCCTATTCCAGATATCATTAAGAAAAAAAATTAAAACACTTTTGGAAAAATGTGAATCCTTTGGAAAGGATTTTGATCTGGTCAAAATTTCAGTCAACGAATTAGGACTGTTCAAAACTCTATTTGGAAAAATGTTAAATCTTTTTCCGGGACAGTGAAAAGTCTTGCATAGTTTTGGAGTAGGAGCATTCCGGAAGCTTATTCTGTAACTTCAGGGACAGGAGCACTCCCCAGGGAGTCCTCCTTCACTCGCACTCCCCAATAGAAAAACATTGTATCCTTGAAAAGTCACTGGAGAATTGCGATGAGCGAGCAAAATCAGGGAACAGTGATGCCGGTTCGCTCAACCAATGAAATTTCGGAAATTTTGACATACATCAATGAATTTGTTTTTTTTTCCAAGTCCTTTCTCATGTTAAAAATAAAACCTCATCAAATCACTCTCTTCACACTTGTCGGTTTTTAGCAATAGCAAAGACATGTGTTTTTTTATTTATTCATTTTTTTTGCAATTTTCGAAATTTAATCATGATTTTTTGGTGAATGTACATTTGTTGTCGAAATGACACTTGTAATGTGATAGACATTTTGTGTTCAAAAATTGTTTTTTTTTTACTTTAAATTATCGTTTTTTCATCTGCGCAAGTGCGTATTAGCATAATGAGTTTTGTGAACTGGTATAAATGAAAAACCACCCTCAGAGCAAAAAGCCCAAAAGGGGGTGATATCTTAGGCTTTACACCACCGATCTAAATTAGATCAGTGCTTTACACTCAATAGACCTGCCCTCATTAACCCTGAGAAGATCAGCTTGTCAGCATTTTTTTTCTGGATAATGATATCTCTACTTGACTATAAGTTCAAATTCAGATTTAGGAGGTCCAAATTAATATAAAGACTTTTAGGTCAAGAGATCCACACATGGGGAACTGGATGAAAGGTTCTCGTACATCGTACATTCCTCCTTCTCCTCCTTTCCGTTCAACTCCAACTTCCTTAGTAAAAAACCTTGAAACTACAAAAGAATATCATTTCACTTCGCGAATTAATCTTGATAAAATCTTGTTCTAATTTTTCATGTCTTCTGAGATTATCTTTATCTTTTCCATCTTTCTTTTTCTTCTAGTTGCTGGAATTGAGCGACAGGATGGGAAAAAATAGGATGCAAGATGTTATCTGGGGTACCTAGATGATGACGCAAAATAGACTAGCAGACTGAAAAGGATTCTTCCCGGAGAGGGATCAGTATAATATCATAGTTTTTCCTGCTGATGGTTTTGGTGGGCATGACATCAGAGAAAGCTCCTAGAGTACTAAAAAAGCAATAATTACTGGATGTCAAATAAGAGAAGAAAGACTTTGAGACCAAAACCAAAAAAAACTCAGATGCACAATACCGAGTGAGTTAGTAATCATCAAAGACTGCTGATATGCAGAAGAGTCTTCGCCGGAGATTACGGAACTGGCGAATCAATGACAAAGCTCGTTCTCACAATATCTCCCGTCAAGAGAAAACCTGCTCAACTCAGCGATCAACCTCTTTTTTGAAAAAATAAAATAAAGTTTAATTTCGTAGTGGAAAGAACCGCTCATGAAGTTGATGCCAGATAGTCCTTTCATTTCTTCCCGGATTGTTTGCTATTCATCCCAAATCTGGGTATGCTGACTGGAGCTTTCTCCAGCTCACCAGCCTTCTCGTTCTCAAAGCAATAACCTTTTTAGTGGAGCTAGCGCAGGTACCTCTCTGGATATTTGATGGCAACCCAAACATTCAAGTAAGAAAAATGATCACCATACTCTTGGTGATCATTGCTGCCGTAGACCCTCGTAACAGTCTCGAAGACATACCAGTTTCCTGACCTTTTGGCCTGACTGGTTACAGTGGTTACTGATTTCCATGCGTAAAAGAGTTATATGATATTGGCCCTGGTAGTGTAGCCTCTTATTGTGTATCCTCAGTGTCAGTCTTTTAGTCGAAGAGCTCTTTCTACTGTTTCTCTGACCAACCACTGGGGAATGGATATTCCTTGTCTGATGAATAAACTCAGGTGAGTTCCACCACCAGTAGTAGCTGTCTACTGAAGGGAAGCGTAGGCAGCTTAGAACATTGAACCACTAGAATAAGCATAGCACCCCGAACGTACACGATTTGTTTGAGTCGATAACATTTGTTTTTGTTTATATTTATGTAATTAATCTTGACACATTTGTGATTAGATCTCTACAATCCAACCGTCCATGAAGAAGCTCCACAAACACAGCCCTTTTCTGGTATAATTGCCACACTAAATCCTCTTCTCGAGCACATATAAATCATTTTCAACTAGAACAACCGTCACTTTGACGAATCTATCAAAGTCATGGCAACGCATTTCAAGTAGCTCGATTGATGACCAACGTTGCCGTTTCTGAGAAAAATCCCTCTTATCAACTTTTTAGTGTAATAGATCAAGGAAAATCGTTCGATTATTCAACGACAAGCGATGGAAAAAAGGCTGCACACTCCTTGAATATTTAAAAGAAATACATTTATTTGATGAAAGTGAACTTCAAGTCATTGTTATTGAATTGGTGACAGAAAATCTGGTGAAAGGAAGTAAATATGGCAAACAAAGGAGCTTGATTTTCCCCTTTCCCCCCATGTTTACATTGACATGTTCGACTCACACAATATTGTTTGTTTATGCTTCTAGTGGCTCAATATTCGAAGGTAGGCAGACATTATTTTCTGTTCCAATATTCAGCGGCACCCTCAATGACTAATGAAACTGAGTGATGGGCAGTTCATGGGTCAAAAGTCAAAACCAATAAGAGTCATGGAAGTAGACAAACTACATGTGATCAGACGTGATGACTCAGGGTGTAGTAATATTGATTACTGACAGTCAAAAAGTTGATGATTAGATCCTGCAAGTTCAATATACAGGGTGTCCCTGAAATGACTGTACAACGCTTAACCACGAGCTCCTTGACCAAAATTAAGGCGATCTAGGCAAACTTACCTATATCCAAAATTGCTTCGTTAAGTCTACAGAGGGCGTCAAAGATTTTTGGTTTTTCAGAAATGTACAAATCGATTTTGATAATTTTTGGTACCTAGTCTTGGACCATGAAATTACGTTTTTTGTTTCTATAGCGAACGGTTGTAATTGATCGGAAGTGTTATAAAAGTGACTTCACATGTTATTTCTGTCAATGTGTTGGGGAGCTTTTCTTTCTCTTGAGAAATTTCGCTGAGATGAGTGGTTGTACCAGAAAAAAAATATTTTCAATTAGGTACACAGATATTTCATTATTGGTTTATTTTTTTCTAGCATAACTACTTATCCCAGCAAATTTTTTCAAGTGAGAAAAAGACTTTCTTACACACTGGGTAACTAGATGAAAACATCTGAATTATCATAAAGTCAATCCCATAAAAAATCAAAAGATATAGCTGCATATGACGTCAATGATTTTTTATGGAATTGACTTTCTGATGATTCAGATGTTTTCATCTAGTAACCCAGTGTGTAAGAAAGTTTTTTCCTCTCTTGAAAAAATTTGCTGGGATAAGTAGTCATGCAAGAAAAAAAAATCAATATTAAAAATCTGTGAAGCTAGCTGAAAAAATTTTTTTTTGGCACAACCACTTATCTTATCAAAATTTTTCAAGAGAGAGTCCCCAATACATTAGACTTTTAGTAAAAAATATCTGAATCATCAAAAAGTCAATGCCAAAAAAAATCAAAAGAAATAATACGGGTTGTAATAAACTGAACAGTATTTTATTCGCTATGTACAGTATAATATCACGAGCAGTCAGTATAATATTGTAAAAGACTCAGTATTTCTGTTAAAAATGGACTTTTTGAGCAGTAAAAGTAGCATTTGGCCTGTATTTCTATGTTCACTATTGTGATTCTAATGGTCAGTAAAAATTTATGAAATGTCAGTATGACTTAGAATAGTCAGTAATAATTTTAACTAACCCAAACTTGATCCACATAAAACCAATAGGTATACAACACGTCAATTATAATATACAATAATAATTGTAATGTTAACCTAGTGCTAACCAACGAGCTGCTGCATATTTTTCAGCAATTTCTATTACCAACACAAACTAACCGTAACTAACCCAAACTAAATCCGCTTCTCAAATGAACCTATCTGACTACTTCATCATGACATAAAGGCAGAGTGTTTTCTCTTTACTAAGTTGTGTTTCGTCCCGTTGTAATTTTTTTTGTATTTATACGAAATAAAATATATGACCAACCATTCATTATTTTACTGTCGCTTTATTAATTTTATGGACTGTCCATTAGTTTCACCAGGCATTTACTAATTTATCTGATCGTTTTTTTATGATACTGACTTGATTATTTATATCTACCATTTATTATTTTTACTGACCACTTCTTTATGTTACTGACCCTTCATTATTTTTACTGACCATTTCTTTATATAACTAACCGTTAATTATTTCAACCGACCATTTATTATTATACTGACCATTTATTATTTTTACTGACCACTTCTTTATGTTATACTTACCCTTCATTATTTCAACCGACCATTTATTATCATACTGACCAAGGGAAATAAAATAATGGCAAAGAGTAGTGTCCATAAAATTGAAATACTGACCATTTAATTTGTTGCCAAATAATACTACATATGACGTCACCTTTATAACACTTCCAGTTAATTTCAACTGATCGCTATAGAAACAAAAAACGTTATTTCATGGACCAAGGACCACGTAACAAAACTTATCAAAATTGATTTGAACGTTTTTGAAAAATGTGGAAAAAACCAATTTTTTTTGAATCTTCGACGCCCTCTGTAGACTTAACGAAGCAATTTTGGATATAGTTGAGTTTGCCTAGATCACCCTATTTTTGGTTGAGGAATTTGTGGTTAAGCGTTGTACAGTCATTTCAGGGACACCCATACTGATACCAGGTTCTCAATCAGCACCTTAGTTAGAACTGTCGTATAAGGGAGAGGGAGAGGTTAGAGGTACATTTTATTGCTAAAATTTTCAACACCCTCTATGATAAATACTTGGCAAAAATGAATTTGGATAGCTTGAACCTTGAACTAAAAAAGGTACTCCTGTTCATTCTCGATAAAATAAACCGATCTGGTGACAAAAAAATGTATGAAAAAAAACTCGATGATAGCCATGCATGAACTGATGCCCTGACGAAATTATTCAAAAAAATGTAAACCTATCTTTTTCTCAAAATGTTCATAAAAATCAACCTGAAAAATGAATGTTAATTTCAAGGAAAACATAGGTTCACATTTGTTTAAATAATTTCGTCACCATTTCATCATGGAGGATTTTTACAATCAAAATATTTTCTTCTCCATAACGATCCATTTTATCGATTATGAACAAGAATACCTCTTTTCTGATTCAAGGTTCAAGCTTTCGTTATTTATTTTTTTATACAGGGTGTTAAAAAAGTAAGCAATAAGATGTGCAACCTAGTTCGCCCCTGGTAAGCTAAGCAAGGTTAATGTATTTCAAGGCCACTATTTTTACAGCTCCTTGGTAGTGTTCATCATATTAAATTTGCATTAAATTATACTGAGTACTTTGAAACTTATCGGCGAAAGAAAATTTCCTCGGGCGCCCTTTAGGGGACCATATCTTCGTAGGTAGGGGATTTAGGAATTAAAGGACCTGTATCCGAGAGATTTCCCACATTTTCCGGTACACCCTGTAGCGAGGCAAGCTGGTTCCTGCTAAAATATTTGTTTGAACCTGATCGAACAAAAAAACACATTTTTCCTCAACATCTTTTTATTGAAAGCACTTTTAAGCACATATACAAACGTTTACAAGAAGTTAAATAGAATATAAAAAGAAAACAAACAAATCTTGAGATTATGAATACATAATAAACCATTATTCGACCAAAAGTAACTCAATTAATTAAGTGCGAATATAGTTGAGATGTCGTATAAACAAAATAACAATTTGAACTTTGTAAGGCCACTAGAATAGAGTATACAATCTCATATAATGTTTCCAGAATAAAATATTTTACTCCTTTAATATCAATAAGAAGTGACCTGAGTTCAGTAGGTAGACAAGACAGTCAACACATACTTGATGTCGCTACCCACATCAGCCTGAAAATATACAAAAATAGTGAACATCCATTTCATCGTAGTAATTCACATGCACCATACGCCCATTTAAAGCATTTTAACGAGAATTTTAATGACTAGTGGCAGTTGATGAGAAGCTAATTTTTTTGAAAAGTATACACCAATGGAGTGCGTGAATTGAACGTGCTGAATTAGTCGATAATGGCCAGAAGAACCCGTTTGTAGTCGCCGGAAGTATCACCCTGTAAGGGAAGGTTACATTAGTATGGATTCTACTCTACTATACAGGGTGTTCACCCAATCACCAAATTCAGAAACCAAACCAATCACTTTATTGGTGACCCCAAGAACATATTTTTTAATTTATACCGGAAGACAAATCAGTACTCTTCACAACAGGATAACCAACCCTATATGAGACATGCAACTGATACCATAACCGTTTATGAAGGTGATTTCTATCACATGCTTTCTCATCACTTATTGGAGCATTTTTATCCAGCTAGTCATGCAAATCTACATTTAGTTACATCTACTCCCAAGCCCAAGACCACTATGCTTAAAAAATAAAACATTACCTGGATCCAACTTTCCAAAGTCTTTCCGTATTTATCCAAGAATGCTTGTTTAATGTCAGCCAAGTCAATTTCAGATCTTGAAACGATGATTCTGATTAAAGTCTTGTCGTTGGTTCCCAATCCAGACATGGATTCGTGGAGACGTTCTGCGAAGTAGCCTACTTTGCTCTTGACGCATTTTACTAAAAAAATCACAGTTTTTACATAAATATGCACAGAATGGAGATGGGAGGAAAATATAATATTCTCATTACAATTTGATTCAGTGTTTCTTCATTGAAAATGGTAAGCAATAAAAAAATGTTATAAATTTCAAAGAAGAAACTATTAATATATATCTTACCAATTCCAAGCAATCCCTTTTGGATACTTCCAGAAAACTCCTTCTTGATGACGCTTTCAATGTCTTTGCCGGCTAGTCTTTCGTATTCGGCGAAAGTGGCCCTCAATTGTTGGTAACTCCTGGTGATGAGGATGGAGTTGAAAACAGACTCCTCAGTTCCCCATTTACCCTCGCCAGCTTCAATGATGGCTTGAGCGTCAGCTTCGGCTTGTTGCTCGTTTACGCCTTGGTTTTCGTCTCTGTTAGCTTGGCACAGAGAAATCAATAGTCTCTTGAAATGGCCGGATGTGTCGTCTTTCAGATCTTTTTCCAATGGTTTACCGTACACTGTAATCAGGATTAATTTAGGAATAGTACGTCATTGTCACGTTCATATATCGTGTTTGCTCAATTTATTGTTATACGACTTGTTTTTCACAACGTTATCATCACCTGACTTGTTAATTTGTCAAGATCCGTTTTACTTACATTGTTCGTAAAATTGGGCAATGGTTCTGATACCATAATTGGACAATGTGCACAAAATTTCGGTGATGGCTTCCTCATCAGTTCCCAATCCAGCTACGGCATCGTGCAACTCTTTGGCGTAGAATTGGGGGAGAGGGGTCATCAAAGCTACGATGACGTCTTCGAATTTTCCTCCCAACTCGCTTTTCAGTTCTGAGATTAGGTCTTTACCATAGGAGGTCTAGAGAAACAAATATTAAGAGTTCAATACCTAGAAAAAAGCTTAAAAATAACATTTCAAAAAAAAACTTATAATCGATTCTATTTAGTAAGCCACATTTTGTCCCTAAGTGTGGTGGAAAATCGTCAATAATGACACTGAATGCTGAATGAAAGGATTAGGAAACACTGAAACACTAAAAAAACTAGCTTGTCTGGATTTATAGAAAATTGATGGTCATAAAAAAATTCTCGATATAAGGTTTATTTATATGGTGAATAGTGTGTTGAACAATTACTTGGTATGTCGAAGATAAAAAGATTTTTACCCAATACAAAATTAATCAAAATTTGGTTATTATCGAGAATAGCAACACAGACAAAACTCAAAATCATAATCTATGATCATTAGGATAGATTTTTGCGACACACTATACACTTTCTATTTCATGGCGCCATTACAAAACGGAAATAGATGTGGGACAACCTGTAGGTGCATGAATGAATAATAAAATCATCATCAAACCCATGACTAATAGTTATGGCATTTCGACTCATGACAAATTTCCGTTTTTCCATTGCATTTACCTTGAAAGTTTCAGCAATTTCCAGTCTTTGGACAATTCCACGACGAGCCAAAACATCGATGATGGCCTTTTCGTCGGCTCCAAAACCTTTCATGGCCTTTTTCAAGGTGGCTGCATCTGCGACGGGGTCGAAGGGGTCAGCAGGGAAAACAGTGGGGGTACACTAGAAACAGAATACATTTTGTTTATCAGTCATCATCATTTAACAATTTCTTTTAAACCGTAGGCGTAACTCGTACTATAAGGCCCTGACATAACAAGCTCTTCGTAACCTTCTAAAAATAGAATTCAGTTGGAATAACATCATTGTGGCCATGAAATACATTATTTATTTAACCAAACTAGAAGCGGGTTTCTTGCTTGAGGTATTATACCCATGTTACCAATAAATCTGTATAGACATACAATGGTAATGGTAATAGTAATATTTTCATGGCGTGTAAGGTCACATACCATCAAAATAGTCCAATTATGTTGATGATGTTAACAGTGTTCTTGGTATGAAGTCATGGTTCCTCGGAAACCGCCACAGTATGAGTCAAGGATTGTTTTGGTTGAAAAATTTAGATTGATGAGTCAGCTGTTGAGAATTGGGTAAAAGAACAATAGATTTTGATATCTGATCAAAAATCGTTTTATAATGGTCTTTTTGAGGAAAAGAACTATGAAAATCTTTTAAGCATTGCATTAGGGGAAAACATTCTTCTATATTAGTATATGAATACTGTTTGTTAGGATATTGGGAGAGCAACCGTGATAAAACTTCCAGAACTTTTAGTTTGTTCAGAAGAACTCTCGAAGTTATTTCTTTCAAGAAAAGGAATGGCACATTCCTGGCAATATAATGTGGGAGAGGCGGTGCCTGAAAGTCTCGCTTTTATCGAACTGTTTTGGTGTTAGTCATCCAAGCCAAGCCTAAATTTTATTATTTTGGATCGATATACTATTTAGCCCTGTTCTGTTATTGGCATTTTGTAGAACAATGGTTTACTACTAC
Source organism: Orchestes rusci (assembly GCA_958502075.1). Lineage (NCBI taxonomy): Eukaryota > Metazoa > Arthropoda > Insecta > Coleoptera > Curculionidae > Orchestes > Orchestes rusci. The sequence goes on from OY293311.1 coordinate 23,270,158, forward strand.
TAGTAGTTAATTCTCACACATAAATTATAACTGGTGTCCTTGAACATATAAACAATAAATTATGAATCATTGCACCTGAATGCGAATTGTCAATAGAAATGATTGACCTAATTGTTGGTCAGTGGTCAGTAACTCTGATGATGTAATGTCGAAATTCATTGAAGCCTTCTTCGAAGAAAAAATATGTTTACAATAATTATTGCAATACTGGTTTTGATTCTTTGAAATCAAAATTGTTTTTTATTATTATTTCATTTCCATGCTATACATAGAGTACCAAGAAATGTTGGGTGTGTCATAGTTTTTTTCACAGCAAGTGCGTTAAGTGATGCTTTCCCGCACGCAAAAGCAGTTATACTGGGTGTCCCACATAACTTATCCGCCATAGAGCAGCAGGTGATGATTCGAATGAAAGAAAGAAGGTTTCTTTATTAAATGTGGTGGCAAATGCTAGTTGTCAAAAAAGACCGGGTGTTGAAAGTGAAACTTCCAGTCGAAAAATTTCAACCGGTATTGGTTGGAGCCTAATCCTAGATGAAGCTTTCTATGAACTTGATTAATGTTTTTATAATTTTTTAATTTGTGAAGGTGAGACTGTTTTGACTTCATACTTGGAAAAAGTCCATCTTTCCACGTAGCAAATGTACTCCTGATAAATATGGATATCCCGAGTCGTTTGCGAGGTATTCGACTTTGAAAGTAAAAATACATACCGGAAAAAAATAATAAAATCCGGTCATCAAAATGGCAACTCAATTCTAATTCAAACTATCTAAAAACATTTTTATATTCACTTCAATAAATGTTAAAAATGACCGTCATTTACCTCAACACATCTTTATCCGTTTAAAAATGATTGAAATTTTTCAAAAATGCAGTTTCACTCTCAAGACCCTGTAACTTTTTAACGACCACCACTTATAATAGACAAATCTTATTTTCATTTATATTATCACCAGCTGCTCCATGGCGGATAAGTTATGGGACACCCCCTGTATTCTGTATATGCTTTGAAGGCAAAAAAAACACTTTACGCATGTTTTAGGAACAATATTTTTTATATTTATGAGCATTCACAAATTGGAAATGAGAAACTTCGTTCATGTATTAGCTTAAATACCAGAAACCTAATAAAAAAACTTGGCAACGATGCGCATAGTTGAATCAAAATTATTTCGACTGGAAAGTGAACAGGGGCGAGTTCAGAAACGTCCCATCCGGTGCGAGTGTGATCCAAATGACAAACCCTAACCGTTCAGATATGGCAAGCCGTTTTGCTTTTTATTCAACCCTGCTCATAAAGTATCATAAAAACTTTTTGGATGACCTTTATAAGCACAGATGAATAAAAAGTAAAACGACTTGCCGTATCTGAACGGTTAGTGTTTGACACTTGGATCACACTCACACCGGGTGTGACGTTTCTGAACTCGCCCCAGTAATAGGAATATTTTTGTGCATTGCTTACAATTTGGTTGATATAGAAACAAAGTTTGAAACAATTAATGAGCTGGTAGGTAGATATTTGAGTCGACATTTGTCAATTGAGTGCGGGAAAAATCTACTTTGCGCACTAGTTCGGGAAAAGGTTACTTTGCACACACGAAAATGAGTGTACAAAGAGGTTACTTTGCGCATGCTCGTGAAAAACAAAATTTTCTACTTTCTTTTTAATGGCAATTAATCTTGATCATATATATTGAAAACATGAAAAGATGAATTAAATCAGATTTCAGTTACAGTATTGACCAATGATAGGGCAATGCGTCATCAAACAGTCTAGCAAAGTCCGCTTAGAAACAAAAAAAGTGACATGTTGAACGCAAGAGATGACATTTCACAGTGTTGTCAAATAGCCCTAATTAGAATAAAACTTGTGTGTTAACATGTTTTGTTTATTTTTGAAGGTTACCTACGTATCTTGATCAATGTCTGAAAGTCATCCTTCCTCTTATCAGTGTTTATTGACTATATGCCATAAATAAATCAACTAATCACGACCAATAATCGGTCAAATTAATAATAACAACTTACCTTGAATGGGTAATACTGTTGGTTGCTCATGTTGACTGGACGTTAGAACTATAAAAAAAACGAAAACTAAATAAATATTGCACAGGTACCACTTCGAAATGTCAGTCTCAACTGAGCCTGTCTCCAGTTGATTCAAGACTAAATAATGATCACCGGATCACCGCATATTGACATCATCGTTTTAAATAAACATTACCTTGCAATGAATAACAACGTTTCGAAGAATGGAGTCCTGCTGTTAACGAAGTAAAAATAGCTTTGCTTTTATCAGGCAGCTGATTAGTCATGTTTGTGGTTTGACTTTGTTTATTGGTGATAAGGACAAATCATTATTTAATGATGTTTGAGTTACTTTCAAATATTTAGGTGTTTATGGATGTGACTAATCTGTTTCGAGGAAATTTCCTACATTATTCAGTTTTAATGTATGTGGCCATAATTTTTTGTTTATGCATGTGACTATCATCGATCTCTAATGCCTTGCATACGAAGTGAGTTATACACCATAACAGTGATTAAAAAAATGATGAGGACAGATCATTTTGTAAGAGTGCAGTAGTTGAATCATCATTTAATGGCCATCATGATCACCAGAAATGACACCAATCGATTTCTGTATTCAGAACACAATTTGCTGATCTCTTCTCAATTTAAATTGAAAAAAAAAAGAGAAATATGTACTTGACATAAAAACAGATACTTACGTAAAAGAAACCCAAATTTTTTATAGTAAATGAAAAAAAAATGTTTAAGTAAATGTTTGCGATTAAAAAAAAACAACTACAAGAAAAGCTTCTGAAATACTTATAGAAAACCTTCCAAACACTACATTGCATTTCCCTTAACATTGAAAAAAACAACCGTCAAAAATAGTTCTGCTGTTAAAAATATAATGAAAGAATGATCAAAAATGTTGCCATACCTACATGAAAAAAAAAAAAAAAACTGGAGATAACATAATTGACCTTAAAATAATGAAAATTATTTTGCTCGAAAGAAAATTGAGAAAAAACTTCAACAATGATTACCGCTGAGTCAGATCCACTCTAAAACCACTTCGATTAACCGATTAAAATCTTCAGAACTCAATGATTCCCCACTCAAGCGGAACTTTGGATTTGGAAACAGAAGCGTCTAATTATAACCATGAATATGCCGGTCTATTTTTAAAAAATTATCGATAAACATGAGTATTTCACATTGATTATTATACTATACATATTTCTACAAAAACAAATAACGAAAATTCTAGAGAATGTGGAAATTGGGTCATTTTCACTTTCACCATCGATCACCGGTCTAGGACTAAAGTCATACAAATTTCCCTGCTATTTGTGTACTTACTAAATCTATCGCAAGATCAAGTGCTTCACAAACTAAAAAAACTGATAAGAATGATAAAATGTACTTACATGCTTTTGGAACGGATAAATCGGTAAAAAAAGTCACACCCAAAGCAGTGAATTCTGAATTGAATACTGCTGGCTTGCCTGCTGTCGTTGGAGTTGCGCACAAATTCCTGTTGTGTTTCCGAATGATGATGGGGCGATCGAAAAATGCCGAGGTTAGCCGGCCACTTTGGGCTCAAATTGGATTTATTCAACAAGATTGTAGTGCAGTATGGGACCTGGTTTTCATTTACTTTATAAGTAAAGCTGTAAATGTGTGAAAGTTTTCATGAACATTGCGCTCATGAGCAAAACTAATATATTTTCGCAAAAACTTGCTTGAGCTCGTGAAAATGAATATAGCAACAGAACTTATACTTCTATTATATCTCTACATTCTTCTCAGAATGTCCCAGACATAATCTGATGGAGTACATTCGAAGAATGTTCTTTTTGGAGCCTTCCTTCATGGACATACAACGTATATCTATTACGAATCATCCAAAAAGTATCTATACGTACCGTAAAGCTACGTTTCCACTGCAGGAACATTTGATCAACTTTAAGCCCTGGTGTTTCCTTTTTTACAAATAAAAATTTCTATTCACAAAAAAAACACAAAGTTGCTGAAATGATCCTCCAGTGGAAACGTAGCTTTTAACGTCACATGCGTGGAACATTATACACAGTATACAGGATGCCAATTTGAAAACTCCCCACACTGAATAAGCTTTTACCCAATTCTTTTGGCGAGGATATGTATTTCACAAAAAAAATATAAATTGGGTGAAATAAATCCTCGCCAAAAGGATTGAGTAATTACTCATTTCTTAGATCTCCACTCCCTCATCATTTCCTCTTAGTTTCAAGAAGTTGAATCTTGCGGTTAAAAAATTATTGAATAGAAAAAAAAAAAAAACATTTTAACCAAGCTGTCATATCAACAGGAATGCCAGCAGAGACTTGAAACTCGGCAGTTGTAATATGGGTCGAAAGGCCTTCAAAATAAGGTGTCACTCGACCCCACTTTCCATTTAACATTCTGGGGTTGAATATCACCCTCGCTCAGGGGGTGATGTTGCAAAGTTGAAAATAGGCGCAAATTGTTTATCCCTCATAACAAAAATCGACGGATTCGAGCGTTTTGTAATTTATTTTCTTGGGGGCCCATTATTCGGGGATGGAAGTTTTCAAATTGATACATTCATTATGATTTATGTTATCTGGGATAGATGTTTAACACTTAACTGTGTGGAACTGTCAAATTTCCACTTGGCAAACAGGAATCATTTGCTAACATCTACATTGAATTTGTGTTCAAAATCACGCTTGGGTCAGATTCATTGTGGATGATACCAAATGATTCCCGTTTGCCAAGCGGAAATTTGACAGTTCCACTTCGAAATGAAATTAAATATTTTCTTCTTGTAGACCTTGAGACTCCAGTGTAGACCTGATAGAGTTCAAGATACTAATACAAGTCACAATCCATAACCATTTGATAATCATTTTTTTTTCTTGATATTCCAAGATTCGCATCAACAGAATTAGAACTCTGCTCAACAATTGAAATGATCCACTTCGCAAAAATGGTTTAAAATTTTTTGGAGTTTTTGAATGAACATTAAGAAAAAAAAAGTTAGTAACATATTATTTATAAAAAGTCAGTGTTTATTCCCAAAATAAAAGAAGTTTATTCACGTAATTAAAAAAAAATGAAAAAACGAACAAAACATAATTCACGAATAATTTTTATTAACAACCTTCAAAACGAATCAATATTTGGTAGGTCCTCCTCGTTTACGAATAACCTCCTGACACCTGTTTGGCATGCTGTTTATTAGGTTTTAGGTTAGATATTAAATGTTGATCCAGCTGATTCCATTCCTCTACAACAGCATTCCTGAGCTGATGAAAGTTCTCTATGGGATCATTCTGGAGAACAAGTCGCCTTTTTAACTCCGACCAAACATGTTCTATCGGATTGAGATCAGGGGAGTTGGCTGGCCACTGCACGTAGCATTTTTCAGAGTGGATCATTTCAATTGTTGAGCAGTTTATATAATATGGTGATGTGATTTTGGTCAGCTTTTAATTTCAGCTTGGAAAGTTCCAATGAAAGATCTCAATCTATTGGTGAACATATTTTGTTGTTTCTTGTTGACTAAGAAAATTAAATTCATTTAAAAAATTCACTCATGATCCGGAGATTGTGTTCTTGTAAACTTGCACTTTTATTGTAAATCAATGCCATTGCACATGAAAAATTTCATAACGCTCAGATACTAAAAAATATAAATAGATCAGTATAAACGTTTTATGTGTTTTAATGAAATGAAAAACAAATTTATTTTTTTATAAAGGCAACTTGATCTGTACTTTGGCACATTCGCCATTGTCACATTGATTTGGTTAAAAATCGCCATCAGTCTCCTACTATTTTCTGTTTTGCAAAAAAGTCTTTATCGAATCCCCAACAATCTAAGATAGATCAAGATCTTGTAAACAAATAATAAAACATGTGTTACAGTTAAGTCTCTATCGTGTCCATTATGCCGATTCTGCGTACCTTTTTTGTCTATTTTTTTTGCTGTTCAGAATTTTTGATTGTTTTGCTTTTCTTCATGTTTGTTAAATACGTCTTTTTATTACTCTGGCTTTGGTATTTCATACTTTTATTGTTTTGTAGCAATGATCCCTCTCGGTTTTTTTCTTTTTCTCTCATCAACTCATCTCACTCTCCTTTTTCCATTTTTTTCTCAAGTTTGCAGTCATGGGCACATACAAGGAGTTTCCTAAACATTGTGAAAAGATCGTGGGGTGATTAGTGAGATATGTTGACGGAAAAAAGTTCCTATTAACATTTGTCAATAACAGTGCACCGTGCACCCTAAGACAGTTTTTCTCAAAATTTCCGAAACCGTCGTTAATATAGAAGTCTTGGAATTTGCTACACCGCATAAATGTTTAAAGCTGCTCAGAATTTCGAAATTCCAATCAGAGGCGTACTTGGACGTACTAGAGGGATAAAGGATCTAATTTTGTATGTTTTCCTCCACATTCTGACTTAAGAATAGGATAGCTGAAGCTCATGAAGAGCTGATGCAATTTTCTATATGTATGCATCGCGGCACTCTAAGCTCCTAGACGGGATTTCCTCAATATTTTCAAAACCTTCAATGCCACACAAAATACAAAATTAGATTCTTGCCTAAAAATTTTCAAATCTTCATCGGAAGTGGTTGCGTGTAAAAAGAACCCAATTTTTCAATAATCTTTACCAACTTTCCTCTACTGCATGTGTTACTATTATTTTTTCGACCGCTGTGCTTCCCTCTTCCTCAACTTCCTCTTTTTGAGTATGTATCTCGAAAAGTTCTACCGCAGACAGTCGGACAATAATTCTTCTCTACATATTCACAATATTAGGCAAGTTACCGTCTGTTCTTCACATTATGTAGCAGGAGATGTGGAACAAAAGCCGAACAAGGTCCCGATAATAATTCTTGAAAGAATGGTGCCAGTTGGGCGGTTTTTTAACGTATTTCTGCCACTCAAACATCTTGAGAGTAGGTATAAGTATTTTAAGGAAATATATACATTATTTGGATTAGGGGCATTGAAAAAAATCTTGAATGTTAATGATTTTTATGAGTGTTAGAAATATATTTTATATCTGTATCGGGTAATCAAGTTTCAGCTAATAAGAGGATTTCTCGCTAGTTGCAAACGTAATTGGCCTAATATATGCCAATATAATTTTTTATATTCAGATCTAGTAGTCCAGGAAGCGGTGACGATTTTGGGTAATTTTTTTTCCAGTCAGCAAACATGGGATGGAGTTGTTCGGTTAGTAATTCTAAGCAAAATTCATTTGGAGTTCCAATATGGTAAGGCCAAAGATGCGTCAGAACATACGAATACACTTTGCACTTATTTTCCCAGTTATTAAAATGGTTTTAGTAGTAAGAGGTATACTGAAGTTAGGTACAAAAAATTGACTGGCTAATAATTGAGGATGGATTATTCAGGGTGGGCCATTCAAAACAAGACAAGGCCTACATGTAGGGTTCGACAAGACAAGAAATCTTGTCTTGATGACGATTTTCTTCTCTTGATTCAAGAAATTTCAAGATCTTGAAAAATCTTGACAAAACGGGGATTCCCTTCCCTCCTGGTTGTAAGGGCCATATTAAATTGATAGATAATAACATTTTATAATAAGACTATTATAAAATGATAATAATCAAGGGAGATTATTCGATTTCGACGGCAGTAGTACGTGTTCGAATAGTCTGAAAGACCCAGCCAAAAGTTTTGGAGTCTTGGGGCAAGTCACAATAAAAACAAGGGCTTCTAAATTGTATGCATATGCATTTTCTGCCTCCCTCCCATATCTGGGTACTCCATAGTCTGAACTTATCAAAGTAGATACCGTAGAATGTGGTCACTTTGATCTGCGGGGGTTACTTTGACACCTAAGTAATTTTTTTATCTTCTTTTTATTTTATAGGTTTTTTCAATTTTCTTCAGGATATTTTCTTTGTTATGAACTTGTGACAAAGCGACACATTGTGAAAAAAACCTTCAATTAAACAAAGACGTGGATATCAAAGTAGCCCCCCGCATGTCAAAGTATCCCCATTTTATTGCTGGTTTCGAAAGTACAGGAGACACGTGTTTTTCCAATTTTTTTATCAGGGCCTATTTTACAATCCAAGTATATCCTTGGAATAAAGCAATACTCCGTATAACCAGATATAATTATCATTGGTTATACGGAGTATTGATTATTCCAAGGATAAACTTGGATTGTAGAATCGGCCCTTAGTCGAAAATTGACAAAGGTATAACGCTTTGGAATATACTGAAAAGCTGAACTATGACGTCACACCATGCTCCACTCCAGTTTATCTAAATATACGCAGAATTTGAGACGAATAACTTTTGAAAAGATGATATTTGAACGAAATACACAAATATGTATCGATTTTCTCGCGATTATGTACAGTTTTCATTAATGAATGAATTACGGTTTTTATTAGTGAATATTTTCAAGATTTCTTGATTTTTTGTCAAGAAATCTTGATATTTACATGGAATTTCTTGTCTTGTCTTGAATTCAAAAATCTAGTACTATTCTTGATCATGTCTTGAAATCAAGACAAGATCCAGACAAGATCTTGATATTGTCAAGAAATTGGCGAACCCTACCTACATGTCATATAATAGTTCGCTTAGAAAACCCATCGATTTTTATTTTTAGTTGGAAAGATTTTGAGCTTCTAGTCGACTTTGTCACATTCATCCCCTCGAGCTCCAAAATTTTGAATGAGAATGGGGGTCGAGTGATTTTGAAGGCAAAAAAAGGAAAAAAATCAGCGTCAAAATGATTGGGTAATAGGTCATTTTGAAGATCTTCTGTCCCTATTCATACCCTCTTAGTATGAAGAAATTGACTCTTGCGGGTGATTATTTAATAAATAAAATAAAAAAAATGAAACAACAAGGAATGACAGTAGGAGCTTGAAACTGAGCAGTTGTAATCAGGGTCGAAGAGCCTTCAAAATAAGTAGTCACTCGATCCCCCTTCCCATTTCAAATTTTAAGTTTGGTGTTCACACTCGCGAGGGGATGAATGACTATAAGCTCAAAATCTTTTCTCCTAATAATAAAAATCGACGAGTCCGAGCGATTTTTTTCTAATTGAACTATACGGGGTTATTCACGTTATTCGACACGAAACATTATGGCCGAAGTATATGATTTTGAAAAAGTTTTTTTTTCTGGATGGATAAAGGGTCCCTACCTTTAAGGCTACATTTTAAAAATATTTTCATGTTATACAGGGTGTCCCCAAAACACGAAACGCATCAAAGTTGTATTTTTTTTATATGGAACCCCCTGTATTTTAATTGATACTTCAATTCTTACTTCAATTTGGAACCAAAAATGTGATACAACTAATGTTCCTAAATTCAACCGTTATCGAGATATCGCGTTTTGAAAATGGCATTTTTGCAACTTTGACATGCTTCAAAACTCAAACTATTCAAGTTAGAGAAAAATGGATTGCACATTCCCATCTTGACTTTTCAAGAGCTATTCAAGGAGATTAAATTCATTCTTGTGAAAAAATGTCAAAATGTGCCGAAAAAAGTTGACAGTTGACGGTACCTTCTATCCAAATGATAGAAGAGCTCTTGAAAAGTTAAGATAGGAAAGTGCAAACCATTTTCCCCTAACATGAATAGTTCGAATTTTATAGCATGTCAAAGTTGCAAAAATGACATTTTTAAAACGCGATATCTCGATAACGGTTGAATTTAGGAACATTAGTTGAATCACAATTTTTGTTCAAAATTGAAGGAAGAATTGGAATATCAATTAATATACAGGGGGTTCCATTTAAAAAAATACAGCTTTGATGCGTTTCGTGTTTTGGGGACACCCTGTATAACGTGAAAATATTTTTAAAATCTAACCTTAAAGGGTCCCTATCCATCCAGAAAAAAAAACTTTTTCAAAATCATATACTTCGGCCATAATGTTTCGTGTCGAATAACGTGAATAACCCTGTATATGACATAGGCCTTGTTACGTTTTGAATGGCCCACGATTCTGTATGTCTGGCAAGTGAAAAAGTAAAAAGTTTTCATCAAAAAATGTTTCCTTATGTAACGAGTTTCGCTATATAAAACACTTGTCCAGTTTTAATTAATTTATTTAAAGTCACTGACACAACCACAAATATTTATGTTCACAATCGCAGCGTATATTCATGTTGTAACGATCATAATTCGCGGCTAATCGATAACTAACTAACTGCCTGTCCGAATGGCGGAGCTTCTTATATAGAGCCTCTTCAATGCCTCGATGTATGGCGAAAGTTCTACAATATTCTAGGTGTAGGCAACCGAATAAACCTTGCTATTCTAGAGCTTAACAGTGGTTTGGGCTTGTGGCAAACGGGACAAAAGCCGAGTTATTCGATGGCGAGATGCAATGGTTGTAACGTCGTGTCCGCCTTGGAAGTTTGTTTCACTGGGCATGTTTCGTCACATTGCTCCCTCCTTAGAGAATTTCGTCCCAAAATGTCCTCATGTCGATATCGGCAACTGTCCCCAAACCTGCAGTGTGATGTTCGGTGGAAATAGCAGTCCACTGTCTTCTGGTTCGTCCTTCTGAAAGGATAGCAGCACACCAAGATGTCAACGCCACTACCCTTGAAGATCACTTCCAGCATGCTTCTCACCATACGCCAGTCGACGCGGTCATTGGTCATCTTCGGAATGGCCAAATGAGTCAGGTCCTGTGACTGCATCAATTCACGAAGATGACTGAGGGCTTTCCAGACATCACTGTAGGTGGTCAGATGTTGTGGAAGCTTCTTCGAAACAAGGTAGAACAGATGTCGTGTACCTTCCATGATTTCCAGTACCTTCCCCACCTCTGGTTTTTGTCGTCGTAGATGTTCCAGTTGTCCGCTTGAAAGCAGCAGCAAGACCACTCCTCATACCAAGGTCTTCGGTGACCCAGTGAGCCAACGAATATTCGGCCGGTGCTTTGAACAAATCCAGCTGCCTTTCTTGGACAACGCCATTCTGGACTTTCTGGCCATTGGAGTGTAGAGACATGAAAGTTTCCAATGACATGTCTTTCTCGGGTGACCTGATCTGCCTCACTTCAGCGTCCTGATCGTCATGGTCTCCAGCATACCGAGCTAAACGGTTGAAATGAACAACCCTTGGCTTCCCTCGTGGTGGTTTCTTTATCCGGTAGACGACGTCATTGATTCGCTCCAGAATCTCATACGGGCCCTCCCAAGAACTTTGCAGTTTTGGGGAGAAGCCACGTCGCCTCTGTGGGTTGTGAATCCAAACCAGATCTCCAACCTGGAACCCGCCTTCCTCGGCGTTTACGTCATAGGCCTCCTTCATCCGGTCGCTGGCACTCTGGATGTTCAAACGGACTCGTTGATGAATGTCGTCCATCTTTCTTCGAAGATTGCTTGCGTAATCTTCCCCAGCGACATCTTCACCAGATGGACAGCCAAACTTCAGGTCGCAGGGCAGCCGGAGTTCACGATCCATGATGATCCTTGCTGGGGTTTCGCCTGTCGATTCGTGAACTGCAGATCGGTATGACAAGAGGAATAGGTGGAGGTGTTCGTCCCAGTCTCTTTGGTGGTCAGAGACAACTTTTGCCAAGTGTCGGTTGATGGTCCTGTTTATTCGCTTCACCATGCCATCCGATTGTGGGTGCAACGCCGTTGTCCTTGTCTTCTTGATCTTCAAGACATCGCAGACATTCTGGAATAGCGTTGATTCGAAGTTCCTGCCCTGGTCCGAATGCAGCTCCAACGGGACACCGAAACGGCAAAACCATTCCTTAATCAAGACATCGGCAACGGTAGCCGCCTCCTGGTTTGGCAAGGCATACGCTTCAGCCCACTTGCTGAAGTAATCCATGGCGACCAAGATGTATTTATTTCCTTTGTCCGATTCAGGAAAGGGTCCAGCCACGTCGATTGCGATCTTTTCAAAGGGGCTTCCCACGTTGTATTGGCGCATAGGAGCTTTTGGCCGTTTCTGGGGTCCGTTACTTGCCGCACATACGGCACATTTTCTGCACCATTCCTTCACATCGGCTTGACAGTTGACCCAGTAAAACCGTTCTCGCAGCTTTCCCAGCGTCTTGGTTACACCCAGATGTCCACCCGTGACGCCATCATGGACCTTTCTCATCACCTCTGCCTGTCTTTCCAGGAACGACTAACTGCCTCCGATCTTCCGTGCCATCCAGATTCTTCACCAGCCTCTTCAGGATGCCGTCATCAAGAACCATCGAGTCCCATTGAGCCTTCACTGCAGTTGAAAATCGTGTGACTTCTTGCCAAGTTGGTCGTTGGCCTGCTAGCTTCCATCCAATGATGAGCTTTAGATCAAGATCTTTCTCCTGGTCCTCGCGAAGCGCCTTAGACTGCCAGGAATCATCCACTACAGTTGTCCTGCGAATGCTCGCTTCCTTTTCCTCGGCTTTGTGAGAAAGCTCTGGTCTCCTAGAGCTTGGATGGCTTCCAAGCTCTTGAGGCTTGATCTCGCTCGATGATCCTTCTTTTCCCATGCCAACGCAGGTGCCCGTATCTCTTTCCTACAGCGGCCACGCATATGCCCAAGCTCTCCGGTTGTTGCATGATTACTGCCACTTGCCTTCTCACTTCGTCGATTCCGTCTTCCAGAGCCTTTGCAGTCACTCCCAGTTGTTTCTCCAGATTTCCGATTTCCTCTGCTACATGAGCCTTCAAACAGTTGTAGTTATCCGCCAGATGCTCCTTGATTTCTTCCATAGCTCTGGAAGATTCTTCGAGCTTCTCCTCCATTTTCCTCGAACTCTTTTCCATGGATCTAGAAGATTCATTAAACTTCTCTTCCAATTTTCCTTCCATGCCTCCAAATTTGTCCTCCAATTTTCTAGAGTTGTCTTCCAATAATCTTTTTACTGCTTTGGGATCGGGACCTTCAAATTGGAACGTATCAGGATTCGTGCCTTCTTCCATTAAAGCCTCACGAAGCCTTGTTTGTAGTTCAGTTTTCTTACCACTACTATCCAGGTCACGCTCCTCCAGCTCCCTCTTCAACTCGGCGACCTTCAATCCGGTTAAAAACACTAGTTTCGCAGCCATCACAGTGAATATTCATGTTCGTTTCTATAGCACACAATAAATCCCACTTTTGACACCAATGTAACGAGTTTCGCTATAGATAACACTTGTCCAGTTTTAATTAATTTATTTAAAGTCACTCAGTCAACCACAAATATTTATGTTCACAATAAACGAAGCGTATATTTATGTTGTAACGATCATAATTCGCGGCTAATCGATAACAAACTACCTCCCTGTTCGAATGGCGGAGCTTCTTATATAGAGCCTCTTCAATGCCTCGATAGATGGCGAAAGTTCTCCAATATTCTAGGTGTAGGCAACCGAATAAACCTTGCTATTCTAGAACTTAACAGTGGTTTGGGCTTGTGACAAACGGGACAAAAGCCGAGTTATTCGATGGCGAGATGCAATGGTTGTAACGTCGTGTCCGCTGTCGACCGCCTTGGAAGTTTGTTTCACTGGGCATGTTTCGTCACACTTATTTTCCCAGTCATTAACTTTTTTTAGTCGCCTATTCAGTGATGATGGCCTATAATGTGATATATATATTATTATTTCATTATTTCTCGGACGTTCGTTTTTCTAACTCTGTCTAGTCGTGAAATTCTTGCCGACCTCCTCCAAAAATCCATTTCGAGAGGCAAAAGTCTTTTCTCTAAATGTTTTGTCATCTGCCATGCTTTACATCCGTATAGGACTATGCTTTTGAATATGCTATTGTATAGTATAGATGTTTCTCTCTTGATATATTTTTGGACCAGAGAATAGAATTTGGAGAGCCTATGACTTTTTTTCCTTTGAGTATCCGTTGTTCTATTTCGTATCCAGTTCTTCCCTGTCTATCTGATGAAACCCTGAATATGTATAGGTTCTGCATGATCTTATTCGATCATTGTCGTTTATCAGAAGATCTTCTGCTTCCTGTCCAGCACAAAGGTATATTTGATTTTACTCTTGTTCACTGATAGTCCCCATTTTTAATACTCTTTGAAGAGCCGTGCGGCCATGAACTCAAGGTCTTCTTTGCCGGTGCCACAACCACTTGAACATCAGCCAAGTGCAGTGTATACACCGTACTTTCTTCGTTAATCCGTATACCCAATACCCATACCATTACAGCTTCTTCTCCAGTGTTTAAGAGCTTCGTTAAGGTAGATTTTGAAGACAGTTTGTGACAAACAGCATCCCTGCGTCAGACCCTTAGTCACTGGAAAACTATCAGACATTTCTCTTCCCAGTTTAATGCGTGCTGTAGCTTGCCAGTTGTTTGATCACTTCTATTGCGGTTTTATTGAGTCTCTGCACAGGGACCGTGTCATACGCCTTTGTGAGATCGATAAAGAGTAGGTGAGATTCTTTGTTTGTTGCTACTTCTTTTTCATTAAATTGGGTTAAACTGAAAATATGGTCCACTCAAGAGCGACCATTTCGGAATCCTGCATGCTCCTCGGTCTCATTCGCTCCATATTCTGAGTCAACTATACTTCGTGGTATTTTTCTACTTACTCTCACTCTCTTACTCTTACTCTTTACTTTAAAAAATCAGTGATATAATCTATTCAAATTGTCCACTAGAAATGTTGTTGTTTGTTGCTCCTTTACTTCATCTATACATAATCTTGTCGATTTGCAGAATCATTGATATTTCTCATTTGGCTGTGCTGTGCTGTAATATGTTTCATCTTGTACTTTTCACGAAGAGCTGCAATGAGGTTTTCGAGCTTTATCAAGCGATAAACAACACGAAACCTGTAAATATTTATAATTTGATGATCGTTGTTAAAAAACCTGTGCTCTTGGCGATGGCGGCGTTTACCCTGCCCTAGCTACGACTGATAAAGATTCAAGAAAACAATTTTTTAAATATAAAATCGTCTTTATTCCATCATAAAAAATCTATACAAGTTTTGAACCAAAAAACTATTTTACACAAATGTTAAAGCTACTTCATGAACATATTATATTGCTACATAAATATGCAAACGAAAATAAATATCACATGTACAGAATATCAGCGACAATGAACGATAATTGATATTCAAAACTAATGTACATAAAAGCAAACGTGAGCTATTTTATCATCTGAAGATACCTGTTCTCTTCAAACAACGAACTTAGCGACGATGTCATGTCTCCCACTACCATGTTGGGGTTGTTGTTGGGCTCACTAGAAGCATTCCAACTTTGACATGACTGGACGTACTCCAGAGTGCGCTGATAAGCATCAGGCCGCATAGGGGGCGCATCGTGGTAGTTGGATGGCGCAGGTGCTCCAGCTGCAGGTGATGGTAATGCATTCTGAGTCTATAAGAAATTATTAAATTATTATTGAATGCAATTCGGTACAAAAAATATTTAAACAAACCTGCTGATAATTGGGAGCAGATTGTTGCGAAGGCATGGGCTGCCTACAATAATAATCATTACTGTAGCTCATCTGCATGGGATTTTGGTACATGTGATTTTCACCGCACATTTGAGGTTGAGGAGTCATTCCGTTGTTACACCAATGGGGGTTGTTGTAACATTTGGGATGAGGTGGTACAGGTCTGTAACCAATTCATTAGATTGACACAGGACACTTTTAGCGAACCTACCTATTAGTGCTATATGAAGTACTTTGTCGCTGCTGGTTGATATGATGACAATTTTGCTGACAATTGTTCACATAGGCCATCGGATTGGGCATTACTATGAAATATAACTCTTCATTAGATAAAATCATTATAATAAATTCAAGGTACTACCTTGACAGTGCTGAGGCGGCATTGAAGCAGCTCCGGCATGGGGCGGCGACATGACTTGAGCCGGGGGACATCTTGCAGACATTGGAGATCCAACCATTTGGTTATAATTCGATGCAGTTGCCGGAGACATCACGTTGTACTGTGCGTCATTGTACATCGACCCTGGCGAAGGCATCACCTGTCAAACATAAATATTAAAATCATCCACTATGCAAAAAAATAAGATGCACTTACCTGATAATTGGGTCCATGTCCAGGCGACGGCATCATTTGTGAAGGTGGTGACATGAGTTGTTCCACCGTACCAGCCGGACTTGGCATCATTTGACTCAACGGATTGCCAGGAGAGTGCATCATTTGATTATTCCTCGGTGACATTGGCACCTGGCCTTGAGGCGATAACAGCTGCGTCAGCTGAGGTGCAGCTGGAGACATTGGCTTATTATAGCTGGGTGATGGCACCATTGTCGTACTAGGACTAGCCAAAGGCTCCGGAACTGTTTCACTCCAATTTGGTTGCTGATCAGCCACTTGATTCAAGTACAACAGCACTTCATCAGGCAGCACCAGTTTATTCTCAACCATCTCTCCTTCGGCCACTTCGTCTAGTTGTACTGCTTGGTTGGGGTGTAGTTCCATCGAGCTCTGCACCCGTCTGAGAGGAGGAGGGCTTAAGCTTATCGATCGAGGAGCTGGGCTGCGCGGGTCTATTCCCGGCCTGGAAGGCTCAGAAGCACGACGAGATTCTGAACTTGTTGTTGATGTCCATAGTGCAGGTTGTGTACTAGGCAGCTGTTGCATGTTGTTAGACTGCGTTTGCAACATCAGATTGCTGGATGGTTGATTCAGTCTCTGCAGCTGACCAGCTAGGAGATGAGAAGAAGGGGGTATAATGCAATGTCCTCCAGTAGTAGCTGTTGACAGTTGGCTGCTTCTCCTTGAACTACCAGCGGAAATTGGATCGTAAAATGACCCGGGCCCTTGTCCAGGACGCATATTTGACACTTGCGATGCCAGACTACTCTTCCTGCTCATATCAGCGCTCCTCATACTACCATAGTATGAACTAACAGTAGAGTTACTATCTCTCCTGATTTGCTGCAAGTGTTGTTGTGTACCAGGCGGCTGTAATCGCTGTTGCAACTCTGTAAACTGTTTGGTCTGAGGTGATTGAGGCAGACATGGATCCATGCGCAGATTGGTAATGCGTGTGTTCAAGTCGGCTATTTTGCGTTGACTTGACAACGCAGGATTTCGTGGTCTGCCTACGGGCTTGCGTAGTCTAGGAGGCCCAACTCCTGTCGGAACGGCGCCACCTCCGACTAGAGCACGAAGCACTACGGGAAGCTCATCTAGTTCCAAGTCTTCTGCTTCGGCGGTCCAGTCTTCGAGTGTATCGACTGCACCAGGTGTTGTGAGTCTCTAGAAAGATCAGTTACGTTATTTTCCATTTTTTATCAATATGAAGCACCAACTTACCAGAGTATCCATATCTTGTCCTCCAATAGGACTGTCCTGAGCTTGAGGTGAGTGCACGTCAGATTCACTTTTAACTGAAGGACTGCTCAAACTGGCAGTCTTAGCTCCATCGTCACTTCTGGGAGAGGCATCCAAACGGCCTCCTGCACCTCCTTGATCTTCACTGCCGCTGCCCTTGTGCTTCTTGCTGGCGTAAAACTCAGCACCATGCACCGTTTTGACGTGTTTCCGCAGAGACGATGGGTCGGTGTAGCGTTTTGTACAGCCTGGGGCCTTACAAACGTATGGTTTCTAACAAAATAGGTTGATGTAACTCATTATACATTGAAAATATTGTAAACAAAATTTCAGTACTTACAAATGACACTGATCATCAGAATGCCATAATGAAAATTATAGTTATTCATTGGGGAGTTCATTGAAGTACTTACCTCATTGCTGTGAGTTCTGTTCTGATGCTTAGCTCGGTCTGAGGCATTGCTGAAAGCTTTTGAGCATCCGGGATACTCACAAGTGTATGGCTTTTCCCCTGTATGAGATCTGAGGTGGGTTTTGAGGTTTTCCAGTCTTGAGTATGCTTTGACACATCCTTCAAACTATGATTTAACGTCAGAGAGGTTGTATGATGAGGTGACTGAACCAGTCTTTGACACTCCTATATTAGTCTTTGATGGTAAGACTAATTGTAAGTCAGTGTCAAAGCCTGATGTGTCAATAAAAAAAATCACTCACGGTGCATTTGTGAGGTTTCTCTCCTGTATGTCGGCGCATGTGTACCACAAGCATATACTGCGCCTTGAACGGCTTTTCTGCTCTGGAACACCCATCCCATCGACAAACAAACGACTTTTTGTTGGCGTGAATGTGATCATTGTTTATATGCTTGACTAGTTCATCCTGCGTACTGAATTCAGTACCACACTCCTTCCAGTGACAGTTAGTCTCGATAAAATCACCCGGTTCATCCCTCAAATCCACTTGTTCTCCACTCCCATCAGCTGGGTTGTTGTTCAGCAAAATCTCCTTCTTCACTCGGCTTGTTCTACGACTATCTACATCTATGTGAGGACTGTTCAGTTCCGACTTTCTTCTGTCGCTTAAATTCTGTAAGGCATTCAGTGAACTATTTGTTGTTTGTTTCAGATATAGATAACGTACATCAGTCTTAGGCAGAGGTGCACAGTGAGGGGCATGTGGCATATGTTGCGACCCATGCAGTCCAAATGTAGGAGTGTGCGCATGGGGATGCAACAGTGGAGGTGCTCCAGGTCCTCTCAACAACAAGGCCGGATGAAGGGCCGGACTAAGAGCACCTGTTGAAAAAAAGTTTGCTGAAAGAGAACGTTGCGGATGCATAAAAAGCTTCTCAAATTGAGTCTACAAGCCTACAGCAATGAATTTTGCTACCTACCAGCGGAAAGGTGACCAAGGGAGCCACTACATACTGATGAGCTTCTGCTTCCTGCTGCTAGGGAGGCGAGCGATGAGGGGGAGAATCTGATGACTGATGTCAAGTCCAGATCGGAGTAGGGGGATGCTGATAAGGCTCTTTTTCGGGAAGCTCGTGCTAGTCGGGGGGAGCATAGACGAGAGCCTGAAACTGATCAAAAATAAATTGTTTGTCAATGATGACAAGCATCGATTAAGTTGTCCGTATTTGAAAAACATATGTCGTAGATACATGCATAGATGAAACGTAAATCCCCGTCAGAATACCCAATTTGAAGGTATTAAATTCCTAATTAAATGTTTGACTCAATTTTATTCAATACACGTTGGCATTTTATTACAAGCCCGCTTAATTTTATTACTTTTCGGCTTTATTAGTTTCATAATTTATTCTCCAAGTGTACCAAAGGTGTTTAGTTAATATAGTTAGTCCACATCCGCCGCATGATTTGCATTTCATTTTATTTGAGCTGTCCAATAATTTTCAATCCGAGATGACATTAGGAATATGTAATTATTGGATTTGATTACGTAGGCTGTATTGCGCACTTACCGTCTAAACTGAAGGGAAACTCGCTGCTGGCCAGGGTGGACGAGGGATGTAACTCGGTTAGTCCCCTGTTGAGAAACTCAGCACTCAATCCTAAACCTACATTAAAGAAAAGAGACATTTTAAAGTGGGTTACAAAGAAAACGTGTTCTGATCTCAGCCTGATTTATTAGCCGTGATGTCTGTACAAATTACAAAAGTCAATCGTATGTCGGTGCCGACCAAGAATTATGAAGGAAAACATCGTTAGCAGAGCGAAAATAGCACGAAGCCACAATTAGACTTCCAGATGCGTCCAGAAGCCCGATTTTATTACCTTCTGTTTCTTCAAGTCCGTTGGGCCCTTCCTGCATTTTATCGGTTTGTTTAAGACGCATGTTACGTTTTATGGTGTTTGTTTTACGTGTTTAATTGCTGTAATATATGCAGACTTTTAATAATTTGTCTGTAGCCGGATGTCGTAGACGCCCTATTGTCCCTAAACCCACCTAAAGACAAAACCAGTGCCCGCATGGTAATTGTCATTCAACACTCTTTTGTTTTGAGACAAGTGGTAATCGTGCCTTTTCCGGAACAAAGCTCTTGAAAAGCTTTTGAGGGGTACATAATGTGCCCTGATGAATGATCTCGTAAAATACAAATTGTCTACAAATTAATAAGGCTGTCAGTGTGTTGATGTAAAGCAGAGTCGATTTAAATGGTTGCGTGCTCTTCGTCCGTATATTTACCCGCGGTTAATGATTTATTTTTGCATCTGAAATGTTTATTTAAGCTTGACGTGTTGTGCCTCCTTATTTACGCATCGACACAGTTTGTTTTCTATCGACCGACAAAAGATGAAAGATATTGCTGCTCGTTATGACGGGTGCACTCCATTTCATCATCGGCTATTTATTTTTATCTCTTCTACACTACTTATACTTTGTATTTAATGTTCTGTCAATTTTTAAGCTGCTTCCTGTTGTTTTTATAACTGGAATTAAAAAATACTACTGTTCATAAAAAACTCTTTGGGAGAACCACTTGAAAAAAATCAAGTTACCTTCAAAGGATTTTTTAAAAATTTTGATTGAATCCTCGGATAGTGTAGAAGAAAGCACAATCTGAACAAATTTTCAAAACGAGGATACATTCACTTAAATAAGAAATACGATGTAAACTGGCTACCTTAAATAAAAATCGACTAAACTGAGGAGAATCTCTCTTGGAAAAAACGATAAAGTAGGTAAATGAATTGAAAATCCTAGAATAGAACTAGATTTTGTCCCAACCCATAGTACCGTCTTCTTTTCTTTAACAAAATGATGAAATAGGATGTAGGAATCGTTATTATCTATTTGAAAGTTCATTCGATATTTCTTTAAACTTCGGATTAATATTTTGGAAAATAATTTGACTAAAATCACCCCCGAATAATACAATCTGGCAACGCCGCACTGAAAACGTCAAAGCGTCCGCGAATATAAAGGATGCTTTGTTTTGACACGGTTGTTCCTTGTTTGTTTGGATATTTAACCCAGTGTTTGTAGAAATAGGTAAAATTGTGAAAAAAGGTAAGAACGTGTTAAGTTTGCAGGGCGTCGCCGAAATCAGAGGATTCAAGCCGTTTTTTTTCACAAAGTAAGTGGTCATTGTTTTCCTAACCTATCAAACCAGTGTCAAATAAGGCAATCAACAAACGAAAACGGAGCCAGGACGTTGAGGTTGCCACATTGTGTCAACTTTCTTTGTTACCACCTTAACTTACACTATCCGTGAAATAGACTTGATTTTTATTTTAGATTAAGTCACCATATTTGTTGAAACAAACTGTGGAAATAGTATGACTGTTTAAGGTGATGAGGTAAGAACTTAGATTAGTAATGTCATTAGAAAAATGTGGCACTAATTTGGCGGCGTAATCTTCTAAATAATATTACCAATTGTAGAAGTCTAAAACAGTCCCACAACTAGCAATTTGCCTTCGATATCGCTCCGTGTATTTTATTCCGCCTCCAGAATTTACCGTTACCGATAACGAACGTACATGTCAAGTGTTTGCCAAATAGCAAATTAAGTGCAGCAAATCACGTTCCCTCCTGTGTGCAGGTATAACAGAAAGTTATTGGTTTCTGTTTAATTTCCATTTAACGATTATGACGATTTTCATTGTGAACATGGAAATGCTACTGGAAAATATCTCAAGATAAGAATTAAGAAGTCTGAAGATTTTTGAACTTGATAACTTTGACAAGCAGTTTTGTCAAACCAGTAATACGGGTCCGAAAGATTTGACTTGAGGGTCTTGTAAAGATTAGGCATCCACACATTAATGATTTTTATCAATTTTTGAGCATAGTTTTGGGTTTATAGAACAATTTCAACTAAAAAAAATGCTGAATGAACAGCTTTTAACAAAAAAAATAATCCCATAACAAATTAAAATTTTATCAGGATTCAGTGAGAAAAACTCCCTTAAATGACAGCTTTGTCACATTGTTACAATCCATACAAGCTACATATTAGAACAAACAGGCAATGTTGCCAAACTTACCCAAACTTCTTAAAAACGAATGCAATAGTTTTTGTCTGTATATTTTAATATACTATGACAAACATAATAAAACATTAAAAAAAACAACCATATGGGCAGGAGCGTTACTTTTTAAACGATATTCAAGAGAACATCCACCGGCTACGCTGGGCAGGAGCGTACCTTTTTACTCGGGCAGGAGCAGCCATATGGGCAGGAGCGTTACTTTTTAAACGATATTTAAGAGAACATCTACCGGCTACGCTGGGCAGGAGCGTACCTGTTTACTCGGGCAGGAGCAGCCATATGAGCAGGAGCGTTACTTTTTAAACGATATTTACGAGAACATCCACCGGCTACGCTCGGCAGGAGCGTACCTTTTTACTCGGGAAGAAGCGTTACTTTCTAAACGATATTTTAGATATGGCGGCATGATGGACATCTGAATATACATCAATAAAATGGCGCCAAAACGAAAAAGAAAAATAAATGAAAAAGGAAAACTTGGCAACAGCGCGTATTTTTCACTCTCGGTCGTTATTTGTGAGTAGTGTCTAGTGTCTTGACAATCTTGACAGTTGTTATTGATAATATCGAGTTCACCGGGATGTTCTGTGAATCAAATTTTTAAAATTTATTTTTCCTGCTTAACTATATGTTTTTACTTCTTTAGTGGTTACGTGAGGAACTGTAGTACATGAGAACAACAGAAATTGTCCATTTCGATGACCCACAACTGGAACAAATCGAGATTTTTGGAAAATGTTCGTATGAAACAATGTGCCAAAAATAGTGGTTTTTCTACAAAAAAGTGATTCATCCAGCATTTTTTCTCTTTAGAATAGTTAAACGAAGGACAATTTTCCAAATTCACCTTTGAAAAGTAAAAAATACGTGGATGCCTAATGTTTACAAGAACCTGACTTGATGATGTTTAAGGAGAAATAGGTTAGTTACACTGCTGGGTGTTTTATGAAAAGTCCAAGGAAGCCGCTGAATGGATGGCATTCTTTTTCTGGCTCGTGAAAAATGCAGCATGAAATTTTCCAGAAACACCGAAATGGATTTGTCAAAGATTATCAAAATGGAAGATGAACAAGAAGAGGAGCGATTAAGTGATGCCGGATTCCGTGTACTGTAAAATTCTGAGCGACCCAGCCCTTATAAAAATGTGTCCTGCTGAACCCAGAAGCCTGGCTAGATCATTTTTACAAAAAAAGAAAGGACCGATGATCCCAATAATTATTGAAACTGCAATCCATACTGTGCAGGGGCTTTTGGCAAAGTTGTGTCAAAAATGCAAGGAAACCTCAGATAGGAACATCATATCGAAAATACTTTGCATTAATTCAAGTGATTCTGACTTTGATTCAAACCCTCAAGGGTTCCCAAAAACAAACTTATATGTCCTTGATATTTAATTAGTTATTTGATGCTTTCGCCACGCTAATATTAATATATTGTATTGTTTACGGTACAATAAGCTGTCATCAGTAATAGTAGGTTTCTGAAATGGTCTATTCACAATCGGTAGAGGATTTCATGTCATAAAAAAACTCAAACTCCTCAAAAAATTATAAAATATTGAAATAGATTTTGGTATTCAAAATTGAAATAAAAACAATAACTGGTTCTGGTTCTGTTTTCATGGGGTTTTTAAAACCAAAACGGTATTCAATCCCAGCTGAACTTCACATGAAAACGAAGTAATATGTAATAAAATATTTAGTACACCTGGTGATTTTCATCCAGTTGTTTTGCAACGTGCAGTATAATTTTTTTTATTGAGGAACAGCTCCTGCTTTCCTCTGCAAGAACTACTACTACCAATAAACATGATGGTTCCTATAAAACTGCGATCAGAGTTCTTTGTGTGGTGTAACACAGACATGGTTGAAATTCATTAGAGTTAATGAATGAAGCAATGCTGACATCAATAACAATTTGCCCAGCATCGTCGGCTTCCTAGGCAGGACATTTATAGGGTAACCATAAAAGACTTTATCGAACTTTAGTGCCGTTTGTTCCCATATATCAGCGTTAATGCAAAAGCACCGGCTTGCCCCTCATAAAATGCGGTATTTATGGTTTTATTTACATATTATGTAAAAAGTCGCATTACTTAGGACCTTAACAGGTTGCATGTTGTGTCGATATTGAGAGCGCTCGTTACAACTCAATAAAAATGTTGATAGGAAAAGATAAAGAACTTACCATGTATGGAGTTTGCGGTGGAATGCGGCAGGGAGTACAGATACTCCATATGCGGGGGCAACCGGTAAGCGGGATGCAATTCCCTGCTTAGGAGAATGCTGCTACCGGGACTTGCTCCAACACTGGAAAAAAAACGCCATATAAGTATGTTCATCTTTTGAGCAATTGAGGAAAAAGGTACATTATTACTCAGGCTAAAAGCAAATAATTATTGTTAAAATCAGTTGCAAGTTGCATCTTAAGTAGTTCAGTGATGAACATAATCGGAAATTTAGTGCCGTTATGACTGATAATTATTATTCGTATTTAAAAACATTCATTGTTTAAATCTAAACCGTGTAATTCATTACTATTTTGTTAGATATTTTTTCCTCAACAATCAATTATCATTATATCCTCAGCATAAAATCAATTAATTAAGAGAACACAACTAAACGCACGCACAGTCACTAGAGCTTGAATAATCCGATGCAAATGCTTTTGTCTAAAATCCGAAGAGGTGTTGAGGCAGCCTAATTAACGCCCTTTCTGTGTCAGTTCGAGTGAATTCATTACATCTGCATCTCAAGCTAATTAAGCTCTAGTACGCCACTGATTTCGTCGCTATAAACCCTATTTTGTTATAGAGAGAGAAACGTTGTCCCGGCACAGCTTAATTTTTTGTAATTTATACTTGTGAGTGTATGCGAGGGACACAATTTATGTGCCTCTTTCTCATTCTGATTAAGCAATTAATTTTAAGCGGCTGTGCTTTTTAACATGGGCTCGGCCCTCAATGGCCACGCTGGAATTTTTCATTTTTATCTCAGGTGTCGCTCGGATTAAAACCAACCATGAAGATAACTGAATTTTATTGAAATAGAGAAACCGGTTGCGGAGACATGTACCATTAAATTGCTGCCAGACTGTTGTTATGTTCCACCAAAAAGTGTTGTGCATCCTTAATTTATACAAAATTAATACCAGCAACTTCTCATAAGACATCGCTATAGGTTTGATGAAATAATATACTACCACAACCTGCTGATACACCTTAAGAAACTAAGCAATGACTTATTCAAGCTAATAGAGTTTTCTCGGTTGTTTTTCCTTGTAGCTGGCGATTTATTGTTATTAGCATGAATCGAAGAGCATAAGAGTCGATGCGCGCCTTGCATAATGCAACTTGCAAGCGGGCAGCGAAGCGGCCATTCTCACGATTGAGTCGATACCCGAATGCAAATGTGCTAAAGTAAAATAGAGCTGACCTGTCCCGTGGGCGCTATGGACGTGCTGCAGGCCTAATTAGAGAGTTTTCGCAGTCATGCGCCCAATTGTAACAGACAACTTCCATGAGGGTTGCTTTAATCCCTCCCCAGAGCCAATTAAAAGTCCTGCACGTTTTGATGTGGTTACTACATGTACATGGGCTGACGCCTTTGAACTAGAATAACGTGACTCTAGAATGGAGCAAAAATTGGCGCGACAGTGCAAAAAGACCCCGTTCATGTTTCCTAATCGACCATCGCAGGATTTTACATATTCATGATGGTTCCAACATGGTACTCTCGATCGCGAATGGCCTATTAAATTTTAAACGTTGCCTTTTTGTCCCCATAAAAGCGTTCCTGATTCACTTTCAGATTAAACGGACACTACTCACAGATACAGCTCAGGGCGCGCCCACTTGTCTCTTTTTTTTTGCACTTCGTGATGTTGATTATTCAAAATGGGATTATCTCGATGTGGAGGTAAAATTAAGATATTTAGTTTAATGGCCAATTAAAATGTTTAATGGCGTATTGACCTTTGGAAATTGGGTTGTTATCGGTTTTTGCATGTGGGATTCAATAATCTGTTATTTGGAATGTATACCTACATTCATTTTGCTCCTGATTTCACTAATTGTCACTGAAAGCTATTCTAGAGAAGGTTGATACTTCATGGCACCTTATCATTGAGTCTACTTGAAAATTCGAAATCAAAACTGCTGCATTGTTGCCTTTCAATTAATCTACTAAAGCTCTCTGGATTACCTTCTTGCAGCACCATGAATCTTGTAACAATTTTCAACCAAAACTCTTTGGTACATGTACATACCTCAACAGAAAAATTTGCAGATGCTAAATTTGGAAGTTTCGGAGTTGCGCACTAAATTTACATCTAAGAAGGGGGTTTGAGGTGTAACTCCTGTAATTATCGTTCTTACAGAACTCTGGGTTAACTTCCTACATCACCATGAATCTTGGAACAATTTATAACAAAAACTCTTTGGTACATAGCTCAACAGAAAAAATTGCAGAAGCTAGATTTGGAAGTTTAGGAGTTCCGCACTAGATTTGCATCAAAGAAGAGGGTTCGAGGAGTAATTCCGGTGATTATCGTCTCTACAAAACTCTGGATTAACTTCTTACATCACTATGAATCTTGGAACAATAAAAAACTTTTTGGTCCGTACCTCAACAGAAAAAGTACTATACTTTTTTGTAAATACAAACAGAACAAACATGCCTTACCAATGATTCTGATCCAGAATCTCTCGCACACTAGGCGACGCTCTATTCTATTTTTTTTGTGATTTCTTTCTCGATTTTTTCCTCGATATTTTCAATCTCGATTTTGATGAATTTTGAAAGGCATGATCTAGTTTCTTCATAAATGTTCGTGACTTTTCATCTCTTCAAGAAGTTTTGATTTTTTTTTGTCTGGTTTATTTTTCGTCGATCTATTTCTGCGACCATCAGGGCTAATCACCGACGCCAGGGAATTTGTCTCCCCATCAGGCCCCTTATTCTTGAATGTCTGTGACGGGAGCACTCCCGAGAATGCTCCCAGAAATCATCATTTTTATTTCCATACACTCTTCAGTGTCTTCTACATCTTCTAGATCATAATATGATTGAAAACATCTACAATCATCTCACAAACAACACACAAAATCGACTTCAACAACAAAATTTAATAATCAGATTGTGAGGTCACGCCCACTTCCCGCAAAAGTTCCCAGATATTCAAGAATACGGGTCCTGGTAATTTTGCCAAATCCCTCTTTATTATAGAGGGTAGGGTTCCTTTACCTGCCAACATCCATGATACGGGACCAACAGTTTAACGGAAAAGACCGTTTTTGAAAATCCAAACCTAAAAACTAACGGTACAGGCTGTTAATTAACCAAAAATCGTCATCTCCTTATTGATCAAGCTGTGGCCAGAAAATTGCATTCTACGAAGAGCATGCACGAAGTAATGCTCGATAAAATGCGAGTTTATTAAGGCTTCTTCGATCCGAAGAAAACAAACTGTTGGCGGATAAAGTTTCTCGGATCGACCTAAGAGCGGTTAAAAAAGCAATTTAAATTTGGCCTGCGGCTTTTGCATTCAACCGGCTCGCTGCGGCCCGACCGTGCTCAACGCACCGTTAATGACTTCATTATCCTAAACGCAAATAACTTGGACTGTTCTCTATTTTGCTCAAATCACTTAGTTTTCAATGGAATTATCTGATTGAGTTTTATTGTCGTAATAATTGACTTTTTGAGTGGTTAAACTACGTAAGCGCACTCTGCATATTCACTTTAAACTATCAAATCTGATTTAATTTCCTTGCATGATGGTTTCCAAATATAGAGCAGATTATTATTGTTATATAAAAAACAGAGACAAATCAAGAAATTGATGTTCAAGAGGGCCTACGATTTCACCTTGAGATTTGGTTCCAATGTTATCTGTGAAATGGTGAATGTGCCAGTTAGACCTTTCCACCAAAGTTGATTCTGTAGGGTTAAATGTCATATTAATCCATAATATCAACTCGATCTTTTTTTGTACAAGAAGACAGTGTCTAGTGTCGGAATTTTGTATCTTATTATTCTTGGTTCAAATTTATATTTTACCCACGTTTATGGAGAAAATAGTGTTAATTAATATTTAAACCAGAACTTCGACGTGTAAAAACGTTTAAAGAACATAGACACACATCGTTCTCGACATCAATTTCGAAATACATATTCCTTAATCATTTCTCTTCAAAATACCAAGTCTTGTTGATGAAGAAATTTTAGAAGAAAGCGTGGAACTTTGAATTCAAATCTGGGGTAATATCTGAATTACCAAATTTTCGAAATTTATGCTCAAAAGGGTTCAATAGATATCTTCTATAACATGAAGCGAAACCATATCTTGAGAAAAAAATTCAAATAATATATTTTTTTTGTAAATTATTAATATTCTAGGTAAATAAAATGTATAGAAAATTCCAAATTGTTGTGAGTTGTGATATCTGCAGAGTATTTTTTAAGTTGGATTTTTTTTAAACATGAGACAGACAGAGACGAAATAACTTAAAGTAACCTAAAAAATCAAAAAAATAAAAATCTAAATCTGAAAATCCAAAAAGTATTTAAAACTGAAACTAAAAAAGAAAAATTAAAAAAATGAACAAACATGAAATCATTTTTTTTTTTGAGTAGGTTACTATACTTGATACTTGATCAAAAATCCTAAAGATCTAAAAAAATCAGAAACTAACCAAAA
This sequence comes from Orchestes rusci, assembly GCA_958502075.1. Taxonomy (NCBI): domain Eukaryota; kingdom Metazoa; phylum Arthropoda; class Insecta; order Coleoptera; family Curculionidae; genus Orchestes; species Orchestes rusci. The sequence goes on from OY293311.1 coordinate 23,298,710, forward strand.
TTAGCTAGAAAAAATAAAATCTAAATTTCAATTTTTTTTTTTAGTTAGGTAGTTTGGGTTCATTTGTGTTTGGTCTGGGTTAGTTTTTTGGATTCTTTCATTTTTACGACTTTTGATTGCTCATTTGATTTTTTTTGGTTTAGTTGATATGTTCTTTGATTGTTTTTTTTCCTGATTTTTTAGTTTTTTGGTTAGTTTTGGTTACTTAGAGTGAATTTGGGCTAGTTTATAGATTAACACATTTTTTGGATTCAAGATAGTTCTGGTTGAATTTTGATTTTTTGTTAGTTTTAGTAGTAGTAGGATTGAGTTCTGATTTTCATTATTTTTTTCGATTTTCTGATTTTTTTCATTCCTTGGGGCAGTTTTTGGGATTTTCAGCTTTTAACATTTTTTGAATCAATTATTATCTTGATTCTTGATAAAAATTAATGTTTGATTCTTAGATTTCTTGGGTAAGTTTGGGTTCCTTTGAGTTAGTTTTCATGATTTTTTATTTTTTGATTATCTAGTCATATTTTATTTTTTTGGATTTTTGAATTTTTTCAGTTAGTTTTTGAACTCTAATATTGTTAATCTTTTTGATCCTGTTTTGATTTTTTTTATTACTTTGGCTCCCTTTCCAAATTATGGATAGTGAGATTTCCACATTTTTTCAAGATGAGCTTGATTGAGTTTTATTTTTTTGTTTTTTTTTTGGACTTTTTGAATTGATTGGGGTTAACTTTTGAGCTCAGAGATTTTCAGATTTTATTTTTTTTTTAAATTTAAGATGATTCCCATTGATCATGATCATTTCGAATTCAAAAAATTTGAGAATCCAAAAATCCAAAAACTAAGTCAAAGTATCCAAAACTAGCCCAAACAATCAGAACATCAAAATTTAATTTATTTTTTTGTCACTTGATTACAAAAAAGTGTGAAAATCTCACAATCCAGAAAATCACAAACAGAAATTATTTCACTGAAACTAACAAAAGATCAAAATATATACAACCAAGATCATCTAAGCTTCAAAAAATGTGGAAATCTTAAATCAAAAAACAAAAGAATAAAAGAATCAAAAACCTAAAAAATCAAGATTCGATCAAGATCATCTTTTCTTAAATCAAAAAAGTGTAAAAATCTCATAATCCAATAATTCTAATTTGTGAAGCCGAAGTAACTAAAACTAACAAGGAATAAAAAAACAAAACTCAATTAGGATCATGTTGAATTCAAAAAATGTGAAAATCTAAAAATCCAGAAACTAACCCAACCAACCCAAAAGATCAAAAAATCCATAAACATAGCTAAAGTGAGTGACTAATATCAACAAAAAATTTAAAAAAAAAAGTTCAATTAATAAAATTATCTTGAATAATCAAAAAATGCGAAAATCCAAATATTCCAGATCTAAACTAACCCAAATAAAGAAAAAATCAAAACACGAAATACAAGAATCCAACCCAAACAATCAAAGATTCAAAAAAAGTCAAAAATTTGTAGAATCCAAAAAGTTAAAATCAATCCACCGCCATCTGTTTGTCGACAACTTCACGAACGCAAAGAAATTATGTACAGAAAATATCCGCGCAGCACTCTTCCATGTAAAATTCAATATATTTTATAATAATATATTTTACTATTTTAGGTAACATTTTCTTGAAAAATCAAAAGATTCAAGAAAAAGCTAAGAGCTTCGTAAACGAAGCTAACACTGGAGACAAAGTGCACGTGGACAAAAAGAAACTCCAATATTCAGACTGTGAACATATAAAACATGAAACAGATCTTCATGAAGAATAACTTAGTAAATGACATTCTAAAGTTGGTTTTGAAAAATGAAGAAACCAGAAAAAACCCGATATAAACAGATGTTTTCACTTTTATTTTATCGACTTGGTTTTTCTAGTTTCGAAAAAGTCCACTTCAACTGAATTTTTCTCCAAAGTTTTGTTTTGTTATTGCTCTCGTGTCTATTCAGTCTATGAAAGATGGAATAGTTTTGGCAAGATTTTTCTCGAAAACACAACATAATTTTGTAATTCCTTTTAGCTTTAATTCAGATAATAATAATATTCTAAAAATTGCCTTTAAATAAATATTGAAAAAAAACTTCCCTATGTTTGACCATTGGTCCCAAAGTTTGAAAAAATCTCGAAAACTATTGGAATTTAAAAAATATTTTCTTAAATTGACGCCAAAAAGTGCCTGCCACTAAAAATCGAATTGGCAATTCAAATTTTATTTGTTTTTATAATTTGAATATACACGCAACAAAATAAAGTCAGTATAACCAAAACAACTACCTATTAAGGTTCAAATCCGGAGGTCCATAAGGCGAATAATAAATCCCATGTCCATGCACCATTTTCACTCTCAACACTTTTCAAACGCACTGAACACCGTCAAGTACGGCCCGATTGTTTGTCAACGAACACACCCCGTAGACTACTACCTCATAAACCTCAAGACAAACTATTGGTACCCACGCACATGCGCTGTTGCCGCACTGCCCCACTCTGTTATGAAAGAAAGTCGTGAAATTTGCCGACGAACATGTCAGTCTGTCAACAGCGACGGCTCAATCAAAAGAGACGTTGAGCCTTTTATTTTCTTTTTCTTTACCTACGAATGGACAATGGACAGTGACGGAGGGGTTTTGATTGTGTAAGAGACGGTTCAGCCGATTTAAGAACTGGTCAGAGATGTTTTGATAGTGGTTCTTTGATTGTAATTAATATTGATTAATTAGGTTTGTTTCTATCTTCTACGTCCAGTAAACATTAATTTATGATGAATAGGTCAGATTGGTTCTGAGTATTTTTTTTTAATTGTCTTGGGTACCATTGCTTAGGTTACTCATTGTATCACCTCTGGCTTCATTCCAAGCTCTTTGAAATACGATATTACTTTTATTTGTGTTCGAGCTTCACAATCCATAAGAATATGATGTACATATTCTTAGATATTTTTCGTAGAAACTGCAGGAGTCGTTTATCTCCTTCAGGAGGGTGGTTTTCCTCACAGTTCCATTACAGTAGGCTCTCAGCTTCTTCTAGATTGTAGAATATGAATCCAGTATAAGGACTTCAACCTCAGCTACTCAGCACCCATTTTCCATTTTTTTTCACGCTGATGCTCCCTTTGATATAAAATAGTTGAAATTTTGTGTCACCCTTCTCAATTTCCGAGTTGTTTCATTTTTTCCTGACACCTGAATGCAATATCAATTTCCGTACATATTGTTCAATTTTAACGACTGTGAACAATCACGTGTACCCCATTCTGTTCGGTGCTAATCAAGACAGAGCCTCGAAAGGTGTAACCACCTGCAAAGATTAAAACAGTCCGTGCTTCTATTTGTTTATGTGAAAATATGTTTCAGGTTGTTGACCCGAGCTTTAATATCAATATTTTGCTTTTCCGAACCGGATGCATCATGAAAATTAGTTCAATAAATTAATTTTTTTGTATTATTTGAAAATTCGTATAGAGTTACTCAGAACTCATCCACGCCACTGTTATTGAAACGAAGCAGGTAGAAAAAGAAAACGAGCCCCGTTGTTCTATACAAAACTGTAAAGAAATAAATTTTTGACACTTGTCCCGACGTTTAGAAATTTGTTAAATAGAAACGTTACGTTCGATAAAATAAAATAGAAATCCGGCGTCTCTTTTGTCCGGCTCGCAAAACTCGAAGGATAATTACCCCGGCCTAAGCACCTTCGCTGCGGGTGGAGATTTTTTCGAGAAAAATGGAGAAAGTACAGCGGAAAGAGATTAATGGTGGTTGAGATGGCTCTATTTGCTAAACCAGAAACTAATTTATTGAGTAATTCTGAATCATTTGTTTCTGGGAAATGATGTGGGCGAATTGATCTTGGAAGATTGATGAATGTATGCTTTAGAAATGGTAGGTATAATTATGGATTCATACAGGAAATTATTCGAACATTTCTGAAGATAAATCAGGTGGTACCTTTGTTTCTATTGAATATAACTGAAGATCTCATGTACTTCCCTACTACCACTATACTACCTCAAGACCTACAATGTTATAGTGGTCATTTCCTTGGCAGTGCTTCATCCATCGATTGTCGACAGGTCTCTAGTGTTTTCGGAATTTGTAAAATAAGGCATCAAACATTACTCCTTCCTACTATAACACGTGAACTGTCTTCCTAAGTTATACTGACTGCCATGACTTTGATGAGTCAAGATTCTCCCTCTTTGTTTACCTTCCAAGATATCCCAGGCGAAGGATTTCATGTCCATACATATATGGTTTTACTCAGGTTGTTAATCTGCTTCTTGATCGTTGTATCTTCATCTTGCTCTAGACTCTAGACTATGTGCATCTCAAGTTTTCATGTTCCAGGACTCTACATCTGCAAAGTTTCGTGAAGAGTCCGTGCAAATAGTGAAGAGTATATACAGTGTCGTAAACGCCGCAATAAAGAATTTTTTGTACAACCTACACGTAAAGTCCACTTTTCAATGCATGCAAAGCAGGCGGAAAGTCGCTAATTTTGGCAGCCGGGCCTAAAAGTACTTTCGCGCCCGCGGGCGCAAAAGTAGGTCGCTTAGCAACGGTTCCTTGGATCCCAACGCCTCTGAATCTAATAACCACGTGACAGTCTAGCATACTAAAAGGAACTTATTACGTGACAATCTCGGTGACAATGAATGCGCACCGGCACCACAAAAGAATACAGGAACACACCTATTGTAACCATGAATACCATGATTGACAGTTGTCACTCGTCAGTTGTCTGACTTGTCAGCAGTGTAGTGCAGTGTATCGGATCGACTATTTATTTTTGATTTTCATAATTATTCAAATGATTACAAACTGGTTGTACAAAAAGCACTGTTTGCATCACGGACGAAAGATGATTTTGACTCGGCTAATATCTACCCTCGCTTCGCTCGTGCTGCTACTTATACCCTCGTCAAAATCATCTACTTTCCGCCCTTGATACAAAATGTACTATTACGCCCCAGGCCAAAACACCATATTCCCAGGTCATCTGTGGTGTAAGTTTTTATAAAGATATATATAAGAGAAAGAAACGTATCGTGACTGTATACAATATTATGTTTTTTCTGATCTGAAAATGTCCGTAACTTCAATCTTGTATTGAATTTGAGTCCATATTCACTATTCAGGAAGTTTAGAGATGGTGAACACCATTATTATGGTGTCGTCAGGATATCGCAGTTCATCTATTTTCTTGCTCTCACAAAGACACCTCCATCCCCATCCCATCCCTTTCTTTCCTTATCTGACCCAACGCCATCTCATCTTCCTTTGTCGAAAACTGGTGCAGAAAGGTGGATCCTGAAAAACTGCACTGGACGAAGAAAAGGAATCTAGCGGGCCAATCCTAACACGTATTCTACGGACAAAAACTGTAGGGTAAAGAAGTTGAGAGGTTAGCATAAATGTGAACAGTTGCTATGGAGCTCATTCTGGTTGCTCAACCTGCCTCTCTTGATATCTTTATTACAATGAACGCGCATATAGACATCGGAAACTGCAGCCATTCAAACTCCTAAGATCCTTAATAACCATGAGGAGTGATACTATGCAAAAAACACGAAAACTACCAAAATAAAACTTGTTTAAGAAAGATTAGAAGAGTTCCGGAGGTAATATGGTATACAGACGGCTTCCGTCTTCAAACAGGAAATCATATGAACCATTTAGGAAGCATGGTCTCTTCTCTTCTCTGTCAACCTCTGCTCATCCATTCTAGGATGTAAGTCTCTCTTAATTGTCTCCATCATTCTCTATCATTCTTCAATCTCATCCAGTGTTTGCCTGCCACTGTCCTCATGACGTCCACTCATCTTTTTTTGGGGACTTTCCATGTCTCTTGTTGTACCCTTTGGTCTCCACTCCAGAATTCTTCATGTCTATCTATTGTCATTGTATCTATCCCTAACCCCAACTTTCTATTTACGTATTATCTTGGTGTTTCTAAGCATGTTCCGTTCCATCGCCCTTTGGGTTGCCTCTAGGTTTTTAGCAAACTTTTTGGTGAGGGACATGGTCTCTGTATGGTGGCGACTGTCGTATTTTTTTCTTTTTAGGTTTATGGTTTATGGGAATATATTGATTTTTCAGGATGTATGCAAGTTTAACAAAGGCATATGTTAGATGTGTTCTTCTTTTCATTTTAGCATCCTAGTATTTTCTATCCTCTGGTTCTGTATTGTTATATTTGTCTGTTCCTGGCCATTTTTGTTGTGATTCATTTCAAGGCCTATCGTTGCGGATACTAAATAGTTGTTGTAGCAATTCGTTTAACTCTTGGAGATTATGTCATCCACAAATCTGAGTTGTTTGATGTTTATACCTCTGGTACCCCATTTTAATTTCTTATAAAGATGTCTTTCGGGACAAGGCTAAATAAACTACAAATGGGAGTAAGACAAGGAGACACTATCTCGACTAAAATATTCACCGTTATTGCCCTAAAAGACATCTTCAAGAGTATGGTACTGTTTTCCAAGCAGAGATATTTGCATTGAACGCCTGGCAGCAATTAAAACCATCACCTATCGTGAAACTAAATCCAAGGAATGGGATTGTCAGAAAAATCTTGCCTTTCTAGGAGCATCCAACAATATTACTTTAGGCTAGGATGGATACCAGGACACAATGGGAGAGCTAGAACTATTATTCAGTGGAAGTCTACCAAAACTTAGGAACGTAACAGGAATATAAACTGGACCAGACTTTATGGATTAGGGTAGAGATGTAGATGTTTGAGTACGCGGCTTACACCAATACCTGCTTAGGCCTCCTGGGCGAAACGTTAGAAAAAATCTCGCAACAGTCAAAAAATTTTTTTGGGGTGCCACGACCAATTTTTACTCAGAAGTCGTTAAAATCTCTCAATAAAGCTATACTTTCAATAACATTTTTTGTATTGAAAATTTCAACTAGAAAAGGAAATAGATTCCAATGACATTGTATCAATTTTATGTCGAAAAATTTTATTTTCCACAAAACTTCTGGCAATAAATGTGATATTTTTGGAGAATCCTGTGTAGGCCATCTTAAAGAGTAAGCCCCTGGTGCCAGACTTTATCCTATGCCTTTTCGATGTCAAAAGCAATAAGTCCTGTGTTATAGTTGTTATCTTCCAAAAGTCTGTCAACCAGGAACTCCGTACTAAGTCCCTCCTCGAAGCCAGAGCTGATGCTCTGGAATGAGCTCGAGGGTGTCACATTGTTGCTCAAGTCTTAGTAAAACTGTTTTTTTCAAATAATTTGCCCACACTGCTCAAGAGGGCTAACTTCTGAGTACCGAGAGGTCTTCAGTTTTCTTGGGTAATATAACGACAACAACTGTTCCTTTCCACAAAGTTAGGAAGTATTTATCCATACAGGCATTCATAAGCTGCAAAAGAAACATGATATTGTCGTTGAAGTTCTTGATGATTTTGTTTGTTATACCATCATCACCAGGGGCTCTGGAGTTTTCAAGTCATGGATGATCTTGGGAAGTTCTTCCTTTGTAATGTGACTTTGCTTCCTTGCAGAATCCTAGCACGAAGATCTTGCTGGTTTATGGAGTGGTTGCACACAAAAGTGGTAATATCATCATCCCCTACGTCCAAGTTCCAGGTGGATTGTTGATATAGCGTGTCAGCTCTTTCCATATCTGTGTACACCACTTTGGTTTCTTTTCTTTTTTCTCCAGATGAGTAAGAAATTTTCGAAAATCTACCCTCAGGATCTTCAAGATTTTCCATGCAAGGACTCCTGAAAATTCTGATTTCTGAATTCGATGAGCTTTCTTTTCAGTTCAGTCTCTTGGCTGTCTTCGTTAACCTAATTCTGGTATTGATCAAGTTTTTGATTTCCTCCGGGAACTGTAGTACTGAAGTTGGATAGTACACGAGGATTCTCTCATAGCATTCCGGAATTTGTTGGTGAATCCATCCACAGCCGTTGGAACTGGAGGCCGCCAGATAATCAGAAGAAAGAGAAACTTGTGAAAGTTGGTGATTTTCTTCAAATTGTTGGAGATATCGATGTCTCAAGTCGTTAAGAGTTCAGGAGATTCAGGGTCCTCTTGGTCGTGGTCAGAAGAGAGTATGACTTCGCACGGGATGTGGGTTCATGTTCTTCAGTAGAGCTTGGTCCAAGATCTGAATTTTGTCGTGAATCCAGAACAGTGAGTGGGGGTTGTAGAAGCCTGCACCACCATCTGGTTCTCGTCAGCGTCAGAGTAGGTTTCCAAGTTCTTTCCAACTTTGGCGACGACAGACAGCTCCAACCTTTCAACTTGGCGTTAAAGTTCCCTTCACGATAGCCATTCCATCTCTGGGTAGGACATGATCCAGGATTTTCTTATCAATTTGTATGATGGGCGACCTGTAGACTGATGAAATCTTTCTAGTGTTATCAGTTGCAGTTTGTGAAAATTCCGCCTTGTTCGCCATTCGAGTTGCGATTCGAGTGGAGTAACTCCGCCAAAGCTTAGGGGTCGTGAAATATAAGTCTTGTGAAATATCGGTTTAAAAATAAATTAGTGTTGAGTGTGTACATAAATAGTGAGCATTTTTCTGTGTCATATAGAAATGATTGTGAGAGATTCGATGTCTTCTGTTGGTTGATTAAATGAAATGAAATTGAAAGTAGACAAACAAAAGGATCTGGAGATTGGAAGTGGCTACTGCTACTAGAAATATGTGAAATGAAGTTGAGCAAATATCACATTCGGTCCCCAAACATACAAATAATGATGCGTAAACAATAAGATTACTCAATACAAAACAGACAATGGAAAAACGCATGCCTGACATCTTTATGACTAGAGACCAAAACGCCCGGATCATTGTCAAGGTTAGGAGTTCGATTGTTTGAAAAATAGAAGGACAAGCCTATAATAAAAAGACATAAATCAATAGTTGAGATTGACAACATCTGGTGGATATTATTGAGTTAAGCTAGATCTGAGATAAACACTTTACAAATCTTAATACTCGCGAACAATTTCATTACGGCCTCCGATAAATTTAATCATTCAAAAGTAATTATAATCCTGAGCTGGTAAAAAGGCCCGATTACCTTTAATTACAGTAATTTAAGCGGACAAGGTATAAAGGTAAACCGATATTAAGAGCTGGTAATTAGTGGCCGACCACAAACTGGCTCGGCTTGCATACCATTGCGTTATTGGTTTGCTAGGGAGCTGTTGTTTCAAATTTTTCTTAATTTTTCACCGTGGTTAGTGCAACTATGGCAGCTGCCCAGACTAGAGTCACGTGACTGAGGTGTTAATGGGCCTTATCTCGAGCCAGGGGCGCTCTTAATTAGCACTTGGGGAAGAATTCGCCGGAAATTTTAATGGGCGACGGATATCAGAAGACTCATCTGCGTCTGGTCCAATTTATGCCTAGTTGGCAAACGAGAATCGTGACTTGGAGCGTCTGGAATTGAACTGTAGACTCGAACGAGCAAGAATTCGGCATTATTTGTTAATGGGAGATTTACGAGTCCATTTTATGCAAAGCGCACTGGCTGCTGTGCCGTGGCCAGGTAGAAATTCTCCGCCTAAAATGTTGAACGGACTGTTTTTAATTGGATCAAATTGACTTGGGTCATTGCTTAATCTCGCTACCGCTGAGCGGATCAAGGATCTTTTAATCCCAGCCAGAAACAAATACTTTTAACGTATGTTCACTGATTAGCCATCGAAGCTGCTAAGAGAGTGATTTCGTTTCCAAAATACAGTTGTTGGGTCACGGAATTGAAAAATGAACAAAATTACAGGCCGAAAAAAGGCGTACAACATCACGGCATGCATCGCGCACACAGGCACAAAATATGATGAAGTTACAAAATCCGGTTTTCCTTTGAGAGTTGGGTATAATAAAGTCGTTAATCATAGTAGGCTCGGACGGAACAGAGTATAACCTGCTCGATGCACGTTGCGCAAAGAACGATGATATTTAATCTCGCCACTGATGACCAGATTTTGGTTTTATACCAGGGATTCTTGATAATTTTTATTTCTTTAGGACTTTATACATACGCTACGAAAACATATATGCTCGTGTGGTTATCATTGGAAGAAGGTATTATTTCAAGATTTTTTCTCGAATTTAACTGTATGTTTTCATATGATATTTTTAGTGCTTTGTATATTTTTTCTCGTCAAAGAACGAATGAGATCTTTAATCAATACCTCGACTTCCTGAAGAAAAAGAAAGACATTTCGGTCACTAATCGTGAATAAAACTACATCCTACGCATACAAGAAAAAAATCACTATACCTACATGGACTAGACAATACCAAAAATGTTCAAATGAAACACGAAAGAAAAATTATCAATCTTTCTGAATCTTTCATCACTTCCTGACTAAAGGATTGACTATCTTAACCAAGATTTTAACAATTGAAAAAGAATTAATATTGGATACCTAAACTATGAAATTAAAAATATGAATAAATAACCTAATAAAAACCAGGCAAGAAATTGAAAACAATCAAAAATTTGAAAAGTGAAGTAAAATGACAACATTACATAATTAAAAGAAAATTCTTTGTAAATTTCACAAATATTCAACTTGTTCAAATAACTCTCCACCTACCCCTTTCAACAATTGAATCCTTCAACAAAACAAATGGTAAAGCGTGGGTTCAAAAGATCTCACCTGCCGGTATCACAGTTTGAACACGGTCCCACTTTTAGTGTTATCTGATGGTACCATCCCAGTGTCACTTTACTTTATTTCGCAGCTGAACCAGCCCTGATAATTACACGAGGGAACCTTCAATTGATAGTGATTGGACATAGTGCTGTAGTAATGAAAAATTTGTAGTATTTTTTACTTTTTTCTTGACATAAACACGGACTTTTTGATACTAGTACGAATGTACTTATCTACAGTAGTTTCACAAAACTTCTTGTTATTTATTTTATGTTTGTCCTCTTATAACTCAAGAACCGCAGAAACAAGTTTAATGAAAATTTGCAGAGTTGTCAGTTTGATCAGGGAATAGTCCAAGGGCTTGGTATTATTCGTCAACTCATAGCTGATTTTGAGAAGTTTAGATTTATATTCAAATTATTGATAACAAATGACATTTGTCTGCTTGTCATTTTCTTGCATTCATTGACAGTGACAGTAATGTTTTCATTTGACGTTGAGGCGTGTTCTATTGGTACATACAACAAATAAAGCCACGATCACATTTAATAAATATTTGCGTTGTGTGGTGAATGTAAATGAGAAACGGTAAGTAGAACAATAATTTTGTATTAGGTCAATGTTTGAGAACATATCATTTGTAATATAACCCTTCGTTTTATAAGAACTGAATAGGAAGTTTTTTATTTTATATTAACTTACAAACAGGCAAGCGGAGTCGCGGATTTTCAGCTTATCGGAACTAAAAATTTGAAACACCATGTTATGTATTATTCATTTCTGATTTTCCTTCAGTTACAGATGATTATTGCGTAATGGTAATGGTATACCTGGAAGATGATAATGGTACGTAGTACTTTCAAATTATGATTACACATCACGAAAAATTAAGTTGTAAGTTTTAAGTTTCACTCTACAGGGAGCTACAAATTTGATTTTATGTATGAGGATCTCTTAAACTGTAATAGATACAAGGTCGGTTGATTGGGGGCAAAGTTGCATATCTTAATGCTCAACAAAATGCCGTTTTGAAAGCCAAGATATTCCGACTACGTCCGAAATTGTCCGGAAAAAACCGAAATTTTTCAAAATCGTTTTCATTTTTTCTGTCCACATTTGACAAAATATTTTTTCTACAACCGAGCGCAAAGTACCATGTGTGCGCATCAAAAAGGAAGCGCAAAGTGTCACTTTTCCGCGGAGTCTACTTTGTCGCTCGCTGAATATGGAAACCATATTAGAAAAATGTCAAAAGTTTCTGCGACATTTGTCAGCACAGTGGGCATTGAACGACATAATGGATTAAAGATGTATCACTAAGAACACTTCTTTTATGAAATGATAATGAAATTAAAACTGAGAAATACAAGTAGGGTAAATTATAACCAAATATTTGTTGTTGTTCACCGCTATGCAAGTTCAAAATGCGTTACTAGATGTCACCCCTTTTGTCAACTTCTCCCAATCTAAATTACTGAACAGCATTTAACAGATTATGTATTGTGAAAATTGCACATTTACCCTTAATATTGTAAATAATAAGTAAAATTAGGATTTTTAGTTATAGGTAATAATTGTATTAAAAAAACATTGATATAATTTTCAATACAACTCATGTTTTTCTAAAATCTGCGGTTGTAGAAAAAATCTTGTGTGTAATTCGAGTGCAAAGTGAGATTGCCGCTCTCGCAAGGTAGCCGCGCTCCGCTACGCGTCGCGCGTCCATCTCCTTGCTCAGAGCGGCAATGTATCACTTTGCGCTCTTAATACACAAATAGCTATTTTCTACAACCGAGCGCAAAGTACCATGTTTGCGCATCAAAAAGGAAGCGCAAAGTGTCACTTTTCCGCGGAGTCTACTTTGTCGCTCGCCGAGCGGCAAAGTAACTTTGTCGCTCGCTGAATATGGAAACCATATTAGAAAAATGTCAAAAGTTTCTGCGACATTTGACAGCACAGTGGGCATTGAACGACATAACGGATTAAAGATGTATCACTAAGAACACTTCTTTTATGAAATGATAATGAAATTAAAACTGAGAAATACAAGTAGGGTTAATTATAACCAAATATTTGTTGTTGTTCACCGCTATGCAAGTTCAAAATGCGTTACTAGATGTCACCCCTTTTGTCAACTTCTCCCAATCTAAATTACTGAACAGCATTTAACAGATTATGTCAACAGTTTCATGAACAACGCGTATTCGAAGATCGTCATCGAAAATAAAAATATCTATTTCAATTTCAATTTTCTAAAATCTGCGGTTGTAGAAAAAATCTTGTGTGTAATTTGAGTGCAAAGTGAGATTGCAGCTCTCGCAAGGTCCATCTCCTTGCTCAGAGCGGCAATGTATCACTTTGCGCTCTTAATACACAAATAGCTATCAAAATGAATGGAACTTTTTTCATTTCCAATTTCTGCTCTTTACGAGGTAGCGGTATTAAATAAAAGAACCGAAGCCGAAGTTTCGTCTATGAACAGCCATCATCAACTTTGTTTTTTTAAATAGGGTCCTGGATTTTTTATTACGGATTTCAAGAGCCTCTTATGTTCCTAAGCAAACGATGTATCGCACTTTGTGAAAAAAGGTGTTTGTTTTTAATCCTATTAAACCAAGTATTAAACACATGAAATCTTATCGAAAAATCCATTAATATAAAGTTTTTGAATAAGTGCGATACATCGTTGGTTTCGAAACATATGAGGCTCTTAAAATCCGTAATAAAAAATCTATGGCTGCTCAAGCACATAGACAAAACGTCGATTCTTAAAGTAATTTACGCTATCTTGTAAAGGGCAGAAAGTGGCAATGAAAAAGTTCCATTTATTTAAAAATATCTCGTAAAATGAGGTCAGAAAAAAATGATAACGATTTTGAAAAATTACGGTTTTTTTCGGATAATTTCGGACGTAGTCGGATTTTCTTGGCTTTTGAATACATATTTAAATTTTGTCGAATCTGTATACCTACCTAGATATTTTAAAACAACAGAAAAGGAAAAAAAAACGTTAAAATGTTTTGTAGAGAAGGACACCTCAAGGTTTCTCAGCATTTTTTTTTGTATCTACTCCAGTCCAGTCATTCATCAATTTTTGGAATAAAAAAAAATTATTCAGCATACACAGTGTTTTTTAATTTCATATTATTTTGATATTTTGAAAATCATTGATTTCTGGAAATGTTCAATACGCTTATCTAATAGAATCCATCTTTCAAGATCTTCAAAAAATATGTGTTGTAAAAAGTCTTATATAGAGTGTCTCACGGTGACCGTCCATTAGAATATTTCGGGAAATAAAGCGATTGGAAATCTGAAAATTTGTATGGTGAGATTTTCAAAGATGCTTTCTTCACTTGAGATAATAGCTATGTTGTGCGACTTCCGGTTATTCCGAAAGTATAGGTGTCAACTCTCTTGTTTTAGATGAAACACCCTATATATTATCACATTTTTGAATTTCACGTGAAATTCTAGGCAGATTTGATGTACCATGTCTGATACCCAAGTATACGAGTTTTCGAAATATTTGATTTTTTTTTCAAAAATGACGTTTGTTGGCTCCAATTTTAATTTAAATTTTATTTATAAGAAAACCTTTATTATTGAATTTGAATTAAATTCCCTGTTGAAAAAAACCTACTATAAAAGATTATTTACAATTTTGTGATAACTATTTATACAGGATGGTCAAAAAATAAGATCAAAAATGAAATAAAAAAAACTGCCAAAAATCAATTTTTCCAAATGGAAACCACCAGATTTTAAAATTTCATCTTATGGGGTATTGCAAATAAAGGTAAGTTTGTGTAACATTGTCCACTTCAAAATTTAAAAAAAAAAGATTTTTGGCATTTTTCTCGACTTCAATTTTAATCATATTTTTTGACCACCCCGAATCAACAGCTTTCAAAATATTGTAAAAAATCTTTTATAGTAGGTCTCTTTCAACAAGGAATCCAACACAAAATGAATAATAAAGGCTTTCTTATAGGTTAAATTCACATTTAAATTGGAGCCTACAAACGTCATTTTTGACATAAAAACTCAAATATTTCAAAAACTCGAATACTTAGAAATAGGACATGATGCATCAAATCTTTCTAAAATTGCAAGTAGAATACAAAATTGTAATAATATATAGGGTGCTCTATTTGAAATAAGCAAATTGACACATATTTCTGGTATATCCGGAAGTCGGACAACGTCGCTATTATTTTATTTCAAGACAGCAAGTTCGGAAATCTTACAATACAAATTTTCAGAATTCCAATTGTCTTACAGCCCGAGATATTCCAATGGGCGGTCACCTTGAGACACCCTGTATATAACATATTTACGAGCATATTTAGCAAAAAATATATGTCTTCTTCCCCAAACTAAGTTTTTGTGTGCATTTTTAGCTTGGAAAATAACTACTTCCACGACAGTTCATCGTCCAAGGACTATTTATCGGACGACATATAGAGTCAATGTTTTGAAACAGTATATTAGTTTCTAATTGTGAAACTTGAAAAAATAGATGATTGTGAGTAAAGAGGAAATTGGACAATTTCCAACAGAAAGATGAAAAAAAAACACAAAAATTTAGGAACCTTTCAAAATGACGCAAGATTCATACAAATTGGTCAATCTGTCAAAAAGTTTTATTAAAAATTTGGGATGTTAATGAAAGTTATGCCGTTTTAAATATAATCTCAAATCTATTAACCCAAACCCAAGAAATTATCGGACGACAATACGTAGCCGTCATTTCGTTGTAGCGACAATTTATCGGTTGGACAATGTATTGGCTTCTCATGTGCCTCAAGCCTTCCCAAAATGTTGACGGTATTTTATTGAAAGTTGTGGAAAATATGACGTAAGTTTTATTTTTGGTACACCTGATTTTTTTCAAGATTGACTAAAATCTTCAAGATTAATATCAAAACAAAATATGGGCAATAATTAGGTTTCAAGTTTTTGAAATCAATATAGTATTGACTGCTGCCGCTCTGCATCCCGCATAACAATACAAAATATTTTTGAAGTTACGTTACATGTGGGACAAACGTCCACTATCAAGGGTGGGGCAATAGTCCGCATGCGCATAAAACGTTAAAGCGGGAAGATCTGGCCGAAGAGCAGCTGAGAAACTTGAAGTCAACTCGTAACACAATAAATAGAAAAATTAAAGACTATGCCAAGACAGATTCAAAAAAATTACCATCTGAAGATGCAGAAAAAAGTAACTGATGATGTGTATTCAGGGCGATAAACCCTATATGAAGTTGGATCAAGTGTGCATGGTGTGCACGAAGATTGTAACTCATAATTCATATGGGTGATTATATGTATATGTGTTTTTGCGATATAATCATTATTATTATGACTTCATTTTCTTAAATATTGCTTGAAGTAGTTCTCTATCCATAAACGAGATTATAAAAATCTATACATATGTCGTGGGAGCGACTGTAAACTGTAAATATTTATCGGAAAATCAATTACACAAGGAATTTATACATTCGATACAGTGAAATTAGTTGTTTTTCCTATGAATCATAAAATAATATTTTGCTAGGAATTGTTGCGAGACGAATCGACGGCGGTTATGAGTTGTGAGAAAATGGACGGGGTCGATCAAGTGAATTAATTCACTTAATGACCATCACATCTAGTAACTGGACAATCATTTTTGATTGGACAAAATGAAGCGGAGGGTTGGCTAAAACCAGTGATTGAGTCCTTCTACATAGATCTGCTGAAGTCCGTACTAATATCCGATATTAGAAAGAATTGTCAAAATTCAACTCAGTACCAGGTCGATCTTTGAAAATAATTGTGATCAATAACATCAAGTAAATAAAAACAATAATGTACCTTGTCAAATGAGTACATCCAACTCTCGTTCCGCTAATCCACAGAGTACTTCACCACCATCACTTCATCAATCGCAACAAGTACTCCGGTACTCATCGGACAAAAAACAACGTAACACGTAAGTTTCGTATGACGGATAAAGTCGTCTTCGAGACAACCGCGAGCCGACTGACTGAGCCGTAATCCTGCGACCACCCAGAAGGCACTGCGATTCGTTCGTCTTTCGTCCTGCAAATCGAACAGGACGATTCTCAACACTCAACACTCGCACACATCACGTACCGACGATAATTGTGTTTAGTTATGTAAGTCCAACCAGTTGATTTGTTACTTATTTTAGGACTAATGACAGACGTTTTTTCATTCTTGCTATGGCTAAACGTGATTTATGGCTTGGCTTGGTATGGTTACGTTTTTTGCAGACTGCATGGGACTTGTTCTGTCTTATTAGATTGATTTCGATGTAACAGATTTGCATGGGCACGCCTTGCTTCAATCAATACCAATCAACCAATTTTCACGCACACACCACTCAAAAACATGATTGAAATCACCAAGGCAAACATTATTTTGCTTGGTTTTGTGACTTTAGGAATCAGGCCATGGTGCTAGAACCGGGGAGAAATGAGGATGTGGACGGGAAGCTTTTTTTGTCAAAAAATTTGGTCCTTCGAGCCGCTTCTGAACTTTGATCAGGTATTACTCAATTCTTTTACCATATTTTTGATCAGGCCTCGTATAATCTAGGTACCTGATGAGCCCTGTTCGAGGTGAAATCGTCTTGTGGTCTGTAACTTGATATCCATTTAACCAACTAATCAAATCTTTCATAACAATTGATGACTTGGCTACTATCTATAGCGATGTTGCGATGAACAGTATTGTAATTTTTTGTCCAGTCACGTGGACAAACGTGACTTACGGCCTAATTGTTCCTAGTTACTTAATAAGGAGTCGTTTTTGCACATCTTTATTTGTTATTAGCAACCGGATGTAATAGTTCTTGATTTTTGACTGGAATGTGTTTCGTTTCGTGTTCAGGCTTGATCTTCCCGGTGGGAAAAATTTTAATTAAAATAGATTTTTATCATTATCTAACATATTATCCAGAAAAATGTGAATTCAAGAGCATCTAGACGATCTCTTCATTCTCTTCAGTACTTTGACTTTTGGTTGCTGCTGTGATCAGCCCAGGAAGCTTATTTCTTTGTCACCTTTTATTCCTTCAAGCTAGGCGAAAACCTGCTGACATCAGTTTATAAAAGCATCGCATCTACCCCGGAACCATTCATTCTCCGACCAGAAGCACTTAGCAGTAGCACCTCGCTCTCAGTGACCGTTCGCATCAGCCGTACCAAAAACTCGTTTTTCTACGAGCGTGCGCAAAGTAACCACTTCGCACACTCATTTGCGTGTGCAAAGTAGCCTTTTCCCGCACTCAAATGTCAACTCAAATAACTACCTACCAATTTGTTGTTTTAAACTTCGTTTCCATACCAACCAAACTGTAGATAATGCACTTTGTAATGCACAAAATAATGTTCTTGTTACTTTTCCCTTTTCAGTCGAAATCAAAATGAAACACACAATTCTTTTTCTGCGTTAAAAACGCATTCGCCAGTAGCGTAAACAAACATTGATAATGATGACTTTCAATCGGCATTTGTGAGTTGTTCTTGCTTGATTTCGGTGCAAACTACTGTGTTTATCGGAAATCTTCGAAAGATTTGAGCTGAATACTGGCATCAAAAAAACCTGATCATGTATACAAACAAACGGACAATCAAATTTATAAAAGTATAAACGATTAAACGAAGACTGACTGACGCAGCTGTCTAGAGTGTCATGTCAAATCAAAACAGTGTTGCCAATAGCAGGGAATAAGGCGACAAAAGAGGAAATTTTATGAACAGTGATCGGACATGCCCTTGCATTTCAAATATAAAATAAATTAATTATGATTTTGATTATACCCATATTATCCAATTTCCAGCTGCCGCCACAAACTGTTCTTTCAATATAAATATATTGTTAAGCATAAATAATCATTATTCTCAAGTTCTATCTTTTTAAGTGCGTTCAAATAATATATTATCTAAAGTTTTTCGTGTCTAATCTGTGAACGCTCGTAGAAAAAATATTGTTCCTAAAACGTTCGCAAACTGTCTTTCCCGCCCTTAAAGCATATCCGAACTCCGCTTCGCGTCGTTCGTCTAACTGCTTTTGCGTGCGGGAAAGCATCACTTTGCGAACTTGTTAGGAAAATAACTATTTTCTACGAGCGTGCGCAAAGTAGCCTCTTTGCACACTCATTTGCGTGTGCAAAGTAACCTTTTCCCGCACTCAAGTGTCATCTCAAATAACTAAATCGTAGATAATGCACTTTGTAATGCACAAAATAATGTTCTTGTTACTTTTCCCTTTTCAGTCAAAATCAAAATGAAACACACAATTCTTTTTTTGCGTTAAAAACGCATTCGCTAGTAACGTAAACAAACATTGATAATGACGACTTTCAATCGGCATTTGTGAGTGGTTCTTGCTTGATTTTGGTGCAAATTACTGTGTTTATCGGAAATCTTCGAAAGATTTGAGCTGAATAGTGGCATCATAAAAACCTGATCATGTATACTAACAAACGGACAATCAAATTTATTTAAAAAAAGTATAAACGATTAAACGAAGACTGACTGATCTTAATGACGCAGCTGTCTAGAGTGTCATGTCAAATCAAAACAGTGTTGCCAATAGCAGGGAATAAGGCGACAAAAGAGGAAATTTTATGAACAGTGATCGGACATGCCCTTGCATTTCAAATATAAAATAAATCAATTATGATTTTGTTTATACCCATATTATCCAATTTCCAGCTACCGCCACAAACTGTTCTTTCAATATAAATATATTGTTAAGCATAAATAATCATTATTCTCAAGTTCTATGTTTTTAAGTGCGTTCAAATAATATATTATCTAAAGTTTTTCGGGTCTAATCTGTGAACGCTCGTAGAAAAAATATTGTTCCTAACAAGTTCGCAAAGTGTCTTTCCCGCCCTCAAAGCATATCCGAACTCCGCTTCGCGTCGTTCGTCCAACTGCTTTTGCGTGCGCATCACTTTGCGAACTTGTTAGGAAAATAACTATTCCGGCGTAGCACCAATTCCGACTGTTTTTTCCAATTTTTTTACCCAATCACTCGCTCGAGGTAGGACTCCTAGGGAGCAAAAATGGTGAAACCAATTTCAACATGTACAGTGTACACCAATATTTTTATACCTTTAGTGGCTCACCATCCGGAACACTTAGCTCTGTGCGTATTTGAAGCATATTCTTATTATTCTCAAGGCATTGTTGTAAGGGTACTTAATTTTATGTTTTGGATCTAGTTTATATGATCGACTTAGTAACTGTTGTCTTTCACCCTTGTCCTCGTTCCACGTTGAAGGTATAATTTGGAAAAAGATGCTGTGATTGCTGTGAAACTTGTGGCCCAATAAGTAGCGACCATTTTGAATTAATTTGAAGGTTTTTGTATTCACGTATTGCAATCCAAACTATGCCCAACGCGGACTTATAAATCACGCGCGAGATCGCATGACGAATGACAAGTGCGATATCGAACGTGGTTTGTAATTTTTAAAATACACTTCTTTTTTGTTCATTCATAAAATGGATTTTGTTCAAAAAGTATGTTCCGATCACTTGCAGAGTAACAACCAGCTGCTGGCTAGAATCAAATTTGAGTCCGGAAGAGATATTGAAATGGGTGTTTTTGATGTATTCTCTCATATTATTATGAATGGATAAAGGAAACAGTTACAAAACGATTTTCCCTATCACAGTATTATGAACATTTTTGCCTATACATTAATAAACATTTCATTGTTTAGGTACAAATCACTTGTGCAAATGAGAACCGGCTACCTACCACTGACCTCTAAAATAAATGGATGAATAAAGGTTTATCTGGACCATTGCAAAGCAGGGATCACACGGAGAAAATAATGTGCTGTTTCCGCACGAAATTTTGTCAGTCGAAACCACTGATCTCTAACATAAATGGATGAATAAAAAGCTTGTCGAGGCAGGCAAATTCACGAGCCAGAAACATAAACGCCGAGAAACATTTCTAATCATGCCTAGTAGAAGGATTTATTTCTGTTCTGGGGAATGCTGAACTTGGCCGTACTTCATATTTTATCAGGTAAATTGAAAGCAACTGAATAGGTATTATTTTTCGAAATTTCCAATTATCTCGCTAACTATAAATGTCAATCTAATCAAAAATCCACAAAATGTTCTAAAAACGCCTAAAAAACACCAAATTCCAATAATCTTCGAACAGTAAACAAGCAAGCTCAACTCACTACGGAAAAATGGCAAGGATAACGTGATACGGCACTGCAAGCAGAAACAGCAACAAGGAGCTATATTCCCCCAAAATTGGTATTGCCCTTGAGCCCACTAGGTTTGATCAGAACTGTTTGACTGTGTTGGTGGTGTATGTTCCGGGCTCGTAGATTTGCCCGCATCGACAAGCGTTTTTCTTATTCATCCATTTATTTTAGAGATCAGTGCCCCCTACCCGAATTGAATCAATCAATAAAACAATGTCTTTAGGCCTCAAATCAACCCGAAAGTAAAAAATATACATATAACTTGTCAATTTAGAGCATTAACCAAAACATGAAGATTATTTCTGGATAATGTCACCAAACAACCTAACCAAAACTGACCCAATCTAACCCTGACGTGTTTTTTTTTTTAATTTTCAAAAATATTGAAAAAAACATATTTTTGTGTCTGCGTAGGTTAAATCATAGTTCTATCTATCTAATCTAATCTAATAATAAAATGTCAATCTAATCTATTATAACAATACCGTTAATTGATAAACAATAACCAGGTATCATAATTATTATTATGAACATTTTCGTTTCATATTCCACTTATCGGCTGAATCCGACTAACGACACGCTACGTTATTTATGAATATGCACCCCGCATACTCCCATAGATTCCTTGCTGATTCTATACATGTGAAGCTCAAAAGTCAAAAATTGGAATTTGGAGATATAAAAACACATGTATCGAATCATAATCGAATCAAAACAAATAAGTCCAATGAGAAAATCCATGATTTTTTCACTTTTAATCTCCGTGGAGCTCGAATTATTTCCGGATTTTTAATTCGAGCTCGCGGGAGATTCGGCAAGAAAATTTCATGCCAAAACTGATCATTGGAAAAACATAACCCAGGACTCACCTCGCATTTAGTGGAAGAAACCAACGGCTCCTTACTCTACTCGCCATTGAGGAAGAAAGAAGGGAATCAGGATTTTATAAAACATTTGGAAGTTATAACCAATCTTGTCCATAATTGATAACATTGCAACTTTGTATTGGATGTTGAAAATAAATCATTTATCAAAAATATTTGTCATTGTTTTTAACAGCTGTCAAGCACTCGCGGCTGGATGTAGCTCCCATGCACCAACCACAGTGTTGCCGTTTGCCTTATCTCTGTGTCTGTGAAAGTTGGGTTGGGTTGGGTTGGGATTGTTAGGGAGAGTGGGGACGGCAACACTGTAATCATATGGGAGCTACATCCAGACGCAAAGCCAGGGCGATTTCCACTTATTAATCTTTCAGTCACGTGATTATGAGCAGGCAGGGTGATTTCCGATAAAATTAGGTCGTTGTCATAGCAACATAATAAAATGCAAGCCTATGATTGGTTAGAATTGACTGGTAGGAAATTTTCCACATAATTATTTGTTTATATACGAATTTATTTTTCTGTTTGACAGAAAGTGAGTCCTATAAATATTGAGAGTTTGACCCAAAATATCAAGAATTGGCCCTGGTCTATGGATTTGATAAAAAGATAAAAAATGCTCATAAACCATGAAACACACAAGATAAGCTCACGTGCATCCTTCGCTGAGTTTATCGCGTGACAAAAGTTTGACAAAAATTCATAGGTTATGTTTGATATTTTGGTTTTCTTGGTCGGATGTGGTTTAAAGTGTGTGGTAATTGCCTAGCTAGAAATAAAGCCATTAAACAGGAATAAGAAAAATGTGTTTTGATCCAAATGAAGTGAAATAATCGTTACTTCTTTTGTATTTTAATCATTTGTTATTGTGTTTATATGCCGCATAAACAATGATACAACGGGGAACTTGCATGAAAAGTTAAATCTATTTTTTTATTGCTAACTGAAGAAAAACGCAAAAAAATCGATACGTATTTTTTTATTTCGTGAAAATATGATTTTTCCAATAGTTATTCAAGTTTAAAGTTTTGTATATATAGATATACTGAGCATGGTCTTTCAAGGTTATGACGTCATAACATTGCAATTTCAGCACACTTCAAAGCGTTACCATATCTTTGTCAATTTTCGACCAACATCAAAAAAAAAAACGGGTCCCCACTGGGGATTGAAGCCTTAACATTAATAAAAAAAACATGTCGCCTAGTTATAGATCATGATAGTTCAATAGCTACCTTTTCTATACCCTTTTGTCTTTTATCACGCGGTGACGTCATGCGCGAGTTCTGATTTCGTTAAGCGAATGATACTTTTATTGTGTGTTCCATGCTCCTAAACGTATCAAGATATTTTCAAAATGTCCACTTTGATGAACTCTAAAAAATGAAGATTAATTAAATAAAGTCCTACCTGTATCCTTGCAATATTTGAAATGCGGTTTCTTACCTGAAAAATTTGTGTTTAATAATAAAATTTAATATTCTTTTCACATGAATTTTGATACATATTGAAAAAAATCAAGAATAAAAGGGATCACTTTTTTCAAGTCCATTTCCATACTTGTACCTACAATGTTTACAAAATTGAGAACCATCAATTTTATACCCTGTAATAAACCCCACATTATCCAATAATTCATTCGAAATTTTTGCATAAACATGTCAAGCTGAAAAAATTCAAAATACAGGGCGTACCGAATATTCGTTTATTTACTGTTCGGAGTAATTATTCACGAGCGAGGCTACGCCCAGGTGCATCAGGAAAACTAATTTGGTCATCGTTCTAAATTAAAATTAAGTAATTTTTTGAGGCCATTAATCAATGTGGACCGACGTTGGTCACTAATCGAGCCTCCTCTAGATTGATGACCATTGCCAATATCATCTTTCCAGTAGGAATTTATTAATTTAGATGAAAAATGATTTTGCCATTAACATATCACTCTCCAGGACTCGTTGAAACAAACCAGATAGTCGACTCGCTTGTCTGAATGATTGTGTATCTTGTCTCCGAACGTTAGAAATCACTTAAACGCAATGATGGACGAGCATTCAAGAAAGAATTCGATGATACAGAACTCGGAGTGCTCGATCGTGACAAAAACCAGCGCTGGCTGGGAACCCAACCGTCCGAACCATCGAATATCGGAATGGTTGATAAACGACCCGACTAGGACAACCTCAACAAGCGCACTCTTTATTTTTGACTTTGACCACTTGTTGTGTAAGATCTGCGTTTAATCGAGATTGAAGATGGATTTTGATTTTATAACAAGCGGTCGATGGTCGACCTCTTTTTCAGATTTATTGTCTGGTGGCTTGTTAAAATGAAGTCAAAAAAGATTTTCTTACGAGATTATAGAAACTCTATTTTTTCTAGGTTAGACAGTTGAAATTTATCTTGCTTTTGAAAACATTGGCAAGAATTGTGTGCGTTTTTCAACTTCATAAAAGTCTCAAAGAGTAGGTATACCTAGCTCTATGTAGATGAAGTAAATGATGAATATTCAATATTTTAATAGATGTCGCATGCACATGAAAAAGAATCAAGATGAAATACAAACACATGCTAAAACAGAAATGAAAATAGTTAGAGCTGTCAAAATGCTTAAAAAGGCGGTGGCTTTATGCCTTACCTATACTTAAAAAAAGACAAGCTGACTCAAGGAGGAAGAGAGCGGTAAGAGTAAGTATCTTCCTCTCTCTATAGACAGGCCTACATGTCAATGCCGTAGATAAAACGTAATGTCCTCTTCTGGATGATGAAAAGTGGATTCAGAAGACAAGTGTTAGAGTTTCCCAAAACGGAGGTGAGACTCGACCAAGGGGTCATACACCTCTCTCGCCACTCGCTGACCAAGTCCTTTGAGACGATTCTTACAGCAAAACATTCAGAAGATGCTTTTTTGCAGAGCAGCTGAATGTGCTCCTCAAATTTGAGTTGGCCATCAATAGTCAAGTATTAAGGATCCAACCGACTAGGCAGAAGCAGAGCTCCCGTCTAGCTCACCAACTGACTTATTGATTGCCTCGAATTATTTATATTTGGAAATCCTTATTGAAACCAGTCCTTATAAAGTGTCATAGTCTATGGGATGGTTCATAGAATTCCCTTGAGTCCAATCTCTAGATTCGCAACTTGCGATTAATTTGTTGAAGTTTTCGGAACTGATTAGGCGTTCCCGCTTGCTCTCAGGTTTCTCAGTTGTGTTAACCCGTCAAATCAACTTTGATTGGTGATATTAATTCATTGAATTTCAAATACATTAATGATAGGTAGAGGAGGTTTATTTCCGTGGCCAGCCAGAACCCCTGAGTTGACTTGCATAGCATTTACCTTTGGCCTTTGGGGTCGAATATTGTCTATACAACAAGGCTTACCACAAAAGAAGGAATGTTGGAGCGGATAATAAATGCTGTCGGTAGTATTTCAGTTGTAGAATTCGAGAGATCTGTTCTCCCCAGTGGGCGCATTCTGTACAGGCGGTCGTTCCGGGCGCTCGTAGATCGAACGAACGCTGGCTGAATTCTAAAACACGTTCCGAACGCCGACGATCGTTGCATATAAAACGACCTAGCGCTCGACAGCCGAAATTAGAACGCAGTGCGCGATATTACTTTTCAAATATATGTCAAAAAAAACGCACTCTCTCAATGACAAGCTCAACGACTACTTTCCGATCCGTGATCGCACGAACGCCTGTAGACGGTAACGAACACTGTCGGGAAACCCATTTGACGTCCGCATATTATACGGAATACGGATTGCCGTTCATCAGGCGCTCACACGAACGACATGAACGAACACCCTGAACGAACGCCAAGGAACGACTGTACAGAATGCGCTAGCTGGTATGGATCCACAGCGACTGTCAGCAGTTCGAGCATTTAAAGAATCTAAGCATGACATCCTCATTGTTTAAACCATTGACGAAAGAAGTTATAGGACAAAATCTGCAATGCCTAATTAACAGACGGAAGTAAAATATTTGATAAAACAAAGTTGTTCTCTACTTTGACGTTGACGCAATTTTTTGGAGCAAAAAACGGTAACAAACACTTTTTAAGAGTGACAACTGTTGGAGAGCGCGAAAATTTTTTTCGCTGAAGAAGGCCAAGGTCTCAAAATGTACGAGAACTACAAGCCTGGATAATCTGTGCCTGATGTGACTATTTTGAATATACGAGATAAAAAAAAGATAAGTGCATAGAAGAAAATGGTTTAGTAGAATCAAATCAAATCAATTCAGATCAAATATACGTTTCTTTAGCTAATGCTTTAAAAAAGTACAGATTTGGAAATGGAAATACCTAATACATCCGTTATGATAATGTGACCACATATCATTTGTGCCCAATATTTGCCCTCCAACGTGGGATCTTAGCCACTGTTTCGGTGCGTACGCGGTCGATTTTTCTCGATAAATCCACACTATTCTGGCTGTTTTGGTGGGTGGATATAGTTTAGCTTAGTAGCGTTGAATTAATTGTGAACGGGCAGTTAAAAACATCAATTAGTGACTGTACATGAATAGTTGACTGGAAATAAATCAGTTAAAGCTGGACAAGTGTTCCCATAGCCGAAAAACGCTACAGTAATGAAAATATTAATGAAAATTAACAGATGACATATAACATAATATAACATGAGTGTACAGTATTCAAAATACAGTGTGTCCAAGATAAGGATGCACAGCATGGAGATCTCGAAAACTATAAGAGATACAGTGTCGGTTGAATTAGACAAAAATTGCGCATTTTGATACCCAACAAGATCCCGTTTTACAAATTTGAAAATTCCAAGCCGTTTCGGAAATATCCGATAAAAGCCCGAAATATTGCTAAATTAAACCAACGATGTATCGCACTTATTGAAAAAGAGGTGTTTGTTTCTAATCCTATTAAAAATGTATTTTAAGTCTCTCTCTAACACATGAGTTCTTATGGAAAAATCCATCAATATAATTTTTTTGAATGATTGCGATACATTGTTGGTTTAGGAACATAAGAGGCTCTTAAAATCCGTCATAAAAAATCCAGGACCGTATTTAAAAAAACAAAGTTGATGATGGTTTCTCCGAAAGGAAACGTCGTACGGAAAATCTCTCAAGACTGTTTTGTAGAACTTAAAAAGTGACATTGAAAAAGTGTTTTCGGTTTTTTCATATCTTTCAAAATAGCTTTAAAAAAAATATGAAAACGAAATCGCAATATTTCGGTTTTTATCGGATATTTCCGGAACGGCTTGGAATTTTCTAATTTGTAAAACGGGATCTTGTTGGGCATCAAAATGCGCAATTTTTGTCCAATTTAACCGACACTGTATCTCTTATAGTCTCCGAGATCCCCATGCTTTGCATCCTTATCTTGGACACACTGTCTAAAATATAAATGGGACACAGTAAGTCACATTTTTGACACATGTATTCTGAGCAGTGTTTTGAATGAATTAATAACTGAGGTAAATTATTAAATTGTTGTGGACCCTTATTATATTAAACTGAATTTAACATTTGAGTGGTGTTACATTTGCTCAACAATACAAAGTCACACCTATGCCTAGTACTATAACTATACAGGGTGTCAATTTGAAAAGGACCAGCATTAAATTGTGTCCAAACCAATGATAGTATGAAAATTTGGCAAGACACTTCAATTTAGATATCGAGGGGGACAACTTTTAAGGTATCTGTTGTTTTTCTGGAATCAACCCTCACACGCCCAGGGAAGCTACCCCTGAAATTTCAAATAGCAACCTCCACTTATTTCGGGATTTTTGAAAATTTCATGCTATTCTTGATAAGTTACATCGCTTTTTTTCAAAAATTAAAGTTCCTAACCTCACAAAAAAAAACAAACAGAATTAATTATTCGTTGAACTGATGAAAGTATGAAATTTTTACAAAATTTGCCAATAGCCTAGTTTACACCGATAACTGGTTTAGTTCGGTCCGATAGGACGGGTGGGTGGGGATAGTACGGAAGGACCAATGCTTGCCTCTCGCCTGTTTACACCGTCTTGCAACGCGTGAACTAAATGAGTACGCGCGCAATTCGTCAAATGTCGAAAACAAGTCGAAATTATTCATCAACACAATTCGTAAACAAAAAAAACATAAGTAAGTACGCTCAGATTGCCTTACAAACTCAGAACCAACACAATTCACAATAATCACAATCAACATAACCCCATAATTTTGATTGAGATCGCACCAGATCCGGAATTCGGACCAAATTTAGTTCGGTAGACCTGCTGGCGAATACCGAACCAAGTCCGCGACTGTTTACACCATTCGAACCAGATATTTGGTCCTGATATAGTTCGAATTTAGTACTTGGTCCGCGGACCAAGTTATCGGTGTAAACTAGGCTAATGTAGATATCGAGGGGGACATCTTTTCAAGTATCTAGAGTCTCGCCAAATTTTTATACCATAATTGGTTTGAGTTTGGAGTGTTTGGACTTTGGACACAATTAAATGCTGGTCCTTTTCAAATTGACACCCTGTATGTAAATCACTAAAGAGATTTACTTTTTCACAAACACATGGTGGTGAAACATTCAGTCTGATTTTAAATAAAAAAATACAAACACTGAATGTAATCTTTTGTTTTACTTTTAACAAATAATGTAAGGTGTCATGCATAAGTTTTGTTGACGTCGAATTCGCAGGGAAAATCTTGTGTACAAATCAGGGAAAATCCTCAGGAAATCAGAGGAAATCATGCGAAAATCAGAGGAAATCGAGGGAATTCATCAATGAGTGCGCATGCGCAAACTCTGTGGAAAAGGATTGAGGTTATGTTCTGCTAGTGAAAATGAGCGGATTCAGAGTGTGAATAAACTGTGTTTCTCCACAATTTGAAGGTGATAAGTATTTCAGAAGATATAGGGTGAATTACAATTAGAACATTATCAGAGAGTCAAGCCTGATGGTTCATACAACACACTCATAAGCATAAGCATAACTTTAGTCATAAGCACAGAAGTTGAACGTATGGTTTCTTATGAACGTGTCTATACAAACTTTCACAACCATAACGATAAGCATAAGGATAAGAAAGTTGATAACTTTAATAGTTATGTCTAAAGTTATGCAAAAATCGGAACAGCGCAGGCGTCATTTCTGACAATCTACGGTAGTAGTCAAATATAAGTCCTGTCTTCATATAAGTATTGTCATGATTTTCTTTGGCGCCTGGCTTCTCGATAGTTGTTTATGTTCTGTTTTGGTTTCAGAACTGTTTACTGTTTTGTGCATTTTTGTGCATATTTCAATATTTCCTGAAGTCAGTTTTAATTTTATGATAAGTATGAATTTTGATTGACAAGCAAATGTTTAATGCTTATGCTTATGAAGTTGTATAAACCACCTTAAAGCTAAGCATATACCTACGCTTACGACTGTGCTAAAATTATGGATCTAGTTTTTTGACCAATCTCAATCCTCGAAAAAGGACGAAGAAAAGAATTGAAATGTGTAAGAGCCAAGAGATGTGAAGAGAATCTATAGTCAATCCTAAACAAAAGGGCTGAAGAATAAGCGGAAATTTGCTTCAAAAACAGCACCTGACGATTCCCCGATCGGAAATTTCTTCGTTGGACCATGATCCTGAAGACTGCATTTAGCAGTTGATGTTGAACTATGCAATGCATCTACTTTCATTTAAGTTGCGAGGTTCTTTTTTTTGTATTTTGTTTTATAGTTCATTTTTCCTAGTTATACATCCATTTTTTTTTCATCTTAAAATTATTGAGATCAACACCACTCAATATATTATACTTCTCACTAAATATGCAGCGTTTAGATTTAGAAACATTTAAACATGACTTATTATCACAGAAGAAGAAGTGACAAAAATTTAGCAGATTCAAGCAAGTTATCAAACTTTACTCTATTTTTTTCCTGGTTAACTGTGAGGTTTGTGAAAAAAACTACAACATTATGTCCCTTTCTATGTTTTGTACAAAATCTTTATGACTCTGATAAAAAAAAATTGGTGCTATTTTGAATGACATGTAAACATAATCATATGCAACCGACCAAATAATTGACACATATTTCATGCGACAAAATTTTGGCCATCAAGATTGAGATTCGAGCACCGACCGCACATACCGCAACCAGATGCGATTTGCATCGGAATGGTGTCTAAATAAGACATCGAATCGGAGGGCGATAATTATTATGCTATGAAGTTGTTAAGTTATATTCGGCAGCCAAATTGACGGCTTGACCTCGATATTCAAATTACAGCAGGTTTAGTGAAATTTTGAGACTGCCAGTTGCGAGCAGCAAAAATACCTCTTCCAAAACAGTAAAACAACTTTCTCAGACTGGAATTAGTCTTGAAGTTCATTTTTGAGTTTCAACTCTTGTTAATGATTGCACAGCAGATTCCCTGATCACACTTTTCTGAAGATGAGCCTATGCGACCGAAAATTTATTTTTCTCTAATTCATTCAACTGTGCTTTCCGCATTTGAATTTGGATTTATTTTTGCAGTTGTCTGTCCTTTGTCTCTGCCTCGCTTGAAACCTTGACAAGAACTGCTGGATTATGACCTGAAAATGTGGCAGGATTTTTCTTTGAGTGAAACTCACGAAAAATATCATGTCTTGTCCTTCGCGAAGACCCAATCTAAAACATATCTAGAATGTGTAGTACATGTCAGGAAAGCTTGTAACTGAGAACTAGAAACTATTTCAGATCTTTGAATGGCGGCTCTTGAAGAGTCGCAGGAGTTTATTAGATTACGAATTATATTAATGATTTTTGTTGTTTTTTAAAATACTTGATACGTTTTTCCTGTTGTAAATTGCGTTTTTTATTCTTTTATACCAAAGAATATTGTAGTTGACTAATATTTTTTTTTAAATGTGTGGATCGTTAAGAATACAGATTTGGATGTGAACCAAACGAGGAAATGTTGAGAAAAAATTATGCTCAAGAATGTCGTACTAAGATTTATCATTGCGTCATTGAATTCTCCTACAAGCTGTTTAGAACCTTGTATAACACCAAGTACGTTCGGAATGTTTCCAAGTTCGGTATAAGAGGACAATCATGATTATATAGTGCTTAGAAATTTGACAAAATATGTATAAAGATCCATGCAACACTTATTCAAGATTGAATTTGAATATTTTGATTGTCCGTTTTTTTGTCCAATAATGAAGCCCAATGGTATCATAACTGGCGAAGAAATACAGCACACTACTAAGTGCCTATTAGTTCCCTGACTCGACTATAATCAACTCGCAACAGGGAACCAACTCCCCATGATTAGAGGAAAAAGAAGTGATGACTAAGTTGTAGCCCGACAAACTGTGACATACAGCAGAATCGAGTGGGCCAAAAAGTCATTAAAGCCAAAGCACCTGGAAGTGATGCTTCCACCAGGAAGAAGTTTAATCTTCTCTTCTCTTAAATCCAGTTGCAGACGGACTACTGGTGGTAGAACAGCAATGGATTCTATGCTCAAGACTAGGCCGACGATTTACAGCAATAATAATCATAGGCAAGCACACCAGAACAGACGCAGACAGCTCTAACTATCGTTGAAGACTGGTGCAAGAAGGTACATGGACCTTTCTCTTGAGAGAATCTCCCTGATCAGGTTCACGAGAAAAAGGAATATAGTGGGCCAATTCAAACCTGTCTACTTACAAAAATCGCAGATGGCGAGAGAAGTCAAATATCTAGCATCATCCCAGACGACCTCTGCAGAGGATAAAATCAAGAAAAAGCCACAATAATGGCAACAAAAAGAGCACTGTGCAAAACCTGGGGTTCAAATACTCTAGTACTCTGGTATGGTAAGACCAACACTTTCCTACGGCGGCTAAAAATCGAGCAACGACCAGGCAGCCACAAAACTGGCAAAAGTCTAGAGGTTAGCATACAAAGAACTGGAGCCATGAGTGAGAACCACCCAAACCCTTGCTCTCTCTCCTGGATATATTTAGAAAAATGGAATCAAGAATGGGAGCATACAGACTTGACAACACCGGAAACTGGACTTACTCAAATTCCCAAGGGCATACTAAGATTACCAGCACAATCATGAACCCCTGCATATTATGTAAATGAGAAGAGATATGCTTAAAAATACTTACTTTGATACGCCTCTCAAAACCAGGCTACACTGGGAAGAGGAACGGTGGAAAAGTCGGAGGTCAGATAGAGCAATATAGACGGTTCCAATGATCCAAGGAAGAATGGCAGCGATCAAAACATTCTCTGAAACTGAATTCAAGCAAGTTTGGGACTGTCAGCAAAACTTTGCAAACTTAAATACAGCTTGATTTATCCGTCTTCCCGTCGCCAAGCCTCCCCGTTGTTTTGCTTATGGCACCATTCCACGATTTTGTAGGCCTTTCCCTTTTTGTTCGTCTGGGAGGAGTCCATTGATACCTTCTTCAGCCATCAATCTTCAGGCATTCTCAGTAAGTGCCCAAACAAATTTGAGACCCCTTTTTTCAATTCGGACCAAAATCGTTTCTGCATGGCTCTCTTAATAGATCTCACTTCGTTGTTGGTTCTTCTTTCCATTGTTAAAATCCCGGAAATAATTCATCGCAACCGCCAATATGCTACCTCCCAGAGCTGCATCCATAACCCATACCTCTGATCCGTAGCACAATACAGCCTCCACAAGACCTTGAAGTCTTTTTTTGAACTTCGTAAGATGTGTTTCACCCACTATATGCCATTAAAGCTTCCTATCACCTTTCTACCCTTGTTTTGATGTTTATTCCGTCTCTACTAACCATTCAAACTTGTCGACTTGTTTAGTTACTTCATCGTTAAACACGATTTCGATGTTCGCGTCTGTGACGCCCGACCATGAATTCTAGGTCATAGGAGTTTGAGCTATCACTACTTGGTCGTCTGCAAAATTCAAAGAAAACAGGTGAGCGTCATTGACTGGCATGTCCATACCCCGGCAGTTTTGTTTCCATCATTTCATAGTCACTTCCACATAAGCATTAAGGAGCAGAGGAGACAAACTGCACCCCAGTCTTAAATCCTTGGTTGTTTTCATCGGCTGCGACCATCTTTGACCTATCTTGGTATGCATTTGGTTTTCTGTGTACAGTTCTTTGATAAGTTTCAGTAGGCACTCATCAGTATCATGCTCTGTTAGAGCATCCCACGACATGCACTTCTTGTCCTACCGATATCAATTTTTCTGTCAGCTGCTGAAGTACAAACAAGGCGCATGATCGGCCTGGTGTGAATCCACTCTGATCTTCCCCTATCTTGTGACCTATGATTTGCCTTAACCTGGATTGTAAGATCATTCCAAACAGACGACTGATGGAGTTATTTATACTTGGTCCTCTGTAGCATCCTGGATCTGTGCGGTCGCTCTTCTTGAACAGGAAAACTAAGTAGGAGATTTAAAGCTCCTGAGGCAGCCTGTTATGTTGGCAACACCGGTGGCAGAATCCTCTGTCAGCCGTTCAGTTAATTGTTTTCCACCATATTTCAAAACTGTTCAGCTGGAATATTAACTTCTATAAATAGTATGATATACTGCTGATGCTGTGTAGGCTGTGTAGATGTCGTTGGAAGAGTGTAATCAGGTCGCACTTCTAAAATAGCTCCTCATAGTGGTGTCGCCATCTATCCATGTTGATGTTTTGACTGATTAGATCAGTGTATTTGATTGACTGGATTTCATGGTATTGATTATTCTCCATATTTCTGTGCCAATTTTGGATTATACTTTTTGACATGTACGCTCTCAAAGTAAATTTTTTTGTTCTTTTATTGCATTTCTTACTGCTCTATTTTTGATCTTATAACTGTTCCAATTGATGTTAGAGGGGTTTGATAACCACAAATTATATATCTATCGACTCACTACTCACTTCCTCTTCCTTTTTTTTTTTATTCTGATGATGCTACAATGTCCATATTATGCTGAGGAAGTTTACTTGTCACTTCTGTTATTTTGTTAGTGATACCATTGACATTCCATGTACCAATGTGCATGGTCCTTTTCATCGCCAAACGACGCGCGTCGTCTTAAAGTGATCATATCCATAGTCCGAGGCTTGTTTACGGTTCTCTGAGCATTAGGTGCTAACCTATGGCCTAAACCCCCATTGCTGGAGAACCAGAAGCCTTTCTGTCGGGATGTTTATCCTTAGCCGAAATGGTCCGGTTTTATGGCGTCGGAGATTCGCCATCGCCCTTCTCTTGTTCTCATGAACCTTCGGGGACTTGTTGGCAGAGCTTGTGTTTTCAGCGGACATTTCTCAAGATGTGGTGTGGAACCCTTTACCAACCGTCGACCTTCGATGAACCAGGATGGCTGGAAACAAATAAGCAGACCAACTGTCACCCAAAGCCTTGTACTACCCTCGTGGTTTTAAAAATACTGCACTGGTGGGTTTTAAAATTCCACCCTTGCATGTATATATTTATAATTGCAATAAAGATTATTTGTTTATTTATTTGAATACACCACTTATGGGTCCAGAAACTATGCCATTGGAATCACTAAATCCTGTACAAGAGCCATCCTGAACTGTTGACCATCATGCACTAGAGGTCTACTGAAACTCAGCAAAAATCAGCTTGGGAATGTGAAAGGGATACTAACTGGACACTGCACCCTAAGAAAACATATAACATGCCTTTTCAACGATGAGCTCATATGTAGGCTCTGCAATGATAAGAAGATACATCGTCTTTGAATGTGAAGCACGGATTGTCAATAGAAGGGATGATGAGGAATTAACTCCCATTCCTCAAAGGTAGGACAGACTCCCAAATAAACAGAATTATTTATTTGCGTTTGCGTTCTCCAACCGCACCAAAATAACGAAACCCAATCCCGTCAGATAAAAACAAGCAAAACGATTGTGGTCCAGATTGTTGGTTGTTGGTCATTCGACAACTTGGTAACCCGATCGAGTCCGTGTGAGTCTAATCGGGCGACAAAACTTTGCAACCACGGTGTTAAATTACCGAGTAACTTTATACCCCAAATCCCGATGGTATTTAGCGGACCGGTAGGCGAATTTACATTTTTAAATTGTTTTTCGACTGCGGGGAGACAGATGATTAGTTTAAATATTGACCGGCCACGCCACTGATTTCCGAGGAATGCAGCTCTATTATGGAATCAAGTTCCACAAACACACGCATTAACACGGCCGGACCGCTCTCCAATTTACATCTCAATATTTATCCACTTTTACGACAGCGCGGTACGACCAGTACCTGCCCAGTACTACTGTTTATTTTACTTCCTTCGTTAAGAATCGTAACACTCGTCGAGTACCACTCCTAATGTGTCTTCTTCACTTGACCCTCGTTAGACGATGCTAGATCATTATATGTGAAAATTATTTGTTTATGAATTGGTTGGTTTGGTATTTTTCAGCTAGAAGTACGTGGTTTAGAGTGGTCATAAACTCAATTTGGGCCAATTACACTATCGGTGGTTCATAAACATAAACAACGTTTCGAATTTTATTTGAGTTCCCCTTCTACGTATCCACTACTGACTAGGTACATCATCTTTATTTTTTTTATGAGATTTTTTCAGTGTACTATTGAATTTTCTGCTATGGTTTTTAGTATGAACAATGTACCTAACTATGAAAGAAAACATAATTTTCATTCTCTTCACATTGAAAGAGTGCGGTTTAAAAAAAAGTTAACAATACCTGAAGAAAAACGTCACCAAAACTTGGACATTCTTTTTGTTATGAAGTTATCCATCGGCGATTAAAACCTCCTGGGACTTGAACATCTGCGAACTTCGGAATATAATATTATCTTCTGGAATGTAGTTGGAGCTATTCATTGCAAAACATCTTACAGCTTAATTATACAGGGTGTATCTAAAAGGTTCAGAAAAAACTCTACCCCTGAGGTCAAAATATGTCGATTCACCACAATTTATCAGGGGTGGTCAAGTTGAAAATCAAAAATCGATTTTTCTCATTATTTTGGAAACTTTTTCACATATTGCTTTGAAAGTTGGCATTTTAATTATGGCATAATGGGAAGCCACCATCTCACAATTATTCTGATGTTACAAAAATTCAAATTGCTGCATGTTGAAAGTTCTCTTCCGAAATAATCAACATTTTTCAAACTACGGAATTTCAAAATCATTAGAATTTCAATACATCAGATTAGCATTAGGGTTTCACCTATCTTTGGAACTTTGAAAATTGTGGATTCGTCAAAGTTATGAAATCTTGCCAGCAGTACTTACCTATTTTGGTTTTTTCTAAATCTTGATTTGGACAAAGAAGATTCTAAATGATACTCCAAGCTGCAGAAACACTAATTTTTGTATTGTAGAACTTTGACATTCTGTAATTGCTCTGAAACTTTGACAGTGTGATTTTTTGAACTGTTAGAACTTTTCCAGTCTATAACTTTGACAAACTGCAACTGCAAGATAGACTCATAGGCATTTTAAAACGTTGGAATAGGTAGGTATTAAACTTTGACACTCCGGAGCTATGGCATTTTTGGTTGTTGGTATTGGATCTTGAGCATTCTGCGTTTTTAAAATAATGGGACTTATCTTATGACTATGGGATATTCTGAGATTTGTATATTCTGTAACACGGAGCCAGAGAACAGAATGAGAAGCGACAAAAACTTGTTTTCTCCATTGCTTCAATGGGAACGCATTTATTTGGCCTTGAAATTGAAATTTGATAGCGTCCCACCTCTCAGATAACTTTACTCACGTTACATCTAGTTAAATTTGAGTTTTTGATGCTGTTTAACAAGAATTTGACGTAGCCCAATCGTAAAAAAAGTGCCGGATATGTTAATTCATACTATAGGTACTCAACAATAATAACATTGCCATGTGACAGACAATTATTTGCAAATCATCTGTCACATGACCTAACATCCTCAGATGTCACTGTCAATTCATGTGTGGACCATCCGAGCTTATCTTTAAACAGCTGGCTGACGAAGCCTATGACAGATTCCTACCACAAACCCCATGCACTCTAATTTTTTGGCGGGAAAAGTTTCGTCGCTTCTTATTGTTATTTTTTTTCGGACGGAGCCATGACAATTTCTTTATATTCTGTAACATTGGGAGCATTCACGGTATCATGACATTTTTTAACTTAGAAATTCTGGTGATTTCTATATTCTGGAATTATGGCAATCCGGAATAAGATAGATGACATTGACGGCATTCCAGAGCCGTTACAAAAGAGACATTCTGCTTATGTCTATACCATTAACACATGAAGTTTCAATAATTCAATATTCAAAATTCTGGTACATTAAGATAATGTTAAATGCAGAGACGTGTAAGGGTAAAAAAATGTCAAATTTTCCGTCTCAGTCTTCTCTTTCTAACTCAAACCTACCTCGGTCAGGTAAACGCTGAGATAGACACATCGCTTGTTGATCGGGTGCAAAAACGTCTCTTAATTGGAGCCCAGTCAGCAAATTGGGCTTTGTTGATTGATTGTCGCTGCGTGTCCGATTCTGTCAATTACCGAAAAGTCGAAAAAGCAAATGAAGCGCGGCTGGAACGCGGTTCAATTCCTTTCCGGGCCCTCTCGTTTTAATCGTCCCGTGAATTGGGCGGCAAAAAATCGCGCCCGATTTGGACACGATCGATTCAATCGATTGGACCCGCGAATTGTTCACGTGTTTTCAACTGGAACGTAATGACTTTGGGTTGCTTCGGTAATAGAGAGTTGTTGGAAGAGCCACGTCATTAACAAGCCGCTTTAAATTGATGAAATATTGTTTGGAAGTTATCAAGTTTTCCGGAACTGGTTACTCCGTTGGAAGGAACAACAATACTATAACTCCTAGACATGAAGTCTTTAATACCCTTACCGTAGATTCGGAGAGATATTAAGTCTCAAGTAATGTCCCATGTCTGGGTCGTTCCAGTGAGTCATGCCGTATGCATATGCATCTGCAAATTTATTTTCGGGATAACAAAAGAAACTCAAAAATGATCTACTGTTCTTTTTTTTAAATTTGTTCCTAGTTTTCTGCACCGCTTTTTGGGTTCTTATTAACATTTAAAGAGTTTTTATCAATTGGTAAGGTAAGTCGCCTCTTCCCGTCAATCTTTCTTGAAACGTTTAGGGTGTTCTTTGAGATTTCAGATACATATTCAATTTTTTTTTCCGTTAAGCAGAAAATGTTCCACAATATTTGCAGGTAGCTCCTTCAAATATAATTCAAAACTCTCACAACATAATATGAAAAATTGTCCACATAAAGAAAACATCCAAATAAAAATCGCCGCCTTATTTATTACCCACATAAATGAAGACATTAACGTCAAAAAGGAAGAGATCGCAACATGACAAATAATTCAGACATTTTTGCTGACTTTTTGTCGTGTCTTGTCTGTGTCAACGACTTGCATTGTTAATGATTGGCAGTTGGATCGTCGCAAACAAGCTGTTATAGCTTGTTAAATATTGCTTGTTAAATTTTATAACTTAATTCGACGACGGTGCGCACCCGGAGAAGAGAAAAGAGAACCAGAGAGGCCATCAATGCTGACCGGTTGTGATCGACGCAACTTCTTCTTTTGGGCAACCAGAGGCGCAGTAGTTAAGTCATAATTAGTTACACCCATAAAGTTCAAAATATATTCAAGAAATTTTAATTACGATGAACACCATTGGAAAACGTGAAAGTCCTAAATCACTCTTACCAAGTTCCCATCTACTGCAAACATCAAACCTTACCTGAAATGAAAAAATCTAAATTAGTTACGAAATTGATTATAACTTATTTTAGAAACTTGCTCATTAAAGTAGCGAGTTAATTGTACCAAAAAAGCTTGCTCTGTCGTCACTAATTATTCTCGGAAAAGATTGTGACAAATTATCCAAACGGGAAACGTCAGCCACATATTAATCAAGTGATATGCTGAATTGAATAGTATGAGTGTCTTTTGCCATGAAATGTATTCATCACGTTCCGCCTCTAAACGATGAGAACCAGATTTTTTTTTGTCCCCTCATGTGCATTATTAACTAATTCCCTGCAAACGCTAATAGCAGAGATTCGTCCTAAATCCGCACAAAAAGCTGCTCATCTTACTTGTGTAAAAAACGTAAAAAAGAGACTTGTTGGTCGCAATAATCTCTTGGATGGGCCGGTCTGCACGCACGGCTCCATCAAATTAAATCGATAACTTCTTCTGTCGGTCGACCGAGAGCACTAACCAGAACAGGCCGAGTTTTTGCTTCGGCGAGATACACATATAAATTGTCATTATGCGCGTACAAGACATACCGACCAGAATGTAGTTCTCAAAAATGATCGCTCGAACGTCACTGCAGGATAAAATATGACCGAAGCGCAAAGGAACGCCAGTACTCTGTGATGTCTGTCGAGCTTGTTTTTGTCACCGGCTCACTTTTCATGATTTGTGAACTCATCTATGCTCATTAAGAATCAACCCAACCTTTCATGAGGAAAGGGAACCAAGAACCAATACCAGCCATCATTCAGTATACCTAAACGTAACCTTATTTTGCACTAGTCAGTTCTTTATTTAGCTTTTACGTTTCCATTCTAAACAACTCTATTCCAACGGCGGCTTTACAATAGGGTCAAATGGTCGTTCACCTCCCAAATAATTAACAAGATTTCATATGAAATTTTCCAAAAAAAACTTCCATTAATACATCCCATAATGCACACACGCTTGCAATTTAAATGCAATATCATCACTCATAAGCGGCTGGATGCATATATAGGAAGGGAGAGAAAAATGATTGGCGTGAAATCAGTGTGTTAGAATGAAAAAAAATATGTCATGTTAGGCTTTGACCAAGACAACTCCCACATCGTCACGGGGTTTATTTGCGACCTACGCTCCCGTTTTCGAACGTCTTCCTTCTTCGTCACACATTTTGAGGGGTTGTCGAGTAATGTCAAGTCAGCTGATGCTGATAGATTACTATTGGTTTTATTTTGCGAGCGGATTGTTCACATAACATCGGTAATCGGTCGCGAATTTTGTTTTTAAAATGTCGGATCCGTCGGATCGTTGTGTTGTGTGTGAAATTTTGAATTTAAAAGACGGAGATGATTTGACATTTGAGAAACGCCTCGATTTCAAGTCAATTACATGACTGTTTGAACTTTCTATAACAAGAAATGACTCGAGGAATGATTGCAGACTATACATTTTATGAATTGATTAAAAACTGTCTTTATACTGGTGCTTTATATTTTTTTGCGATCAGTACGATTTATTACAATTACCTATGTCTTTGCTTTCCTTCGATTTACTTCATATTTAAACATGAGATATCACGTTAAATGTTAGAGGTTGGGGGCTCTTGACATCATTTTGACCTCCCTATTGAATTAACCTCGAGCCGCCACTGCCCTATTCAGTTTTTTTTAAATTTTTTTGGCACTTTTCGGAAGCTTACCTCGTTTTTAACACAACTGTTCCGGTTTTTTCTCATTTTAATTATTTTTTAATCTGAACTTTTTGTCATGTAAGTTCTTTCAAAGCGGGGTTTAAACTCTCAGATTAATTCAAACTGGTTTGTTCGAGCCATTCGTGAAAAAATGTGCAAATCTTTAAAAAGAAGGTTTAGACGCTCATGCGATTTGTGCAAGCCAATTTGTGAATCGTTGCGTGGAATAGGTGCACAAATAAAAAAATGGGCTCAAAAAAATCTGTTTTGCTAGATATTTACTTGATACAGTTCTATAAGAAACCGAATCCATTAACTCAGTGTTTGCGCAAATGTGCATGCACAAATTAGTTTGCACAAATTGCGTGAGCCTTTGAACCAGCCGTAGAATTATGTTTACCTATACTCTTTTTTTGTAACTACGCGAACTGACGACTCCGATTTATTTAATTTTAATTACCTTCTCTCACTCAAAACATTTTAATCTATCTTTTGAGTTTTTTTCTGTATTTATGGAATGATTTTTTCGTTTTTGACAGTCATTCTTCATGCATTTAGTTTTTTTGTGTGTTTGGTTTATTTTCATTTGAGTAGGTATATATCTTATTCTCGTGCTTCATTTCCATCTCAGTACATATTTACTGTCCGTCATGTAAGACTTTAGACATTTCAAAGTTTAAAGCATTTCCAATCCTAGTTTTTTTATTTGTGTGCCAATTTTTGGAAGCTAATTTGCTTTTTATTATTTTCTTTTAAATCTGAATTTTGGGTACGGGTTTTGGTATTTATGTTTTTCTTAATAATAATAATAATAATAATAATAATAAGACGTTTATTACTTCAGCTATAACAAAACAAAAGAAACTACCATGGTATTGATACAAAGTGTATCACTAACTTAAGATTATGCGAAGTAAAGGGCCGTTTTCAGCTTTCCGACACTAGTGTTGGGTGCTGTTTCGGCCTAAGCTAACTACTAAAAACTAACCTAACCTAACCCATTACATTCCTGAAGATTAATGATTATTTAAAGAAAACACAATGTACAAGATGGTCTAAATTGATTGATGACAGGAAAGGAAGGATCAGAGGAAGAGAAAGAGAAGGAAAATAAAGGAAATAAGGAAAATAAAGCAGAAATAAAGTTCACTGTAGTCAAAGTAGTTTACTTTTTAATTTTTTTTTAAACTCACCAAGCGAGTAAGTAAATCTGTAGACATATAAATTTAAATTTTCTGTATATAAAGCTTTGTGATATGTATAGGTACTTCTTAAGTGAGGATTGTTTTGCATTTGTTGAGTGATTTTTAATTTTTTTTTGCTTTTTCGATTTATTTTTGTTCATTTACATATTTATTTTTCCGCTTGACACAATATAATTCCCATGAAAACAAAAAATTTGACTTCTTTCCAATATAATGTATCAATATCATGGCGTCTCAAAAACAATTTTCAAGGTTGTTTTGAAACTTTGCACACATGTCAAGAATCAATGACAATACAGTAATTTCAATTTAAAAAGACCTAAACAATAGTTTTTAATCAAAGAAAATTGTTGTTTTGTGGAATTATCTGACGTTTGGTTTGTTTGACAGTTGGTGAATGAAAGATTGGCTGACGGGACGGTGATTCTTGAATTGTTCGTCTGATATGCAACGTTGCCAAGGTAATTTTCTTGTCAAGGGGCTGGAAACATTATATTTGCCATAAACTAGGTTGGGTACCTATGCAACTTTTAATTTTGATTCTTCTGTTAGTTACTCTTTTGTTTTTTAATGTTAATTTCAGGTTCCTTAGTCATGATTATTTTTGAAATTCCATTTATTTTGCTAATTTTTAGTCAAGACATTTTGATCTATCATGATTCTTTTTTACTTTTGTGGAATGATTATTTGTTTATAATTGTCATTCTTCAATTTGTTGTTTTGAGTGGTGGATTTTTGTATTTTATATTATCCCATTTTCCTGGCAATAATTTCTATGTTTTGTTTGTCATGTAAGTAATTTTTTTAAACGTTTCAGTTCTAAACATTATCTTCCAGTTTTTTTATTTGTGAGCTACATTTCGTGAGCTCACTACATTTTCTCTCTTTTCTTTCCTCGTTAATCACTTATTTACTGATCTGTTTCAGTATGGTTGATTTCAAGATTTTTTTAAATCGAGAACATTTTGATCTACTCTTTAAAGGCCTTTATTCAAACAACGCTTCAAGTTTCTTTTCGCATTTATGGAATAATTTTTTTATTATTTTCCATTGCTTCTTCGAATTATTTCTTAGAGAAAGGATTAAGTTACTTATTCCTCTTCTTGGTTTGATTTTGATGTTTTATTTCTGAAAATATTCATCAATATTTTTTTATTTCCATATATCCCTCTTTTCAGATTTTTTTTCAACTCTAGTTCTTCTGTTGTTGCGGACTGTAGTTGATTTTTCATAATTTTTAATTTGAATTCTTAGTTTCTCACCTCTGATAATTCTTAAGATTTTCTAGAATAATTTTGTCACTTCTCATAACGTTTCTCGTTTTTGATAAAATTGCCACTATACTCAATTTGTTTCTTCGAGCATGGGTTTTGACTATATTTTGTCTGATTCATGATGATGTCATGTAAGTAGTTTTTTAAGACTTATTGAACGTTTAACTTTTACGTATTTCTTGTTTGTTTTATTTTTGTACAATCTCTTTTATTTTTTCATCTTGTCATTCTTCAGGTTTCATACTTTTGTTCGACAGTTTTTTATTTGCCCTTATTATCAGTTTATTATAAATATTATGTATTTAGCGGGAACTCTAAGCGACCTCGCTGAGAAGTTTGAAGTACAACCGGATCTTGTACAAGGTGTTTCAGAATTATAGGATCAAAATTCGAACTGCTAGGCATTATTTAGTGCGACAATGGCAACCGTTTTAAGTTTAGGGCCTTTTGTTTGATGCGTCAAAAAAATGTTTTGCTTTTAATGGATTTTATTCCATTTATTAGCGATATTACGTATTAAAACCATAAACTAAATGCAATGAAATTCATCAAACCAATCTTTGTTCATCTCCGAATATGGGTTCCTTTAAGCTCCTAATAGATTCTACTGTTGCTCTGAATAATACCTAGCAATTCGATCCGACAGTTCTGAAAAATATAAATTTCTCATGGCGTTGTTATGGTGCCAAAATTTGATTCGTTTCAAAACCTGTCGTCTTCATGGGTAAAAAAATTGTCATAACATTTTTATGACTTGAAAGTCTGACACGATCATGGCCAAAGGTATCGACTTACATTTCCAATTTTCAAAAGCGAAAATAAAACCAAGAGCAAAAACAGAAATACGGCGACCGAACACGACCCAAAGCTTTAAAATATGATTTCGTGCCTCATGTGTGAATTTCGCCCGCGTTTACGATCTTGCGTTGTTTATGTTGTGTTTGTTGTATTGTGTTCGACTGTGTGCTTGTTTTGACTTGGGAATTCTCGAAATAGCCTCCGCTCATAAAGTCATAACTCTGCCTTGTTATTTCAATTGCTTTTCCGTCGGTCCAAAACGGCCAAGCCGTGCTGCCTGGCTGCTCCAACTTTTTCTTCTTTTGACTCGCATTTCGGAATATTATCACGAAGTTAATGGCACAGTCGTTCGACTCGTTGGCGTACCCCAGGATTGTACAAAGAAGGGTAATTAAGTCAATTATTGTTGACATCTATTAGGCATGAAACTATTAAATCTATTTAATTGGATGTTTCCAACTATAAAGCTAATTTGTTACTGTCATAAAGGCACAAGGCCAATAAATGGGTACCTATACTTGTTTATCTCTACAATCAATTCGAAACATAAAATTTACAATCCATGTTTATGGGATTCAAATATAAAATACAAGAAATTTTTTGGTGGTGGGATTTAGACAAATTGGTCTCATTTAGACACACATTTCATGACTATTTTTGATCTTCATCAAGGGATATTTGCTCGGTCTTGTTCCAGTTCTTGAAATTTCTGTAGCTCATGATTTTTG
Organism: Orchestes rusci; assembly: GCA_958502075.1. NCBI lineage: Eukaryota > Metazoa > Arthropoda > Insecta > Coleoptera > Curculionidae > Orchestes > Orchestes rusci. The sequence continues at coordinate 23,342,939 of OY293311.1, forward strand.
TTTTTCCTCTCCACTGTTCTAATTGCTTCATCTCTTTGTTCTCTATAGCGTTCTACCTATGTTGGGTTCTGTCTGATGTTTCTGGCTTGATTTCGTAGTTCTAGTGGTGTTCTGCACTCCTCATCAAACCATTCATTCCGTTTTATCTTTGTTTTTCCCAGCGTGGCATTTGATGCGCTTTTAATAACATCCTTGATACTCGTTCAAGAGTTCAGCTGTTCTCAGTCGGTTGCCTATATGGTCCTGGTATGCTCGTTTATGGACACGTTAGCGTAGTTTTCCAGTATCCCATTTTGTTGATGCATCAGTGGTATTTTCTCTTCTTTCACTCGATATTGGCTTCATGACTTTGGCGCGCACCAGGAAATTGGATCGTCTATGTTATGTCCTATTCCGAGGCTATTTTCCGGTTTTTGTTTTACGAGGAGGGGTTGTTGGCCCCCCGCTCAACCCTCCTTCTATTACAGGCTTGAGACCAAAACTGATGTTTTCTGAGCTACCAAGCCTTACTCCCTGGCGCTATCAGGAACTGGAAAGCATAAAAAAAGGATTCCAGCCTATAGGGGAAACACACATCTGCACAGGCCCAACTTGTTGATATGGGAAGACGAAACAATGCCAAATGAGTGGAAGGAAAGCATGATGGCCCCGATACACAAAAAGGAAATTAAAAGAAGTGCAGCAATCACAGAGGAATCTCCCTTATTATTACTACATATAAAATTCTGGTCAACAATGTCTCGGAACGCTTAAAACCGATTACAGAAAAAATTATTGGGGACTATCAGTGCGGCTTCCGAAGAAGTAGATCAACAGTTGACCAAATTTTTACCATAAAGGCAATCGCTGCAAAAATTCTGGGAGTTTAACCGGGACGACCATCATCTTCTTGTAGACTTCAGACAAGCATATTGCGTATCAAACTGTGGGATGCAATGGCGAGAAATAGGAATACCTAAGAAACTGATAAATGACCAGGATGTGTCTAAATGGTTCCCAAAGTAGTGTACGAATCGGTGATATACTTTCTGACCCTTTTGAGGTAAACAGCGGCGGGCTTAAGCTGGGAGACACGATATCGCCAATCCTATTCAACATTTCGCACCTTCGGTGCAACAAGGACACATCTTCCCATGTATTTCCTATTTTTGCGATTTGCTCTAGAGAAAATATATAAAGGCTGCTGAAATAAGCGCTGAACTTTTTGGTCGGGATCGACGAAGTTTATTGCTAGCAAGCTGAGCAAATGAGGGAATATGGCCAAGAATAAACGAGAAAAAAGCAAATATATGCTCACCAGCAGAACAGGACGTAGAGATGGAGTGGGTCAGAATGTCCCGGTCGAGGATTACAATTTCAAGAATTTCTGTCTCAATGCACTAGGGTCAGTACTGACATCAAAAAACATTCCCTGGGAAACAAAAATAACAATTTATAAAACCGTTATACAACCAAAGACAATGAACGGAGACTAGGAATGTTTGAACGGAAAGTTCTACGGATGATTTTTGGACCACTGCGAAGCCCAATAACACAACAGTACCGAGTAAGAACCAATAAAAAAATATCAGAACTGAACAAAGATCCAGATATTGTTGGGAAGGAGATAAAGGCAAAAATGCTGCAATGGGCGGGTCATGCGCAAAGATAGCCTGGAACACGGATGGTGAAACAATGGCCAGGGAAGGAGCACCAGTTGGACGAAGACCATTGGGTCGTCCCCGAATGAGGAGGTGAGACAATATCAAAGCGGACCTGAAGACCATCGGGATATAATACGACCCAGCCTTAATGGAATATCGACAACAATGATGAATGATAGAGGCGAATAATACAGTCGGTAAGAGTCAGTCCGGGTTGTCAAGCCATGGAGTAGTAGTAGAATCAAGGGATAACTGTTGGAGGTCCATGATCCCATGCATCCACATAACGTAACCGTTTATGTTACAACTCTTTTGAAACATTTTCAATAAAGTACTTCATTTTTAATTGATTTGTGTCACCATTTTTCCTCCATCAATAACATTCTGAATCACCGAAATCTTATTATTTGATAATTTTTTATTATTATTAAGTGTTTTTTTTCCTCAGTTGAATAATAGCTTATTATTGTATCTCCTAGCATTCCTCAGGGCATGTTTAACGTGCTGAATTCCAGTAGACTTTTAGTTCAGTGAGTGATGGTTGGATAGTCAAAGGTTGGATTTTGAATGCCATTATCATAATTGATTTACTGTGTTTTAGTCCAAGCGAATGGATCTACCTTGAAGCAGCCTACCAACGGAACAGCCAGCCTTTTATGGAGTATTTGATGATTTCAGTGGCAGGTTCTGAACCCATATGTGGTGTATTGGCAGCTTTCCATGCCAGTTGCTCAACTCGTCTAATAATTCTTTTGTGTCCTGGTAGGTATCCATGTAAGAGTGATATTGTTGGATGCCCAAATAATGGCAAGGTTTGCTCATCCCCTGCTTGATGAGTATAATAATAGCATGCTCCCTGAGTGATTCTTATGGTTCTCACGTAGGGGTTTACCCTACGGCTCCAGCGGTGTTTCCCCCGGCATGGATACAGTTTTGTTCCATGTGATTTCCGTAGTTGTTACAATGTTTCTGCCTCTCAAACAAGAGTGGTTTTGGTAGGCGTTGAGCTGGTGTTTTTGAGCGCATTTGACCACATTCCATCAATCCATCGCAACAACATGATCAATCAGTATGACTGATTAGACCTACAATTATTATTCATATCTAACGTAGCGTATTGCAAATCGAACTTGACATCTAACGTTTTTTATGAATTTGAAATACGCTTCCTTCTTGTTATTGTTGTTAGTTATTTGTTTGCACGCATTTTTCCTTATAAGATCGATTCTGTTCAAAAGTGAGTTCAGGGCTGGTTGGGATCATCACCGCTTAGATAAAGGGATGCAGATTTGGGGGATCACACATTTTTTGTTGCTGTAATAATAATAATATCTTCAATCCACCAAGCTATACTTACGATTACCGACGTGGTTTATAAACTGCGATACGCCACGTTAAATATGAATGGACCTGTTCGCCCTAGCTACAGCAGACTGAGTTGAATACATATTATGCTGAATAATAACATGTTATATTTATTGTGATTCAAAATATCATAACAAGCGGAACTATGCGAACTGACAATTTAACTCGAATATGTAAATGATACCGAAGCTACCATAAAATCACAGGCAATAAATTCAAGTAAATAATCCTTTTCAGTCGCATTCGGACCGAAAGTGGAGATTTCTGGGAGATCGAGAACCGTTGCATAATGACCATCATTCGACGGGCAAATTGCTTATTTTTGATGAAGTCATTATACGCGGGATGATTTCTTTGTTATCCAACCGAGAACAAAACGAACCACGGACAATACAGCCGTCTTTCGTTCTTTTTGATTTTGCCATGGGTTCTCGCTACGTCACGCTTGTGGCATAAAGATGCCATTATTTTTTCCGATAAAGAGAATATGAACGGTAATTATTTTGGCATTATTTTCGGATAATGGTCGATTCATTCTGTAAAGGTTTTGTTTTTATTTGCGCAGACAGGAATATTATTTTTTTAAATCAATTCGTGGTCCTGGGAGCGCTGCTTATGTTAACAAATATTAGACAATGATGGTGCAGCGTTACAAAACAAGCAGAAGCAGTCACGCTAATTGGAGATAAACAGCATTCGGTGTGTCTGCCCGGCCTGTTCCTGCTCCTGCATTTGCATTTACGATCTCTAATGGAAATAAGAAATAAACTGCCTACGCCTTTTGACTCAATCAATATGGTATACACAACTCTAGCAAATGCAACGATCCGTTTCGAGCAACGTTGACTCGTTAAATGAACAATGATTAATTACGATATAAAAAAATAATTAAATTCCTTTTCTTGGTATGCGGGGTGCTTAGAATTCGATGGTGCGATAACTCGGGTCTCCCCTATTGATTAGTTGTGGTCATCATAGATGTATAAATCTTTAGAAAAAATTTTGTCCATTTCCTTAATCCTATCCACAAAGCAAATGCTTAATCATTAAAATAATTGCGATCATCCCCATGATGAGTGTCCGCGGTCGATCGCTTTGAAGTAGTTAAATGATCGCGCGATTGAGCAGCCCAGCGGGCGCCCTTTTTTCTCAAAGCCGCGAAACAGACCAGAACTGGCCTCTAGCGAGTTGTTAGCCATTCAGCCATCGCCGATGGAATAATTAAGAGGATTCCGGTGATGTGATTGCGGCAACCGGGTACAGATTGAAGCAATTGCTTTTTACTGGTCCCGAGCGCCATTTTGAAGCCGACGTGGAAAGATCACTTCTTCACTGCGCCGGACTTTTTCTTATACTTGGGAACCTGATGGAAATCAGGGCGGGTTTATTTGCACATTTTCTACATCAATCGATGATTGCCTTTGGTTTTTTGGTTTAAGTGATTGCGGGTAGTTCAAGTGACGCGATAGTAACCTCTGAGTAGGTATATAGAAATAAGTATTCTGTTCCCATCCCTGTTGATGAAAGTATTTCCGGACTCATGTTTATGAGAACATTTATTTTATCCTCGAACAGTGAGACACAGCATTAGATATCATTTTTCGCATAACATATTATTGAAACACCCTGTATCAAATTTTGAAGTATTTTCTCCCTTGGCAATTTTCACCTTTTCTAATTTTTTTTTTTTTTTCAGTAATTCCTCTTTCTATAGGTACTTACTATACTTTTACTTTTTACTTTGTATTCAATTTTCCGTCCGTCGAGTATATTTACGTAAGGTTTAAGGTTTAAAATGATATTTTATAAATTGAATGAAATTAGTACATGGGTTGTATTTTGTATTGTAGAAACTTATTTTTTTTAATGTTATTCTACATGTTATGAACTTTTTTCCAGCTCAAGATACATTAAAAAATTTATCTATCCAGATTTTTATTTTTCCTACATATATGAGATGAATCTATGACAACTTTTTCACATTCCACATTTCTAGAGCTTGCTCACATTTTCAAAACCGTCATCTGTAAACAGACTATTTTATATTAATAAATGTGGGTATCACTTGTTCATTTATGGACTTTTTTAGTTCGCTTGATATTTTTTTTTCACATATTTTATTTCATACTGTACCGTGAAGTATCGTCCACCGGACCCAAAACCAGTCCGGTTAATGACCCTTTACATCATCAGAGACTGTAAAAAAAAATTACTTGACTACTCCAAAAATGATATTTTGCATCATCAAAGATTGTGAAATTGCATTGGTAGCATGGTTTGGCTGGCGCCATCTCATGATTTTAATTAGTAACATATAATTAACCTATCTATCACCCAAGTGTTGACATGGTTTGGCTTACTTTTCCTTTATTCATTTTTTTTCCTTAAATATATATACATATACAGGGTGTCTTCAACTGGGAAAAAATTCAGTACCCAGATCAAAGAGAGTGTTTTTTCCAAAAACACACACGTCGATTAATACTATGAACTGCACTCTTTTTTGAAGTACGAAATGCCAAATTTGAGATATGAAGTCATATACGTATAGAAAAGAAATAAATAGTTTAAATTTGGCTCCCACAAGTATTGATTATTTACCCTTTAAAAGAAGTTATAACAAAAATATGACTCCAATTAAAAAAAAAATGTCGATGACGTCATAACTCAAATTTGTGACACCCTGTATAACATCTTCGTGTATCAAAAACAGCGCAATTTCAAATACTCATCGATGTGTCCGTACATAAAAAAAAAACTATCTTTGATTTATGTAATGGATTAATTACAATCTGAAGATGTATACCTACATATACAGACTGTCCACAAATAAGGTTTACAAGAACACAAATTCATAAAAAAAAATCATTTTTCGGGAAAAACTCATTCTTGATAAAAAAAAATTGCTTATCAAAAAATACGATCCACGAAGAAATTTTGATTTTTTATTCACGGTACGCATGCAAAACCTTGAAAAACCTGAATATTTTTTATAAGAGTAAACTACCATTATTTTTAATTTTCGAGCAGAATGTAATTTAGAAAAGTTATTTAGAATAACGCTTCTGAGTGAAATCCGAGATTTGAAATAATTCTTGGATCTTTTTAGTTTTTCTGATCTTTGTTAAACATCTACACTTTGACTGGATATTTTTGAACTTCTAAATGCATGCCTACCACCGTTTGGGAAAACACGGAATCTTTTTTTTTTCAAAATAAATATTTTTGATCATACAAAAATCAATCTTCGAAATCTGTATTGAAGATCAATAATGCTGTATTAGTCCAACCTGTGAGCTGCCAAAAAACAAATTGCATTGAGATTTAGCTTAAAAATAAAAATAAAGGAAGTTTACTCTCGAAAAAAGTTCAGGTATTTGAAGTTTTCTCGAACCCTTTATGAATAGCATTTTTTTAATCAAGAATGAGTTTTTTCCGAAAAAAAATAAATCATCCATTTATTTTGTGTAAACCCTGTCCATGGACAGTCTGTAGTATACGAAATTATGGAACAATTATTAATCTGTAATTTTATATCATTATCTGTGTTCTTGTTTGCTTCTCACGTACCTATTACTTTAACGATATTTTTAGTTAAGTATTTTTTTTTTTAGAATCTTTCCATTCCATTTTTTATTCCTCACTATACACTAAATGATTTCTTCTATTGTTCTGATAGATTTTTGGTAAACGTTTTCCTTATTCTGTGGCTTTGCTTAAAATAGTTATTTTCCCAACAAGTGCACAAAGTGACGCTTTCCCGCACGCAAAATAATTGGGATATGCTTTAAAGACGCGAAAGACTTACGTACGTTACATACGTACTTATATGTAATAGGAAATTTGAAATGAAAGACTGAATAACAGACTCCTCATGAAAAAAACTTGGCACCGATGCGTACTGTTGATGCAATTAATCTGTCATAGGTAGTTGTCCGGAGCCAGTCTGCATCAAGTCGTTTCTTAGGGCCGATTCCACAATCCAAGTTTATCCTAGGTATAAGCAATACTTCGTATAACCCTATGTAATTATCATTGGTCAAAATCAAAATGATGAATCCGCGAATAACGCAAAACAAAATCATGTATTTTATTATGACTGGAAACCGTACAGTAACAAGAACATTCTTGTGAATTGCTTAGCAATTTGAAATAATAAACTGGTAGGTATTTGAGTTGTTGTGGACATTTGTCATTTGATTGCGGGAAAAATCAACTTTGTGCACTAGTGCGGAAAAATATTACTTTTCAAAGTGGTTTTCCAACGTTTCGACTGATTTTGATATTCCATCGATGTGCTTCAAATGATTGGAATTCTACTTCAGCAAAACTGGCTGCATTGAAGAATTTCGAAAATAGTCGTTTTCTTCAATAACAGTCAACTGATGATAATAATTCACAACTGTCCAATATCGGCATTCCTCAACTATGTGCAAAAAAGCAAAGTCATTCCTGGCCCCATAACAATTACCCAGAAGTGATTTCTCACTTCTACAGCCAGGTCAAAACTACCAAAAGTGTCATGGTTAAAGCTCAAATTCTCGGAAGTGCGGTTGACCGTAAAGATGGCGGATATGGTCGGTGGCTCTAATAAAGGACTTGTTAATGGGCGCCAATCTACGGAAACGTATAGAATTCTACCATCCGTCTTCATTTATGGCACCAGAGACTTCCGCACTGATTTTCTCATAATTTCCCCCCCCGTGAAAATCACATCTTCAAAGTTGGTGATTAGTGATGTTGTTATTAGGGCTTGTCAAAACTGCACCGGTGTGTCGAACTCTCCGGGAGATAATTTAGATTTGTGTAGGCACCTGAGCATGATTAATTCTCATTTTTAGTTAATTTATCATCTGATGAGTGACGGTTTTGTTCGTAGATTGCTTTCACCTCCAAGGGCTCCACTTGGGAATTTTGTTTAGTAATTCGTTTTAATCGTACACGCTCATTTACTGAAGAGGTAGTCGAGAGCCCACAAAAGATTTGTGTTTGTGGTGGTGATTATGTTGACGATCATTACTGACAGTGTTTATGGTGATAAATATTGGTATGTTCCTGTTGTCTCAAGTCAATAGTTTATTATTTTGGACATGAACACGGAGTGTGAAATCATACTTGAGAATTCTATTATGGTACTTTTTAATGATCATCACAAGAACGTCGCAAATCTGCCAACTATAAGTGCACATACACTAGATATTTTATTTGTTGAAGTCATGAAAGCTCTATTGACTTGTCGAAGTACCAATAGATCGTTTGCGTAACAGGCATCAAGAACATATTTTTACAAAACAAGACTAAGTCTTCTCTTCAATTTACACACAATGCCTTAGTGGCATCAGCACGATAAAACAAATGGTGGTTCGATATCGCGGCGTCAATCGATCTGTTCAAACACGGATCGATCTTCTGATCGGATCTCGCTAATTGGACACGGCTTAACATGAGCCTCAGTCCCAGTCCCACGGCTCAACGACAAAATCGTTTCGTTATTGTCTCTTCGACAAGAAACGAGGATCAACGTCGCATCTTATCATCGACCTGTCAACGAGGATAATACGTGTGTGAGACTCGAACGAATTTAATTGCTCTCGAGTTGAAATTGAGCTTCCGCTGACTCAATATATCACACGTTGTTATATCTATTGTATTCTTAGATCAGATAATGTTGTAAATCTCTCCAAAGCGAGCAGACGGGGAAGAAAGGCACGATCTCGTATCGATAACCAGTCGAATCTGAAAGTTATATAAGCCGACTTTCAGAAAAACGTACAGCAAGAAGTCCCGACCGGGACCAAGCGTTTGACCGCCGCATGCACCAGATCTGGGTCTGACTGAATAATGCATGGCTCGAGACAAAAACCAGCCTCGTCGAACAAACGACCATTGTTCCCTTCAGTCGAACAGGGCAAAAACACTACGATGAAGTTATCGGGGCTCTGCAACGGAAGATCATAATCGACTTACTTGAGAACTCCTAATTGAGTTGCGCAATATCAATTCATATACATACAGGGTGTAGAAGTGAAGAGTAAAAACGTAGTAGTCTACAAAGAAGTACATACTGTGACTTTGAGAATGCAAGTGCTACGAAGAAGTCTCTGGAATTCGGCACGTGTGTGAAGAATGCTGACACGGTCGAATATTGTCACCATTATTGTACCATAAAAACCGTTAGTCGAATGCGCCGAAGCCACTAATTGGATAAATTAACAAGACAAGCCGAAAAACTAAATCCAAGTGACATTTTAACGTTGAAAACAATCATCCTCCTCTAGTTCTTCCCATGCGACTTATCTCGCCATAAAACGAGATATACGGCCTTCCCAAAGATTAAGACATTTCCTTATTTATGGTCTGCCATGAATAAGGCATTGAAGATTCAAAAACACTTATCCTATCTGAGGCTGAGATCTCATCGAGTTCTCTCTCTTGCTGGGCTCCGAGAGAACCCGTTTATTTTTTATGTGCCCGTTTGTTTGGTGGATTAAATAAGCTATTTATTCAATGCTAGTGAAAAACAGCTTTACAGTCAGGGCGTGTTTATTTTCAAATTAGGAAAATGGTGATAAAACGCTGCGCTTATGATGGCTACAAATTTTACTGCTGAGTGATGATGCTTCTAATTTGTTGTTTTGACTAACTGTAAATGTGTCCACTGTAATACATATTTCTTCTTGGATGTGCACAAGTAAATACAATCTTTAGCACAATAGTTGAAAACGCCGAAGTGGCCAAGAGCGCGCTTTATAGGTTTAACAACCTCGCGGGCCGGAATTTTTAGTACCTTCGACTCACAGCGGGGGTTACAGATCTCTTTATTTCTCTCGTTGTGGAGTTCTCTCTTTCTTGCCTGTGTCACAGCTCCGTTAAATTGGTTCGGAAATAAAATTATATTCACTTTGTCCAAATTATGGAATTGATTCTTAACAGCTTGAATATAGACAAAGTATCTGTCTGTGGTCGTTTTTCCACTTTTAACAGGAAAATATTTGACTTTATAAGTTGGATGTATATGGTCTTCATTTGTAGATAGATTTCTTGGAATTCTTCTTCACTGTTACGGAAAACGTCGAAATGAGGAAATCACTGACTGATAAATACAATTCTTGGCAAATTTTCACTTTGTCCCTGTCCACCAGTTGAAAGCTTGGTTCCATTGTTCAACAGTCAATCCCGAATCTTCTTACGTCTACATTCACAATAGTCACACAATCAACAAGCGGAAAAAAGAATAAACCGTTCCGCCTTGAATCTTCAATGGATTGCCTTAATTTATTCAAACTCTAACCAAACATCAAAACAAAAAAGACTTGAACAATGTTCTAAACATGATCTGTCTTTGCCGTCACCGTCAATAGTGTCAAGCGACTATGATGTTACTAGTGGAGGTTTTTGTTAACCACCACTAGTTCACAAGAATTGACAATTTGCACATTTTTTGAAAATATGAAAAATATAAGGATTATGTATTACTGATATGCCATTGATGTTTGAAAAATCAATTTATGATCTCTATTAATGTGGTGATCCCCGATTAAAGAGCGCCAATCAACATCTACTACGTCACAAAATACATTATCTTTCTCCGTCTATAGCGTATTGACTGTGATAGCTCTCTCTCTCTCTCTCGGGAGGGTAATATGGCTCCTCCCCGTGTTCGATCATACAGTAAAGTTTGCGTTTTCTTTTTCATTTATTCAGTATATTTTTGGGTATTTTGGAAAAAAAATCGCTGATGACTTTCTAATATTGTCTATAATACGTATATAAAATTTCAAGTCATTTGAAAATGTATGCAAATTGTCCATTTTGCACTGCTACACTCAGAGTGGATTTGATGGTGAAATGTCTCAATGTCTGTTTTCTAGGTTAGAATATCTGCACCAAATGTACTAACGCGTTTGGTGAATTGTCCTTTTCAGTGATAGCCATAAGTTACACCATCCACCAGCATCACACTATCCCACAACAAAATAACAAACACACCTAATGACCTAATGAAGAGCGGTTCACACGGTCGTAGGCATGAAAGTATCGACCGGTAGACTAAATGATTTTCCAATTCTATGTTCTCAGGGTAGACCCAATCGAAAATGATGACGTCACGGGTTATAGACCCACCACACCCCTTTTTCGGCTATTTTTAGTATATTTTTGGGTATTTTGGAAAATGTCTGTCTGTTTTCTAGGTTAGAATATCTGCACCAAATGTACTAACGCGTTTGGTGAATTTTCCTTTTCAGTGATAGCCATAAGTTACACCATCCATCAGCATCACACTATCCCACAACAATATAACAAACACACCTAATGACCTAATGAAGAGCGGTTCACACGGTCGTAGGCATGAAAGTATCGACCGGTAGACTCAATCGCAAATGATGACGTCACGGGTTGTAGACCCACCACACCCCTTTTTCGAGTATTTTTAGTATATTTTTGTGTATGTTTTATATTTTTGTGTATGTTTTCTCTGATGACTTTCAAATACCTATTTGTAGAAATACGAATATAAAATTTCAAAAAATTCGAAAATTTTAGTATGCAAAATTGTCCTTGAAAGGTGGTGTGGAAAACCAATAAAATACATCGATAAATTGAGAAATTTAAGTCATTGAGCTAAATGAGAAAACCTCTTTACTGCAGTAAAGCCTTAAAAAAATATCAATGAATCACTTCAAAAACATGTTTTGTTAAAATTCCTTTGAACTACAAAAGAGAAAGTCGTTTAATGTAGCAACTTACATCCAATTCAGGCGTATGATGCAGAATTATTATCGGCATTATTGAAGGTGACAAGTCAATTAGCGGTCACGTTATCAACTGGTCGCTGCTCAACAGATTGTAAAATGATTGATGAGACTATGCTTTATTCGGATTATTGGCAGACACGCATTGCTCAGATTATTGACCTTCTATTTATAATTATGGCTTATATATGCACACTCGTTGTTTCAACTTTGGAATATGCAGAACATTCAATTCTATGGTTCAGTTCAGTAAATAGACTGAGAATAATTATTGTTTCTTGTTTATATTTGCGTAATACTTTGGAACATTGACTGAAGAAGGCGTGAATCTATTGGTTTTTGTATACATCTAAGTACACTGTGGGCCAAATTAAGTTAGAACCTAGTTTGATCCTTGATAACTTTTTTGTTTGTTTATGGATTTAGATGAATTTTGGATATGATATTGGTCAATATGTTCTGGATGTTCCTCCAAAATTGAGTTAACGAATTTTGGACAGGACCGGACTTACGACGTTTTTATAAAATTGGTGCATTTGAGCTCGTTGCAAAAACGAACTGCGCCACGTACAGACCAACTGATATATTTTTTGAGAAGGACATTAGTGGGAAAAGGTATCCTGATAATATCAATATTTAAGAACCATAATCTAAGAAACTATGATTTTTTCTATATGATGGTGCTTGTCGGCATAAAAACTATTTCACTCCATTTTGATCAAAATTTCTTGAAATTCCATTGCAACGTGGATTGTTTGTTGAAAATTGTTAACATTTTTGAGAATCCAGAGTTTGCCTGTTTGATTTTGAATACGTAGACATGGTTCTATCTATGAAAGATAAAATCTCGATCAAACGATTAATGGAAAAGAACATTTATGCACTGCAATTTTTCGGCCCCTTTCAATTTATCGAGTGAAATTAAACAAAGTTTAAAAACGAAAAAAAAAAAATAATTGGGTATTATTTTTTTTTAAATTAAAAAATCTAAAATGTGAAAACATCGACAAATCTCTAACAAACAATCCACGTTGCTATGAAATTTTAAGAAACTGATCAAAATGAAGTGAAATAGTTTTTATGCCGACAAGCACCATCATATAGAAAAATCATAGTTTCTTAGGTTATGGTTCTGAAATATTGATATTATCAGGATACCTTTTTCCACTAATGTCCTCAAAAAATATATCAGTTGGTCTGTACGTAGCGCAGTTCGTTTTTGCAACGAGCTTGAATGCACCAATTTTACAAAAACGTCGTAAGTTCGGTCATGTCCAAAATTCTAAAACTCAGTTTTGGAGGAACATCCAGAACATATTGACCAATATCATATCCAAAATTCATCTAAATCCATAGACAAACAAAAAAGTTATCAAGGATCAAACTAGGTTCTAACTTAATTTGGCCCACAGTGTATATCATTTTTTTCAAATTATATCAATTATACCTCACAATAGTTTCTAAATCCGGTCGAAAACAGTTTGTCTCCAAAATCTAGAAAGCATAGGTACACATAATATTTGAATGATACCCTATTGGATAAGTTATAGCTCATTTTCCAGAATTACAGAGTGACCCATTTGAAAGCGTAGGGAGGGAAAAGGTGTATTTAAGGCCGTCGCCCAGTTTTTTCCAAAAACCAAGGCCTACCAGAGCATATATATTCAGAGGCTGAAAAATCCAGAAAACATATTAGCGTTTTTTTTTAAAGAAAATCTAACTACGCCACTGGATTTTTCATTTCCTAAATGGATCTGTAACAAATTTTATGAAAAAATATTGAAAATTGAAGATTAATTTTATCATGCACCCAGAAGTATTTTACCTCGAAACTCTTGCTTGCGATGGCAAGTCTATCAGGAAAAAATTACTAAATATAAACATTTAAAAGATATTCTCATGTCAAAATACAATGAAAACAGACAAACGAGACTGACAAAAAAAAATAGAAAAAAGTTACACCCAGAAATAATATTTTCGAATTCAATATTTTTTCATCAAATTTGGTACAGACCCATTCCAGGGGATGAAAAATCCAGTGGCGTAGTCAGATTTTCTTAAAAAAAATCGCTAATATGGTTTCTGGATTTTTCAGCCTCTAAATATGCTCTAGTAGGCCTTTGTTTTTGGAAAAAACTGGGCCTCAAAATAAAGCTTTTCCCTCTCAACATTTCAAAAAAAAAATCGTCAAAATCGATCAATAAATTAAAAAGTTATGAGGGTGGCCCGCTTTCAAATGGGTCACTCTGTATATAAAATATCTTGAAATCTCCGTTTAAAAATCAATATGACATCACAGCATCGCCTCTATGCGCCATGCAAATTTCGCCAATGAACGTTGCCGTCGTTGAATGTTCTTGAAACATATGACAAGAGCAAAAAGGTGAAAATATAATATGGAAACATTGGAATCACCAGTCATAAGTCGTAGAATACTTCGGCAAGACACAACCCATGATGGAAACATGAAAACCATTTAAAACTCAGCATATAACAGAAAACCATGTAAACAGACAAGCAGAATAATCAGGTCACTGATAAAAAAGTTAGGTTATGTTGTAATAAAATGTGTCGAAGAGATAAACAGCTATCTTCTCAGCATTGAGAGTGATAAAAATGGCGGCCTCCATAGAGTTTCCGGAAATTTGAATGCGCAGTCGTCCAAGCGAAATTTTAAAATAAATAATTTTGCCTACTCCAATTTTTTTTTTCATTTATATCGATTCAATTCCAAAATTCTTCTTAAATTATTTTATTTCATACTGTACTCAAAAGACTGTAATAAAAATTTACTGTACTACTCCGCTAAATGACACTTTGCATCATCAAAGACTGTAAAATTGTATTGATATCATGGTTTGGCTGGCGCCACTTATGATATTGCTTGGAGAAACTACCCGAAAAATACAACTCTATAGTCAGCAAAGCCGAACGTCTGAGCAAAATGGAAAATCAAACCAAGTCTTGGGTCATCAGCAACCGTTAAAACTCAATACATATCGCCGCCAACAATCCTTTCGACAAAACGTATACGCGAATTAACGGATACGCTAATTGCGAAGCGCATCACCTTTATTTACGATATCTTTTTGTTAGGTTGGTTTGAAGTATGAAATAGTTTGCCCCATGATGAGTTTGCACATAGTAGAATTATTATTATTATTGTTTCTTCAAGTTATTTTGAGTTATGAACCTTATCAAGAATAAAATGTCTGTAGTACAGAAAATTAATCAACTAAAAAGTGCCAACGAACTGAATTCAAGAAAAGTGGTCGCCCAGTGCCTGAACTTACTATAGGACAAACCAGTGAAGACAAAAATGAAGTTGATTGAAACTTTCGCAAAGGTATGTACTATTTAGGATTTAGGCGATTAGATATTTGGTTGTGAAGTGTGGAATTTGTTCTACTGTTTTGTTTGTCTTTCATTTTCTATAGACTCGTCCGACTCGTTATGATTTTTGTTCAGTGCCCAGGACAAAATAAAAAAAATGAGGTATTTTGCCAACCAGGCGTATTTTGAAAAATGTCCCGTGCCTCATAAGTGAATTTTCCCGTATTTTCTAATATGAATCTCCGGCGACTCGCTGGCGATACGAGTTTAACACATGGACGCGTATTCTTGAAAGTGCGAGATGGGAGCATCCCCGGGAGCCCCCGGGGACTCCTCCCTGCTTCCTTGGTCCTCGATACAATAAATTCGTATTCTTGAATGGTAGGGAACATCAAGGAGAATCAGATCCCCGGGAACACCGTTGCCGGTTTGTGCAACCATTGGCAACCAATCAAAACGCAGGAGATTTTGACAGATTCTGTGCTCGTGACCACACTCTTTTGTTTATGTTCCCTTCAAAATAATCAAAATTTGTTTTTGTCAATTGGCAATCGATATACGAAATTGTGGTCTTTTATCGGGAAAAGTGGTCCCTGTAGTTTCTATTATTATTTTATCGAAACTCATAGCGACTGGGAATGGAGAGAAAATCAAAACCTTAACAATAAAACAAAAGGGGACGTTGATTGAAATTGTGCACAGCACGCCTGAGATGTTCAAAGGTACGACAAAAGGTGTCACCATTTCAACTACGTCTCGGCATTAGTCTTTAGTTAGCCTGAATAGCTTCACAAATTTATGATCACTCAAATTAAAAGCATTCCTCTTATCGAGGATATCTCTCGGTACACCTTCTTGTTCTATGAACATCGTCCATTAATATATCATTTAGTACAATATTATTGAAGTCATTCACATTCATTTTCACAACTATGTATTTAAATCAAGGAAAATAGAATGAGAAAATGAGATTCATTCAAATAACAAATGACAATTCATGTAGAAACAGAACAGACACTGACAGACACGATACAGTAAATGAGGTTAAAAATCCAGGGATTGGTCTGTTCTACTGGGTTGAAGTAAGAGAGCAGAGTCGCTCTCTCGGGAGCATCTCTCTATCTCAACTTTTTCTCAAGAATACGGTTTCGTGAAAATCTCGCTAAACCCCGCTCTCTTCTCTCGTCTATTCCACTCCCTACCCGTCAAGAATAAGCACCATGAGTGGAATGACCCTCACTGATCAAAATTGAAATGAGGGGGAACTATTTATAAAGGAGGGGAAATAATAAAAAAAAATTGCCAGCGGTGCTAAACTATTTTCCTGTCCCCTGTTGCCAACCCTGATATTTGATTTCCCAAGATAATGGACCACGCGAGCCGCCACTGGAGTTTACGAGACTTCGAAGAATTTCCCTAGGGATGTCGTCCCACTCCTTCAGGATCTCGGCACCCGGACGATCTCTCACCCCTGTATAAAGAACCTTGAGAGGTTCTATGGAATTTAGATCGGAAGAATTGGCCGGCCACTCTAAAAACTCAATGTTCTGTTGCTGAAGATATTGTTACTAGTCGAGAGGTGTAAATTCTCGTTCTATAGGGTTGAAGGACTTGGTCCATATCTCAAACCATACGATTCCTGGCAAAACAAAATTATGGTCTCCTATGCTCACGGTTTAACTAAAGAATAGCTATTACTCTGGTTTGTGCGGTCAACTTCTTTTCCGTAGCCCCGAGAGCGTTAAAGAAGTCTAGAAAGTACTGGATGATCTCTAAGATGGCTTCGGTCAATACAGAGAATCCTTCTTGAAAGAAATTAACTACACCAACTCTTTTGTCTCGGCTCAAAGATGTTCTGTGGACAAAACCTTTTCCTAAAATATCGACATTATCGTACTTTGCTAAATCAAGCACAAGTTGTTCTTGATTTGTTTGAGATGTGAATGAAAATTGGCGCATCCGTATACCAATATTCATTAAAAGGTTGGAAGAAGTCCAAAACATGATCACCAAACTTACAGAGATATCTCGTGTATGCGTGAGCAATAAAAACTTTTATGATATAAAATGTTCTTTCCACGTGCTCTGGAAAACCGTAGATGGTTACTATAGGTATAACTATAGATACCTATACGTGATAGTTAGGAGTCATTTAACTCTTTCATCTCAATTATCACAAATTGGACTCTATTCTGGAATGAAACATGTATTTTTTTGGCTTGCAAACTTGATACGGTTTTTATGGAGAATGCTCGTTGTTAAAACACAAACCCATATTTCAGGAAGCTCAAGGTCGTTAGGTAAAATCCTTGGACGCTTGGTACAAGTACAACGTAAAATTCCACATACCTTAGAGAACTAATCACTCAATTAAGATTGATGATACCTCCTCTAAATATTAATTCCATAAACGTGAACTCTAGCCGGTTCTCTTTATGACCCAATGTGCGCGAATTCTATAGGCAATTCAAGATAAAAATCACTCCTTTTGGCGAAAACAAACCCTAATTAAAAATTCCATAGAGCTTAGCTGTATTAAGCTTGGAGCTCATCATTAATAACGAGCGTACTGCCATTTTTCACCGCTAATCAGCAAAAGCATCTTCTGCGAGTCCGACTCGCCTCGCGTTCTCTTTGCTTTGACTATAGAATTGCTTTATTTACTCTGGAAATTTAATTTCTCTATTACCGGATTACTGGGCGATTTCAGACTCGGGATTGTATTCTTGAGGTACGTTGATTACCATGGTAAACAATGGTTTTGTTGCATGAAGTTTTATGCTCGATTCTTGATGTATGTACTACACTGACTGAAAATTTGAAGTCCATTTTTTTCCAGCACCTCTAGGTATGATTTCTTAACAAAAAATATCTAAATATAGAATCAAAATTATTATACAAAACTGATTTGAACAAAGACTGCAAGCTAGGATAAATCCACTTGCTGCTTGAAGTAGACAATAATGTAATCTTCCTTTGCTGCAGTACCCATCGTACAAGGTAAATGATGTAGCTTAGCTAAGCAAAATCTACGGAGTACACACGACCTTAGTTAAGGAAAGTAATTTCGAAGAATCATGAAAGCTAGAAGTAACAATTTAGTTATACCACCATCAACAATACCCCACCAGAATCTCTCCTAAAATAATCCGATCAAGATAAGTGAACTGTATTGTCCACGTAACGTTATGACTGGTAATGAACGTTCAATAGCTCATTAAGATTCTGTAATGATATGATTAGAGCTCGAAATGTAGTTTAGATTTCGAAGTCGGGAAATTGCATATTAAGGTCGTAACTCGGCTGTACAGAATAAAAATCGGAATGTTACATGACTCAATTAAACAAATCAGTCACATCCTCCAGACAAGCCGAAACTCTCAACTTGTCCTCGAAGAAATAAACCGTATTTTATTGAGTGCCGAGAATGATTCCATCCGGCAGTATCAAAGGAGGCTCTTTCGATAATATTGAAAAGAAAAACGTAAACACGCATGTAAATCGACGCTTTGTATGCGTCTGTGGAAAACAGGAAATCCAATCATTAACTATTCTTATCAAGGCAATATTTTCTATTTATATTCATATCCCACTGGGTAGAGATGAATTATAATGATAGCTGATTTTTTTGCTATCTGTGTTGGTTTAGGAATTCACGACGTGAGAGAATTATACAGTGAGGACGTAAATAGTCCCCCCCCCTCTAACTTTTGAACGCATTAATATTTTTGGCTCAAATTATTATTGTCAAGAGGTTCAGGGACAGCATTTTGAAAATTTATTGAGATAATTTTGCATGATTTCGTTCTTAATATTATCTTTAGTATTAGGTTTTTTTGTTTTTTTTTATTAAATACTGTTGAAGAAACAATCACTTCTTATGTTATAGGTTAGTTTTTTCATTGTTAATAAAGTTCTTTTAAGAATTAGAGATAGTATTTTGACCCAAATAATTTATTTTCGATATGGCGCCATTTCCTTAAGAAAAATGCTAAGGACTTCAAACTTGGGGGGTGAAAAGAGAATGGAAGGACCTTTCAAATAAGGTATCACATGATCCCCTTTTCCACTTGATAATTTGTTTCAAAATGGTGCCCAGCTGTCAGTTTGACAGTTGAAATTTTTTTTTGGAAGTCAAAACTTAGTAAAGCCTACCCTGAACAACACCTCCAAATTTGAGCCAAAAATATTAATGCGTTCATAAGTTAGAGGGGGGGGGGACTATTTACGTCCTCACTGTATTGTTGGCTTACAAACACGTTTTGATGACTTATGTTGACAAATGAAATAATTTCATATAAATCCCTGAACCCTGAAGATGTTTTTTTTTTAATATTTCCGAAACTCTCTGGAATAAAATGACGAAATTTCACTCATTTACTAAAGTATTTATGTCCGAGGGGATATTTTCAAAGTTAAGACCAGAAGTATATGTGGCTTACAAGAGTATCTGTAGTTTCAATTTTTTAAAAATTCTAAACGAGATAAAGCGATTTTAGAATTTGCCTTTAGGTTTACCGGGCTACTTATTTAGATAGATAAAAAGAAAGTACATGTACAGAGTACATTTTTGAGAAAAAACTCAAAATTTTCATAGTTAATGGTGCAATTTTAAATAGTATGCTCAAGCTGGGTATCCAAATTCTCTTCTTTCTTTCAATTTCACACTTCTGATTATTTTTAGTCAAAAGACAAAAAAAAATGGCCTCCGATAATTTAATAAAAATAATAAATTCCCCGAAAAATCAATATTCTGTTTTATCGAGACTTTAAACCAAAAAAAGGATTTTTTTTATTGCATTGCAGGTTTTATATCTATTGCATTTCAGATGACTTCAAAATAATAATATATTATTTTATTTCTTAATTTTAAACACACAATTATCTAGAAATGAAAATTCTGGAATATCAAAAATAAACCCATACAAAAAATTTATAAATCTACCTATTTGAACAATATGTATAAAGCAAAGTCGTTTTGGTTACACCATTTTTAACTCAAGAGCCGCTGGACCGATTTTCATGATTTTTGATTTTTTGCTGGATTTGTTTCCGTCCCGAATATCAGAATAACTATTGAAATCAAAACAGCGGAAAATTGACGAGAAGAAAAAAATGTTGAACAAAAGATCTATTGATTATGTGGCGGTATGAAATTCGATGGGTCAGCTTGCTGATAAAAAAAAAACCTACTCATTTTTGAACAGGTTTCTTTTTTTCAAATAATAATGATTGTGTGAATCTCAAATAACAGTTGTGTTCAGGATTATGTGTTGTTTTAGTAATAATTTGACGATGCAAAAACACAGCAGTGATAAAATGGTAATAATAAAACAAAATTAAATAAAAACGTTTATATTTAAACATTGTTGACTTTAATCGGAAAGTATTATTCTTTATAAAATTTTTGCCTCCATGACCTTCAAGAATATTTTGGAAATTATCATTTGATTCAACAGGTTGTCTTTTTAATCATGATATTGAAAAATATTTTTGTAATCTTTTTAAATCTTTCCTACTCTAGATTTTTTATCTTTTTAATTTTTTTGGTATAGGTAGGTGATTTCAAAATTAAAGACTGTTAATTTTTTAAGACAAGCAAAAAAGTTTTTATTTTGAATTTGAAATGTAGGTTGATCTTGAAATATGGCCAAACTAGTACAAACGCTATGAATGATTCTGACAGCATTTCACTCTGTACCTAATTATTTTCCCAACGTTAATATATGTTATCATCTTCTTAAGATTATTTTTTCAAAAAACCATTTTTTTTCTTCTCTTTGAATTCTTCACTTCTGCCTACAACGAAAAACTATATAGGTGAACAATTTCCTTTTTTTGGACAATTTCAAAATTCTAACAACAAAAAAGCTACGAATTTGGTAAAAAACTATGATATCAATGAGGACGCTTTAAACTCCAATTTTATTTGCCATTTTTTTTACCAAAATTAATTTCCAAATACTCAATATTTTAAAGAAATCTGTGTTCTGAATGTTTATTGAGAAACTTTTTTGATTTTATTTATTTTTAATCATGTTTACACCATACAATCTTTTGCAATGAAGTTATATTGAAAATTTCCTACCAGTCAATTCTAACCAATCATGGGCTTGCATTTTAACATGTTGCTATGACAACGACCTAATTTTATCGGAAATCACCCTACTCATAATCACGTCACTGAAGGATTAATAAGTGGAAATCTCCCTGGCTTTGCATCTGAATGTAGCTCCCATATGATTACAGTGTTGCCGTCCCCACTCTCCCTAACAATCCCAACCCAACCCAAATGTGATTGGTGCATGGGAGCTACATCCAGCCGCTACTATTAAATCTTCTCAAATAGTTTTGGCATGAGATTTTCTTGCCGAATCTCCCGCTAGCTCGAATTAAAAATCCGGAAATTTGTTCCCGTTGCGAATTTTTCAAGAAAATTTTCAAAAAATTCGCAACTCGACAAAATTTCCGGAAATAATTCGAGCTCTAGGGAGATTATAAGTGAAAACATCTATGAAGCTCTTGCGTGATTGTTTTGAAAATGAATTGAATTTGTATTGCTTGAAATTTGGATTTGAAAAGTACAGTTTTCCTCTTCCTCAGTTTACTTGTTTTTTTTTGTGTATATGTTTTTTTTTCATTTATACAAAAACTCTTAAATCGTGTGTTTTTTTTCAATTTCCATGGTCAGGATTACCACTTTTTTGATGAAAATAATAGGTGAAAATAATAATCATTGTTTTATCCACTAGTAAGCCACATATACAATCAACTCTGTTGGTATTTAACTCGAAGCTTTTACTCATTTAGCTAAGACAATCATTACAAAGCAATCTAGAAGTTAATTTATGCCATTTGAGGTGCGATACGTACATTTCTTGGTACAACCCATTTCAACTCAGAAACAGACCAAGCAAAAAATCCTCATGCAAAATAGAAATGGCAAGGCCAAGTGAGCACGTCCCCCTGTCAATTAGCACTCAATCTGCCATATCGGCTGCTAATGAAGCAATTTTCATGCGATTATCAAATAGTGTGTTGCTTCCAAGGAAGCACCAATTCCGGCTAAGACGACAATAAATAACTTAATTTGCACGTGTTTATTTGTCCGCAATTAAAAATGCACTTCTTACATGCGCCATTTCAATTAAACATGTCGCGCTCGTAATTTCCTGCAATTCGAATTGGGTTCTACTCATTCGTCAATTGTGTCAAAACATTGTGGATTTAATATGTACAGAGCGTACTGCAAACAAATTAGCTGCTACTCGGGTTTAAGACAAATAACCCGAAGCAAACTTTGCTCACGTTCCTGACTCAATATTTGTTTTAAACGAGGCGCAATTCGATAACTTTGACGAAACGGAGATTAGTGACTTGTTTGTTTTCACGAGTAAACTGTTTGTATAGGAGTTATCCCACTGTTTTGGTTACTTGCAAATAAGTAATGACAGAAGTCAACTGGTTTCATCAATACCATGGTGAATCAATCGACAAAACAAACCCATCAGCTACTGGTAATCTCCAAGAGCAACCCGATCAGATTGTACGGTGTTTGGCCGAAGAAAGACTGCCCATTCGTCCGCCCATCATAAGATCGGCGCGATTTGTTTGATTCTTCATATCTCAATCACGGGCCAGAGTTGCACGACTCTTCTTCTTCGCGATTTTTTTCGTTTTTCTACTTCGGCCCACCTGTCGGGCCTCGGGGGGCAATTATGCACCATTTCTTGAGCGCGGCCCGTCCGCAAATTGCACTCTGGGCCCTTCTCTTGTCTCCACTTCCCCCTATCTCAAATATCTCCGTATATAAACAATGTTATGCGAACGGGTTAATTGAAATTTTGACGGCTTTATTTCGGGTTATTAACTTGCGTTGTGCATGGAGTGCAGTTATTTGTGGTTTTTTATTGTCGCGAGGAAGATATAAATATTTAACATTCCTTAGTGTCGTTTATACTTTTTTTAAAGTGTCCACGGACCTTAGAAGAACATTTTCTGCTTCTTGGCAAATATTTATTTCGGAGATTATTTTTCTTCTTGAATGATTTTTTTCAATAACCCTCTTTCAATTATTTTTGCAGGGCGTAAAGAAAACTGCTGTAGCTGATAAAATTGAGATGCCGCCCTTTAAAGAGAATGTTTGCCTCCGTTGTCCTTTGTTTTGTCGATTATAAAGTCTTTTCAAACACCATTTGCTGAGTAAGTTGTTGCTGCATTTTTCCTAGTAGTCCATTAGTAATACAAGGTTCAGAAGTTTTTTCTCACTGGCTCTATATGTTTTTTGTTCTGCTGAATCCAAATGTGTTTGCCACATCGCCAGGCATCGGATTCACAAAAAAAAATGCGGAGAACCTCAAAATGTCGATACTTTTTACAGTTTTTCAAGTAGTTTTTTAACCCAAAAACTAAGCGTTTTTGATGATAACTACTATGAAACACTACATTAAAGTAGACAAAACTTCATGTAAAAACGTATAATTACTTAAAAGAACATGTAGAACCAGTGAGAAAAAAACTGCTACATTTTTGCTTACGCTTCCTGTATATGAGTATGAGTATAGTAGTCCTTCATTTTCTATGTGTTTCTCTGAAGAAGAATTGAGTTTTTATTTTCGTCGTTTTGTTTTCAGTTATGAACCTACTTATAACCGATCGTTTTAAAAGAAATGTTACCGACCTTCTAATTTTAAAGTCTTCTCCTATTTGAATGATCTTCTAGACACCCACTTTATAGCACTTTTAGATGGGGTAAATTTTTGCAACTTTAAAATGTTTGTTATTCGAGTTTTTGGGGTTTTATTATCTCTATTAATAGATTTTTTTGGTTTTTTTAGCTAGTTTTTTCTGATAACAATTTTTTTTGGTTTACTTCAACTTTCGGTACTGTTTCAATTTATTTATTTCGATATTTTTCACTACCGTTGATAAAATTCCAATATCATAATTATTCATTTTGACCATGATTCATTTCTTATACTATTTTTGAGGGAATTTTGTTCAATTGCAACGGAGATTTCTGGGTTACTTGAAACAAATTCAACACAGCAGGGTCAAAATACCAAAATTTAAATAATAAAAAAATCACTATTCAAAACCGCAAAGGGAAAAATAATGGAAAACAAGATTATCAAAAGAAAAGAATACCCCATGTTAAAAAAAACTCTTATGTTATAGTTTGTATAAAGGAAATATACTCACAAATAAAAATAATAAAAAAAGAGAAAAAAATTGTAGAAAGTCGAAAAAGACGAAAAGAAAAATTGCTTAGTGAACAAAAAAAACTGTAGAATAGGGGGGTGTGTAGTAAAAAAAGGGAACATAAAAAAATCGCTGAAGTTGAAAAATTTAGGTTGCATAATTATTATTATTACTTTTAGATTTCACACTGTGAAATTGCATCCAACATTAAAATGATGTTCCAGCTTTTGTGATTCTGTATTTCTATTTTGAAAGTTTTTTTTTCTGTGAGGTTTTCTGTATTACTGATGATATTGCAAACAAATTCTCACTCCGTTAAAGTTTTCTCTTATTGGTATAATTACTTTAAAACTTTCAGGTTAGTTCCACTTTCATCTTGAACTTTTCCAACTATGTACAGAGTGTTCACGTATATTTTGGCCAATAGCTATTTCCGTTCAAATTAACCCTAGAGAGTGGTTCAAATCAGCAAAGTAATAGTATTTTTTCTGAATTATCAGAATTTGTTATCAGAAAAAACAATTGAGGATCAGAAGACAAAAAAATTGAGGCTTCTTATCTTTTTTTAAATGGGAAACCCTGTATTTTATTCCCTAGTTCGATAGAGAATTCTTTCCTGATTTCAAATATATATGTATACGGTTTGGGGGTGTTATCTTTGACGGTTATAAAGATATTAACGTTTTTCTATACATGGAATAGTTCTTCTGGTCTCTATACTAATCAACACCTTCTGTCCAATTTAATATCATTATTCCTTTTATAGAAAAACGTTGATATCTTTATAACCATCAGAGATAACATCCCCAACCCTTATATATTTGGAATAAGGAACAAATTCTCTATCGAATTATCGTATAAAATACAGGGTGTCCCATTTAAAAAAAAAATGAAGAAGCCTGAATTTTTTTGGGTAACCTTTTATGAGTGATAGCACCATTGCTTTTTTCGAAGCAGTACAAGGTCGGTTAAATGGGTGAGAAGTTGCCAGTTTTGATGCTCATTGCAGATCCATTCAGTGTGTCGTAAAAATATTTTTAGTTTGCGAGATACGGGGTGAATTGTAAAAATGGTTCAAATAGTAATCCCAGAATCTATTAATTTTCGACACACAGTTTCAATTTGAAGGTTTCATAATTTTTTCAATTCTACAATACGATGTTTTCAACATGCTATAAACTACGTTTCGCATTCGAGTAATCACCATAAACGTAATTTTTTTGAATACGAACCTGGATTTATATCTTTATTTTCAAAACCTCTCTTTCTTCACATCTACCATTTCTTATGATGTACTAGACAAATACCATTGTTGTTTCGACCCTGTAAAATGGCATCGCCATGATATATGACAGAGACGGCTCTGATTTCAGCATGTTGAGCATTACTGAATAATGTAGAATATTTTAATTTATAAACGGTTGGTTGAAAAGACAAAGAAGTTCTTTTTTATTTGAGGATGATGGATTCTCCGGATAGAAACGTTGGGAACAATAGTCACAAAATTCTAAATATTGATTTTAGTGAAAATTGGTTATTATTCTAAGATTAGGATGTAGATTAGTGACTAAAATGAACTTGTTTTGCCATTTAGAATAAAAAAAGTAGATAGTCAAAATTGAATAGCACCTGATATTGAAATATTATATTAGATAAAAATACTTGAGAGCTTATGAACAACAGTAAAATGCTCACAAAAACATCTGAGCGGAATTGCCTCAAACTGGAATATTTTCATAAATGTTGACACACATTTTTTTTTTAGGTTAACAGCAATAAACGGTAGTCACCCTAAACTACGCACAATACACAGACCATTAATTTGATGAATAAAACAAAAACATGGGTTGATTTGGAAGAAATGAAGTGAGCGCCATTTCCCGCTGAGCGCCATTCCAACTTCCTGCTTTAATATATGAATGTATTGTGTAAACAAAATATAAAATAAAAATTCCAGGTCCAAGAACGCTTGATCACAGGATGTACGTTAAAAAATCTCAAAAACTTTCAAATTTAAACTATGTCTCATATCGAGAAATATTATCTAATATTAGGGGGTCGTTGAAACAAAACTTTGATGCTTAGGTTCATGTTTATTCATGTTTTCGCAAGAATATTCAATGTAAAAAAATAGTAGATTTGGTGGAGAGGAAAGTCGAAAACAAAGGGATATACGTAATAAAAAAACGAAAACAGAAACAAGTTAAAACACAAAGTGAAAAAAAAACATAAAATCGAACGAATCATTGTAGAGAAAGATAAAAATGTGAATAGATCGCAAGAGAAGAAAAATTACCTACTCAAAAAAATTATTCAGTAAGGAAATTGAAAAAAAAATGGTAAGTTAATACGAGTTAACGCACGTCGGTCCTAAAATCATCATAAAAGATTTACCGATATTAATCAGCTTTAACTTTGACGTTATTGAAGAAAACTTAGCTATAGAAAAAGTTGTGTAAATAAAGCTTTTATTTCCATCTGCTCCATGCAACCACTGATTTCACCACAAAGTTATGGCATCCAAATTATAGGATTTATAATCCACCGATTAAAGCCTTAGCGCAAATACGATTTCATGGCCAGATTATTCCGCTGCTAATTACCGCCTAAGAGCGGGTCTACAAATTGAAGTATTATGCATTTATGCATAAAGCGAGCGTGTGTGGTTCCACTCTGGTTACCAAAGCGACATTTCACATGGTTAACTATACGTAAAAACTCACCGGAAACAAAACTATCATAGTAGCACCCTCTAAATGTCGCCATCATCACCTTAATGCAGAATAAACCATTTTATAATTTGAGCTCTATAGGAAAAAGGTGGGAACCAGCTCGAGCAAAGGTTACCAATTATGGTGCTCAAAGTGATGGTTCTATCAGAGCGACGGGGTTCCTTGTTTTTCTATCGGACTGCCGCGGTTTGAATTATGATATTATATTTCATAACATTAACGTGGGCTGTATTTTATCCGTTTTTATTTGACGACAGAACAAGTAAATTCGAGGAAGTTCATGGTAACTGTTGTATGTGTTATCTGATGGGCTTGGGTATAAAAATGGTTATTTGTGGACGGGTTTGAAGGTGATGATTATTTAAATTTTCTTAATTGGTAGAAGTGTGGCTTAAGGCTTGAGCTGCAACAGTTAATGAGTTCTTGTCAACAGTGAAACTTTATGTTCCTTACTAAATATTTGAAGACAACGGTCACGATTGTTTCTTTAAATAAGAAAAATATTCAAATTGACATTTTTCAACTGAGATCTATCTATCCACGAACTCGGGGGAGAATTTATCCACTCAAGGTCTATAAAACCCTTTACCCTACCAAGGTTCCTTCAACTTCCTTTTCCGTACTTATCTAAAACCTAAACTAGGGAGTAAATCCACAAATCGTTAAGGAAAGTACCCCCTCAAGAACTGAGAGAACGGTAAGAGAACCCGGGGTTCACGGAGGAAGCGGATATTCTTAGAAGCTGGAAGATAACGCCAAAATGTTTACTTCATAAGACTTGATATCCTCTAAGAACTTAAGAATGCACAGGATAACAAAACCGTTCACTGTTTCACTCAGACATGTTTACTGTTTTAGGAGGTATATTTACTGGGAGCTGTCACTAAAAGGCACGTGAAACATTTTGTTTTCTTATAGTTTCGCTTCACAAGATATTTTTGTTTTCTCTACGATCCATCAACATCAGTGGGAGTAGCAATCCACTGTAGATGCCATCACAAAGACAATTGAAACACAGATAATCCTTGTCCGGATGTTTTGACAAGAACATAAATCGTACGTGCTCAGAATGAAATGGCATTTATCTGTTTAGTAGCATCAGCAAAGATAGTGTTCCTTCAAACATAAAGAGATCATGACTGGCTTGTCCGGCGTGTAAACACGGCGTGACATTTTGACCCTTTGAGGCGCAGAAACAGCCATATATCTAGCCTGGTACACACACACACACGAAAATGTAGAGATCTCCGAGCGCGATTTGAGTTTGACCGAAAGAGGCGAGTTTTGGTTAGTTTGTGTTTTTTGGTTTTGCATCGAACAGAGCGCTGAGCGTGGTTCTTAGAAGGTCTCGGCCATAAATCTGCCGGGTTCAAGCCGGAGCGGCGCGGCGGTAGTTGATCTCGGGACTTGATTTAGTTGTCTCGATCTTTCGTGGGCGGGTTTGTTTGCATTTTACACAACGGCTATTTTTCGAAATTGCTCACAGGCTTGCCAACACCATGGTCGAGGCTCTTTCAGGTCTTTGCCTTCGGTACATTTACACAATTTGATTACGATTGACTGTTGCCTGTTATGTTCGTACGATTTAGCTTTTTTTTACTTCTTTTGTATATTATAGAGGAAACAGAACTTGACGTTCTGCTTGCTTGATTAATTATATTTCAATAATATGACAGACAAAATTGCTCATGCAGGGCAATCAATCCTTCAAGCCTGTTACAGAATTACCGACACAGCAATCATGGCAAAGTCCTGCTCACAAAGCATCCGCAGTTAAATAAACAAAGTTACATGGTCAAGTTCCCCACTTCTGATTCTCTTTTGGATGAGGAGATCATAGTTACGGAATATCCAGCCTCTTGGCAGCACTTGGAGGAACAAATCGCGCACTCCCTCTCCACGTCATCATCATCATTCTGAACAAGAAAATCTTCTGCAATCTCCATGTTATTTTCTATACATATTCGTTAATATGGTGTGAACAGTCTGTTTATGCATCAAATTTTTTACTTCGGAATGTCTTGAGGTCATATGATAACCCTATTTATCAACAAATGTAATGTGACATCATAATAGACTGATAATTGAATAGCATCATGATTATTTATGTAACAAATATACTGTCAATGGTCAAAAATACATTCCGCAACCCATTGTCCATCGGAATACAAGCACCAACTATTCATAGCCATCCATCAAAGACGGGAAATGACCGACCTTCAACAATGAATCTGAACCAAATACCCAGAAACACATCCAAAATCCCCTTTCAAGG
Source organism: Orchestes rusci (assembly GCA_958502075.1). Taxonomy (NCBI): domain Eukaryota; kingdom Metazoa; phylum Arthropoda; class Insecta; order Coleoptera; family Curculionidae; genus Orchestes; species Orchestes rusci. Next base: position 23,372,241 of record OY293311.1, read on the forward strand.
TTGCTTGTCCAAAGCTTGATAGGATTCCATAGGTGGATTTCACAAAGATTTCGAAAAACATAAAAGAGATCATGCGTCGGCCCAAATCTAGCAGATTTGTTAAGTTGGGTGTAAACTTGTAATTCTAAAGGGAGTATTAAAATTGCATCAGGTTGCTTCATTCAGGTTTTTTTATTGATGTGAATGGGAACTTGTGTGTTTTGTTGGATTAACACGAAATTGGAATCACTCTAGTATGAGGCTGTTGAGAAATTGTCCCTTTTCCAGACATTTATATTATGTTAAGCTCAGTATTTGAAAGACAATATAAAGCATATCTAACTGCTTTTGCATGCGGGAAAGTATCACTTTGCGCACTTATTACCAAAATAATAACTACTTTCTGCTCTCGTGCGAAAAAGTATTAAGAATACAGTGAACCAAAAAGGTACGTAATAATAATAAAAAATAACATTGGCTCAACGAACGGATTCATCGTTTTTCGTCCGATGAACGAGTTTATTGAGCCAATGAATACTTGTACATTATTCGATGTTTATAAATTCATCACTCAATAAACTTTCTTGATTGAGTTAACGAACATATCTATTGATCTTATGAAACATTATATAATCGAATTGATAAATACGTTCGTAGAATCAATGAACGTTTTTATTGATTCTTAGTTTTTTATTCGTGAATCTAACGAACGTATTCGTTCATCTAATAAATCGTTCATCTAATAAACGAGCTTATTGATTCAATGAACGCGTTCATTAATTTTATAATGTTCAGTCGTAAAACTAACGAACGTATACCTATGTTAATCCAAACACGTTCATTAGTTTCATGATCTTTATTCATAGATCTAATGAATGCATTCGTTGATACAGTTACCAGGTTCATCAATCTAATGACATCATACATCTTTCAATTGATGCTCAGTATTCGTTCGTCTAATGAATATTGTTTATTGATTTATGAAAACTTACTGGATGTACTGTGTTTATTGACCCAATAAACAGGATTCGTTGAGTCAATGAAGAAAGACAGTAGCTGAGCAAGGAAAACAATAATGAATAGTAATTCGTTGAACTAATAACCCTTTTCATTAACCAATAATCTCTGATGATCTACTCAACGAACCTTTTTATAAACATAATAAAATTTTTCGTTGTGCCAATAAACAGACTTTGATTAACGGGGTTTATTGATATTACGAACAAAATTATTTTCAGTGTATTGTGGAAAATCCTATTTTTCGCATTATCAAAGAAACATTCGTCTAATTCCTCCTAGCATGTGCAAAAACTTTTTTTTTCTGCAATTGTTAAATGGCCATTCAGCTATTTCACACCCCTTTTCCGCCCTTTGTCTCCATCTAGATTTTTTTAAAAACCACCCCACGTTCTGGTATGTTCGGAGGGATCTTTTTCTCTTAAAAAAAAAAACAAGAAACTACAGATTTCATGTTGAGCTTGAAAGTTTTTTCACCCACCTAAGTATTGTAAAAGATTAACTATCCTGCTATAGAATCTCAAATAAAAGTCAAAATATCCTCCACTGTTATAGGTACATGTTTTTTTCTATACCTAGTTGATGAAACAAGATTATTTGCACTACCTAAATCCGAAAAACTTAAACAGAAGACTCTTACTCTTATATCAAGTATCTCGAAACCGCTTCAGCTGCGTATCTGGCTTCGATGTTCGAAGGTATCTGACAGGATAGAACAGTGATATCGGCACTGTTGCCAGATTTTCGAGCAAATGCGGTGTTGTCATATCCTAACAACTGATAAAGATAACATTTGGAAAATTTGGGGTGTTACTAAAGTTCGCATGCCCATTTCACTTGAATAAAAATTAATTAATAATTTAAAAATTTTTTGATCATTGAAAGTTGTCCAAAAAAATAAAATAAAATGACCTACATATAAAAATAATACATCACAGTTACAAAAAGAACAAAGGCTCACGTGAATAATTCACATCACTTCACGTGAGCCTTTGTTCTTTTTTGTAAATGTGATGTATTATTTTTATATGTAGGTCATTTTATTTTATTTTTTTTGGACAACATCGAGGACAACATTCAATGATGAAAAATGTTTTAAATTATTTCCAGACCGCTCAACTCTTGAAAATGGCATTAGCCGAAACGCGTCGAGTCGTGTGATTCAATATTAAATTTTGTGAAGACTTTTTTCGGAATCCTTTTTCCACCTATCCCCTATATTGATTTGAGTTTGAACCATATCTTTTGAGCCACCCTATACCTACTCACAAATAAAATTGGGACATCAATTTTTGAGAACGTTTTCCCTTGTTGGAAAATCATTGGTTTTCCCGATCATCCAGTTTCAAAATGATTTTGTCAAAATTTGGTCGATTATACATACATCTGGAAATGATGAGCAAAAAAATTAAGGGAGCACCGCAAATAAATACCACCTTTATTCTTTGAAAATTGATTATTAACGGAGTTACAGGGTGTTAAACTTAAATTTTATGTACAGATTTTTGGCAATGCTTTTTGCCACGCTCATAGTATTTTGACGAAATCTCGTTTCTAGGGCTTTATCGGGATGAGGAATATAATTTTGCTCACTGAGCTTATAGTTCGATTTGAATGGTCTCCACTTTTTTGTGCTACACTGTATGCGACTTTTGACCAAATATTTTTATGTCTTAACCTTTTGCCATATAAAAAGGGATACTACTTTTGTTTCGATAAAACTAACACTTCTCGAGAAAAAAGGTAAAATAACTTTGCTTGCATATGATCAATACGAAGTTTTCAATTTATTTCCAACAACCTTAAACACATGCTTTGGAATCATGCCCTAAAAGTTGCCGTAGAAGCAATTTTGGATAGAATTAGTTTGACAGTTGGTAATTTTGTACATTTCTTTATTTTCTGTATTTTTGTCGATGACCACCATCACCGTAACAACAAATTTTAAAAGATTACCGACACCATTTATTTTTTATCTGGAATTCTCGCCTGAATTTTTTGCTCATCATTTCCGGACACCATGTATACAATTTTTCAAATAAACTAGGAAGACAGTTGAGTTGAGGGGGAAGGATAATAAAAATTATGTTTTTTCCTTGAAGTAACATCACTTAAACTTTTCGGAGACAAATATCAAAATGCCCCAAGGAGTTCCTGATCAAATTTTCGATTTTTCACACTGCTCTCTACAACTAGAGTTGCTGATGCATAGAACAATAGTTATATAGATAATTATTATTCTCTTGAACCTCTAAGCTCAAACCCTCCTTTACAATCAGCAATATAGAAATCTACAAGAGATAAATCGGGAGGTTTTGAAGGCAAATATCCATATGCCTCAAAAGAGGTTGGTTCAAGTGAAGACTTATTGAATTTTCAGGGATACAAGCTTCTGGAGCTGCTCCGTAGAGGACTATTTGATCATAATAATAATTACTGGGTAATATTTTCAAACCATTTTATACAGTCGCCAATATAAAAATTATTAGCATATAAATCCGGAATTTTTGCAGGAAATGTCAATAAACCTTGAAAAGTGAAGAATTCAGGATTATTGATTTACTCATTAGATTTTCAAGATCCAGACTTCTAGAGTTGCTACATCACAACGATTATAACAATCGCCAATATAAAATCCATATCAGATAAATCGGGATGTTTTGGAGGCAAATATAAGTACCTAGAAATCGAAAAATTAAGTACCTAAGCCTCAAAAGAGAAGGGTTTCAGTTAGTCATTAAATTCCCATTGTTGTAGGCTCCGGAGTTGCTCCATACAACACTGAATCAATGGTTAATTAAAATCTTGCATGCATAACTACACTAATTGATATAGAAATCCATGGGAGATGAAACGAGAGGATCAGGTGGAAATGTTTTGGTTTCTGTATGACATGTACAGGGTGTTCCCGTATATTTTTGCACCCCCTCACCTAGAAAGTTAATTTGAAAAGATATTGAAATAAGGTAAATACAAAACATGCTTGGTTTTTCATGAACTTTTAGAATCTGTAGTCAAAAATGTCAAAAAAAAGTAAGTAAATAACAAATATTGACAGGTTGATGATTTCTTCAAATGGAACAAAAATTGAAAAAAAATATTTATATATTTGAAAACAGAATAAAAAGGTCTACACAAATTTGAAATAATATACAGGGTGTTTAATTTGAAAAAATCATCAACCTGTCAATAATTGACATTTATTTACTTTTTTTGACATTTTTGCGTACAGATTCTAAAAGTTCATGAAAAACCATGAAAGTTTTGTATTAACCTTATTTCAATATTTTTTTAAATAAACTCTCTAGGTGGGGTGCAAAAATATACGGGAACACCCTGTACGACTAATATGAGGTAAAAAAATGGTTCTTTCGGAGATCGCAGATACAGTATGTCTGTAAAAGTTGGCAACAAATTGAGACTTCCATAAAAATTGATTTCGAGACAAACAAAATACGTTATTCTCCATGAAATTTTGCAAAATGTACGTTCAAGTGCATTCACTGATACATCACTCACTTTCTCATTGCGAATTTGATAAACTTTGACTTTATGAACAGACCAATAATAAGAACTATTAAAACATTTGGCCAATTTGATTCTTGATTATAATATGTAGATCATAATGTGAAGAATTATGATAATTTTGTGAAATCAACAATAACGGAAGTTTCCATTAGTGGCCAACTTTTTATGTCAACTTTCATATAAGTTATGATTTGAGGGTGGAAAAATGATTCCTTTGATCACATTCCTACTTGTGGAACCTCATATTTAAGGAAATCACGTTTGGACCTTGAACTCATGATATGGGTTAAAAAAAAAGGATGAAAAATGAAAAATTTAATAGAAAAAGTTGAGTATAATTCAATGGGGTTTCAGGAGTAAGTTGATAAGTAAACTCTGTATTCCGACTTTGCATGAAAATATGAATTTTTCAGTATTGATATTCGTTGGTTTTTTAGCACCCCCAATGACGAATTATATTTGACATGGCTGACAAGAGTTAAATCACCCATCGTGACACTTTCGCCTATTAAAACTTCAACAGGCCTGTTCTGCGGAAGAACTTTTCTTTGATTGTAGTTAATTCGAAACATATGCTATCCATTTAATATCTGATAATAAAATGTATAAAAATAGTTGAGGATGAAGTCATAGACCCCAAGCTCTCAGTCTATCGCATTTTTTCAAAACGAAGAACACTCATGAGACAAATTGACTCAATAATATCTACAATTGATATAAATTGACCCATGTATAGTGCCTAGATAAATTTCCAGTTAATACCATAAAGAGACATTTGGACAAGCCATAATAAATGTTTATGCTATCTAGGACACAAACCTATCAATTATGTATGTCGAAACGAACGCCAAGTTTATTTTGAAAACGACATTCCCTACGTTCCGGCCCTGTCGTTTTAACACACTCGTTAATGTGTTTGTTATTTTCGTGGTTCCGGTCGTCTTAAGTTTTAAATAAACTTGCAGATGTGCTGGGAAATCGGACTTGGGATTTTAAATCGAACTTTTCCCTTGGAATAAAAATATTATAATTGTTTCTTAATAAAAAAGGAAATCTGTTTGTTTGTTTTTTTATAACTCAAGAACCGCAAAAATAACTTGAATGAAAATTTGCAGATTTATCAGTTGGATCAGGAAATAGTCCAAGGGCATGGTTTTATTCGTCAGTTTATAGCAGATTTTGGGAAATTGAGATTTATATTAAGATTTTTGATATATAATGACATTTGACAGAATTCGCCATTTTCTTTCATTTTTGACAATGACAGTCATTTGTTCATTTGACGTTGAGGCATGTTCTTTTGGTGAGTACAAATCATAAATCCGCATTCACATTCAATAAAAATTTGCGTTGTGAGGTGAATGCGTGATGTGGGCATTAAGTGAACAATGTGATTTCCATGACTTTTTTGCAAATGTTTTGCAATTACTAATAAACTCTTGGTTTTATACGTAGTATTTGCTTATGGTTTGCTGTAGCCAATAATAGCGTTTGAAAAAAAATAACCAATAATTTATGTTTGTTTTTTTTTAACAGAACTTACCTTGCTGGATGAAAACCTTGATGCGGCTGCGGCGGCCAAGCAAATCGATCAGGAGGAGGCGGTGCAGGAGGGCCCGGCGGAGGAAACGCGGCGAAGGGCCCCCCTGGAAACGGCATAAAGGGCGGACCCGCTGTTAAGCCTCCTACAGAGCCTTCTTGTTTTTCCGGCATCGGATAAACGTTTCAGGGCTGGAAAATTGATATCGTTTATTTTCATATCCAATCATCGTTTATAGCAATTTTAATCGAATTCACCTTTTCAGTTGTGTCTGATGTATGTGTCGTGTCCTTTTTCATATGTACAGGGTGTTCCGTTATATTTTAGGCAATGGATATCTTTCTTGTTATACAAGGTGTTTCAAAATCGAGTACGAAGATTTCAAGGGCATATTCACCAGCCCAAAATAAAGTATTTTTCTCATATAACTATATGTCCCAACTTGCTTCATTTTCGTGATAAAGGGTATCAAAGTTTTTAGGAAAAATCGCTTTTTTATCAATTACACGAAAACATTTTAGCTGATTTTGACATTTGGCACGGTTATTTGTCGTGATAAGAGTCATTTTTGTCTGTGTGATTAAAATAAAATTATTCATTCCAGTCACAGAAGGTCATATAATTGATATTTATAGAAAAAAAATGTTTTTTTGAAGATTTTATGTTTTTTTAAGATCAAGCAAGTAAAGATAAAACTTTAAACTTTGACACCCTTTATCACGAAAACAAAGCAAGTTGGGACATATCAAGGGACATATGTTCATGCAAGGAAAAAAAAATTTTCGTACTCAATCTTGAAACACCCTGTATATTGAAATGATCAAAGTTGACGTGAATGTTATTAGGATTCAGAAACCCTAGTTCATTTCCGATGAGTTTTATGTTATTTTCAACTACACCTTTTCCAAATGTAGGTATTTCAGAAAGCATCAAATGAATTTCAGATTAGTAAATTGTATTCCAGAAGGCTTCAATTGAGTTTTATATTAGTTAATTCTATTTCAGAAAGCACCAACCGGCGGCTTCAGCATTGGAAAGTATGCCTGTTGGACGTTGCAATTATTATTTTTGTTACGTTATGTTCTGTAAGATCTTTTATTTTATTTATCTTAATGAAATAAATCATTTGCCAGTCTTTGTTCCACAAATTTATTTTTAATTTTGAAGAAACGCAAACTGTAATTCAGTTATTGTTGCTTTCTGAAATAAAATCGACTAATCTGAAAAACATTTGATGATTTCTCAAATAAAATTAAATAGCCTGATTTATTGTTTTCCGAAATAAAAATTCACTTATCTGAAATACAATTGACGCTTTCCAAAATCAAATTGACCGCTTCTGAAATACATATGGAAAAGGTGTAGAGACTAATACTAATTAAATTTACTTCAACTTTGATAATTAAAACATCGGTCTAGAAAGATATCCATCGTCTAAAATATAACGGAACACCCTGTACTTACAAACATTTTTTGGAGCAATGTGGATGACTTTGTATTTGAATGTCTGATTATGTGTTTCCTATTTTTATACTTTTCCGAATATAATATGAATTTGACCAAAATTTAGTTATACTTATAAAACTTGAAAATATATTATTTTAACTATGTTTTCCAATATTTATTTTGTCCGCTGTTTTTTTTTTCAAAAAAATATGTTTTTGTATTAAAAATATCGAATCGGTTTTGATTTTGATGATTTTTTCTCACTTTAACAAAATGCGGAGTAGCAGGACACTTGAGGAGGCGATCATTGCTTTCATCAATATCATCATCATCCATACCAAGCGAATACTTTTCTTTTTCAGTAACTAATAATTCAAGAACCATAGAAAAACCGCCCTTCTGCTTCATGAAGACTGCTATGGAGGAAAAGTTCTAAATTCCAAAGAGGACACATTGGCGATAGCCTTGGTATTCGTATGACAATGGTTTAGTTCAATATATTTGAAGATGGAGAGTGGATGTATTTGTACTGTTAAATCCAATCAATTAAGGACTTCAAGAAGACCCAGATTCCAATTCCATCATGCATTACGTTATACCAGCATCCTCAGCCAGTTTGGTAAGCCTCAATAAGCCTTCCAACTTTTATGGGTCTATAAATGAACCACCAGATAAGGATCTCTATTCAATCAGAAGAAAAATTGAGACTTTCCCCAGTAACTTTGTGGTTGCAAAATATAGAAACCTATATTTTATTATCGTTGGACACTGTCACTGTATCTTTATGAGCGACCAATTCAGCGAGGTATCCTTTTTGGATCACCTTTTTAGCCGCTTTGGGAGAGGACAGGAAACTGGAGAAATTTTCCCACCCCGTCCAAGTTTCATAATAATTCCGACAGAGCTGATACAGATAAAATCACTGGTACTGATGGTGATGGGATGTTTTAATTGCAGTTTAAATTGCCCACCCCTTATTAGTTGGTGGCGCGGACAGTGAGATGTCGTGGGATTTTTAGTGTTGATTTTAAGAAGAAGGTGTACTTTATCTTTATCAGTGTAATTCTTTTTTGGAAAGTGTAAAGATCAAATAGCTATTTAACACCAAGAGAGGAAAGTGCCTCTTTTCTTTCCACGGATTATGTATCTTATGTTTATTGTTTATACTTTTATTACGATCTGTCAACAGTGGCGGATATTCGATAACTAAACAATTTTGTGTGAGCAATATTTGCTGTTGTATTTAATTTTCTGATTTTTTCAATGTCATATTTGTATGCGGCCCAGTTATCATTATAAGCTTTTTGTTTGTTTTTGCGATCTTAAACAAAAGTGAATTGTTTTATAATAATATGATATCTGATGTCATCAACATCATTGAAGACATTATCATGAATTGAAGATCTTATTATGTTTTAAATTTTTATTTTCAATTTTGTATCTATTTTACGTTTGATTGTTCCATCTAGTCGTCCGCCTCAATCAATCGTTTTGATAGTATGTATGTATTAACCAAGAAAAAATAATTATTTTAGCTGTTGATGGACAAAAATAATTAGAATTTTAAGGGAATATGTAGAACTAAAAATATTAAATGTAGAGAAAATCGATTTAATATATTTGTTTTCAATAATCTGCTCTTCATCATTGTAATTCATGTAATTTGTTAAAAACGTAAAGTTTGTTCACATTTTTAATTTTAAGTGTGCATTAGGATGAAAGTTTATCAAAGATTAAAAGAGAGGTTTGCAGTAGAAAAGTACCGCAGCACAGAAATGTTAATTATTGTGTGAAACTGTAATTATCTCGACATTTTTGTTTTTTTTTTAATAAAAGTTAGAATGTCTAAATTGGTAAAGTGAGACACCAAAAGTATAACAATCAATCACTGTCATGAAATATTTCTTTATTACTTTACAATGTGGTCGATAAAAAATGATTTCTGACATTCAAAATTTGGACGTATCATTCATCCCAATAAACAAAGATAAAAAGTCTAAGGTCAAGTTTGATTAATGATCAAATTTCATCAATCCGACCGCATTCCCCATACAAAAAAGACATGCGACTTACATTAGACAAAACCATATTTAGTCCAAATAAGCGCAAAAATCCAATAGACAATCACTTAAAACAGTCAGTTCAATGTTTATTAAATGCAAACCAAAGTCATAAAGCCACAAAGTACGTCACTGTCCGTCGATAGTTGCGATCAAAATAGTGACGTGCGACACTGAATCCGCTTAGCAATGGTGCTCGGTACAAACTAGAGTCGCGATCCAAAGAGTCCAAGTCAAAAATCGAAATTCGAGTGGGGGGTAAGGGCAGTGGCGCGCTTGATGTCTTCATTAGAGGAGAAGTGAAGAACGGCGAGGCCTTCTGTCTGTTCTCTTGCTTTCGGACTCGGACCGTGTTACAACTTATGCTCATGGTTACACCTTTTCTTTTCATCCGGGCTGCAATTGCAATAGTCAACACACGATCAATGGCGAGCCATGATCACCTTAAATGGCTTTGAATATGTAATTGGGTTTGGGTAGGAAATGGGTATAGCCGAATGGGTAGCTAATTGCTCTGGCTTTAAAGGGACTGGAGAAGAAGCTTTAACTTTTACCTAAATGGTAAGAAGATTGGTGTTGAAATCTGATCTGGATGCACAGAGAGTACCTATATTGGCAAGATCCGCTCTATTTCTATCTTCAAGCGAGGGAGGGTTTTGAATACCACACGATTTAGGTCACAGTAGTAGGCACGAAAGCAAATCACTTTGATCCGTGGTAGTAAGCCTCCTCAGTCCTCAGGAAGATACAGGTCGCACTTGGCGATTTCGAATAGAAAAAGGGCAAGCCTCTTCCAAGAGATGGGTAAAGGATTGATCTTACAATTCCTACAAAATAATCGAAGCAGTGGCTATGTTCCCTGCATGGTCTTGATAAGGTACCAGTCCTGCATCAAGGAGGTGTTGCTTATACAGTGGGTGGTAAGAAGACCTGTTACGCGAGTCTTCTTCTAGTCAGCACAGTTTCTCTCTTGCTGCTGCTCTATCTGGATAGCTTAGTAGTTTTTTAGATCAATTGCAGCCGATGGTATCATCACCGCGCTTTTTGAAAAGCATGTGAGAGCGTTCCTTGATCATATTTTTGTCTGCCGTCATGCTCAGACCCAAGATTGTCTCTGGTCCATAGATTATTGTTACCTTAATAATAATTATTAATAGGCTAATTGTTTTTCGATGAAGGCAGTCAGTGGAGTTGCTATGGGCTACTGGTGTAAGTGTGAGATCCAACAGTGTTGCTATTCATCCTGACATCATACTATTTATTAAAAACAATCCACATTTTGATCTGCGCATGCACAGTCTTATTGTTGAAGGAAATAATGTCTCTCCAACATATTGGACTGTCACGCGTTCCAACCATAGATATACAAAATAGATGCTCAGTGGTAGTGGTCCGATGGTCCGAATAATCCAAACAACGGCAAAACGGCAAAACATGGGCGAAAAAATGCGTCGGTGCGCTGCCCTTGCGGTCAAAAACTTGTATGCCTGATTACTAGTGAGTGTGCGCACTAACAGCCTCTCTTTAGCTGTTTGTCATGTTTGGAAGCGTTACAGTGCTGTATTTGTCGTTCGATTTGAATAAGGCTGATGCCAAACATTGCATATTATTATTATGTTGGTGAAGAAGGAGAAACGTCGTTTTGACAATCAAATGTACAAAACATATTTCTATAGCTTCTTGAAAGGGTTTAAGATTGTATTTTCGTATCAACCCGCTAACTACTAATTTTCTAATGCGGTGTTGTCCTAGCCTTTATCATGACAGATCAAATATTTTTCAGTGCGCAGATGCACGGGTCTCCGAACTGTTTACATTTTTCGGTCGTCAATTTGCCACATTTGAAATTATCTTCTGCTGATCTATTTATATACAGGGTGACAATTTAAGAAGGACCAGCATTTGATTGTGTCCAAACCAATGATAGTATGAAGATTTGGCGAGACACGTCAATTAAGACCCCTGGGCGTGAGAGGGTTAATTCCAGAAAAACAACAGATACCTCAAAAGTTTTCTCCCTCGATATCTAAATTGATGTGTCTCGCCAAATCTTCATACTATCATTGGTTTGGAAACGCAATCAAATGCTGGTCCTTTTTGAATTGTCACCCTGTATATCTATGGTTCCAACCTATGAACCTTTAAAGGGTTTTGATCTAACTTCCTTGAATGGGATTGTCGTTTGAAAAGTTTTGAGTGATAGCGATGCTGGCGTAGGCCGTTTTTCCTGGTGCAGAGGCAAGTTCATGGAGTTTCTTGGTTTCTATCATCAAACCACACCTGATCCAGCCATATGTGATTATTTTTTTTTTATTTATTTACGTTTTTGAGAAACTATCTTCGAGGATAGTTTGTGCATGTCCTATAGCCAAAAAATCAATTTTGATTCATGTCATGAATTCATCGGTTTAGCAAGAATGTTTTAAAGTTAATGTTAGCGTCAAAAAATGTGTAAATCGAGGAGTTTATTCGACACGATATCAAATATCAAAGCATTTTATTGGAAAAAGCTGTTAGGAATCCACCAAGGACTACAAATGCCTATTTTGTAGCAAATCAGATCAATAAATAAAACTCATATTTTACCCTTTCCATTAAAATGAAAATCGAAAATGATGATTTTATTCTAAAATTTAGTTTATTAAACTAAACTACGTAGGTTTGATGTTGAACCAGTCGAATTTCTTATGAAACAAAAAAGTCAAGGGATATAGATTAAAAAATACTGTCTGCTCGTGTCACTAACCTGTACCCATGTCGTTCTCCACATTTTTTGGCGATCAGAAAAATAATTAATTAACGAATCTTATGCACTAGTGTTTGCCTATACTTACTTGGTTGAACCTTCGAAAACATGATTTTATAAAATCGAATCTTCTGTAGAAAAAAGGATCATGAGAATTTTAGGGACACTATCAGACGGTATTTTTGAATTTCTTTCCCTTGAAAAGTTGAATGAAGTAAATTTCAAAATAATAGCTATTTACATACTAAGGGAGGAAAGTGCCTTTTCTCCAGCGGAATGTATAATATTGTTTTTTCTGCTACAATGCACCTTCACTTGTAGTGGAACTGTTTTAGCAAAAATTGGTCCTCAATTTTCAAAAATTTTTCCTCATTTTTTCTCCCGGAGAGGAAAAGTGTACTTTTTTTCCCTTCAGCTGATTAAGACCTCCCTGAGGGTGGAAAATTACATTTTCTAGTTAGGTACTGGAGAAGTTCATAAGAAATTATTTAAAAAAATAGCCAGTAGCGTAGTTATAAGTATATCGAAAACGTAAGCTCGCGGAAAATTTTCGTTGAGGAAATCTTTTTTTTTTTATGACGAATCTACAGTTTCACACTGTCACACCCTGTATAGCTGAATCAACTGTGTATAATTGACTATCCCTCCAGACCATAGTGGTGGTAGTTACGAACATGATCGACGTCCGACAAGATATATTTTTGAACTAATTTCCAAACATCTGTCTTTTGTTATTCCGTAACAAAATACTTCCCATTTCAACCAAAAACCAATATTTTGTTGTACGTACGGAAGTGGAAACATCGAGGAATGTATCAAATTTGAAATGTGGCAGACAAGAACAGTCTGGTCGTTAAGATCGACACAAACGTCCCAGAAAAACACACAAATCAAAAATTGTCATCGGGATACGAACATTTGGCTCGTCATTTTGAAATTCTATCCGCAAAAATGTGTGATGACTACACAGTGGTTCAAAATTCATATTTCGATGGATATGTTTTGATCCTAATTTCAGTTGCAAACATATTTCTTTATCAAATATGTACCTTTTATTATGTGTTATTTATTTTTTTGTCACAATGATGTTGAGTGAAGATTGGTATATTGGTATAGTCCTTCAGAGGCCAGAACATTCTAAAAAGCAGACGTGTATACCCAATAATCATTAGATATGATAGAATGAATATGATGATGAATGGTTACAAAATAACTCAAGGTGGAAGTGCCCCAAGTTGCGGAAGGTTGAAAACAAAATCGACAAAGCATCCGAACAAAAATGATGTTAGAATGGGGAAAAATAGTCCATCGATTTCAATTAAGACTTCGTAAACCCCGTTTTAAAAATAGAGTGAACAAAATGCGTCAACACCTACCATCTGATATTAAATCAATGAGAATAATGGGCATGAATCTTGCTGGTGACAAGATGAGCTCGTTAACTTCGGAGAGAATAAAAATAGGTCGTTCATCATAAGGGGCTCAAGTCCGTAAATATGTCACGCCACAACTTTTCACCCGATAAATGCGGAATGCGGGGAGACGTGCTGTTCAACACATGTATGCAACCATAAACAAACCTTCTGGTTTGGTTCGAAATGGGCCAAAATGCGGGATTTCTGGAAGAAAGTAAGGACAAAAGAAAACTTGTTCTCTATCTTATTATGGGTTTTCGATATTTTACTCCACGAACACTTGCGCGATTGGTAGAATTTATCCTCTATATAAAAATGGAAATCAGTTTGTTTGTCCTCTTATAACTCAGGAACCGCAGAAATTAGTTCAATGAGAATTTGCAGAGTTATCAGTTTAATCAGGGAATAGTCCTAGGGCATGGTCATTTGTCAGCATCCATAATTTCATTGATAATGACAGTAATTTTTTTATTTGACGTTGAGGCATGTTCTATTGGTACGTACAAAACATTAGGTAGCATTCACGCGTTATGAGTTAAACCGGGTTGCATAACCTGAGAAATGGTAAGTAGAAATAGTTGAATAGTAATATTGTATATGGTAAATGTTTGAGAACATATTTTACATTACATACATACAGCGTGTCCCAGTAAATTCTTAGCAAATGGAAAAAATGTTTATTATTGATTTTATGGAAAAAACTTCATGTTCATAAAAAAATCTGCTTCGTGAGGAATTAAATTTCCAGTCCTAAAAAATTGTCTAGGTTATACAGGGAGGCTCAAAAATCTCAATGTAGCAATTTTTCATATAACAACCCTATTTGGAATGATGTTTTTACGACTATGGTTCTTGTGTCGTGAGACTACTAAATTATTCTTAAGCATTTCTTTCAACATATCAAAATACGGGGTGAGTAAATTCCATTTTTATTTAGAACATACACGATTTTCCATATCCATATGACTTAAATTAAGTAATTCATTACTTGATACTTTTTACATAAAAAATAATTTTAGTCACTGTGTATACCAATACGTACAAAAAGAACTGATCAGAAAGTTATTTAGTAGTCTTACACAACAACCATAGTGGTACAAATACCATTTTAAATGGGTTGGTTTTATGAAAAAATACTATATTTAATTTTTTGAGCCTTCCTGTATATCCTAGTTAATTTTTCAGGACTAGAACTTTACTTATTTCATACTGTACCGTAAAGTATCATTCACCGGACCCAAAATCAGTCCGGTAAATGACACTTTACATCATCAGAGGCTGTAAAAAAAATTTACTTGACTACTCCAAAAATGACATTTTGCATCATCAAAGATTGTGAAATTGCATTGGTAGCATGGTTTGACTGGCTCCATTTCATGATTTTAATTAATAACTTGACAGAGAATGTTGGTAACATATAATCAATCCATCTATTACCCAAGTCATTGAACTACTCGTCTAGAAATTCCAGACTCGGCTACTTCGTCGCCTCGTCCATAAACATCTCGACTTGTAATTTAAAAAGCCTCAGTAACGTGAATTACTATTTCTCGCGAAGCATAATTTTTTATGAAGAGCCACTTTTTTCCGTAGAATCAATAATAAACATTTTTCCCATTTGATAAGAAGTTACTGGGACTGGGATACGCTGTGACCGTAATGAATGCGAATTTACCTTGATACTAAAATCGATAATAACAGAGATACAGGGTGTCTAAGTTAAAATATTGTTTTTGATGTCAATTATTATTTTCATAAGGATCTGCCTGATCTTGCTGAAAATTGGTATGTGGGGGGGTTTTGGTATTGTTTGTGAAAACATATTGTTGGCAGTATCAACAAAAATTCATAATGTCCTCAACAATTTAAGTTCGAATTTCTCGAAAACGAAGCGTTAAATCAAATATAATGAAGTATACCTATTTTACCTACAAAACATAGGAGAATCACATTTTGTAACCAGATTGACTGTATAGTTACGCACAAAAAAGTTGGTGCCTCATTAGTAGGCGGAGCGATCGGCAGATGGCGCCCCCTATCAGGTGTAACAAAATAAACACTAGGTTCTTATTTTTCACGCCAAAAACTGTAACATACCAATTTTCAGCAAGATTAGTCAGATCTCAGATTGTTTATTAATCTGAGAGTCAGATACTTATGAAAGTATTAATTTAAATCAGAAACAATATTTTTACTTTGACATCCTGTATCTCGGTTATTATCGATTTTAGTATAAAGGTAAATTTAGCTAAATCGTAATATTTTAGTGTCTAGAATCTACCGTTATAATATGACGCATTCATTACGGACCACCCTGTATACAGGGTGCCTCCGATTATTGCTAATTTCTTCATAGTAGTACTTTTTCCGCTGATTAACTTGGTATTAACAGAAAAACAATCCCCCCGTTCGATTCATTTAAAAAAATACTTTTTTTTAATGGGACATCGTGTATATTCTTATTATTATCGATTGCCCACTCTTTCCTGAACATAAAAGGTTATTATGAATTTTGTCTTAGAACCAAAAATAACGGAGTTACGCCTTTTTGGAAACTATGCCATGAAATTTAAAATTTTGAGAAAATAATAGATATCGGTTGCTATTAAACTTATTATATCGTGCTGGACGTATTTTGTTTGTTTAGCTCATCTTGAAACAATTAAACCATTGGAACTTGTTACTTTGACGTTTATAAATTAGTCGAGGAAAATACGCATAACGTTATTTCACGTTTCACGAAAAAAAAAAATCATAATAGCCTTTTATATTCAGAAAATAGTAGCTAATCAATTATGATAAAAATATACACAGTGCTCCATTAAAAAAATACGTTCTTTGAAATAAATCGAGAACGCGTTGTTCAATTGTTTTTTTGTCAGCATAGCGTTCATCCACAGAAAAAAAAACACTACTACGTAGTTCTCTTATTTAAACCTCGTATCTTCAATAATAGAGAAGTTAGCCATAGTGCCGACTTAATCGGAGACACCCTGTATAACCTTTTGTTTTCGAATCGATGCATGGTTCAACATCTAAAAGCCCAATGATTTTCGATGTTCTAAGTAAAAGCCTTTGTCAACTGGTGTCCCCGGCATATCCATAATTTCTCATGATCATTGCTTTTGGGGATTTTCACAATAATTGGAAATAAGTGTAGATATTTCAGTGGATTTCAGTTCAAAAGTTATTTGAGAAAAATCAAAATTTAACTTTGACACCCTGTATAACTCTTGATCAACTTTCGGATAAGACAAGTTGGGGTCTATCGCAATATTTTCTTCTAAGGAATCTGCTGTTACGTTATCCCCCTTTCATTTCGGGGAACTTTGTATTTTGGCAAAAAAGTGACGTTTGGCTTGAAAAAACCCATGATCTAATAAGAGAAAACCATCGATAGCCCTACAATCTCCTGAAATAGATGTCTTTGACAGGTTTTAGAAACTTGTTATTGCTCAACGCAAACAATGAAGATATCCAATTACACCCATAACTGAGCACCATCAAAACCACCCCATGTGAACACCCATAACCCTCTTTTCTCTCCCAAAGTCCACGTTCCTAATCCACAAAAGTGATCTGCGCCACTGATAAAACTTCTACCCAGAAAGATTATTAATATCTTTATCAACCCCTACCGACCATTGGTGGCTAATGTATGGTAAAAATACAAAGACACAAACCAACAAGCGTGAACGGATAATTTGTGCAAAGCGGCTTACCGATGCTAATAAATGGTAGTGAGGGGTTGGCAACAAAGTAACAACCCTCCAACCAGACAATGGCAAATCTGGGAGGCGGCTAATTTGGCTCCCTTGTTGTTTACTCTATTTATCATCGGGGGATAATCATGTGATATGATAATAAGCTTGTGGCTGTAATGGTGTATAACCACAAGCGATGATTGCAATGCAAGGGGATGAGATTGAGTTGTTAGTGGTTAGTTTTTATTTTTGTAGCACGCAACAAATTTACTGTAATTTATTGATTGATACTTACGATTGAGTGGTTGTTATTGCAAGTATTTCGAATAAAAAATGAATAGACTTCTGTAAGAATAATTGACCAAACCCCTTGCCGACTTGAGTATGAGAACAGCAGTACTTTTTCTCTTTTACAATAAAATTCAATTCAATTATCTCCAGCATACTGGGACGAAAAATAATAATTATCAATACAAAATCTAAACCAGTGGTCATAATTATCGTATACCCACCTTCCAACATTACATACTTCCTTACATCTTGCCCAATCCGACAATGCAGCCAACCATAATATAGTCATTTGACTACTCAAAGCCTCGACCCATTGGAATTCAGCCCTCGGTTCTTCGCAACTCCCCAGTACCATGGGTACCCACGATTCGGCTATCCTCGGGTCCTGTGGTGCTGAGATTGAGCGCTCACTCCTACGACCGCTTTTAATGATATAAAACAAATAATGAGAATCGTGTGGTCTGGCCTGAAACGAGAGAATCGAAATTCTTTATTGGTTTCGTTTTATGGTATAGCGGCAATTATTATTGATTATTGTTCATGGGAGATAGTCTGATGGAGAAATGGCATTAGGCGCCGAAGATTGTTTTTGTTATATTAAGATTTAGAAGGGGTTTATAAATCTGGTCAATTGACATTGTATGGAAGTCGTGATTTGCATACATCTGAGTTGCAGTCACCCAAACGCAATAGAAATGTCCGTTTCGGTTGGGAGGATATCTCAATAACAGTTGGATTTCGCAAGCGGTGACATTGGACAAGTAGTCACTTTGGATTGCTGTTTAGTTTCTGATTGAAGATAAAGAGAAATGTTGATTGTCTACATGCTTTAAGGCCATAGTTATGGCACAGCTTAAATTATGCGTTGTTTCTAGTCTACTTTCAGCCAGTCAAATATATCTAAGTATATGTATTGTAGTGAATGCGCTTGATGTATTTGAGACACAACATCTAGTTTATGTCTGAATCTATTATAAAACATCGCGGTTATTTATATCGATCAATAACATTAACATTCACATAACAAATAATACAATGTAGGTACAGGGTGTCCCATAAAGATCTTTTTCTTCCTTACCTCGGAAAAAATGCGATTTACGAAAAAATTTAAATATGAAGCCTCAATCTTTCCGAATGAATTTTATTGTTATCTGGTTTGACATATACAGTGTGCTCAGTATTCTTTGGGCTGGACACAACTTTTCAAAATTGAATGGAACACTCTGTATATTATTTCAAAAATGAGTTCTACATGAAAAATAAAGGTAACTTGCTATAGGATGTCATATACGTATCACAAATAGATTTGGATATGATAGCGTTTTTTTTTTGTAAAGAACGCATTTCTCTCAAGTGAAAAAAAATAGGTTCATATAATTCTTGACTCTGCCATCTCTCTCCTACAGACAATTTTATGATATTCAGGGTGAGTTTTTTCAATGTTTATAGTATAGGGATCTCGGAAACTATAGCACATACGATAAAGTTCAAATGGGCAAAGATTTGCAGTCTTGTAAGCTCTACACAAAACCATTTTGAGTTTTAAAAAATGTGATAGCTGTCAAAAGTTATTTGAAAAAACCGACTTTTGGCGATTTTTTAAAACGCCCTTTGTTCCGCGAATATCAATTGTAGAAGAAATTGTTGAAGACAAAAGTTTCAGGAAATTCTACTCTAAATAAATGATGCCCTTTTATTTTAAAATTTTTTGTAAGTATCACCTGACATTTTTGACATAAACATGTTTTTTTCAAATAGAAACCATACTAAATTTTATTCCTATTAAAAAGGGAATAGAGAATTTTATCACGATTCTAACGATATATCAAATTTTATTTTGAAAAATAACCCCATCATGATTGTTTTTCAAAATACAAATTTTAAGGGCGTTTTTTGTTTTTTTTTTTCATTCACATATTAACTTAACGCCGTTAATCCAGTTACCATGCGTTGGTGTGGTTACCATAGTTATTTATTTAGTTTTTACAAAGTATTTTCGAAATTTCCACCTCTACATTTGGGTGTTTATGCACACGTTGCATCTTTTCAAAACTTAATTGGTTGCCTTTCTTAGAGATAGCCCATTAATATTATTGAAAGCGTTAATTACAGCAGCTCGAAGTTGATCTATCGTAGAAAAAGTTTTTTTGTAAACTTTGTTTTTACGGCGCGGAGCGGCGCGGCGCCCCTCAAAAAAAATCGAAAACCAAAAAACCGGGGATATCTTACAGCATTTTCATTGCATTTTATGTGAAAGTCTACAATATCGCGTTTTTTTAAATTGTGAATTCCATTTTAGCAAAAAACTTTATGAAGTAGGTAATTTACACTTATAATCTCCCTAGAGCTCGAATTATTTCCGGATATTTTGTCGAGTTGTGAGTTTTCTTGAAAAATTCGCAATGAGAAAAAATGTCCGGATTTTTAATTCGAGCTCTAGGGAGATTCGGCAAGAAAATCTCATGCCAAAACTGATCATTGGAAAAAACATAACCCAGGACTCACCTCGCATTTAGTGGAAGAAACCAACGGCTCCTTACTCTACTCGCCATTGAGGAAGAAAGAAGGGAATCAGGATTTTATAAAACATTTGGAAGTTATAACCAATCTTGTCCATAATTGATAACATTGCAACTTTGTATTGGATGTTGAAAATAAATCATTTATCAAAAATATTTGTCATTGTTTTTAACAGCTGTCAAGCACTCGCGGCTGGATGTAGCTCCCATGCACCAACCACAGTGTTGACGTTTGCCTTATCCCTATCTGGGGTTGGGTTGGGATTGTTAGGGAGAGTGGGGACGGCAACACTGTAATCATATGGGAGCTACATCCAGATGCAAAGCCAGGGCGATTTCCACTTATTGATCTTTCAGTCACGTGATTATGAGCAGGGTGATTTCCGATAAAATTAGGTCGTTGCCATATCAACATAATAAAATGCAAGCCTATGATTGGTTAGAATTGACTGGTAGGAAATTTTCACTTATAATCTCCCCGGAGCTCGAATTATTTTCCGGAAATTTTGTCGAGTTGCGAATTTTCTTGAAAAATTCGCAACGAGAGCAAATTTCCGGATTATTAATTCGAGCTCTAGGGAGATTCGGCAAGAAAATTTCATGCCAAACCTATTTGAGAAGATTTAATAGTAGCGGCTGGACTCACCTCGCATTTAGTGGAAGAAACCAACGGCTCCTTACTCTACTCGCCATTGAGGAAGAAAGAAGGGAATCAGGATTGTATAAAACATTTGGAAGTTATAACCAATCTTGTCCATAATTGATAACATTGCAACTTTGTATTGGAAGTTGAAAATAAATCATTTATCAAAAATATTTGTCATTGTTTTTAACAGCTGTCAAGCACTCGCGGCTGGATGTAGCTCCCATGCACCAACCACTGTGTTGCCGATTGCCTTATCCCTATCTGTGAAAGTTGGGTTGGGTTGGGATTGTTAGGGAGAGTGGGGACGGCAACACTGTAATCATATGGGAGCTACATCCAGATGCAAAGCCAGGGCGATTTCCACTTATTAATCTTTCAGTCACGTGATTATGAGCAGGGTGATTTCCGATAAAATTAGGTCGTTGCCATAGCAACATAATAAAATGCAAGCCTATGATTGGTTAGAATTGACTGGTAGGAAATTTTCAAAATAATACAGTATTCTTATGTGTCACTAAGGTAATTATATTATTATTAATTGTTTATTTCATTTAATAGTATTTTTCCATAGATAACTAGATTAACTACGTCTAGGTAAAACATCAAACCAGAAAAAAATACAATAAACGCTTATAAAAACTTTATTTTCAAAAATAACCTCATCATAATATGCAGAGCTGGGCAGTAATGATTACACAAGTAATCAATTACCGATCAGATTACATTTGCTTGGAAAGTAATTGTAATTCAATAACATCAATAGAAAATGTGATTGTAATGGGTAATTTCACAAGCTTTGAGCGAGTAATTGGAAAAGCAATTGAAGATCAATTACTTTTTTGAATAAACATTCATAGTAACGTACTCTTTTGGTATTCATTCACTTGCTTTTGCATTTAAAAAAAAAATTGGGACTTAGGACTGTAGGTAGGATAAGATAGAGATAGAGCAAAGAGCAAACCATTTGAAAATAGACAGTAATGATAAAACTTTGGAATTGATGATCAAAACGCTCTTTAAATGAAGTTATATCCGAACATCATTGAATATATTTTTTCCCTCTGTTCATCTCTCATCTGAAAAGCCTTAAATATCCTTTTCTCGAAAAATCAACCATTTTTCATTCTCCAACACTGCACAAAAATGATACATAAAATGTTCACTATCCCAGAAACTCATTTTTCCAACATTTGAGGTGTTTCAATAACTGAGACATCAGAGAGTGGATTCATGAAAAGCGGGACCAAAGATATCTAAAATTTTTTCGACGTCATTGAGCGGGACAAACTGTATATCAAAAAAGTATAGTTTTTTCATACTGAACCTTTTTTAATTTCATATGAACTATGAATAGGTATTCGCGCACAGAGAAGATGCACTTGAATAACACAAGTATTACTTCCTACTTAATCTTTTCTAAATTTTTTTATGGAAATTGGATAAAACAAAATAAGCTAGGGTTAAAAACAAAAAACATAGAATCTAACACATGTTATTGAATAGATCAATTGTATCTTCATTACATATCACATGTGTAATTGTAATTGAATTACTTTTTTTCCCGTGAAATTAGATTACATTGTAATTATTGCATTACATTTTTCTCAAAAGTAATCTGTAATGTAATGATTATTTTTGAAAGTAATTGTGCCCAGCTCTGATCATATGCTATATCGTTAGGATCGTGATAAAATTCTCCATTTGATAAGAATAAAACTTAATATGGTTTCCATTTAAGAAACATAAGTAATTGCAGAGCCGTCTTTATTGTAATACAAGCCATGAAGTGATGACAAGTAATGACGTGCAACGTCGCAATTTGGACCACCGTTGACGTTAATCGGTGGTCAAAATTTTGCATTGATTAAAGGTGTTTTCTTGTGGTGGTGAGTTCGAGTTTCGATCCGAGCGCAAAATTGTCCATTTAAGCGCGTACAATTTTTGGCGCTTCGAGTATTCAGAGCGAATACTTGATACAATTACGAGTTACGGAAAATGTTCAATAAAACAGTAACTTATATTATCGCAACAGGAATGATGTTTATCAAAATTATAACATTGTTAGCTAAAACAGTGCAGACATTTATGGTAGCTTCACCATTTGGTCATTTCAAAGAGGTTGTCAGATTATTGCCTGTATTAGATATGAACGGTAAAGAATTACATGATGCAGTATTGGAAACTATAAACTATGTTCAGCAAATTGGGTTTAAAGTTTTGTGTGTGATGACCGATGATGATCGAACCAACCAGAATATGTTCAAACAGTTTTCAGAAACAGAGACTTTTATAATAAATCCCCAATATCCAAACAAAAAGATATTTTTCTTATTCGATGTGGTTCATATTTATAAAAACATACGTAACAATTGGATAAATCTCAGAGACCCACCAAAAACGTTTATATATCCTGCTCCAGATAATCTCAATAATGTGAAAACAGCATGTTTTGATGATCTTTGTTCGATATATAATTCAGAATATGTGATCAAGTGACAAAGCGAGCTCATAAACTGAATTACAAAACGGTATACCCAAACAAGTTTGAGCGGCAAAATGTAACGTTAGTAGAAAATGTCTTCCATGAATCCACCATTGCTGGTTTAAAAAGTTTCAACCCCTCCTGTGAAGGAACATCAACTTTTCTAGAGTATATTAGAAAGTGGTGGAATATAGTCGACGTAAAAAATAAATTGAAAGGAAAATTGAAACGAAATGAATATTCCACACCTATTGACTCTATCAATGATTTCAAAATAAGCTTTTTGAAAGATTTTCTAATATGGCTAAACAAATGACATCATGGGCCAGACATGATTGGTTTGACACATGATACTTACATGGCTCTTAAACGCAGTACGACAGTATTGATAGAAATTGTGAACTACAGTTTTAAATTATTTTATATAGACTACGTTCTTACTGGTAAATTCCAAAGTGATTATTTGGAAAGACGGTTTGGACGCTACAGGAACTTGTCAGGCTGCAGCTATAATGTATCATATAATCAAATTTTAGAATCTGAGAAAAGAATAAGAATTCAAAATTTATTTAAGAGCGATACCAACGTTGATGAATTAAGTAAATTGAAACATTATTTGACTGCAGATGAAATCCTGGATGAAATAGTCGATATGAATGGTTTTGGGTTAATTTTCAAAACCACTTTTTTAGCAGATTATAAATTTGACCATTCTACACAGCTTTATGTTTGTGGGTACGTCGCTCACTCATTCCATAGATCAAAAAATATAAAATGTCCTGAGTGTAAAGGATTAGTGGTGAAATCCAAAGGTGATGAGATGGTTGCAGATACATATTTTTCATTTTTACAAAAGGGTGGATTATGTACTGCGACAGATGAAATTGGCTACATATATTTTCATCTTTGTGCATTATTCGACTACCTACATTATCAATTCAAAAGAATTAGAGACACATTTTTTGCTAAAGAAAAATCATAATAACCTTCTAGCCTCTCTTGCTATTACTAGCTTGGAGGATGATAGCTTTTATATAGATTTTAAAAAAATCTGTTCCTGTGGAACATTGTGTCGGAAGATATATTTCAGGGCAGCTTTAATAATAAGCAATATTGTACTTAACAATTACACCAAAAACAAAAACAATATTCAACAAAGTTCAGGGTCTCTAACTAAAAAACGAAAATTATCCACAGTCAAATAAACGTAAACATTGTGTTAATACAGTTAGGTTAAGATATATATTATGTTTTTGTTGCAATAATATATAAGTTATTCTTTCAAGTTACTGTTTTATTGAACATTTTTCGTAACTCGTAATCGTAAAATACCTTAATTTTCGAAAGGTGAGTTCGAGTATTCGCTCTGAACACTCGGAGCGCCAAAAATTGTACGCGCTCAAATGGACAATTTCGCGCTCGGAGCGACTACTCGAACTCACCTGAAGAAAACACCTTCAATGAATGCAATTTCGACCACCGTTCAACGTCAACGGTGGTCCAATATTGCGACGTTGCAATTGTTGACTTCATGGCTTGTATTACAATATAGACGGCTCTGGTAATTGTCATATGGCATAAATGACGGGTGTGACAAACAATGTTTTAATGTCATTTTATTCCGAGTTTTATTCAGAGAATTCCCTAAAATTTTTGTATTTGACATTTTCTCCTACAATTAATATTCGCCGAGCTACGGGCGTTCTAAAATATCGCCGAAAATCTGTTTTTTTAAATATCATTTGACAGCTGTCAAATTTTCAGAAACACATAATGGTTTTGATTAGAGCCTACAAAACTGCAAATCTTTGCGCATTTGAACATTCTCATAGGTATCAACATCCCTGTACTAAACATAAAAATCTCTCTGTATAATTCCAGTTGGTTGGACTAGTTGCCATTTATACAGGGTGATGTTAGAAGTTGAACGCTATCAGGACATATATAGTCAACAATAAGTTGAAAATGTGAAATAGAACACGCTGTATATCGTAACGGATAGCTTATACAGGGTGTCCGGGAAAATGTGGGAGATCTCTCGGATTCAGATAGAACATTAAAAAATAAGATGACAAGTTCCCATAATTTTTTTTCCTAGCGGCCCTCCCTACGGAGATACGGCCCCCTAAAGGACCCCACTAGAAATCGGTTTTTCTTGAATAACTTTTAAACGACTCAATATAATTCAATGAAAATTTAATATGATAAACGGTGGTAAGGACCCCTCAAAATACTTCCCTTAAAACATAATTAGCTTGTTTAGTTTACCAGGGACGGACTAGATTGTACATTTTAACGCTCAAATTTTTAACACCCTGTATGATAAGGAGTTAAAAAAAATAAATTTGGATACCTTGAACATTAAGCTAAAGAAAAGGTACTCTTGTTCATTGTCGATAAAATGAACCATTTTCGAGAAAAAACAATTTTTATTAAACAAAACCTCGAAAAAAGCCATGACGAAGTGGTGCTCTTGACGAAATTGTGAACCTAACGCTAGGAAAAAAATTTATGGGAACTTGTCATCTTATTTTTTAATATTCTATCAGAATCCGAGAGATCTCCCACATTTTCCCGGACACCCTGTATATTCGCTATCTAATCCTTTTTATGCAAACAATATGCATCAACATTTTGCAGCGGTCCTAGGGCCAAGCGAAAATATTTCTTGGCCACCGCGGAGTCATGATTTGACCCCTCGGGACCATTTTTTGAAGAGGAGGAGGGCTTGAAGGAAATGATCTATAAATGAATAAGATAATAATAATCTTATGGAATCGCGTTGTTGCTGAGATCCACTTCAATATTCTGCTGCCTGCTTGTAGGAAGGCCTGCTCTGCAAACATATGGCGCAAAAAAAATCCTATAATAATTACAGTAATAATTATACTGCTAGCATGCTGCTGGATGCTGTACCGTAAAGAGATGTGAATTCTTTCTGGATGTGAGTATATAAGCTTTCAGTTATCCCTATCACATGTTCAATTGACGCATTGGTGGTAAGAATGATCCTTGCTGTATCCATGGTCAAGGTCGACACGTCTTTGGAGTTTTTGGTGTTGATGTGACTTGCTTTGATTTGTTGATGCAGTCTTCTGCTATTTGGATGGTAACATCACGTCATGCCGTACACCACAACAGATCACTGCTATATGTGCAAACGAGTTTGTGATTGTTATAAACAACCATGAGTTTTGAGTGTATAGTTGTTTCCATACTAAGGTGAAGTCTGAAGTCGGGTATATTGTACGGTCTTTTAAATTGTATCACCTCATTCAATTCTGATCTTCCAGTACCATCTGGTTAGTATGTTTGAGACCTCTTGCCATCAAAACAATAACTGATCAAAAGCGGTGAGTGTCGGTCTCTCGTAAAATTGTATATATTCTATATACAGGGTGTTTCAGAATAACATGCTAATAATAAAGGGGGTGATTCTTGGGCTCATTTTAAGAAAAAAAATTCATATGAACGTATGTCCTAAACGCCTTAACTTTTGAGATACAGGGTGTCAAAGTTTTAAAAAATAGATACTTTTTTTACAATAACTTTGTCATTACTGTAGATATCTTTATGAAATTTGAGTCATGTATTTTAGGCATTAATACTCATTCTTTGATGCACCAACAATTTAATTATTCTGACCAGTGCCGTCCATGCGGGTTTTGGTTTGCATATTTTTTGGGAAAAAAGTTAAGGCGTTTAGGACATACGTTCATATGAATTTTTTTTCTTAAAATGAGCCCAAGAATCACCCCCTTTATTATTAGCATGTTATTCTGAAACACCCTGTATAATATAATTGTCGGTCATTTTACAAGATTATACGAGAGTTAAATTTAACCTAATCTGACTTTTTTCGAGAAAACTAAACATTTTTTGTCAATCATATCGGTTCGGTAATTTGTACCACCACATGGTTGGTTAAATTGTACCGGATATATTGTACTAAATTCATGTTTTATTTTCCGGTCATGCCTCACAAGGTTATCAAATACTGTGAGTGTAGGTGGAAAATTTGTACTAACTTATTGGGTGCATGAATAGATATTCTCAATTTTCATAGTTATTCATTAGAATGATATTCAATTTTACCCATATTATGATCCATAAATCGATAGAAAATTTTGTTTTATACATTGTTTCAATGATACCAGAAATCCAATGTCGTTTGGTATAGTACAATTTGCCGAACCGCGTGGTACAATGTACCGACCGGTTGGCTAAATTCTACCGTTTGCAACATTTCTTCCAAAAGCTTATTATTCTAAACTTCTTGTATCTATCTAAGCTTTTCATTGCGCATTTGGATAGAAACATAGGAAATTATCTTAGTTTATTGTTTCTTTCAATTTGGACCAATCACTTGCCAGGAATTGAGGAAAATATAATAAGTGGTACAATTTACCCGACTTTACCCTATATGGTCATGACACTATGTTTTTGAAGAATGCACTGCGTTCCATCTGGACGTTGGAACATCTCGTCGATGATGCAGCTTGGGTTCGTCCAGTTTTCGCTAAGCGCTTGTAGAACAGACGAAGACATGCAGGAAGGTGATGATGCACTGACTGAGTTCATATTCAGTCAGTTGAAAGACCTCCTGGTTATTGTAGTCGACAGCTATGGCTTGTGTCATCTAGGCTCCAGTATGATCCATTATCCACCATTAATGGAAAATGGAACAGAGGTGTTGGTTGGACAATATCAAATTCGGAAATAACAGAGATTTGAGGAATCCTGTAATTTGGATGAGGCTGGAGTTGTGGGTCATAGTTGTTTTGAGAATTGATGATGGATGAGTCTTCACATTGCTTGGGTTAGCATCAACTCTGATCATGATCTTGTTGATGTATACTGGAGACAGCACATCGAATAGTGTTCCTCTGTCGAACTGTACATCCAGAATTCTCGAGTAATGCTTGATACTTTCTTCTATGAAATTGGTTGCCTTAGTATTTGAATCTTCATTTGATTTTTGTCAGCCCTGGTGATCCATGTATGTGTTCTTTCAGGCTTTGATTCAGTTTCGGTCGAAATCGTTGCCATCAAAAAGTACCCCTCTTACGATGGCCTTGACGATCGTCTAACGTCTCTTGAATTCATTTCAAATTATCTTGTTGCTCTTCCAGATTGTGTTTGTTCTGACAAGGCTTCACTTCTGTCACGTGTAGTCTAAACGTTATAATCCACTAAGCTGAGTTGGCGATGTCCTGATGAATCTTCTCCCCGCTGTGCCATATATCGATTCGGAAGAGACACAGATACCTTTCTTAGGTACAGTGTCTTGTATATAGTCACTGTACCTTAGGGTAGTGTATAGTGAATAAATGACGTCAACACCAGGAACAGGCATAGCAGCAGAGACATCTTTGAAACTTCGGGAGCTGGGAGGTGATGAGGGTAGACTGGATGCAACTATGTCGAGTGTCCAAAGGGAACGGGATGAAGATGTGGATGGGAGTTACAACTTTCACAGTTCCATCTTTCCCTGGGTGTACTTCTGTGATGCGTTCAAGAGGCCATCGACTTGAGTTCATGTTTGAATTCTCATTGGCTCAAAATTTACTTGTGGTGCTGTCCACTTCTTGTACCCTTGCTGTGGGCGACTTAGATATTCGTTGCACCAATTAATTGCTCCACTCATCGTTCTTAATTTTTTAGATCAATCTCCATTTTTGCGATAGATTTGAATTGTTGTTGGTATCAACAGGATCTGGTGAGAAAATAGTTTCTTTCAAATCGAAACGAGTTCAGGGGTCGTAATTTCAAAACCGTTCGAGTATGATTCGTATATGAAAGTGGGTGAAATTCTCACAAAAACCGGTTAGTTTCGGCAAAGTTAAGCCTGTTTTGTACCACTTTTGTGCGATTTTGAACCACATTCGTAGGTCTTTGGATAGAGAGCATGATGGTTTGTTGTAGTGATTTTCACAGGGCTGATCATCTTCTGAAAAAAGGGAATGGTATTGAAACCCAAACTAACCCAAAGAACCCTATACTTGGCGATAAACAGATCTTATTTAAGCTTTTTTCACTATAAGAAACCGCTGGTTGGCAAATGTTCTTGTTGACGGAAAACATTATCTGATAGCTTCTAGCCGCAATCGACGATCATGATGTTTTGTGGTCTTTCGTTGGCAACTGTTGCCATGATCACTTTTTCATTAAAACTGAAAATCTTATGAGGATTTTTGACGTGATATCAAAGATTATCATGCAGGAGAAATCACGGTCGTGAATACCTGATTACAGTGCTTTTGATTTTTTTTTGAAAAACATTATGTTCTCACGTACCCCATTTTGTGTTATTTTTTAAAAAGTGGAAGAATTTGATTCTGCTGATCATGATAATCATGTAACTTCAGGAAAATGGAGTATCCTGACAGCTAGATTGTCTCAACTGAAGCGAATTGAATTTGGCGGCCCTTAACATGGTCAAAAGCGACGATGATCCAATTACCGTTCGAGCTGATGGCCCGATAACGATGACTTAACAAAGCCGTTCTTGTTCTTTCGAATTCTCGAGCGGTGGCGGCTCCATCGACAGTCTTTTAAGCTTTTCGGTCCGACCACATCTCTCTTACAAAAACCCGATTAAATCTTCTTCAAGGAAATACTCCGCGGCAAGCGATAATAGGCCACTGACCATCATTTGAATCGACTTAAATGGATTGTTACAGTTTGACTTGGAAAAAAACCACTGCCTTATTGGTATCGGAAAAGGAGAAAGTCGTCTTCGTTGGTGATTCACCTTTTGTTGTGTGTAAACATTTGCAGTGTAGACTTAAATGGTGATATAAAACCAAAAGGCATTCCAGCACCGACTGGGAATCGATTCGAATCGCCAGTAATCGACAGTGTTCGTGCATGTCTCCAGACGAAATTAACACATTAAAGCAAAACGAAACTGCTGTCGATAAATTTTCGTTATTGGATATCAACTTTTAGATTGGTTGATGTAAACATTTCTGTTTACTTGTCTTGATAGCTGACGGAACTGAATAAAAAGAATTTGTTGAAAAGAGACATATTATGTAGGTTCTAGAGAAAATATCTTCGTCATTGTGTGATGTGAGTGAGATCTTCATCTCTTTCAACTGACACTCCAGATAAAGAGGGAACTTTGATCCCTACTCTGCCAACGCCTTTCTCAAACCAAAATTGGAATTAATTTCAGGAGCTTTCCAACCGACTTCAAACTTCAAGTATACGAACCAAAATCAAGAACATCAATACCGTCCAAAGCAAAGAGTCGAAGAACTCGTATTTTGCGATGATGTCTGTTTCAAGCCTAACCAGATGTTTGGCAGTTCTCGATGCCCCGTCATTATTTCGAGACCACTGTAATTTGGCCAAATTGCCCTGCCCAGCCGCAGGACCAACATCAGAGAATTTCGCTTTAGCTTTTGCATCTTCAATCCCTATCTATTAAGTTATTTGCGTACAATCTTCTATACCGGGGAGCCACGATTATGTATTGTCAATATGGAAACAGAGAGATTGGTTATTGTCTTTTGCATTATTTGATGTTGAGTTCATACCATGATAACCATTGCTCATGGATAGTACAATAATTATAAAACTCACATGAGCTCTTTTTCTTTTTTGTTTTTAAAAGATACATAGGTTCGTATGGTCAGATGGGCCTTCCACCACAGTCACGGCATGTGCTCTGCGCTACACTTTTA
Source organism: Orchestes rusci (assembly GCA_958502075.1). Lineage (NCBI taxonomy): Eukaryota > Metazoa > Arthropoda > Insecta > Coleoptera > Curculionidae > Orchestes > Orchestes rusci. The sequence goes on from OY293311.1 coordinate 23,403,305, forward strand.
CCAAAATTTACTGATGCAATCACTTCAATAGCTGGTCAACAACCAGATTTTATAGAACCTTCCTCCAGGATTGTATGAATGGGTTATTGAGCATTTCATCCGTTTCCAGTGTAGTGTCTACTGCAACACGTTTCAATGTGATTTTTTTTCTATCACGCTACCGCTACCTCTTAAAGTCAGGATATCTAATCCTATAGAGCAAAGTCATTTAAAAAACGCTTTGCTTCCTAGCCAGCAAAAATTTTCTAACGAAACAATAAATAACCAAGCAAGTGTTTTTCATTCAATTAACATTGAAAGCGTCTGAAATTAAGCGAAAAAAATTCAATAATAAGCCGACATTCCCAATACCTCTCATCGGAAACCAGATTGGTCTCGACGGCCGGAGCAACGGCAAAAAACAATCTGTTAATCCATCAAATAAATTCTCTTCGGCGGTTTTTTTCCACACGATCCAAAGTAGGAGAATTGGTAATTGCGGTGAATGAAAAATAAAATGAAAAAAGACACAACTTCATTGAAATGAGCCGGCTTCAGTAAATCTCAACGCTTCGTTGCGTTCACTAATTAATTTCAGTGAGAGCTTTTGGATGCGACGCTCATCATCTGGAGTTGCGGGGTGAACCACCGGAAGTGTTAAGATAGTTGTGAAAATGTTAATCTGCGCTGGATTGATTTATGGTCAGCTTAGGTATTTTCATTTTGACTCAAGGCGCCAAGTCTGTTTCAACATAGAATAAAAGCTTAACAAAATCCAACTTTGACACCCTGTATCTCAGTTTATATTAACTTTCGAGAAGACGAGTGAGGAATCTGCTGTTACCGTATGTCCCTTTCTGTCTGGGACACCCTGTATATGTTATCCACCAAACTTTCTTATTGCTCTAATACTCATGACACAAAAACATTATAAAAATAGCAACATGATAACATGATGAGTACGAGTACCTATGTCAATTCCTATATATATGGAATATTAAAATCAAACTAATAACTAGTAAGTCCTATAATACTAACTCTCACTCTCATGTCTAGTTCTGAAAATAAAAATAAATCATTCTTTACAAAAATCATAGACCTTGGTAATACGTCTATGACAAAAATCAAGACCAATTTACTTTTTTCCGTAAGAATTCTTGTCAATTGCCCAAAATAATTCTCCATAAGTAGGTACACTTAATTACTGCTTACTGTAGGTATCAATGCAAGTTTTCAAAAAAGCAATGAACGACGGATTATTATCTTAGAGAAAAGATTTTGTTCATTAAATAAACGGAGATATTTATTGAATTGAGACATGGGTATGACAGTTTTATGTAAAAATATGGGGCAGTCTCGATGCAACTGGCCAATCGGCAGCCATTTTGATGGCCCCGGTAATACATTTTATGAGCGTTGTTTTTTATGTGGGCTGTTCCTTATTTTGTGAGCTCCTGTCACTAAATTTTGCTCAGTGGAAGTTCGAAAGTAAATGGGTTTGGAAAAGTATCGAATTCCCAAAAGGTCCATGGCCCGGGCCCCCTCGCCCCCCACCTGGATCCGCCGTTGGATTCAATGGTACTTTCCAATGTACTTTCCCTTGATTGGAGATGTCATTCCTAGAGCCTTGCATGACTTGTAAATAGGGAACAGAATTGATTTCTTCCAAGTAAATTACCAACTGCGTTAGGCAATCTTTGATGAAGCACGGTGGTACTCCATCAGGGTCAGTGCTTTTAATAGTGTCGAGGTTGAGAAGTTTTCCTTCCCATATCGAGCAATGAAGGTCAAAATTCAAGACTTATGTGAAGACAATCCGTACCTGCTTACGACTCCTTCCAGACAAAACGTACCGCGTTTAGTTGGAGACCAATCAGAACGACAGATTTTTGACCTATCGTTAATACGTGGTACGTTGTGCCTAAATGCGTTTCGGAAGGTTTGAATTTTTTTTTCTGGGTGCGTATTTATCATTCGAATGCTGTGGGCTTAATATCTTTTCGTTGGCTTAATATCTTTTCGTTTTCCAGTGATGTACTAGTACTCAACATCCGTTGTAGTTTTTTCCAAACTTTTATATGTTTTCCCTGATTTTACCTTCGTATTTATTTTCTGCTTCAAAGACAGTAACTGCATAACTTTTTATAACCACCTGTCAGCCTCTAAGCATTTATTATTAGCCTCAAGCTCACTGATAAGTTTTCGGATGGTTGATTTTTGCTCTGCAATCTCCTGAACTTTCTTGTTCATTTTTCCTTCCATATTTGACTCTGTTGTTAATCTTGTGATTTCCTATGATTGTCCTTGAACTGTCCAGGTCAGCCCCACTACAATGAATCTTGTCTGAGTATACGCGTTAGCCACAGTACTTCGTCAGTTAGTTTTTTCGACGGATTGCGGATTGTTTCGCATGCCAGTTCCTGAGATGTTATTCTCATGACTGTACTGTCGCTTTTACTGTATTTGTGGACACTCCTATTAGGTGTTCAGTGGACACTCCTATTAGCTGTGCGGACTGTCGCTAGCTTATCAGCTTTGATGCCCCATATCACCTAGTGTCCGGGAACCCAGAAAGGGGTTCCCTCTGTTTATCCTTTGGCCACAGAATCGTTTTTGGCTTTGTCTTCTCTATCTTCTCCATCAGGCATCTGCCTCTCACTAAACACATTTTCGTCTTGTTGAGGGTCCAAGTTAGTTTGGAATCCAGAGTCCAGAGTCAGTCCTAGGTATTTGACCTTCAAAACCATGTTTGCCGTTTCCCAGAAGATAACTATGTTGTGATGTAGCATGTTTTCCCCCCTGTAAAAGGAATTATCGCGGCCTTAAGAGGGATGACTTTGAGGCTTGTGCCCTCACACCATCACTTGATTTTATTCAGAGCTCTCTGCATCAGATCTGATATTACGCTAAGATGATTGATTACTCTATGAAGGATTGCCTCATCGGCGTCGTCTGCATAGCCTCGGGCATAGAAGCCCAGGTGGTTCTGATTCGTGAGCAGTTCATCTGCCACCAGGTTCCACAGAAGCGGAACAGGGTACCCTTTTAGGAGTTGTGTCACTTTGCGGTACTACAGCAAGTTGTGTATACCTACCTACCCTTTATGTGGTGTCATCTATGCCATTCTTTGCAGCAGCTTTGAGGATCGCTTTGAAAGATACATTGTTGAAGGCTCTCAGGATAATTTCCTTGTTTTCAAAAGTATCTTCAATCCTCCTCCTCAATGTTATGTAGTGCTGACTCCCTGGTACCTTTTTCTGACAAAATCGCTAATGTGGTTTATCAAAATTTTGCACATGGGAACTGGCAAAGTTGACTTTGGATTTTGTGGGAGCAAGATCATTTTTCGTAAGAAGTTACAGTTTGTCACGCTCTCACGATTAATAAACTTTTTTTTGGGGTCACCCAAAAACAAATGTCACACTGATAAAGTACGAAATAAAAATATGTAATTAAAATTGGACTGGCCTGAGTAATCTAGATAATCATCAATAATAGGTCAGCAAAAACAGCAATATACAGGGTGTTTCAGAATAACATGCTAATAATAAAGGGGGTGATTCTTGGGCTCATTTTAAGAAAAAAAATTCATATGAACGTATGTCCTAAACGCCTTAACTTTTGAGATACAGGGTGTCAAAGTTTTAAAAAATAGATACTTTTTTTACAATAACTTTGTCATTACTGTAGATATCTTTATGAAATTTGAGTCATGTATTTTAGGCATTGATACTCATTCTTTGATGCACCAACAATTTAATTATTCTGACCAGTGCCGTCCATGCGGGTTTTGGTTTGCATATTTTTTGGGAAAAAAATAGTACACCACGGACATACGTTCATATGAATTTTTTTTCTTAAAATGAGCCCAAGAATCACCCCCTTAATTATTAGCATGTTATTCTGAAACACCCTGTATAGGGAGATATTTTTTTTTTGATTTTTTTTCTGTGAATTTTTTGATGCATACTAATGCCAAAAACAATTTGTTCAATTTTTTTTATCCATATTTATTCTAGAAAACTCGATAAATATCTGCTAATTTTCTAACGGTTTCATTCAAAATACTCTCAGGGAAACTACGTCACCGACACACGTGATCCTGATCAACAAATGAAACGACTCGAAAGACTGGTGACGCCCCATTCTAAGTTTGTTGCCAGGTTGTGAAATTAGCGAAGCATTTTATTTAGCTCTATAGCGCACCCACCAATGAAATTACTCATACACCAAAGTCTATTAGGTAAAGTGCGAACGAGCTGACAACCCCGCATCAATATCATGTGGGTAACCTAACCTTAGTAACCTTGTTTTTAATGTTTACGTCCGTGATTTGGGTACTGTTACTTGTTACTGTTATTATTGTTTCTGAACATATTCCAATACACACAAATTATGGAATGTCCATTTCCACCTGTCTAAGTTCTCCATAGAGTGCTTCAAAATTTTGGAGACGAAAAAGCCAGTTGAAAAGCCTCGATTCCGTGAAATATCCTGGAAAGCAGTCTGTGTAGTATAATACAGGATACAGGTGCAGATGGACTTTTTCTTATGTTAAAATATTGTAGCCTCATCCTTTCTGAACATTTTGTTGTTTGAGGTGACTTAATAAGTGTTTTTTCTAAGAAGTTACGAAGCTTTGTATTGGAGTATGTTTATGAATTTTGGACAATAAAAGACAATAATGAGTGTTTACCTTTTATTGTCACGCAATATATAAACTGTTTCACTGGTATATGAGAGCATAAAACCCGGAAGCCACTGATAACAATGATGGCACAAAGCACATTTTCTTCATTTTTGTCACAGATTCACAAACACAAGCTTTTCCTTTTTTTCACTGAATGACAGCTTCACCGAATATACATATGAGGTCTTTTCAAGGGTTTTGATTGGGTTTTAACGTATAAAAAAATGAAAAGTTTGCAGTTTTTGAGAAGCGAACAGCAAAACAAAACAAAATTTGAGGTTAGGAGTAGAAGGAGACGGCGCTCACCAGCGCTGTGTTGCCACATTGACACATAAATCACATGAGATCATGCTTGTTAACCAAATATTATATGATTTAGTCTTGAATAAATTTAAAAATTTGGCTCAAACTTGAATAAATAAATAGTTGATCAATTTGATTACTCGGAATATTCAATAGAAAATCTTTGATTTGTTTCTATATAACCCCACTCATCTATTTTCCGGAGTGAAACGTAGACTGTGGCAAACGCGCAGAATGCACGCTAAATCGGAAAAGGTTGTCTCTGTTTATTCGAGAAAGATGGAAAAGCTGGGGAAAGTACGTCAGAGCGCGCCATTGAAACTGGTTTCAAATCTCTATCAAAATTTCAAACAGCTCTAGTAAATTGACAAATTCACCAAATGACTTGAAAATCTCACAGAGTACTGTTTGAGCAATTCTAAAAAATATGTTCATATATTTTTGTTAAATTTCGAATTCATGAAACCTCCCTATTGATCAGCGACGTCCAGGGTGCTACATAGGTTGGATGTTTGTGGTTATATCGGTATCAGGGTATAGTTTGAATTTCTAACTAGCGAATGTTGCGGGGTATATGTCTATCTTGAGACTTATGGTCAATAACTCCTACATGAATCCTGAAGGAATAGAACACGAGTAGGTATCGAAGTAATGAAGAAAATGCTTGGTTATGAAATCACTGCCAGATTCACGATAATCTAAAACGTGATTCAAAGCCATGCAAGAACTTCCAGCGTGTTAAGCCAGGGAATTCAAAATCAATGCTATATTATTATAGTTCTTAGTGAGCAAGAAAAATGTAGTCCTAGGCTACCTATTGCGGAAACTCTTAACAGATCACCAGAAACGCTATAGAGGGAAGGTATATCTCAGAATTTGACGAAATCCTATTGGTCGAGAAAAGGCGCTTGATTCAAATTACTTAGAAATCCAGGAAATCTCTTCAAGAATTTTGGCAATACTGCCAGTACTCATTTTGCGCAGTTGAAAAATGTCCCTGCTGCAAAACGAACAAATTAGTACAACTGAAAAGCTGCCTTGGCGATTGAAGAAATTCCAGGATTGAAGGTCGGTGGAGAATTTGAATTTGATAGAACTTATTACGTAACTCTCCAACCAACACGGAGCAAGATTGCAACTATACTAAGCGAGTGTAAGTTACCTTGGTGTTATTTTGGGTAATACATAAATATTGATGACTCGAAATATTTGTTCATAACCAAAACTCCTACAGATTTATCTATTTCACTCTTCTTCTTTCCAGAATGGTGCTGAGTTCCACCAAGATGTAACGAGGGAGATCAATTTTCTAATGATAGTGCAAAGTGAAGTGTTGAAACAGTGCTTTTGGTGGGCATGTTCAAGTTTGAAAAATTTTCTGTTAAAGTGCAATATAAATATACACATCTTCATCCAACGAAGCGCAATGATAGACTGATTCTCTTTCAATCTATTATGAGGTTTCTTTTGCTTCGTTTGATCTGCGCATTGACAAGAATTTTGAACCACGTGGTTTTGCTTTAACAATAATTATTTACATATACACACCTTGATCACTTACCTCAATAATTTATTACTGTAACGTTACTTCACAGACTTGACGTCACTTGAATACATCAAAAACGATCTTGCACCGAACTCCACTTCCACTCTGATGGTAAAAGAAACTCTTATGCACAAGAAAAACTTACTCCATACTCCTCACTCAACAGCTGTCTTTGGCTTTGTCACTCTTTCCTCCCCGGATTCTCTGGAGAAGCAAGGAGAAGCGACAAGGTCTCACAGCTCTTTGGAGGGGAAAAAGGTTATTCTCACACATTTTCAACCCAGACATGTTTACTTAACAAACGATCATGATCAATGATCATGATCGAAGTGTCACAGGGAGTAGAGTTGGTTCATGCCAAGGATAAAATGTGGTTGCGCTTCAACAATAAATCTTATTCACATACACATCTTGATCCAACGAAGCACAATGACAAACTGATTCTCTTTGAATAAATCATGAGGTCTCTTCTGCTTCTTTTGGTCTGAGCATTAATAAGAATTTTGAACCACGCGGTTTCACTTTAACAATAATTATTATTCACATGAACATCTTGATCCAACGAAGCACAATAATAAACTGATTCCTTTTCAATTTATTATGAGGTTTCTTTTGCGTCGTTTGTTCTGCGCATTGATAAAAATTTTGAACCACGTGGTTTCGCTTTACCAATAATTATTATTCATATACACATCTTGATCCAACGAAGCACACTGATAAACTGATTTTCTTTCAATTTATTATGAGATTTCTTTCGCGTCGTTTGGTCTGCGCATTGATAAGAATTTTGAATCATATGATTTCGCTTTAACAATAAATATTCACATACATATAGAATGTCCGTCTAATAGATGTAACATTATTTTATTTGAATAAACTTTTCCTCAGTAGCGTCTATGGTTTGATTTCAATTGGTAGATTTTAAATTGAAATCTCTGAACACTCTGCGCGTCAGCCCTAAATAAACTGCTCACATAATGTCGTCAAAAACGATTAATAATAAAGTAAAGTTGGTGACAAAAGACAGAAGCAGTAGAGACTTCACATGAAAATTACTCACAAGAAGAGAAACTTATCTGGAATCTGGAACGAAATAAACAGTAAGTACAAACCTGCCACTTGACAGATGAGTACCTGGTACTGGTATGCTAAGTGATCTAATTAACCAATGAAACTAACCCTAGACTGGAGGCATCGAACTGATGATGGTCGATGGAACGGGAAAAAACATATCTTCTATAGCCTGATAGAGAGTACCAAGGCGAACTATGAATAAGCGAGACATTGAAGGTAAGCTAATTATAAAAATTATCGTAAGCAGATAGCTCAGGATTTGGAAAGATAGAAGCCGAGACTGATGCTAGAGACATTTGAGGAACCGACTGGTGTAATTCTTGGACTATTCCATGAGTCCTCCTGTAACTCTGAAAGGAGAGAAGATGGTGGAGGATCTCCTGGACCCGATACTACATACAATGGAAAATCAAACAATAATCGTTTAAATGAGGCAACAAACCGGTTATCAGCAGATACCGACTGGACCAACATATCAATCGGATGTTGCAACCCTGAGAATTACTTCTCACAAAGCAGACATCCCGCGGCCTGTAATTATTCACTTTTAGGTAAAAACCCGGTCGAAAAATGCAAAAGCATTTCGCTTTTCGGCGTTTCGTAGAAAGGATTCCTTTCAGCTTAACCTGACATCCATTGTAGCGTGATTTATCGTTTTGAGGGCCGTGTGACACCCGAAGTAATCTATACACACTTTTGAGTAAATAGAATCGTTTATGGTTCTGGTTAGGACGGTGATAAATCAGATAAAACTGGGCCAATGTGTGTCATTTTTGACCACATTCCCGCTCTAGGTGCATCTCAATTATAAATTTCACGTAAACCTTGAACGCAGCCTATCTAAACGGCTAATCGATGCATAAAGTTACATTTTTGCAAATAGTCGTTTTGATTATAGATGATGAGATCGTTAAGATATGGCTTAGAATAGCACGATGACCGCAAGCGATTCGCATCTGCTCATTCTTCACGATCACGCAGATGCGGTTGAGAATGTTTAACATAATTGGTCAGAGTTACATATTCGTTGTCACAATAAAACAAAATGAGGTGTCCATAAACACATCGGTTTATGACTTCATCTCGTGGATAGTTTCTTGGAATTTTGCTTTGGATTTTTGACCTGTGATTTTGATGACGTTATACAGGGTGGATGAAGATTTATTCATCCAAATCATAGATTTCATGAAAATCAGACCAAATTATAACTTGATCAGGGGGGTTGTGTGACTGTGTGAGGTGATTGGTGCCATATTAGGTTCAATTGGTACATGCCAAAAAGGAAAAGGGATAACTAAAATAGTATATTGTATATCTAGGCGCTAAAGTGGCATTTTTCCAGGCTGAAAGAAGTAATGAGCTTTAGCGAGTCCGGACACTTCTTGAAACATGGAAAAATCACTTTAACGCCGTGGTCTAAACATTATTTTTCTGCTGACATCATTATTATACCCAACTGAGAATTATAGTATTTCCTACTACTTACTTCAAAAAACACAAAATAGCTGATCATGAAGGATATTGAAACTATCTCACATCATTTTTTGTCTCAGAAACTGTCCAAGTTTTTCCATAATTAATCTTCATCAACGATAGATCTTCAAATCGTGCACCCAAATTTCAACTTGGCAACACTGCTTCAGAGCAGTCACCTTTTAGAGCCAAGGCCAAAACTAAGATGACAGATATCGCAGGAGTCAAAACAAACGACGACGGTCAAGTGTCAACTGTAGTTTGTATCCTGAATGTATAGGATTCAATTAACTCAGAATCTATAAGAAGAAATATCTGAATAAAATGGTAAATGGTTATACTTTGAATATTAATTTGTAGGTATAACTATTATGCTACAATCACAAGCATTCAGGAAATAATCTTGTAGCCCCGCCTGTATTATAGAAAAATTTGAAAATAATTTTTTCTACGACTTTTCAATAATAGATGTATTATACATCCACTTTCTATTGGTTAATGTAAGTCGTTACTCATACCAGTGACTTTTTTTTCATTACTCAATTGTTTTTAACCAATGAAATGATCTAATCTCAATACTCCACTGTTTTAGAGCCAATCAGAACATTCGACAAAATGTCAACCTTCAAATACATCATTTTGAAACAGCCCATTTCACCGACCATACTTGTTTTATAGTCATTGTCACATTGTTTTAACAACCTTACCTCACTTTAAGTGAACTAGTTCTCAAAAAGTGCCGTCCAAATGAAATTGAATATTCGCTTCAATTATTGAATAATCATAGAAAAAGTATAGTATTCTACTCGCGGGAAATGGATATTACTCACCAGCACCCAGATGATAACGCTACTCGCCTACGGCTCCTCGTGAGTAATATCCACCATTTCCCGGTCGTTGAATAATATACTATTTTCGCCTTATGTCGTGTCACCAGAAAAAAATTGTTCTCTCCATTATCGTATTTGGCTAAAATTCCAGGATATTGAATTAAATTGAACCGTGCGACCGTCAGATAAATCAGGTTTGAGAGGACACACAGAGGACACAGGGTGTACCGCAATAAGGTTGAAATATTTGATTATAGTATATTCTACACTGAAAAAAAAAATAGTTTGCTTTATAAAAATTTCTTTGAACACGCTTTGTTTTTGAGATACAGTGTGTCAAAGTTCAATTTCTTTTTTTGTTTTATCTAAATAAATCTCATAATAATTGTGATAATTCCATAATCCATAGTGTTTTTGAAATAAGAAATTCAAATTTGATATTATTATGACTCTATTTTGTATGTGGCGTCATCTAGAAGTATTTTTAGTGTTTCAAATAGTCATAATTTTTTTTCCGAACCCTGTAATTTTGTTTTGAGTGAAAATAATGAAAAAAATGGAAATTAAAAACTCCTTCGCGCGTAAGTCTTGCTTCGACTGTCATCAACACTTTATCCAAAAAAAAACGGTCCTATTGATATTTTGTCTGCAACCATTGACAAAATTCTACTCTAGGTTGTAGATCTATAGTCTAGATGATATGGAGAAATATGTTGATCATGCAAAATCTCCACAACAGTGCTTCAAGGAATATTTTCTTGTAAAGATTTTCTTCTAGTACTTCTATTCGTCGGAAAAGTGGCAACCCTGGTTACACAAACCATTCTTTGAAAATTCAAGGGGTCTGTAATTTTTGATTCTTGTCCACCCTGTATACCTATATAAATGCAGACACCAATCTAGCAGCTAATTTACGAAAAGGCCTCTAATGACAAGGTGGGTTTCCGTCTAGTGTCATTCACGGCAAACGAGGCGTTTTTCGACCATCCATAGGCGGAGCAAATTTCGACTTTTTGGTTTCACGGACGTCAACATCTCGTATGTCACCTTAGAGGGGTTCGAGTGACATGATCACCGTTACGAATTATATCCAAAATAATTCTATGAAGTGAGAGACAGACTCTCAAGGTAGCTTGTAAGCCTGGTCATTTATCACGGAGATGAGGAGATAATGTCGGAATAATTGAAGGACGGAAGGTGATGAGACTAAGCGAACTGTGACTGGAATTTTTCAAGTTGAATTCTGCATTCGCGATATGGGATCTTTTAACATGAATGTTTTCAAAACTCCGACACCATAAAATACAAATTTTCATAAATGGTGTACAATAATACACTTTAAGCTTTTCAGGTTCATTGTACCTCTTTTTACACGCTTTATCAATTACATCAAAAACCATTATGCTAATCAGTAAACTCCTAATAAAAATATTTTTGTTCTTTTGATAATCCACAAGATTTAGTGCGCACGCCTGTGTTAATGAGAATAATTAATGATAGTTTTCAATAAAAAAATCGCACGTGACAGTAAAATCTAATCTGATACACCGAACTTGTAGCTATCGTCAAAAAATCTCCTCAATGGTAAGTGAGCTTGGTTGCACCATATTAGGTGTAGTAGCAACTTGTTAGATGTAGAAGAATTCCCCTACCTACAAAAACTCTTAAACATTCGCTCACCTCCAAAAAGCAATAAAACCTTCTTATCCCAGGCTATACCGTCGACCTTTTTCAAATGGTCAAATTTATGGTGTAGATTCTTTCTGATTTTAATTAGACTTCTTTCACCTGTTAGACCATTTGTTAGCCTCCAACATTAGAAATTATGTAGGACGGGTCCCACAATTATCTTTTGATATATTAATGAGAGGTGAGACTGGAGGTTCGAAGTTGTAGCCTGAGAGTGAGATTGAGAGATCCACCACTAATGAGCGATGCCTTTATGAAAATATATTTTCTAATTTACAAAGCCGTCAAATAAAGACATCACGCAGCTGTTACGGATTAATATTTGGTATTATACAGGGTTCGACTGTTCGATATTGGAGAGGGAACAAGTCTAGTCAACTGCGGAACATGGGATTTTCGGATTATCGTCCGTTCTGGCCATATTATACCGCAACAATGATGCTTCATTGTACCCTTGTGACAGTCATGCGAGATGATGTGTTTATGTGATGAAATATAGAATCACCTGGTAGATGAAATGGACGGTTATATGAGTGTGATGATGACAAATAATACTACATGGTTGTTGACAGATGTTATCACTGTACGTGTGGACATATGGATGACTGCAACAATGGACTTTCACTGGATGACCCTTTTCGAATCCTTAACATTGTTCTCCGTATTCTGGTCCTTGGTAGTCTTCCTCTCTATCGCTTTCAAGATAAGATGCTCTATATGATGAGGCTGCCAGGGTTGATGTGCCTCCATGTCCTCACCAATGGAAACATCTAGAGATGCCGAAAGCATACTTGCATTCCCCGTGTGGTACCACAGTACCAACCGGTTTGTACAGTGAACAAAAATTATCCACCACCATCATAAAATCACAACCTCATAAATCCCTTCGCACCTTCTGTGCCACACAGGTGTCTTAATAGTCATTCTCCAATTCCCAAAGTCACACCCGTACTGTCGCCGCTGATCCGCAATAAAAGTCAAAAAGCCATCGCGTTTCCAAATAATAATTATACCATCAACAAGAGCAGAGAAGATAAAACGATGAAGATGTAAAGACAGATACGGGTTGTCTTGTACGGGCGTGGCTTTAGGGCACCTGCAAGTGGCCGACCAATCGTGTTTAGGGCAACGCCTGAACGGTTATAGGTGTGCAGGGGTCTATGGACGGCAGTCAATTGCGCTTTTATGGACTATCCCAGCAGGAATTACTTGACTGTTTTCTTGTATTATAATGACGTTGAGGTCATGCTCATGTTGTTAATTGATAGGAATGCAAGAAACCTCTTTCATAAAAGAACATCTTTTCTAGAAAAGCTTTCTGGGCAACCTCCAGAATAGTGAGGTGTGATGGGTCAGAAGCTAAGGCTGAGGACTCATTTTTTCTAGACAGTTGAGAGGTAGATGTGGCTCTACAGGTGTTCTACTTGGTTTCCTGTTTGTTTTCTCACTACCAAATTTATGAGTTTTTCTGATTTCTCCTTTGATGCACTCAGTTGAGTGGATTCATAATTTAGAGATTTCTGCTTTCATTAAATTAAAATAACATACTCTCTATATAAATAATACCAGTCTGTTACAGGGTGTTGCATTACAAAATAATGCCGATATACGTTCAGGTCGTGTGGAAGAGGTCGTGATGCCTGCAGCGATCCATCAAGCAAGCTAGCCAGCTCTTTGGACGGATTTATCACCGCTTGATTTTGGCCCCGACCGCGGCATAAATTGCGCCAAATAACCGGCTTAATGTGGACGAACGCGGGAGGGCGAGACGCTAACAGAATGTCTTCGTTTTTTCCCATGAAGGAATCGGTTTATTTTTAGAAGATGATCTTGATCAGTTGTTAATTTTAATCTCAAATATTTATGGTTAGTATCTGGTGGAGTTTTCAGGGACTTTGATTTTTATTGAGCAAAGTACTTTCTACCAAACTGATCCAGATTGTTGATGTTGATTCATTACCATATCTTTATTCTAGAAAACCTCAAAGTGACCGTCCAGAGGTTGGAAGAGCGGATGGTCAAAAGAGATACTGAAAAGTTGCGTATGTATATACAGGGTGTCCGAGAAAATTTGGGAAATCTCTCGGATACATGTAGAACATGACAAAAGATGATATAAGTTCCTATAACTCTTTTCCGTAGCCTACGGAGATATTATGACCCCGTTAATGGCACCCGTGGAAACTTTTTTTCGCAAATAACTTTCAAATAAGTACTCAATATAATTTGATGGAAATTTGGTATGATGAACCTTGAAACATACAGGGTGTCCCAGCAAGGGTGGCCACCGGCCATATCTCAGAAACTACTGGACCTAAAAGTTCAGGAAAAAAAAATTATCACTAAAGTGGCCACGAGAAAATGCTGGGAAATATTTAGAACTTCGAAATTTTTCCGCTAGGGGGCGCAATCAAAGCTTAAATATTAAATTTCGAAATTTCTCCGGAAATTCTCAGATTGAGGTATATCTTTATCAACATGGTTAGAAAACCTAGACAATTTCACGTCTTTTTGGTACAGGGCTCATTGGCGTACCGATCTTCGTGTGAGTAGGGGAAGGTAGTGAAAGTGTAATTGTTCAAGTGGCTGTAACTTATAAACGACTTGTCCGATTTTGTTGCGTATAGGCTTGTTTGGAAGATAAATGTGAGTACTTTCGTATATCGTATCCAGTGATGCGTGATTGTCTCCAGAAAAGTTGCTAGAAGGCGTAATTTGAATTAAAAACTGATATTTTCGTTTCACCTCAAAAATTTAAATGGTACGGTATAATTCTGATAACAGAATCGAAATGAAGATTAAATTTACAAGAAAAAACCTCCAAACCGCAGGTTGATATCTTTTCGCGTTTTCGAGTTATGGCCGAGAAAATAATCTTTGACACTCGAAAAGTTGTTTGTTGTGTAGTTTTATTTAACTTTATAAATGTTCGAATTGACCTCCATCTTGTAAAATACATTTCTCAATTCTGTGCCTACAAATAGAAACAGCTGTTTCTATTTCAATTGGTGCAATGGAATGTATAGTATTCTAATCCGCTCAATCATATTTTCTCTTGTGGTGGGACGAGTTTTGTAAACGATGTCCTTGATTCGTCCCCACAAGTAATAGTCCAACACAGTTAAATCGGGGGATCTCGGTGGCCATGGGAACAAACTGCCCCTTCCAATCCAGCGATCTGGATAACGGTTGTTTAAAAAATCACGAACTCTCCGTGCATAATGAGCAGGGCAACCGTCATGTTGGTACCACATGGACATCCTAAGACCAATGGGAACATCTTCTAAAAGTATTTGCAAGTCATTTTCTAAAAAGTTTAAATATGATTCACCATTTAAATGGCCATCAATAATATACGGCCCAATAATTTTGTTTCCTAACACTCCGCACCAGACGTTTACACTCCACCTGTTTTGATGATCCACTTCCCGCATCCAGTGTGGGTTTTCCCGCGACCAAAAGTGCATGTTATGCAAATTAACATTTCCAGAACTAGAGAAACGGGCTTCATCGGTCCATAAAATTTGGGAGAGGAATTGAGGATGTTCGTTGCACATTTCTCGAAGCCAATAGCCAATAGCAATGGTCTAGTCGCCTGTTGAAATCATCTTCTGATAGAGCTTGGTGTAAGGAAAGATGGTATGGACGAAGTTTGAAGTCTCTTAAAATTCGGAGCACTGAAGAACGACTTAATCCTAGATGGTGGGAGATTTCTCTTGTGCTCAAATGCGGTGAAGCTTCCACGTAAGCGAGAACGTTTATAATATTGTCTTCATGGTTTCTTACCGGACGTCTTCTGATTGGAACTGGATTGAGCTGTACACTTCCCGTTGTTCTTAAACGTATTGCCATTCGCCGAAATACCTTTCTGCTGTAGTGCCTTCGTTCAGGATACCTTGCAGCGTATTCACGTGCCGCAATCGGAGCATTTCCAAAACATTGAAAATATACGGCGAGCATATCAAAAGCCTCGGCATTGGTGTAAGACATTTTAACAGAGAATGTTAAAATGATAATTAAGAGATTGTTATGATTGCAATATCTGTTTCAATTATCTCCATGAAAACCCGCCGATGTTTTTCCACAGCTACCTAGATTTTTTTTCAACCCATCATTGCAATATTTAATACATAATTAGATTGGGATTTATGCTCATCAAAATATTTTTCATTTATTATGAGTTTTGTTCTATTGAAATAACAAATGAAAACATTAAATTTTACATAATTTGAACTAGTTATTATTATTGAAGCCAAAAAAAAGCAGGTTGCAATAGAACTACACAACAAACAACTTTTCGAGGGCTAAAACTCTTTTCTCGGCAATAACTCGAAAACGAAAAAAGATATCCACCTGCGTTTCAAAGGTTTTTTCTTGTAAATTTAATGTACCTTTCGATGCTCTTATCAGAATTATACCATACCATTTAAATTTTTGCGGTAAAATGAAAAACACTGTTTTTAATTCAAGTTACCCCTTCTAGCAATTTTGCTGGAGACAATCACGCACTACTGGATACGATGTTCGAAAGTACTCACATTTATCTTCTAAACAAGCCTATACGCAACAAAATCGGACAAGTCGTTAATAGGTTACAGCTACTTGAACAATTACACTTTCACTACCTTCCCCTACTCACACGAAGATCGGTACGCCAATGAGCCCTGTACCAAAAAGACGTGAAATTGTCTAGGTTTTCTAACCATGTTGATAAAGATATACCTCAATCTGAGAATTTCCGGAGAAATTTCGAATTTTAATATTCAAGCTTTGATTGCGCCCCCTAGCGGAAAAATTTCGAAGTTATAAATATTTCCCTGCATTTTCTCGTGGCCACTTTAGTGATATTTTTTTTTTTCCTGAACTTTTAGGTCCAGTAGTTTCTGAGATATGGCCGGTGACCACCCTTGCTGGGACACCCTGTATATCTACCTACCTTGTTCAGTTTACCTGGGACGGACTAGATTGTACATTTTATTGCTTATATATTTATCACCCTGTATGATAAAGAATTGGAAAAAATTATTTTGGATAGCTTGAACTTTAAGCTTCATAAATGGTGTTCTTGTTCATTATCGATGAAATGAACAGTTCTGGAGAAAAAAAAATTATTGAAAAAAACCTCGAAAAAAGCAATGACGAAGTGGTCAGTACTTGACGAAATTATTTAAAAAATTTGATCCTTTGTTTTCCTTGAATTTCAGGTTAAGATTACCTTTATTGTAGCTCGCAAGGCTCAAGCTAGTGAAATGTATGTTTTTTAATTCTTTATTATACAGGTTGTTTAAAATGTAAGCAATAAAATAGAAGATACAAGCTAGTTCGCCCCTGATTGACTATATTAGGTAAACGTGTTTTAGGGACACTATTTTAAGAGGTCCTTAGTAGCGTCCATGATATCAAATTTTCATCAAAATATACTAAGTACTATAATAGTTATCTACGAAAAAAAAATCCATCGGCGCCGTTTAGGGGGCCATATCTACGTAGGAAGTGCCTTTAGAGAAAAGGATTACATGAACTCCTTATCATCTTTTCTCATGTTCTACATGTATCCGAGAGATTTCCCACATTTTCCCGGACACTCGGTATAAAATAACTCAAAACCAGAAAATCATCCCCAACTGAGCAAAAAAAAACCTGATATTTACAAAAAAAAAGTCTAAAACATAGATTAACTCTCAAACAGGAAAATATATGTCTGGAAAGTGGCAAAGGACCCCTGATAGAACTGCCCAGAAAATGATCTTCAGTTAAAAAGAAATGACTAGAAAAAATGATCTGAAACAGCTATACCAGGACCTCTGGAATATTAAAAATGTCCTTAAAAAATAAGACATCATTTATTGAAATGAAATATAAAAGAGATCTTTCAATAAGTGAAACAAAACCTAACAAAAATTTAAAAATGTTGTAAGGAAATAGATAAGATCCCCTTAAAAGCCAAAAAGATGGAAAACAAAATTTCCCAAAAAGATGAATTAGAACAAAATTTTGTTTGTCCAGGAGATAATACGACGTACTCTGGTAGACAAAGCAGGATTGAATCACGTGTGTCAGTAAGAGTACCATGAGCAATTGATGGTTTTTGAAGCGCAATGACTTTAACTAAAGTGATAAATAATTTAATGATGGAAACTCATCCCACTAGAAATCAGTAGTCTGTTTTTGTTGACTTAACACTCCATGCATCCACCATTCCCCATAGACAGCAATTTTTCCACAGATTGTACCGGTTTGGTGCCGTGACAAGGGTAATAAACACGTCACACGCCGACAAAAGACCCTTTCGAGTTCTCTCTTTCTGAAAGATTAGAGACGGTCCGGCGGTCGATTGTTGTGTAAAAAGTCATCAAAAAAGGTGAGCAAAGGCACCGTGGAAATGGATTGATATAGCGATTCCCTTGCCTATTTTCCGTCATTCATCTTGCTGCACAACAACCTAATTTGTGTGGCAAGTACCTCATTAGGAATTCTATTGTTCGCGTTTTAATGTGAATTGACTTTATTCTCGTATTGATATATAATATTCCATATAAATCAGATGTTCAACTGAGCATACTCTTCCACGACACCAGCTCCAATCTGATTAATCTCAACCGTGGTTCCAGCCGATTTGTCCTACACAAAAGCCTACACTTCTTACATGCTGTTTCCAAGAACACCTATGTAAGTCAAAATATATTTATTACCAAAAACACCAACGGTCAAAGCCCGCAGGACGTCTATATTATTCGGCTCCAACGAAACGAAATTAATTAAAAACAACAGCCTTTGACAAAACGACTTTTTGTCGTGGGCACCGATTGGAAAAAACAATCAATCGAAAACAAACAGAAATCGACGAGCCGTTAATAATTAAGGCAAATTGAACGTGATTTCTTAACCCTTTATTGATAAATACGGGTAAATAATGGGGGCAGCCCTTTAGGGCGGCACGCGACACGCCTCCTGTATTTGATTTTCACGGTGTATTGTTTTTACTTGTTTTGAATAACTGATCTGTCAAAAGATATCAATAAATATGAAGAAAATTTCAAAAGAGAGCTTTTGTACCCGTTCTTTCAGATCATTCATTTCAAATTTGATTGAAGACATTCTACAGTAGAGTGAAATAAAGAGCAGAAGCCCAAGTCTTATTTTGAAAGACGACGAAATGTCTACTCGAACCATGACAAGAACCACTCAATCAATTGAGGTTATGACCATTTTTAGAAGATCGTAAACTCAAAATTGTGAAATTTTCTTCTTCTTCTTTCTAATATGGGTACATATTAGTAGGCTACTGACTGCCTGATCATTGCCAAAGACGTCCTCCCCGGAGGATGAGGTCCAGCATTCTCTCCAGCACTTTGATGGTCTTCCCTGATGTAGTCTTTTTCAAATTTATTTTTATTATTCATTTTTGCGTTTTGTACGAGTCAGTTGTCCTCCATTCTTTTTATGTGTTTGTTTCAGAATCGTCTTCTCTCTTCTCTGTCTAACCCATCTTCCTATGTCCTGTATCCCGCATTGTATTCTTAAATCCTCATTTCCTACTCTATCGTATAATAGTATAGAGTTTTGCCATGGAACTTTATAGGTCTTTTTTTTTATTTCAGCTGTTCTCACCATCTGTTTGTATGTGGTCTTGTTTCTGCTGGGTATGTTATGATAGGTCTTACTGCCGTTTTGTATATCTTGACTTTGCTTCCGTATTTAGGTATTTGTTCCCCAAGACAATTCCTCTGAAACATGCCAAAATTCGAGCCGCTTTCTTTGTTACCTCTTTTACTTCGAGAGATAGCTTTCCATGGCTCGTTATATCTATTCCCATCAGATATGAAGAAAGAATGGAGTAGTCTTTGGAGATTATCTTCGGATTCGGAATCTGCAATAAGAACCGCGTCGTCAGCTTAGCATACAGCATGAATATTGCATCAACTGTGGAAGCCTTGTTATTCTCTTATCCTTATGGTTTTTTGATGAAGTGGATTTGGGTATTTAGTCTCATTTTGCAAGGTACCATCTCATGATCGCTTCCATAGTTGGCGACATTTAGGGATTTTAGGTCCATTATGGTTTGGGGTACCTACGACCTGTCTGTTTGTGATAATATAGCACTTAACAAATTTGATAACGACTTCTTCCATATTTTTGCTTTAGTGACTGGATTATGATCAAATTAATTAAATTTATTCAGGTATTTTTGAAAAAAATGGATGAACGAAGACAGACCTGCCCAGTGGTCCAAGAACCAAGTAGGTAACCGTCAAGTCAAAAATAGTCTTAATCATGGAATGTTTTCGAATCTCAATCGACACAACCACTACTGCCTTGATACGTAATGCATTTTTTCAAGTAGAGGCCTGAGCTTAATAAATGATAAAAACCATGAACATTGTTATGGTTACCTATTCAATTGTTTATGATGAATAAAACTGTTCTTATTATTTCATCGGACTAAAATTATTTTACTACAATGTTTTAATTATTTTGCAGATACATTTAGAATTATTCCGTAGTTGTGATTTGATGTGGTTCGGTGTTAATTCTCTCTAGATGAAAAAAATACGAAATCAATATGCCTTATGTGTTCGTAATATGCCCATATCTGCAAAATAATAAATAAATTGTGGTGAAATATATCTTTAGTCAGTTTAGTCATACAAGATAAGGACCAATTTTTTATTATAAAGATAAACAATTGAATAGATACCCATAGCAATATTAATGGTTTTATTATTTATTCATCTCTCAGGGTTCTACTTGAAAAAATGCATTATACTAATCAAGGAAGTATAACAGTTTTGTCGATTGAGCCATGAAAACAATCCATGTTATCAAGTCGGTTCTTGACATGACGGTTCTTGAACCACTAGACAAGTCCGTCTTTCTTTATCCATTTTTTCCGGAAATACCTCACTAAATGTACTTAATTTGATCATATTCCGGTCATCAAAGCAAAAATAAGGAATAATTAAGTCGTATTTTCAGATAAACGGAAAGCTCATTTTGAGATTCTTATGGCAAACTCTGGAGCATAAAACAATTTTTTTGCACGCTAACCGAAACTTAATATGAGAAGCAAGTTTCACAGAAATGGACAAATTAGTAATTTTTTTAGTGCTTGTTTATAACCATTCAAAAAAATGAGAGAAATAAAAAAATTACAATTTTAAATTTACAAGCATAGTTTTAGCATATTAGTATAATAAACAACAAGTAGCGACAGCTCCATATACCAATGAGTAGTCAAATTTTTTTCTGTCTCCATGATAGAAATTCGCCTCATTTATACACCGATAACATTATGAAATGTAAAATAAAACTATACTGTAGCAGATTTCATGATTTCAATGATTCTCAAACAATGGTGAATATCTATCAAATTATACAACACGATAACCAACTATGCAGTAGGTATGTCTAAAGATTTATGCGAAGTTTCAAATTCTAGATTTAATAAACAATTTTACATTTCAAAATGTTAGCAGGATATAAATGAGACGAATTTCTGTCATTGAGACAAAGATGGATTCACGTGAGCTGTCACTACTTGTTGTTTATTATACTATGTTACAAGCTTCTAAAAATGAACATAACCTCAATTTTTTAGTGGTTTTTGTCATGGTTCGAGCGGACATTTCGTCGTCTTTCAGAATAAAACAAAAAGTGAGTCTCAACTTAATTTGATTCATAATAAATTGTGATTTAACCTTTTCAAATCAATAAATGTTGAAAAATCTTTGGAGGTTTATATCTCGAAACTGACGAGGAGTGAAAAAGATGTTCATAGAACAAAAATTATTCGTAATAATTAATAGAATGTAGAATGCAAGTTTTAAATATTGCCGGATGAAACTGGGTCACCCTGTATAGGGTTTTGAACAACATGCACAATCTTGTCAATAAATGTTGGGTTTCCTGACAATTTTTTTACACCCCTTAGAATAAAATTTAGTCTCTGGATGCAAGCTGATGATACCCATGCCATTGATGAAATGGATTAACCAACTGAGAGTCCCATCTCTGGGACAGGAGAAGCTGCTGCCTTGGACATCTGTGACAGTCACTCGAACGTTTTCACTCAGGCTTTCCAAGAACCAACCAAACAGCTCACCACGGAGATGAGGTTTTTTTTTGATGACGCCCATTTTTTTTGTCTCGAATTCTTCTTCAACATCAAAAAGAGGATCAAGACGACCTCTAGACTAACACCGACAATGTGCTCCCTCTTTTACCTTCTTCTTTCTTTTTTTTATCCAAATTCAGATACCTACTCAAAAATGAGTTCTTCGTAAAATAATCCAATTCTGAGCCTTGATTCTCTTGGTTTCGAGTAAATACGTCAACCCTGCAACCTGCAACATATACTATAGTCACTGGATAATCATCGAGATATCCGTCCACCACTTCTGTCAAAATGGTTTATTAGTCCGTATGTTTCAAGAACGGTGATTTCGATTCTGGAATCTGGAAATGTCACACTTGATGTCAATTTATATTACCCATTAGAATATTGAATAGTTATTATGGATAAATGTGTATGTAATGGAATAATATACCTAAAAGTAATGGCATAAAACTGTTTTTTTTAATCATATGTTATAAACAATCCTTAAAAATTGTCTTGAGACAAATGAAAAATGACAATAAAATTAAAAAAATAACCAATTTAATTATTTCATACCTACAAAATCTTTAAAACACACTTCTATCAAATTTTACGATCAATGTGAATGTATGTAATAAATTTTATATCAGAGGGCCATTACAAAAAGGAATTAAAAAAAGAACATAAAACACACATAAAAAACAGGCATTTAATAGGTCACAAATTTGTCAACCATAACCATAAAAAAATATGAGAAAACTAGGAAATCTTGGAATCATGTTCTGAGAAACCTAAACCAGACTAATATTTTTAGTGAAATTATTATATGTTCTAACACCAAAGATTTCCCTGATACAAATTGACAAAAAAAAACATATGTTCTGAATCTTTAGCATGTACTTTCTTTATCATTAGATTAAATTTTGGATCCTTTGTTGTAAAGGTGAGAAGTGGTTTTCCTGATACAAAAAAGACACAAAAAGTGTTGTGTACTTTGTTTCTTCTTTTTGATTCACTCTATTGTGTAATTACTTCTTTGCCAATTGTTATTGTTGTGATATTTGATCAAAGCCTCTCAGCGATCAGAAGATTGATTTTCTTCAAACATTGCAGTGTCTTCAAAGCTTCTGGTATTATTATCTTGTCAATTCTCCAAGTTTTTGATGAATATTTATAATTTTTGGTGAACTTGTCTTTTCCGGCTGTATACTGTGTTGACTATCCTTGCTCACAATAAAAATCTGTTTGGGTTAGGCGCCTGGTAGTTAAGTCCACGAAAACAGCTGCTATCAGTTCTAGTTCTACCTCTGTGGGGCTCAACCACAATCAAGAACGCAGCATCCACGATTGATGATGGAACACAGTCGTGACTTGGCGCCATAAAGAAAGAGGAATGAGAAGTGAAGTTAGCGCTTTGGATGGTTGTCAATGTCATGTAAAATGGGATTCAGAGCATGAGGTTGTACGGCAATACATTAAGATTGTAAATTTAAGTTATGTGAATAAACATTTAAAGGTGTAGAGTGGGTTATGACTTTAATCAATGCAAAAGACAAACGTTCTCTCATAGTGACTCCTACATTGGTGACCCCGACGGAGGAATAATAACGGCTTTCGGGTCAGTGACCTTTAGAAGCTTTTCCGTGAGAAACGATTTGCCGCGTGTGTTCTGAGCGCTGAGTGATACGTTACGTGGGAATCAACTAAATCAAGAGAACATCAACAAAAAACGCCAGTATCCGTCACCGAGGCAGCTCCAGACCCCAATTTCAAGTGAGAGAGGAACTCAAACTCGCCTTATCAGGTCAGAAATTTTATTTCAAGTGCATTTTCTCAAACGATTTAAAATTGCTTGATCTAAGTATCCTTATTGGTTTTTTTTTTGTTCAACAATGGTTGACGCTGAAGATAATATTAACCGTGTTCAGGCCTCTCGCATCACTAAATTCCCGGAGTTCATCAAGGAACATCCCGAGTTTTGGATCGCACAAATCGAGAGTGCTTTTCGTAATCACGGAATCACCCAGGATCAGACTAAGTTTGATTACATAGTCCAACATTCGCCTAGAGAAATTTATCCGCACATCGTCGCCATTGCTCAAAACCCACCAGAAGAAAATAGATATGACGCAATCAAGAAAGTCATTCTGGACGCTTTTACTGAGTCTGAGGAAGGTCGAATTCGAAGAGTACTCCAAGGTCGCAATTTGAGTGGAAAGAAGCCTTCACACTTCCTCCTCGAACTCAGAAATTCCGCTGGCACAACCAAGGTCGCCGATCCTATCCTGAAAGCAATCTTTTTGGAACAACTCCCAGAACACGTCCAATACGTCGTAGCTGCTGATGAGAATAAGGACCTCGACGCTATCGCTCGACTCGCAGACCGGCTTATGGACATTGGACAAAAAGGACACTTCATCGCAGCGACCTCTTCGGCCACAGCAACTTCACAACCGCCTCAGCAACCCATAGCTACTCAAACCTCGGAGATCGCCCAGCTCATCGCCAGGATCGATCGTCTCGAATCTTCATCGAGTCACTCTCGCCGTGATCGCACCCGTCATCGCTCTCAGTCGCGAAATAGGGGAATGGACAACGTACGACAAACCGAGGGAAAACTCTGTTTCTATCATACTCGTTTCGGTTCAAAGGCACGTAAATGTTCCTCGCCCTGTGCGTGGAAGCAGGAATCGGAAAACTAGACGGTGCTCCCCAAGTTGAGGCGGTTGGAGGAATAGCACCATGCAAGAGCCGCCTCATAATCGCCGACCGGAATACCCGATTGAAGTTTTTGGTAGACACAGGAGCTGATATTTCGGTCGTGCCCAAATCTAACGCAAATCGGCAATCAATCCCTACTAAATTTCAACTTTTCGCAGCCAATGACACACCAATCCACACCTATGGGGAAAAACTTCTTCGTTTGGACCTTGGACTAAAACGTCCTATAGACTGGATCTTCATAATAGCAGATGTTGTTCAACCGATCATAGGAGCAGACCTCCTTAATCATTTTGGTATCCTTGTGGACCTTCAAGGCAAAAGACTCGTGGACTCACTCACGAAACTCTCAACCAACGCAGTTATCACAAAGGAAATGATCCCCTCAATCTCGGCACTTGGTGGCAACCCGGACTACCAGCAGATTCTGCAGGACTTCGCAGATGTGATTAAGCCGTCTAGGAACGCAGGTGTATCCAAGCAGGGCGTTTTCCACCACATCATCACTGAAGGCCCCCCGGTAGCCCAGAGAGCAAGGAGATTGACACCAGAGAGACTCGCAGAAGCAAAGGCGGCATTCGAATTCATGCTCTCGAACGGGATTTGTCGCCCGTCGAGCAGTCCTTGGGCGAGTCCACTCCACCTCGTCCCCAAGGCCAACGGTGAATGGCGCCCTTGTGGGGATTATCGGAAGCTTAACGCCGCAACAGTCCCCGACAAATATCCAATTGCACATATCCAAGACTTCGCACACTTCCTCAGGGGCTGCAACATCTTCTCCACCTTGGACCTAACTCGCGCTTACCACCAGATTCCAGTAGCTCCGGAGGATGTGCCCAAAACAGCGGTGATCACACCGTTCGGGCTTTTTGAGTTCGAAGTGATGACTTTTGGCCTCCGCAATGCTGCCCAGACGTTTCAGCGTTACATTGATTCCGCTCTTCGAGGCCTAGATTTTTGTTATGCTTATTTGGACGACATACTTATAGCATCAAAGAACCCACAGGAGCATCGAGACCATCTCAGACAAGTCTTGGAGAGGCTACGCAAATTTGGGCTCTCAATCAACCTCACCAAATGCACATTTGGCTTGGCTCAATCCCAATATTTAGGCTATTTAGTGTCAGCTGAAGGCATCAAACCACTACCGGATCGAGTCGAAGCCATAACGAGTTACCCGAAACCTGAAGATCTATCTGGCCTCAGAAAATTTCTCGGAGTGGTGAACTTCTACAGGAAATTTCTCAAGGGAGCTGCGCAAATTCAAGCCCCGCTGCACAAGCTAGTGAGGAACGCAAAGAAGAACGATAAAACTCCGATCTCGTGGACTTTAGAATCCAACAATGCCTTCGAAAGCTGCAGACGACAACTCGCTGAAGCAACGCTCCTCCATCATCCTATTTTGAACGCTACTCTGGCAATAACCAGTGACGCTTCGGACACTGCAATGGGAGCAGTCCTGGAACAACTCAACGACGGAATTTGGGAACCTTTGGGATTCTTCTCCAGGAAGTTCACCCCCACTCAACAGCGCTACAGCACGTATGATCGAGAGTTGCAAGCACTTTTCAGCGCCCTTCATTACTTCGAGCAGATGGTTGAAGGTCGTCCACTGATCCTGCGCACTGATCACAAGCCTCTGATTTTTGCGTTCAAGCAGAAACCCGAAAAAGCCTCTCCGAGACAGTCACGACAGCTACAATATATTAGTCAGTTTACAACTAATATATTACATATTTCAGGTGATCAGAACTTCGCAGCAGACGCACTCTCACGTATCGGGGCAATCGAGATGCCGGTCATTGTCAGTACGGACGAATTGGCTCAAGAACAAAAAAAGGATACCGAGCTGCAAGAACTCCTTTGCGGTGAAACCTCGCTGAAATTGCAACCACTACGCTTGAATGGAGGTGAATCAGTCATCGTTTGCGACGTCTCGACGGATACGATTCGACCTTATGTACCTACATCGCTACGTTTCGCAGTTTTCAAGGCTGTTCATGACTTGTCCCACCCCAGCGGGTCAACAACCAAGAAAATGATCCAAAAGCAGTTCGTTTGGCCTTATATGGCGAAGCAAATTATGGAATGGGCAAAAACATGCCTGGCATGCCAACGTAGCAAGATCGGGCGTCATGTCCACCTCCCGCATCAGCATATTTCTGTTCCAGACCAACGTTTTCATCATGTCCATATCGACATTGTGGGTCCCCTAACTAAATCGCAAGGTTACAGCTACTTACTAACTATGATTGATCGATTCACCAGGTGGCCCGAAGCGATCCCGTTGAGAGATATAACCGCAGACACAGTCGCCTCTGTTTTTTACTCCGCCTGGATTTCCCGCTTTGGAGCACCAGCAATCGTTACCTCAGATCAGGGCAGTCAGTTCGAGGCACTCCTCTTCAAGTCCCTTGCACACCTGGTGGGAGCTCAGAAGACCAGAACATCCGCTTACCATCCTGCCTCTAATGGGATGATAGAGCGCTGGCACCGCTCTTTAAAGGCAGCAATTATGTGCCATGACAACCAGGATTGGGTAAGCACCTTACCCACGATTTTGCTAGGACTTCGTACTTGCATCAAGGAAGATTTGGGAGCCTCCACAGCCGAGCTTGTTTATGGGACCACCCTCCGAGTGCCAGGAGAATTTTTCCTACATGAGGACATTCCTCCTGACCCACAAATCTTCGTCGAGAAGTTTCGCGAGCAGATGAGGAATGTTCGAGCCACACCTTCAGCACATCATCATCGTCAACGAACTTTTGTCCACAAGGATCTTTATAACAGTTCTCACGTCTGGGTACGAGTAGACCGGGTCAAGAAACCCCTGGAACATCCCTATGATGGACCATTCAAGGTGATCAAGCAATTGGACAATTCCGTCTTCACCATAGAAATTAACGGGAAAAGTGTGAATATCAGCGCTGAGAGACTCAAACCTGCTTACTTTGAAGCAACGCAGCAGCTTGACAGTCATGGCTCCCAGTCAACTCTTGGCCCATCGCGGAATCGGGCGCCGGTTTCTTCTCCTGAGACCATGGGATCGAAAACTACTCCCCAAGAGATCAGAAGATCAGCTCAGGCCCGTCCCGATTCTCCGACACCAGACAACGAACAGTTGTTCACCCCAATCAAACCTCTGAGAACCTACTCCCGCAACAGACCCAAGAAGTCAGTACACTTCAATATTCCCACTCCTCCAGAGTCGCTTGGAGGGGGGTAGTGTGGGGCTCAACCACAATCAAGAACGCAGCATCCACGATTGATGATGGAACACAGTCGTGACTTGGCGCCATAAAGAAAGAGGAATGAGAAGTGAAGTTAGCGCTTTGGATGGTTGTCAATGTCATGTAAAATGGGATTCAGAGCATGAGGTTGTACGGCAATACATTAAGATTGTAAATTTAAGTTATGTGAATAAACATTTAAAGGTGTAGAGTGGGTTATGACTTTAATCAATGCAAAAGACAAACGTTCTCTCATAGTGACTCCTACACCTCGCCTCCTCGTGGTGCACCCTAGGTATAGTCCGTTTCACGAGGGTTTGTACTCACGTCATTGATTGTCTCTCCTTTTCTAACTCATGGAGAGGTTTAAAAACAGACTGAAACAGAATTAATGACGTAATAAACATCGGTCGTTACTAGAATCCAAAATGGCCGCCGAGCAACAGCTGATTTCTAACATCTCTGAATAATAATAACCTAAAATTTGGTTATGTGATCAAGTAATTAATCAAAACAATGTTGTTGTCAAAACACAAGTCAGTTAACTTCTCCAATGTCACAGTTTTGTTGTATAAAATACCTTGTCGGTATTCAGAATGTGAACAAAATACGATAAAAAAGCTTGTG
Organism: Orchestes rusci; assembly: GCA_958502075.1. Classification (NCBI taxonomy): domain Eukaryota; kingdom Metazoa; phylum Arthropoda; class Insecta; order Coleoptera; family Curculionidae; genus Orchestes; species Orchestes rusci. The sequence goes on from OY293311.1 coordinate 23,431,563, forward strand.
GTCTACTCACAAAGGATGGAGATGCTGAAAAACCTTTTTTACCACTTGAGGCAGTTTTGGAGGTGAGTTATTTCATAAAACTAGCTCTTTGTACCTATTCATTTCCTATTCCATCTCCTGAACTTTTGTAGAGAGTGTCTGATGCCCTTTGAATTGAAATTACAACTCTTAAAAGATCAGTTCCCATGGAATCAGAATTGATGAGGACTTCAAGGCATCCACGTCAATTGCAGTCCAGAGATCAGAAAGATAGATGGATTATTGGAGCAGTCATGCGTTGTTGAGAAAAGAAAAAAAGGGCTAGTATTGTTATTGAATGAATATTTTGGGCAGGCAGAATTTGACATTATTTTAGTCTATATTCAGTTCGTGTTCATGATTTCAGTCTCCTCATCTATGTTCCGCTGGTACTTGTTTGTAATAAAATTACGTTTATTATTTTCTTCTCCTATAGTAAGGAATGTGACTTATTTATCACCTTATGATTCGGCAGGAGGTGATGTCTTGCAGTTGATAACTGATCTGAAAAATGTTTCCATTTTTCACTCCCCCTCAAATGGCCGTTATTTCATGAGTTAGGTATAAAAAAATTATTGATAATTTATGATTTTTTTATAACTTAAAATAACGGCTATTGAGGCGGTTTGCAAATTACAAGGAAAATCCTTTACTCCGCATTTTCAAAAAACACAATGTAGAATCAAAATATACACTCACGGTCGGATAAACAGCACATGCCTAAAATTTGATAAAACTTTGATATTATAATATAATATAATATGATAATCGTTTATTAAGCTAATAAGCTTTACAAAGTCATCCTGCTTCAGTTATCAAAAAATTATTGGTGCATTGAAATGGTTCAAACAATCTGTCATTTGATCGGTCATGGCGATTTTATTCAAAATATTGTTTAGGTCTCTTTGTTCACGTTACAAAAAAAATGTGTAAGTTCTGGAAAAATTGGTTAGCACCATCCGAAAGGGAAAATTTGTGTACCCTATGAAAATCGAAAAGAATCGCTGGTTTAGTGAACTGACAAATGGATTCAAGTTCTTTAATGCACCATTACATCTTTGATAACTGTTGCAGGATCAAAGTGTTATCAAGTTTTAGGCTGCTACTTTTGTCCACCAAACTGATTTATTAAATTTCGTTTAACTAATAATTCATAAAAAAAATGCTGATTAGCTGATTTCTCGTGGGTTGATGTTCATCCAGTGATGGGGGGACGTCTACTGATAAGAATAAAACTCGACTATTGTGGGTTTTTGCGATAATGGTGCTTTCTTAGTTTTTTATTCGAACGTGTCTATACAGGGTGTTTCCTAAAGATTGGTAAAAAATTCGTTGTGTGATTCCTGGGGTATTTTCATGAAAAAAAGTTTCTATAAACATTTGCCGAAAAATGCTTCCTAAGGGAGCTACGCCCCTTTAAATAGGGCTTGATCAAGAATTGCCGTTCGTTTTGGCGCTCGAGAAAAGAAACTTGAAAACGACTGCAAATTGGCAAAAAAAATTTTTACTTTTTTATTGCAATGTGCCGCTCGTTCAATAATTAAATTGAATTGATGCGCGTAACAATGAATAAAATGTGCATTTGAATATGTGCTTTTAATAATAGCTTGGACACCATTTGTCTTTCCACTCATCACGGACGCTCCGTCATAACTTTGGGCGATTAATTTGGTGCTAGCAATCGCAGAAGGAGTATTTAAAATGGTTTGCAATTCATCCAGTAATGTTTTCGCTAATACATCTGCTTTATGTCCTCCCGGCTTAAAGAAAGACCAAAACCGTTCACGAATTTGTTCATTGAAAACGTACCGAATGATAACAACCATTTGCTGATGATTGGACGTGTCCGTAGTTTCATCGGCTTCCAAAGCAATGAAATTTGCACATTGAATTTCTTTTAAGATTTCCTGTTTGTAAATTTCCAACATTGCATCCAATAATTCGTTTTGAATAGTTTTTGATGTACCTCTAAACACTTGAGCATCTTTCATATGAGTTGCAAGCACCGCATCTAACTCAGTGGCAAAGTTGATTAAGCCTATATAAATACCTGGATTTTCCGATGTCGATGTCTCATCATGGCCTCGCAGCGCCAATTCAAAGGCTCCACAAAATTTTATGCACATAATTAAACGGCGCAAAATATGGCGATTTTTCTCAACATCTTCGTTGTGCTTAATTTTTTGTCGTAAGTAAGCACTATCTAACTGTTCACGTATATCCACTTGGCCTAGAACACTAAAATCCATGCATGAATTCATGTGCGAAACAGAATTCTCGTGTTTTTTTGCCCTTTCTGCGATGTGTTTCAGATCATTCAACCCTTGTCCATTCCACGCACTGATATCTTTTTTAAAAATAAGGCACATAAAACAAAATAGTCTATTTGTTTCTGAACAGCCGCACATCCACTCATATTTTTCATAAATATTTCCGTTGAAAACTCTATTGTAGGATCGGGTTTTACTTGAGGAAGTTTGATTAATCCGAATATCGGGAGTAGGCCTTCCTTTTTTCTTGATTAAAAGTTTATCTTCAAATGATAAAACCCGTTTCAAAAGATTTTGAACAGCATTTATATCCACTGGCTCCATTATAGATCAAAAACGCACTAAATTACTGAGAAATGGTACTTCACGGCTGAGAATTGCAAACACGCGACACGAGACGCGACGCAATTAACGAAAACAAACAAACTGGTCAGCAAGGAAAAAGGGAACACCCCATTCGGTGCCCCAGATCGACGTCTTTATCGCGAAAATCGCTGTATTTTAAGATTGCCGAAGATAATCGATTCGCAGCCGAATTAGGTACATTTCAAACTGTTCCCCTGTGGACGGAGGAAAGCTGCCCGCTTTGACGCGACCTTGCACATGTCTTGCGGAAAGAAGGTTTGAGCGAACGGAAAAGAAAGTTGATAATATCTAATTACTCTTGATAATATTTAATATTATGACCGTGGTGTAAAGCAAAAATCAAATAAAGCACTGGATTGAATAATTATATTATCTTTCCCATTTATTTGGGGATTTCGGGGGTGGGCACGTGCCCCTGTGCCCCTTAGAACCAGCCGCCACTGATAAACTGGGACTTGGAAGTCAAGAAAATTGAATGAAAAAATCTCATTTGGGAAAATAAATAAAATGTGATGAGACCATCAGTTTCAAAGGTTTCTATTTTAGTTTATCTTGTAGAGATGATTAGTATCTAAAGCTTGAATAAACAAGTAAATCAACAAGTCTATTTGTTTAAAGGAGTCTGGGTTTACCCATAAACTAAAAATTTTGAATTGAATTAGAATAAGACAAAACTTTGAGATAGGTAGCCATTAGATATCTCTAGAGGATATAGATAGGAAGTTACCTACTTTCAACACCAATCCAAATTGAGTCGATCGATTGAACGATAAAAAATCATATGCGGTAGATATCCGAGTGTGATAGGTACACTGTTTTTTTTTGTACCTTCCCACAAAAATAGGTACCTATTCAATTCAATATTCTATTGAGCAATTCGCATTGTTAAGAGTGTATTGTGGAGCAATAAATATTGCTTGATATTGAGATCTATTTGGATAGTACTCATCGACTACCTATTGGAATTGGAAAAGAATCCTACTCCAGTCGATGATTTTTAAAAAATCTAAATAATCCTCCGTTGATATTTCACTCTCATAGTTTTGTCTTTAGTCGCAAAACCTCAAAATTTGTACGAAAAACATAAACAAATGAAAGACTAGGTTAGAATTTGTTGAAATTCTTCGATTAAGCCTAGAAAATGGGGCGATCAGAGTTAAGCGACCGATTCAGGCTTAAGCGCTGCGGTGCATACAAAAATTGGAATATAATCGCGATAAAGACTTCATCCGGATTAGATTTTTACGGTGCATATGGGTGTTAATGCACAAACAGAAGCGAACTGGAATAGCGATGAGTCTAATGGTAGAGTCACAAGCAGTGCACGCTGTAAGCTGCCCATTGATTTATTTTAAATCAATGAAGCTGCCTAGTCTAACGATCGCTCGCTTCCGGATGGCGGATATACACGTGACTACGCTTCCAATGGATGACCAGCCTGAATCCAAAATCTAAATGGAAAACAAATCTGAACGTGTTCTGGAGAGCGTTTTGGAACATACTTGTTCGGCTTCAATACAAAATTTGAACGCTCTTGAAACTATATAAATTAGCTACGACATACGTTTTTTTTCAAGTAATGACGTCATCTATGACGTGAGTATGAACCCTCGTGAAACGGACTGTAGCAATCATACTCCATATACGAGACTCACAAGAATAATGTAGTGCTGTTTTGCCATCTACCATCAGTCTAACAGCATTTGTGATATTTAGAACAAAAAACCTATCCAATAAGCTTTCTTCAGAATTAATAAGATCAATGGTGTTATGTTCAGAAAACTAGTTGAACGTCTGTTATTATTATTAGCTAAAGCTTTTTACTAGGAATTCCTTAACGACAATTGATTAGATTTTTTCAGGTTGTTTTGTAGCGATTTTAAATTTTGTGACTATGTTTTATCTTTTTTGTGCTAAGATTATCAGGTTTTTAGGTGCCACTAGTGAACATTTTGTTGCCACTAAAGCTGTTGAAGAGTATCACTATCTGAAGAGATGGTTGGACTGGCCTGCTTTGTCTCCGGACTTGAACCCTATAGAACATATATTATTAATATTATTATATGCTTCGGATATGTTCTGCAGGGCAGTTCGCGCTCTTAGAAATCACCCAAAGAAATAGTTAGCTAGAAAAAAATGGCAGAGTATTTCTCAAGCAGCAATTGCCAAGAGCATGCATGAAACAGCGTTCTTTGGGTAAACTTCAAAGCAGCATAACTTGATTTTTTCAAATAGCACCCCCAGTTCTTGACTTGGTCGCGTGCAGCTTGTCATTTCACGTATTTTTCATCCCACAATATTTTTTTCAGATGTCGATGTTTGGGAGATAATTTTGTTTTTCTACCAACTCATACAAATTTCATCGAAAATAGACTGAAGTGCCATGAAAATCAATTTTTTGACATATCAACGTCAAAATGACATTTATTGTATGCCTATCAAAACTACTAGAAATCAGAAAATCTTGAATTGGCGGAACAAGGAACTAAGCAGCTATTTATATTGATTGAGGTATAACAAATGAACCATTCAACTGCATATCACAAAAAAAAATCAAAATGATGGTCACTTTGACATCTCAAAAAATGGATTTTCTTGACACGTTCAGACTGTTTTCGATAGGATTTGTTGAGTTTTTCAGAAAAACAAAATTATCTCCCAAGCTATCGATTTTTGAAAAAAAAATGTGTAATGAAAAATACTTTAAATGACAAGTTGGACGCGACTAAGTAACAAATTACAGGGGATCATGCTATTTGAAAAAATGATGTTATGGTGCTTTGGTTGTCTCATAAGCCATCATTCAATTTCTGGTCAAAAAGTTCGTTATAACCTATACCTATATTCCGATTCCTTACATATTCGAATGTTTTAGACAAAATAACATCAAGAGAAACAAACCAGGCTTTAGATTTCGTTTGTTGATTAAAATGTTTGTTTACATGTTACTGCAACTATTGGAAGGTCATGTTCTGCTACCTACTTATTTTTTTTAGTGGCATAGGATTTTTGCGAATTTAATTGAGTAAAAATGTAAAACTATTTGTGAAGTTCACAGATCAAAACAGAATATTTTTATTATCAATACCTTGAAGCCTTGTTCATTTTAATTGTTTTAATTTCTTGTTCAGCTTGATAGCTTCTCTTTCAGAGGAGATATTGACATATTACACTTGGTCTAATGTGAAATCTAGAATGTGCTGCGCTGCGTCGATATTTTTGGAGCAAGCATATTATCAAGAACAAGCCTTGAAATAGTATATTGTACAACAAGCATGGAATGACACTCATATAATGGTCATTCCATGCGAGTTTTACACAATAATTTTTCTACGATTGACAAATAATATCACTTTTGTGTAATCAAAATGTCGGTTCGTAATTTTTCTTTTGGCGGAGGTGCCAATTTGACATCCCCCACTCGTTGCCTAGCAACTAGTAGGGAATGGTTTCATTTCCGTTCAGTTCTACAATGTACTACATTTATGAATCGATATCGATTGCGAAATAGTGAAATTACTTGACAGTCGTAGAAAATAGTTTATTGTGCAACAAGCATGGAATGATACCCATTTCCTACAGCAATTCATACGAGTACGAGTAGGAAATGGTCATTCCATGCGAGTTGTACAGGGTTATTGATTATAAATGCCCCACCTCTAACTTTTTAATTTGTCGTTTTAGAAAAAGGTGTTCCAGATAAAAGTTTTATGGTTGAAAATGAACTTTTTTAATAACCTGTTTTCACCTATACAGGGTGCTCCAAAAAGTCTAGGCGAGGTCCAACTTTCTTATTTAAAATTGATAACCTATTTTTTTATTTGATATTTGGATTCTCCTTTTAAATCTAAACATTTTCTATGTAGCATATCCTATACCTAAGTTTGATGTATAAAAAGATATTTGATATTTATTAATTGAATTATGATAATTTATTGTTGTGAAAATGTCAAATATATCTATGATTTCGAATTATTGACGGTCGTATTGACGAAAATGTTACGTCATTAAGTAAATTTAAAGTGTTAAAGTATAAATAATTCTGCATTTGATTCAAAAGATTTTTTTTTTATATAAGACGTTATTTTACTTTTTGTTAATTTTTTGGGTATCAATTCTAAATCAGAGAAGTTCTGGTATATCCTACACACATAATTACGTCAATACTTCGAAATCATAGATATATTTCACTTTTTTATAACAATGAATTAGTATTAATCAATTTATAAAATATCAAATATCTTTTCATACATCAAACTTTTGAAGGAGAATCCAAACATCAAATAAAGAAATAGGGTATCAATTTGAAATAAGAAAGTTAGACCTCGCCCAGACTTTTTGGAACACCCTGTATATGTGAAAACAGATTTTTTCAAAATTTCATTTTCAACCATGAAACTTTCATTTGGAACACTTTTTTCTAAAACGTCAAATTAAAAAGTTAGATGGGGGGGCACTTTTAATCAATAACCCTGTACACTATACTTTTTCTACGACTCTCAATTATTATTACTATTGTGTAATAAATATCGATTTTTACTTTTTGTTTTTGGTGGAGGTTCCAGATCATTCCATTTCCATTCAGTTTGCACTCGTTTCCATGGCAACAGTTAGGGAATGGTTTCATTTCCGTACAGTTGTACAATGTGCTACGTTTCCTAACCGATATCGATTGCACAATGGTGATATTACTGTACAGTCGTAGAAAAACAACTTTTCAAGTTTATCATCAAGTAAATTGATTCAATTGAATCAATTCCATTTCTAAATTTCAAAATATTCAAAACAAGAATCAAAATAAGACGTCAACAAGCCAAGAAGATCAATCGGCCCATGTGGAAAGACGCCCAAGGCGAGACGGCCATGCGGGTCACGCGAACCCGATTGGCCGATTCTTCTTCACTCTTTTGTATCATCTTCTCTATAATTTTAATTAATGCCAAAAAAATATTCGACTTTTTTTTTTCGACGAAACGATCGTTCTTGTTGCGATGGCAGTCAGCGATTGTGTGTTGATATGATTCATATTTGGTTTTTGTGCTAATTAATTATACAATCGGTTGGCTCGTAATTAGTGTGACACTGCACATAAATAAGGCATTATTGTGTCTGGTTTTTCTGATTTGTATGATGGGTATAAATATTGAACGAGCAGCAAGAATGTTTATTTTGGTTTTGGCCTTTGGTTAAAAAGTAGTCGGTTTTGAATGGAAATGAGAATCTCGAAAGCTGGATGCAGAATTTCAGATTTTCATTGTTTTGATTTTTGTCACACAACTGTGAAATCATGGGATCTGCATTGAAGGAACTTTCCAAATGGGCAGGACAGAACGGTCTTAGAGTAAAGCCTGATAAGAAAAATCTAGTACCGTTCACAAGGAAATATACAAGGTGCCCAACAGTAAAATGCCCACATTCGGGGGACAAATTGTTAGGATTTCCAACGAGGCAAAGTACCTAGGGATCATCATAGACTCGAAGCTCTCCTAGGAAAGAAACACAGAGGAAAAAATGAAGAGAGGCCTCAATGCATTATACATAGTGACCCATTTGAAACCGGGCTAGCTACCCCTGCTCATAACTTTTCAATTTATTGATCGATTTTGACAATTTTTTTTTAAATATAGAGAGGGGAAAGGTGTATTTTGAGACCATACGTCGCCCAGTTTTCTCTAAAAACCAAGTCCTACCAGATCATATTTAGAGGCTGAAAAATCCAGAAAACATATTAGCGATTTTTTTAGAGAAAATCTGCCCACGCCACTGGATTTCTTCATCCCCTGTAATGGGTCTGTACCAAATTTCATGAAAAAATAATCAATTCAAAAATATTATTTCTGTGTGTAATTTTTTTTCAATTTTTTTTTGTCAGTCTCGTTTGTTTGTTTTCATTGTATTTTGACATGAAAATATCTATTAAATGATTATATATATTTTTTTTTGATAGATTTTCTATCGCGAGAGTTTTGAGGTAAAAAACTTCTTGGTGAATAAAAAAATGAATCGTACATTTTTAATAATTTTTTTCATGAAATCTAGTACAGACCCATTTCAGGGTTTTACGGATTCAGTGGCGTAGACAGAATTTTTCTAAAAAAATCGCTACTATGGATTCTGGATTTTTTAGCCTCTAAAATATGATCTAGTGGGCCTTGAATTTTGAAAAAATTGACGATGTCTGGTATCAAAATAAACCTTTCCACTCTCCACATTTCAAAAAAAAAAAACGTCAGAATCGCTCCATAAGTAAATAAAAATGTTATTATGGGGGAAAGTCAACGATAATACCGAAAGGGGTGATGGACCAACTCATAAGCATCCAGAAAATCATAATATGACCTTAGTTTAAACTCTATGGTTTTCGAGATATTGCCACTAAAAGTTCAAAATATTCAATAAGAAATCTTATTTTACAAAGAAATAATTTATTTTTATTTTCTTTTTTACTAAGTACGTGGAAATTTTCGTGACTGGCTTGTAATTGCGAAGGAACAGGTGGTGGGGAGCAATCAAAAAAAGTAAATAAAAAATAATATTATGTTTTTCTGGAAGCTTATGAGTTGGTCTATCAACCCTTTCAGTATTATCGTTGACTTTCCGGACACCCTGTACATGCAAAAGAATGATTGGTAAAAAATGGGGATCAAAGCCCCACATTATCCACTGAATTCCACTGGATGTATAGCACGTTCGTGAGACCCATAATGACCTATGGAGCCGTGGTATGGTGGAAAGCCATCGACACGTACTCGAACGTGAACGTACATAAAGATGCTCACGAAAGTACAACGGCTGGCAACACTAAGTAGAACGGGAGCAAAGAACACCGCAGGCAGCTTTAGAGGTCATTCTGATCCTCCAGCCCATTGACTTGTTCATTAAAAGCACTGCCGCAAAGCACAGACTGGGCACTCAACGGTGCTAAAGGAAATCTCAAAGGCAATGAATAACCAAGAGGCGAGGCTGCTACAAATGGCAACAGACTACATGGTGACCAAGAGCTCTTTTGAGAAAAAGGTAGTGGTTATAAAATACCTTCCAGAGAAGACTAGAATCAAGACTCAATAATAAGGGAGGAAGAGATCCATCTTTACAGACGGAGCAAAGACAAATACAGGTACAGGAGCAGGGATATACTCAAAGGAACTAAACATCCAAGAGTCTATCAGGCTTGAGAAAGGATGTGGTATTCTGCATGCAGAAATTATTGCCAATAAGGAAGCAGCCAACCTGCTGCAAAGACAGGACAATACAACAAAAGACATCACAATCTATGCAGACAGCAAAGCAGCTTTGAGACTACGAGAATCAGATACAGTGAGGTCAAAGGTGGTGCTGAGTTGCCGTGAGGCATTGTCCTGGATGCTGGGTTCCTGGACATAGCAATATTAAAAGGAATACGATGGCAGATGAACTGGCGAAATTGGGAATAAAAATGGGCAAAGCCAAAATGAAAAACACATCGCTACCAACGATCAAACTATTGAAAGATACAGTAGATAAAAACATGGTAAAGCTCCACAGCGCCAGGTGGAGCAATGGAAACCACTGCAACACATCGAGAGCTCTGTGACCAAACTTGGATAAACACGGATATTACTGAAGCAGAGCCAATCCTCTGTGAGCACCCTTGTGGGAGTAGGGGACACTGTGAAATCGGAACCATGCTCCGAAAATGGAGTCTAGGGACTAATGATCTCTGCAAGTACTGCATCGAGGAGGATGAAACGATAGAACATCTACTGTGCCACTGCCCAACTCTGAAAGAAGGACGCCTCAGGAATATGGGACAATACTACCTCGAGGACTTGCATGGAAGAAACGGCAAATGTAGACATCGTGTGAATTTTGAACTTCGTAAAAACCATGGGATGGTTTAGAGCGATGAAGAGAAAGGCTGCAGGTCAAGACCGAGGGGACACCTCTTCAAACAAGGGCACACAATGGGCTATTTGACCTCCGAGTGAAAATAATGCGAAGCAGGAAACTACGGAGCAGGGCATACCCATTGCGCAACCTAACCTAACCTAACCCAACTACGTGGTTCTGTAATCAACCACCCCGTATTTATTCTGAAAATTCATCAGCCACTATAATATAGTGGAATGTATTTTATTCAAGTTATTTGTGGCCATTCTTCCGTTAACACAGAATACTGCATCAATATGATCAAAAATAAACATCAGGCGCGACAGGATTTCTCCCCACTGAAGTACGAGCCAAACCAAATCACGCTGTCTCAACATAAGCTGTGGAGTCTGGCGTTTTATACGGATTTGTATAGATTGTATATGTCACAGTGAAACCTGGTAATCAGTGAAAGCTAACTTTTACTAGGAAAAGTAAGCTTTTCCTGATTTGGAAACATTTAGCTAGTGAAAGTTGAATTCGATCGACTTCATCATACTTTTACTAGTAATTGTTAGCATTCACGTAACTTTTCTAGTGAAAGCTGCTACACTGAAAATTATTATCGTAATTATTGGTCCGAGTTGGAATTCGCCGACAGATTAGACGCTCTGGAAAATACGAGACTTATGATTCGCAGGTGTACAATGTGAACATTGTTCAGATACCGTATTATAGAAAATACTCAAGTATTCTCAGTAGGGCTTAGTCTGGGTTAGTTTGGGTTAGTTTGGGTTTGGCAAAAATTTTGATGTCGCGTGAGCGACATCATTAAGTGCCCCGTGCACCTTGGGTTAGTTAAATGGCGGAAATGAGTTTTAACAAGAACTTTTCCTAACTGCTTTCAGTAAAAGTTGATTTGATAAAGTTTCTCCAACATTCACTAGTGAAATTGTACAATATTCTTCAAAATTCAACATTTCCTAACGGATCAAGTGATTGCTAGCATCAACTAGTAAAAGCTAGCTTTCACTGAATTCCTAACATTCACTGTAACATATATACAGGGTGCATGACCCAACGAAAAGGTCCCACCCTTATTTATGACTTTTCTGGTATATTTTGGGAAAAACTCTCGGACACGTCAATTTTTATTTTTAGGGGGACGTCTTTTCGTGTATGACTGTATAATACAGGGTGTTCCAAAAATAAGATATCGCATTACACTTGACATTTTTAAATGGAAACCCCCAATTTTTTTTCTATTTTTGGATTCTCCATGAAGTTTTTAGTAACTTTTGTAGGCAAATGCGCATGCCTGGGCGCATGCGTAGTTGTCAAAATAATACTAGTATTATAACTGCCCCTTATTTCATTTCCAATGAGTCTCTATTCTCTATAGCCTTTCAGCCAACATTTTATTGAAGTGTTTCGGCATCTGAAATAAAATAAAATATGATAAAAGGACGGTGGAGTTGAGATGAGAATACACTTCACCGTCTCGCAAATTTTCAAAAAATTAAGTAAATATATTGATATTTTCGAAAAAGCTAGTAGTCCAGTAATACAAGATTCAGAAACGGCATTTCCAGGACAAAAATGTGGATTTTTTTTTTCACACTGGTTCTATAAGTTTTGTGGTCTCCCGAATCCGAATCTGAGGTTTGCCACGACACGCTCGCCAGGCGTTGGCTTCACAACGAAAATTGCTGAAAACCTCAACATTTCGGCACTTTTTTCAGTTTTTCCTAAGACTAAAGAACATATAAAACCAGTGAGAAAAAATCTTTTACATTTTTGTCCTACAAAAAACCTTTGCTCACTGAAGTATAGATTTATTGAATTGACATAGGTATGATGAAGAGAGACATTTCTTTTAAAGATAATTTTTTCCTCCACAGACTTCATTCAATTTTGCTGCCCAGAAAACCTAATATTTCCTGCTTCTTCTGGCCTTTCATCTGTTGCTTTATGGTTAATATCAATTGATGGAGGCTTTGAGAAATCCCTTTTTTCAAATATTTTGCCACCATAAATTGTGGAGTTTAAAACAGAATCTCTTCAATCTAGGAACTTTCTCTGTGGAAACCCGAATTTTCTATTGAAGGATAGCAAATCTTTGTTTCAATTGACCAGACCATCGTTCAATTACACGCTCCATGGTGAAAAATCTATCGATCGTACAGTTTCTAAATGGTACCATCAATCAAACATGGACCCATAGTTATGCCTTAAATGTCATATCCGTCATCTCCTCCTGCAGCACCACAGAAGAATAAATTGCAGGAATAAGGGTAGGTGATCAATTAATTGGCTCATTTGTGTTACCAGTTACCACCGCGTTTAAATGGATACGAATACTAAAAATAAGATACACTAAAGGAACTTTATGTACCTATTGTGAAATTGGAATAAATACATTTTGAAAGTTTTCTTGTCGCAATGAGGGTTTTTAAGCGAAGAGAGATGTTTCCCAAGAATTTCTTTTCCGAGACTCCTGGAAAAGATTCCTCTTGGTATCATGGATCACGATCTGGCATCAAAGAAACTGCTCGTATGAACACAATGGCGCTTGTGGTGAAAAAAAAAACAATCTTTATGAAGTGTCTCTTCCCACCAATTCAATATTTCAAGCTGTTTCGAAAATATCAATTATCTCACTATGAATGGAATTCAAATCACAGAATAATTCCTGGATCCATTCAAAGTAACGATGGAAGATGTACAATCGACCTCCTATTGAAAAAACAGGACAAGAGTCTATCATAAAACGAAAACTAGAAAAGAAGTATATATGTATAGTATAGGCAATACTAAATTTTTTACTGATGGTTATTCCATACCATGGGAAAAAAACCAGGGCAGCATTCTAGACCGAAAATAAATGCTAGCTTTTCCTATAACATTTTTTCGAAAATTGATTATTAACGGAGTTAGAGGGTGTTAAACTTAGATTTTATTTGCAGTTTTTTGGTCATGTCTTTTGCCACGCTCATAATATTGGGACGAAATCTATTATGTGGGGCTTTTTTGGGATGAGAAACTCAAATCTGCCCACCGATTTTTGAAGAGGGCGCCACATACGAACCCAAACTTTGATTGAAATGGTCCTAACTTTTTTGTGCTACACTGTATGCAACGTTTGAGAGAATATTTTTATTCTGCCAACCTTTTGACATGAAAAAGGTATATCACTTTTGTTTCGATAAATCTAACCGTTCTCGAGAAATACGCTAAAATAACTTTGCTTGCATATGTGATGAAAACGAAATTATTTTAACTTTTTATCAACTTTTAACATAGCATGCTTTGGAATCATGCGCTATAAGTTGCCGTAGAAACAAATTTGATTAGAATCAATTTTGACAGTTCGTATAATTCTTGACTTTTTTTTTTTTATTTTCGGTATTTTTGTCATTGACCACCCTCAGCGTAACAACAAGTTTTCAAACAATTATCAACTTTTAAAATGTATTCTTCCCAAACTTGTTTCTACGGCAAGTATAGCACATGTTTCCAAAGCATGCTATGTTAAGCATTGAAAATAAAATAAAATGATTTCGTATATTCATTACATGTAACATGCAAGCAAAGTTATTTTAGCGTTTTTCTCGAAAACGGTTAGATTTATCGCAACAAAAGAAGTATCCCTTTCTTAGCCTTTCTTTTTCTTATGTCAAAAGATCAAGAGAATACAAATCTTTGGTCAGAATCAAGTCACCTACATTGTAGCACAAAAAAATTACGACAATTAAAATCAAAGTATAGGTTTGTATATTTTGTGGCGCCCTCTAGAAAATGCAGAAAAACCGGTGGCAAATTTTGAGTTTCTCATCCCGAAAAAGCCTCAAATACGAGATTTCATCAAAATATTATAAGCGTGGCAAAAGGTATTGCAAAAAAAACTGCAAATAACATTTAAGTTTAACACCCTGTAACTCCGTCAATAATCAATTTTCGAAAAAATGCTATTAGAATAAGGTAGCATTTATTTTCGGTCTAGAATGCTCCCCTGATTTTTTTGCTCATCATTTCCGGAGACGCTGTATACAGGCATAAAACGATCATTTAAATTTCTCAAAATGGACATTTTAGCGCTATCTGTTAAGCCCGGGGTTCCCCGATCTACGCTACTATTAATACTGATAATTCAAAAACAATGTTCACTTTGAATTAACTAATGATACACTTTTTTTTTCAAATTCATTAATTCATTTCATACCAAAGATACAGTTTGCCTTGACTTATCGCACTGGCCTCGAGGATTCTTGCTTTTAACAAAAGCTTAATCTAAAATATATGCGATGATATATCGATATTTATGGTATGCACAAAAAGAAAATTCATAATTCTACTATCAACTCTCTACTTACTAAATACAACTTCAAGTATCATATAAATCTATTTTCAATTTTTATATTTTTGACATTTTGAGGCAGTTTATGGAAAACAGAGGACGCTTGCGAATAATCGGAGCCGCTCTCTTTCGCAACTGATTTCCGAATCAAAACGCGTTTGGAAATCACGTGACAACGTAACATGCTCAAAAGAACGCATCATGTGACAATGAATCATGATCAGAAAAGTCGATTCGAAAGCGGCTCGTATTACACAAGCCTTTATTTGTTTCTACATTCCCCAAATATATGTTATCACGTGACCTAGCTATTTCACCTACCTACCTTCCTAAAAATATAATTTTTTTTGGATATTATGTTTATTAAAAGTAAGCTCCTTTCTTGTTAACATTACTTTGTGACATACTCATTTTTTAAATTTGGCGGTTGTTGCTTGCACGCCTTCCAACCAATGGGCGTTTTGCCGGTCACAACATGAACTAGGTTAAGAAATCACGATCGCCGGGCTGAATTTACCAAGGTTTCCAAATACGAACGGTGATTTTTACTGCAGTCACGTCACAAGCGTACCTGTTCAAATTGAAATATTTGCTAATCATGAAGATTGCTAGAGCAAGAGCTTATTCATTATCTGCATTAACAATAAATTTTTCCGCATGACATTTCCGTGCGGAAAAATTTTTCAGTACGGATATGTCAAAATTGACAATATCATAAGCATACAGCAACCAGGTTTCCAGGTAACTATGGTCGCTTAGTTACACATTTCGACATTCATTATTATTTATTTGTCATTAGTTTCATCAGAAACTTTATAATTACGAATTATATCCTTATTTCCGCACGTCTGTAGAAAAACTATTGTACCTAACACTTGCGGAAAATGTTTTTCCGCCCTCGGCTGCTTCACCGAACTCCGCTACGCGTCGGTCGGTGAACGGCACTCGTGCGGAAAAACTAATTTTCCGCACTTGTTAGGTAAATAGCTATTACCACACTCCGTGCGGAAAAGTAACTTTACCACACGGAGTGCTGTAAAGTGCTACTTGCCACACGCAAATGCGTGCTGTAAAGTACACATTCACGCACGCGAGTAGGTAAAGCCATTTTCAGCACATTAATATTAAATAAATTCTTATGGTGTGAAAACGGCACGCTTCATGACGCGGTGCCTCGTCGGTTACGGTCACGTTCTTTATCCACTATTCTCTGTCTGGCATCTCTTTCTATGACATGCAGTTCCGATTTTCTTTTTCGGTCTCAATGCATGAAAGATCATAGTCGACAAGTCGACTCCGTTTGTATTTCACGGACCTATCGTCCGTGTTGTATTTACAATCGATTTAAATGATATGATCCAACATGGCCGATTTACAAACAAGCGCAGTGTTATCTGAGCAGGTGCCCCTTGAAGAAATAATGCGTAAAAAGTCGGAAAGTGAAAATTCCAAACCCCAACTAAACGATGAGGATAGTGAAAGTGCCGAAGAACAACCTCTCGATGTTGGAATCCATTATTTGGTTCGTAGAAGTGATAATTCGTGGTGTAAGTGATTTTTTTGTTTATTATAACCTAAATGTGTATTGATAAAATTGGCTTTAGATCCGGCGGAAATTATTGAATCTCGATACAATGAAGTGGACAGACAGTATGAATATTACGTACATTATGAGGGGTTCAATAGAAGGCTTGATGAATGGGTAAGTTAGTGGTACATCTATGAGTTAGGTTGTTAGGTATCATTAAGTATTATATTAGGTACGTTTCCGGTTCATTAAATTCTTCCATATTGCGTAATATCATGAAATTCAAATGAAAACTTGTAAATGAACCTTCACTTTATTTATTTTAAAGATATTGTGATTTTTTATACAGGATGTCCACGAACAATCCCTTAATAGGGGTGATTCTACAGCTGATTTGACATTTGTCAAGTATTTTGTGATTGCACCGTATAAATCTTATCCGGATGAAGACTTCATCGCGATTATTTTCCATTAGTTGGTATGGAAGATAATCGCGATAAAGACTTCATCCGGATTAGATATCCACGATGCATATGGGGGTAAGCGTTTTCATGGAGTGGGAGTATGGTATCATGATGAGACCATTCCAGTTTGGTCTGTCATTAACGTCACTTTCAGCCAATCGGCGAGCTGCAAGTGACATTAATGTCAGACCAAACTGGAATGGTCTCATGATACCATACTTCATGAAAACGGTAAATGTAATGTTCACATTCAATTTGTATTCGAATTGGAACTGTTAAATTTCCATTTGGCAAACTTGAAACATAATCTACATTGAATTTGTGTTCTAAGTCACCCTTACGCCAAATTCAATGTGGATTTAACAGTTCCACTTCGAAATAAAATAGAATGTGAACCAGGCTTAACACAATCACCATTCAAATAACAGTCAAGCATGCTTTTTAACCTTAGGGCGACTGTCAAATGACGTCACATGCACATGCCTAAAAATAGGGAGAAGCGAAAGTCCTTTCGGCGTCTTACCTTGATAATAGCTGCGTTCTTTTTACCTGAGATCTACTGAGATCTCAGTAGTAACTGAGTTACACTCAATTTTGGAACTGTCAAATTTCCGCTTGGCAAACGGGAATCACATGATCACATTGAATTTGACGTATAACAGAGCGTATAACTGAAGTGAGTTTCCTATCTCAGTTAAAGAGAATGTACCTCATGTCACATGACACTAGAATACAAGATGTAACTAGGCGAAATGTTTATACTTTTATTATTATTGTTACTGTTACAACCCACGACTGCACAGTAAACTATTGTTTATGTGGTTTATAAAGACAATCACAGAAGAAACGATTATTTCATTTCAATAAGATCTAATATTTTTTTTACATTGGATTAAATCACATTCTTCCTATTCTTATTTTTGTTTGATGGCTTTGCTTCTAGGCTGTTACCAGCGACTAAAACACATTTCAAACGGAAAGAATGAAGTAAAATGTCAAACATATCCTATTAATGTTGTAGTTTGTCACGAGATGACGTCAGTGGAGGATGTGCGTCTTACAAATTCGATGTACACCATTGATGTTATCCTCGATGATACTACGTAGTATCACGATTGATATCAATTGTAGGAGATTCCCAATACTTCCGGAAAAGTACAAAAAAACGAAATTTTGGAGAATAATTTTAATTTTCTTCCAGGTTTATTTCACAAAATAAATGTCACATCTTCAGAGTCACTTTTCGCATACCAGGGTCGTCTATATTGCGGAACATGTACTGAAGTAACAATGGCAACGTCGCATCTAACGTCAATGGTAGACCATTTTTTTATGAGTAGTCCTATGTTAGCATCGATTCAAGGCAATGCATTGAAAATCAAGCTATATTACGGGATATGAACAGTCAAACATTTTGAGGTTATGCTGTGGTTATTGTAAGCAACATGCACTTCTAACTTTTCACTAGAGGACACCTTCACATTAATATCAGAAGCATCCAAATTTTGACAGGCAATATAGTAAGTAGAAATACACTAGGAAATCACTTAATTTTTTCATAATACAATTTGAAAGTGAATAAAAGCAGTTGAATAGTTGAAATTGATCATTTTCAAACAGCTGATTTTGACGTGTCGTGGAGGACAAGCACAGGTTTTATTCATATGAGTTCATGGTCACGATTTATGGATTTTCAGAGTTTTCGTTGGATTTTTTTGATTTGAAGTGAGACAGGACAACAGGTTCTTTTCTATATTATTGGACTGTGCAGAGTTGATTGGTGTCATATCAACTCTAGTTTGATGTAGTTTTTCGGATAGTACAAGTGCATCAAACAAACAGTTTTTCTTGTAAAATAAAAGGATTTTATTATGGGGAGAAGTGATTATTATGAACAGTTGGAACAGACTGTCAAAGGCAGTTGTAATAATAAACTAAAAGTCATTGGTGGAGACTTCAAGATGCACGATTTATTCTCCCTGCCAGAAGTAACCTTCATTTTTTTTACAAAATAATTTTAAGAGTTGGCAGCCCATGTGAAATTATACAACTATCAGGTAACGGTATTATGTCAAATGTTTCCCAAAAGGGGTACCTACTATTTTTAACATTATTTCACCTGTTTTAAAATGCCTAGAGCATATACGTCCCTATTTTATCTGGGTTTCACTTGATTGGCCTCTTTTTAACGCTTTAATCCACATCTCTTGCCTCTGCTTGAATAAGCCATTGGTATAATCACCAGCATTTTTTAAAACAGCAGGTAGATATTCTTAAAAATCTCACACTCTGTTCCCCCCTCGGTTCCCCCTCATAGCAGTTGCACAGTTAACCACAGCACAAAAAGACGTCATTATGGAGCACTGAAGTCTCTCATTTCAGTAAAAACGCATAATAATCTTGAAAAAGTACCGAAAACCATCATGAAAGTCGAAAAAAACAACATTGTCATAACTTAATTTTGTTTTGTTTGTCCTCCAGCTAACATGGCAACGCCCGCCATGACGTCATTTGAAAATGGTCTATTAGAAATTAACATAACCTCAATCCCGTCCACGCGCGGTGTTGCCAAATTTAATACTTCAGGGCTTGTATCACTCTATAGACGGCTAACCGAGCGGCTTACTCAAACAAACACAAATTTCATGGTAATCCTCCAGGACTGAGACTCTGTAACTCGATAATTCGAAAGAGAAAGAATGCTCTTATCTATAACAGCGTTTGGCTACTCTGTTAGCATCGTTCGGCTGGAACCGTCGGGTTCGGAGGTTTTCGATTGATATAAGCCAAAGAAGTCTGAAATACATTCGCTATTTATCGCTATGATGGACCTCTCCCTCTGAAGCGTTCGGAATGACATAATATATCTGTCTTCGTTGTAAATTCGACGATACGTGAATACGGGTGTAATCCAAAACAATTCAAAACATACCAAATCTCACTTTCTCACATGTCTTTTGTTTATGGTTTGGATGTGGAATGAAATGTAATAATGATTCTATCGTTCAAAAGAGCTCCAAAACCCAATAAACAACGAGCTGATTGATTTCATCGAGAATATTAAAGAGATGGTGAAACATCGATTTATTGGAGTTAATGTGAAGATGTTATGCTATAAGCTAATCATACAGTTGAATAAAATTGGGTTTTGGGTCAAAAATTGAGAATATGGCAAGAGGCGAGAACCGAGGGGCGGCTCACTCCGTAAATCGATGTACACTTTTACCCGAAATCCCGTGAAATCCATCAGAAATCCCGAAATCCATTGGAAATCGATTCGAAATCCGGAAATCCTATCCCCGAAATCCTTCTGGAATCCCCGAAATCCTCTCGAAATCCAAAAAGATTTCGAAAAATCTCGCATCAAATTTTCCGGAAAGCATGGGCACTATTGCCAGTTTTTTCTTTCTTTCTTTTGATATTAAAAATATTTCACCCTTTTACTTATATGAAACTTTATTAAATATACAGGGAGTCCGTAAACAACGTTCGAATAAAGGGTGTGTAAAAATGATACTCTTGCTGGAAGTTGCTAGGAGCAACCGTTTTCGAGATATTTGCACTTGCATTAATTCATGCAATGTGGGTTTTGAATGGAAAATTTTGAAAATAAACATTGGTGCAAGCCCAGTTGGCTTTGAAAACGGCGTTATGGTAATTTTGACAGTTGTTTCAAATATATTTAAAAAAAAATAATAAAAATAAAATAAATCGAAAAAAAAAGAAAGAAACAAAAATTTAAAATCATGTAAATGTATATTTTTTTTTGATAAGGAACATTAGAAAAATTGTCAATGATAACGCCGTTTTCAACGCCACCTATGTCTATTTTCAAAATCTTCCATTTGAAACCACATTGCATGGATTACTTTAAGTGCAAATATCTCAACAAAGTTGCTCCTAGCAGCTTCCAACGAGAGTATAATATTTTTGTGAAAATGACGTTATAATCATTTTTTTAGTCAAAACAAAGATACAGTATATGTAATCTTTTGGAGCTTCAAAAACAACTGTTCATTTATTAGGAAATCTAAATCACTAAAAGAGTAAATTATTTTGAACTCTCATCAGTTGAACAACCTATTTCTATTTTATTTTTTTGCAGGATTCATTCAATAAACTCCTCAGTTTTCTGTGCTTTTGGCAAAACGCACATATTTTTTAGAAAAAATGGATAGAATACAAGTTTCAAGGGAAAGATTGGATGAAATATTGATGGAAGTACAGGGTGTTCACAGATAAATGGACCCCCCCATTAACTTTTTAATTTGATGTTTGGGAAAAAAATGTTCCAAATGAAAGTGTAATGGTTCAAAATTAATTTTGTGAAAACAAGGTTTTCACATATACAGGGTGTTTCAGAACTTTTTACTTTTTACTTTACGAAAAATATGCCTCGCTATTTGTCAAAAAAAAGATATGGATAAGGTCTTCAGACCATAATAAAGGCAAAGATCAAGTACAAAAAAGATCTTCCATCTACTTCAAAAAAGACCAAAAAATTTAAACTAAACCTCGAAAGTGATGAGTTGCAAGATCGTAAAATTATGTTTTAAAACACCGTGTTACTCAATACCTGTACTTACTAATTCTTTGCCTTAAAATGTGAAGAAAGAAAAGTTTCCTTTACTTAAAAATATAGTTGTTGAGTCAAAAGAAGATTGCACTTTTGTTACTTCTCCAAAATGTCTCCATTAGTGTAAGGCATATCACGAGGAAGATAAAGGTAAACTATAAGGGTTGTATTAAACTGCAGTATTTAATTCATTATGTACAGTATAATATCACAAGCAGTCAGTATAATATTGTAGAAGACTCAGTATTTCTGTTAAAAATGATAAGTAAAAATGGAATTTTTGAGCAGTAAAAGTACTATTTGTCCTGTATTTCTATGTTCACTATTGTGATTCTAATGGTCAGTAAAAATTTATGAAATGACTAAGCTGGTAATAATTCCACAAATGTACAGTAAGAAATAATAAATGGCCAGTATGCGATAGTCAGTAATAATTTTAACCAACTCAAACTAACCCAAACTTGATACACATAATACCAATAGAGAACACGTCAATTATGATATATGATAATAATTGTAATGATAACCTAGTGCTAACCAACGAGCCGCTGCATATTTTTCATCAATTTCTATTACCAACACAAACTAACCCTAACTAACCCAAACTAAATTCGCCTCTCAAATGAACCTATCTGACTACTTCATCATGACATAAAGGCAGAGTGTTTTCTCTTTACTAAGTTGTGTTTCGTTCCGTTGTAAAAATGTTTGTATTTATACGAAATAGAATATATGACCAACCATTCATTATTTTACTGTCGCTTTATTAATTTTATGGACTGTCCATTATTTTCACCAGGCATTTACTAATTTATTTGATCGTTTTTTTTATGATACTGACATTTGATTATTTATATCTACCATTTATTATTTTTACTGACCACTTCTTTATGTTACTGACCCTTCATTATTTTTACTGACCATTTCTTTATATTACTAACCGTTAATTATTTCAACCGACCATTTATTATTATACTGACCATTTATTATTTTTACTGACCACTTCTTTATGTTACTGACCCTTCATTATTTCAACCGACCATTTGTTTCATACTGACCAAGGGAAATAAAATAATGCCAAAGAGTACTGTCCATAAAATTGAAATACTGACCATTTAATTTGTTGCCAAACTATAATGAACCCTAAAATCAGACGAGGAATCAGCACAACCTGAACTGAACAAAAAACAAAAAAAAGTGGATGATGTTACTTAGTTGCAGGAAAACATCGAATCAAACATTACATAAATTAAAAAACGAAATCCCGAAATTATTTTCGAAATCCCTAAGAAATCCCCGAAATCACCTAAAATATGTCGAAATCCCAGTGATTTTCGAAATCGATGTACATTTTCAAGCGAGTGAGCCGCCCCTGCGCCCCTCGGCGAGAACTATAGTTCTGCTTGACTAGACAGGTAGGTAGGTAACATGTATTTTGGAACGGATATAAACTCATATAAACTTATGAATTACACCTATTCTTCCAAAACACATTTTTATTGGAGGTTTATTAGATTATTTTTCATCTATACTTCCAAAATATTATATTTATTGATACCTATTTGAAATAAACTGCGAGTAGGGAGATGAAATTGAAAAATAATCTTCTCTTTTTCTTGGCATCAAATACCAGCCCAATGTTTTTGACAAGCTTGTACAGTCTGTTCATGGCTTTCTTGCGGTCATGTCACAGTATTTGACGTTTGGCAGTGTGTCGCAGATTGATCGCTCCACATGTGACATTTGTGAAATTGATCCGAAAGACCCTCGTCCAGACGTACGTGATTTTTTTTTCAATGTGTAAGAGAGAGAGACGGAAAAGTATGACATAACCGCAGGAAAGCCATGAACAGACTGTACGTAGATTCGCTACCAAAACGAAAAGCCGAGGCCAATACTGCCCTCCTTAGTTAAAACGTCCTAGTTACGTTTATGTTATTATTATAAATTATTACGTTTTATGTTTGGAAACCCGTAATTTTGGAGATAGGACAATTTATTTAGGTAATTCTAACAAGAATAAAGTGAAGTTAGGACGTTCTTACTTGGCAGAATAAGTAAATATGACAAAGCATCCTGGTATATGCAAAAAATCTGGAAAGTGAGAAAAATGTAGTTGGGACGTTTTAACTAAGGAGGGCAGAATAGAGAAACGTTCACGGAGTACCTCGATTAACAAGAGATCTTTTCGTTCCGCTTCTCTTTCTCTTCCATGGAGAATGTAAGTAACAGAGTCTCAGCCCAGTCTCTCAATCCATTTCTGTACTTCTTATAAAGAATAAACCCTTGAAAACATCGGTTTTTCCTATTTAATTGACTACTCCTTTTTAACCTGTATTCTTCAATTTTGGAGAGGGTATTAGTCCTGTTGAAGGTTTTCACTTGCAAAAATGTAATTAAAAAAGAACTCCTGTGTCAATTTTATTGAGTTTGAAAGAAAATTAATAAGATAAGATGACATAATATCTTTGTTGTGTCCAGGTTGCCTTGTTAAGATGATGATTTATACTCAAAAATCATAGGCTATTAGAAATGTTGATGATATTGTCATAATCGTGGTTCTCTGTATGGACTATGGACAAATAAAAAAACATACCTACAAACTACTAAAATAATAAATTGATTGCATCAATTGAGAAATTTGTAAAAAAGCATACCTATGAGGAAAGAAACACAACTTGTCCAAATATTAATTTCAATGTACCTAAATAAAACTGTTATTTTAGTTTGTAGACACGTAGGTAAGCCAATCTCGACAATTTGGCAACGCTCTTGTTCTATGATGATGCAAATCAATTTTTACGTACGTCTTACTCGCTGATTTGTTTATTACGTCAAGCATTTTCACATCACGGATTTTTGTATCAGGTTCCTAGAGGCAGGATAATGTCATCCCAATTCAACCTAACAGATCAAAAAATGTCCGACCTGGTCAGTCTAAAAGAACGTCCTGTTGTTTCCGACTTACTATCAGACAGCTCCGACCGAAAAATAACGAGAAACCAAAAAAGGCGGCACGATGAAATCAATCATATACAAAAGACGTAAGTCTGGTAACATTTAAATACCCTTGCTCAATACACTGTAGATATGAGGAGATGGACCCCACTACTGCCGCATTGGAAAAGGAACACGAACAAATAACAAAAGTGAAATACATTGACAAAATCCAAATTGGCAGGTTTGAAATAGACACGTGGTACTTCAGTCCTTATCCTGAGGAATACGGGAGACAGTCGAAATTGTGGATTTGTGAGTACTGTTTGAAGTATATGCGGTTGGAGAAGAGTTATAGGTATCATATGGTAAGTCAGAGTATTTGCGAAGCGGATTTATGTTTTATGGATGATGTAGAGTGAATGTACATGGAGGCAACCTGTTGGAAAGGAGATATATAGAAAAGGGACTTTGTCGGTTTATGAAGTTGATGGCAAAGATCACAAGATATATTGTCAAAACCTCTGCCTTCTTGCAAAACTCTTTCTGGACCACAAAACCCTGTACTTTGACGTCGAACCATTCCTATTCTACATTTTGTGCGAAGTGGACAAACAAGGGGCACATGTGGTTGGATACTTTTCAAAAGTATGTTTTTTTTAATAAGAAAACATGTTCACATGATAATTTTTATTAAGGAAAAAGAATCTCCCGATGGCAATAACGTAGCCTGCATCCTAACCCTGCCACCTTATCAACGTCAAGGCTACGGAAAACTACTGATAGCCTTCAGTTATGAACTCTCACGACTAGAGGGCACTGTGGGCAGCCCCGAGCAGCCATTAAGTGACCTGGGAAAGCTGAGCTATCGCAGCTATTGGAGCTGGGTGCTTTTGGAAATTTTGAGAGACTTCAGAGGAACGTTGAGTATAAAAGACTTGAGGTAAGATACACTACTTTTACTCATTGTACTATGAACAATATTGCAGTCAAATGACCAGTATTACACAAACCGACATAATTTCAACGTTACAAAGTATGAACATGGTCAAGTACTGGAAAGGACAGCATGTGATTTGTGTCACCCCAAAGCTAGTGGATGAGCACATCAAATCCAGCCACTTTAAAAGGCCGCGTCTTTGTGTGGATACAAATGCGCTAAGATGGTCGCCGAGACGGCATTATATCAGTAAAAATGGCAAAAAGTAGTGTATTTGTTTTGACAAAACATGGTTTTAGCTGTAAATTGTATTCGATTGATTTTACAATTTGAGCACTTTCAAAGTGGCTTGTGTTTGTTGTGCCAAAATCCGATTAACAGGCACTGTGTGATATTATTTTGTATTAAAATCATCAAATATTCATTGACTTTTATTTGCCACAAGCATTCTAACTAGCGGCGATTGTACCAGAAAATGATTATAAAATGGAAAAAAAAGGTAAGGCCAATAATCGAAATATAACAAACTCGTTAGTGACAACAACAGCGCAAAAGGGCATCTAATTCGAAGCTTGACGTAACTTTTATTTCGTCTCAATTTCTCGAATAGAAGCTGTGTCTTGTAGCACCAGGGTGATGAAATTTAAAAAAAGATATCTTTTTGAAATTTGGTACACGTCTTCTATGCATCAAAATGCATGGGAATGTTAGAGAGGGCGCCACTGATTTAAAAATATTGGATGATACAGCAGGGTGTCAATGCAATTAAGTAGATTTTATTTTTTTAAGCGAAAACCATGCGCCGGACGGAAAAAAATCAAGAGAACAAATTGGCTCAGAAATAAATAGAGATTTTAAAAATGATTTTTATTTTGGAAGGAAACAGTGGCGTAAAAGTTTTTTCTCAAAAAATATTGAGTGCAAAGCCCGTATGGACGCCACTTGTAAAAATAATGAAATTGTTTGTACATCACAAAATGCATATTGAAGCCTAGAAGACGTGTACCAAATTTCATAAAGATATCTGGAATAGTATCAAAGTAATTATAAAAAACTCATTTATTTTTTAATATTTCAACACCCTGTATCTTGAAAATTAAGCTCTTGCGGACCTATGTTCATATGAACTTTTTGTCTTAAAATCATTCAAGGATGATCACCCTTAAGTATCGGCATTCAATTAATAAACCCCCTGTATAGGGTGTCCCAAGTTCGAGCAGCATCATTGGAATATATTGGAAACGGTAAGAGATACGAGGGAGGTCAAATCATGGCAAAGTTTTGCATTTTGATGCCTAACAAAATGCTGGTTAGAAAGTTTTAAAATTCCAAGTATTAACGGAGAAATCCGAAAAAAATCGAAATTTGTCATTTTGAATTTAATTTTTTTTGACTTCATTCGAAGAGATATTGATAAACAAAAAATACTTCCTCATGACAGTTTTCTCTCCTATGCCGTCATCGAAATTTCAATCCGACTTTTTGTCATCCGAGGACCATCATCAAATTTGACTTTTCAGATACGGACCAGGATTTTTTCACAACTTTTTGAAGAGCAACTGTTATAAGAAATTCAATGATTAAAAAAACACATTTTTAACTTGTCGTCCCTGCATAAATTGAGACACCATTTGTTCAATAAAAGCATTTAAATCAGATTATTTTTCAATGCAAAAAGAAACGAAAAATTTCTTTGTAGAAACAGGAATTATCATCTAAACACTAAATATATCCAGAAACAAACATGTTATCCATGATCCAAAACTGTATTCACATCATTGATATCATTTATTCTGGGCTCTGTAGTTCGAGGATCTGATTATCCGACTGAAGATGGCACAACCTTCTTTATTCTGCTCGGATTACCCATACATTATTAATACAGATCAGTTGCTAAGGATTCAAAAAAAATCTTTTGTTTTATATTATGCATTTATTTCTAAAATTATTGGTATGCGTTGTTATAAAAATAGTTTTCGGCCTAAGAAAAGCGAGACATGAATTTGTTATTCTAATAATAGGTATTCACGCCTTTCTGCCAAAAGGTATTTAGAAACTTATCCTGAAAGGCTCCAGCCTAGTTACCGGTTACCGTATTTTTGGTAAACCGGATAGGCATTTATCCTTATACGGATGTTTTAATAAACCAAGAATTTTTCCAGATGAAGAACAACTGATATTAAACGCAGTAGGTATCGGTGCAAATATTATGTAAATACCACAGAACACGTATACAGGGTGTTTCCTAACCTCTGTGACAAAATGAAAGTTGTGATTCTTCGCTTAATTTCAAGACGAAAATGTGGTATAACTTTTTTACGAATTTCGCTTTGTTTCCAAAATACAGGGTGTTTAATTTTTTTTTTTGATTAGTTTTTTATTTTGAATTAATTTATCTTTTACTCAATTTTGTTGAAGTTTGGTAACGGTATTTATAGTGATAACGGGCTCATTTTGCCATGAAAAATAAAAATTATTGAATACAGTGGCGTCCCGAGCGGCACTTCAACCAATATTATTGGGAAAAAATGTACGCCACTGACTTTTTGTGTCATTTTCATTTTTTTCTCAGGTTATTTAACTAAAAACGCAACTTTTTGATCTCTTGAATTTTTATCGTATCTTGCCTAATTTTTGAGATAAACCACTTTATTGCATGTCTCTGGACTACACAAAAATAACAATATGATATATGATATGAAAGTAGGCTTTTTGCTTCGATCCATGGCAACCACATTATTTGTTTTCTTCATGACATTTGCCTACTGTATGAAAGTTTCCAATAAAATCGAGTAAAAGATAAATTAATTAAAAATAAAAAACAAATCAAAAAAAAAATTAAACACCCTGTATTTTGGAAACAAAGCGAAATTCGAAAAAAAGTTATACCACATTTTCGTCTTAAAATTAAGCGAAGAATCACCCCTTTCATTTTGTCACAGAGGTTAGGAAACACCCTGTATATAGTTTAGAACCAAAACGTAAATGGAGGGCGGGGCCTAAGAAAGCTTTGATTCGCATCCACGGAGAGGCGTTGATGTGCCTGAAGTACGTTAGATCTCGAGATGGCGGTACGTAGAATGCCACATGACAGCTTATAAGCTTGTCATGATAGATAAAGTCATCTGAACGTCACCTTTTATCTTCATGTTTTATTTCATGCTTTGATTCCTCTCTAAGTGTAAAAATGCCCTGGTAATCCTCATCAAAAAACCTCTAAGAACGCAGGATACATCAATCTTCCAGCCGCCCGCCATCGGAAAAGTGGCGAGAAATGCATCCTCCACAAAATAATAGCCCAGTGAAGTTGTCGTCGGCTTATAGGCGTCGGCAAAAAAAAATCCAAACAGAATGATATCAGGAATGCTTGTGGTCTGCCTCCTGAGCATCCAACCAAAAAATCTGACTTGAGTCCTGACCTGAATAAAAGTTATAGGATCAAAAACTGAACAACTTGAAAAAAGTTATGAAGAAAAGTTGTTCAGCCTTTGCTCCTCTGAATCTTTCATCCAGGATTTTTTTTTGCAAAAAAATGTATTTGAAACCACTTCTTGTCAGCTTATTTTTGTCATTTGATGCGCTGTAACTCGTTAAATATTTGAGCTACCATAAAATGTTATAGGACAAAGTTGCTCAACTCTTAGTCCTCTATAACTTTTATTCACCTCATTTTGCTATAAAAAAAATTTTTAGGAAACCACCTCTTCGGCATAAAACGTACCAGGACTTCGAGTTAGATTTTTTGGTTGGAGGAGGAGGCCACAAGCATCCCTGAAAATATCATACTGTTTGGAATTATTTTTTTGAAAAACCGACATCTTTACTTGGCTGTAAGAGAAGTCACAAAAGCAAAAAACTTTCTGCCAGATGAACAAATGAGATCTCACCCAGAGCCCAGAGTACTCCACAACAAATCTAACAGTGAGGTTAAGTGACACCATCCTGAAAAGGTCGAACAAAGGACTGAATCAGACCCCGGAAGACGAATCGCTGAGACCAATAGTTTGTGAGATCGCTTCTACACTTTTATATCAGAGATTCAAAAACCGGACTTTTTTTCAAACAACATTTCTGATCTCATTTAGCCTTCGAGTAAAAACCTTTTTGTATCTTATTTTTGCAATTTTTTCAAATTAAAGTACGCACTTTGGACTTTGGAGTAAAGAACAAACTGTGCTCCTCGAATGACAAGGGACATTTTAGAATGTCCTGCACAGCTTCATTGTTCATGCTGTGGCTCTGGCATATTTGTTACGATTCCAAAGAAAATATCTCAGAATATTGTGGCAATGAACAACCGCTACATACCGAGTGACCCATTTGAAAGTGGGCTACCCTCATAACATCTTTATTTATGGATTGATTTTGACGATTTTTTTTTTTTTTTAATGTAGTGAGGGTAAAGTTGTATTTTGAGGCCATACGACGCCCAGTTTTTTTCAAAAACCAAGGCCTACTAGAGCATATTTAGTGGCTGAAAAATCCAGAAAACATATCAACGATTGTTTTAAAGAGTGCATAATAAAATCAATCGTTAATTTTTAATATTTTTTCATGACCTTTTGTAAAGACGCATTTCAGGGTGTGCCGAATTCAGTGGCGTGGCAGATTTTTTCTAAAAGAATCGCTAAATATGATCCAGTAGGCCTTGAATTTTGAAAAAACGCCCTCCGGCTTCAAAATAAACCTGTTCACTCTCCACATTAAAAAAAAAATCGACAAAATCGCTGCATAAATAAGAATGTTATGGGGGTGGCCCGCTTTGAAAATGGGTCACTCGGTATAATGATTATTACAGGGTATTTCTTGAATATTGTGTTCACACACACTCCCGAGGTGTTTTCATAAGAAAAAGTTCTTTCAAGTATTTGTCGAAAAATGCTTTATAAGGAAAGCTATGCCCCTTCAAATGGGCATTCTGAAAACGATTTTGCCTCAATATTTCCGAAATGGTCTATACAAAAATCAACCAATTTTGTATATCGCATAAACTTTTATGGCTGAATCAGAATTTCGAATTTTATTCAAGCGTATAGGTAGTCGTTATAGTATGAAACTTTTTTTATTGCTGGATTCGAAAGTCTATGAAAAATAATGCATGCACTAATTGTCGTTGTCCTCTTTCTTAATATTTAAACACTCTTCATAAGATTCGGAACTTTATTATCGAATTTTTCTTCGGATTCTCATTTTAAGTTGTGCCTACAAATTTCAATGGGATTAAAACCACAATATGGTCGTATTTTGTAGTTATCAATGACATACTGTTTTTTCCATTGTTCCGTATGAAGACCTTGATTAATTTTTTTTAGATCACTATTTTTTGAAAGACATTCTTGAGTTTCTTGCTTTTTCCAAGACATATTTGGTATTTGGTGGCTTTTTTGTAGCAATATGAAAAAATATCTTTACAGCAACACTACTCCAGAAGTGTCAAGGATAAAAATAATCCCATTTTTTCTATGGTAGTTTCTCACTTTCTGATTTTGGAATATGATACCTAAAGAATTTTATGTAAAAAAGAAGGTACTCCTGTATAGGTTTTGAGAATGCATCAGCTCCCTGAAGACGAGGTTTCCTCAATCGTTTCGAAAATGTTCACACTGAAATCTGATGGTAGGTATTTACACGGTGTAAACTTTTGACAACAATGTTATTAAAATTTGCTGGGCCATCTTCCTAGGTCCTTAAACTTTCCGAAAATAAAAATATTCATATCATCATATTTTATATTTTCACTCAACCAGAGGAATAAAATGCCAATAACATGAAGTAGTGCATTTATAAATAAATGACAATAATAATAATTATTATAATAATTCCATTGATACAATTTGCGATTACTATTATAGAAGCAATAATTTACCATTAATATAAAATACAAACCATTGATATAAAATATTAGCAATTAGATTGCACCAATTCAAAAAAAAACATTGCACAAACCTTATACCATATCTTCAAAACCTCAATTGTGTGCAACGTATACTGAAATAAAAAACGATAATCCTGTATAAAAACAAATCAGATTGTTCCTGAATATAGGCAGAATATTCGGAATAGAACTTTATGTTACAATAAAAAAGTCAAAAAATTTAAATTCCTTTTCCGAAAGCTTAATCTTCACGATTTTTCTCCTGCTCGCGCTGCATCACTCTCTGGTTGTAAGGCACAGAGCTATAATATAACCAAACTTCTAGAAAAAAATCGTTGCTTTTATCTTCCCCTTACTTGTAATTCACGTTATCCAAAGGTCTGTTTTTGGGCGCATACTGTTGGGGTATGGCCCAGTCGACCATCATACGACGATTGTCCACCATCACTCCATGGAGCTTTTCCAAAACCAGCGCTCCAGACTGACGATCACAGCAATTGATAAAACCAAATCCATTTTTAATGTAAATTTTCTCAACAAATCCAACTCCAATACGGGAGTTTATCATTTTGTGCAATTTAGTGGACGTCATACTTTGGGGGAGGTTTCTTACATAGAGTGCCTTAACCTTCACGGTGAAATAGATTACATATAAGTAAAGTTTGCTTGGGCATCTGTTACCTTCTCCATCATGACTGGATCCACTATGGGAAGTGGATCGGCCCAATCCACATGGATACTCTTGCCCCACAATTGCAAGTTTCTAGGGAAGAACTGTTTCTTTATAACCGAAGCCTGTCCATGCGAAGAGAACTCGACAAAAGCATAACCGCGGTTTTTAGTCTCATCCTACAACCAGAAACATCAAATATCTCATTGGAACATGTACTTAATTCCAGTTTACCTCTGGAGAAGGATACAAAATTACATCTACAACTCCAGCACAATGTTCGGAAATGGCGTCAAACACGTCTTTTCTAGATTTATTATCTGGGATGTTTCCTACAAAAAGTCGGCGGTTATCGATGCTTCTGGAAACGGTGAGGACACGATTCCAGAGCATTTTGCCGTTTAATCTCTTTATGGCTTCAATGGCGTGGTTGACGTGAAAGAAGGTTGCGTAGGCGAAGCCTGCGAAAAAATTGTCAAGTTGGTACCTTTTAATATCATTTGTTTCACAGTCAATGTTGTAGAATTTATTTTGAAAAATAATATTCATCAGTAGATTTAACTTTTTCCAAACAGAATACTAGGTATACTAGTATGTACAGGTTATTTGAAGATATAGAAGAAAATCAACAAGGTGTCTGGACCCCAAATTCAATGAGAAACCCACTGGCACAAACAACAAACAAAACTTTCCTAGCTCTTATCGTTTGGCCGCTAGAGACGCCCTCTGCAACGGATTCTAAGGAAAAAAGTGCCTTCAGATAATTTTTAACCAAAATTGATTATCTCTATTAATAAAAAGGTTATAGGTAAAAAATCATTAAATTT
This sequence comes from Orchestes rusci, assembly GCA_958502075.1. Taxonomy (NCBI): domain Eukaryota; kingdom Metazoa; phylum Arthropoda; class Insecta; order Coleoptera; family Curculionidae; genus Orchestes; species Orchestes rusci. Next base: position 23,464,239 of record OY293311.1, read on the forward strand.
GAGCTCCGGACACCTAGTTGATTTTCTTCTATATCCTCAAATGAGGGATGTTTCCATAAGAACGCGTCCAGTTTGGGACACGCTGTACATTGCTCAGACATTTTTATCTTTTTTGTTGATTTGATGCAAACTATATCCAAACTTTACGCAAACCACACTATCAAAAACTTATCCAAAAATGGAATATTATATAAACTGATCCAACCTAATCAAACTCAGACTCGAGCTAAAACTTGAACCAACAAAACTTTGTTAACTTTGTCCAGACTAAGCCAAAAAAAAGGTAAGTATAATTGAGTAAGTTTGGGTTTGATTTGAGTACAGTCTGGATTAAGGGTTGAGGTTCACGTTAAATTCTTGGATCTCTCTTTTGGTTCTTCCAGTTACTTTGATAACTATTATTCGCAAACATCAATTATACGATGTGTCTCTAGAAGGTGCGGAAGAACCCTTCCACATACCTCTGAGGTAAAATATGACGATTCAACTTACATAACTTACCTTAGTTCGAAATTGCACCTTATCCAAGATACAGGGTGATGAAATAATTCAAAATTAAAAATCGATTTTTCATTTCGGACAATTTTTCACATACGGCTTGGAAAATTGGTATACGAGGGTTTTGTGGTATGGAAAATTCTGTTATCAAGCTCGTTTTTCATCCTGGCCACTAGAGGGCACTAGAGGGCGCCCTACAAAAAATATTTCGAAAACGGCTTACTGCTTGAGCGATCTTTGGAGAGTGTATCTTTTGTACTTAATAATATAGTCTGAATATTTTTTTCCCGTTGAAAAACATTGGGGATATAGCTAAGGCCAACCTAAATCACAACATGTGCAGTGTAGGGTGCCCTCTAGCGGACACAGTAAAACGGACTTGATAATCGAATTCCTCATACCCCCGCATACCAATTTTTAAAGCAATATGTGAAATAGTGTCAAAAATAATAAGAAATATCGATTTTTGATGGTAAACTTAACCACACTATATGTACCTATAGATTTTCTTTAATAGGGAAAGTTACGGTAAATCTTCATATTTTGATCTCAGTTTATTCCTGCACCTTTTCGAGACAATCTGTATTTTTAGAGAATTCAAGTTATCAATGGTTAATATATAGTTTCAAAAATTTGATTGAGTAAAAGCAGAGTAAGTATAATAATACGTAATATACCTACTAAAATCATTAAAATCAAAATACCATGCTCTCTTGCGGGAAAAACTCATTCCTGATAAAAAAAATATTCACGAAGAGAAATTCTTTTTTCATATACGCAAGGTTCGCGAAAAGTTCAAAAACCTGATTTTTCATTCAAAAATAAACTATCGTACTAGCCTAACTACCCTAAAAACTGATTTAGGAGTCTACATTCTTTCAATTTGTTATTAATTCAAGTATTTTTTATTTATCAGATTTTTGAAAAATTGTATTTATATTCATTATTACGTATGCAATGTAGTTTTTTCAAAGCTTTGCTCAATAAAGAGCTATTTAGGTATTATTTTATTTATTTACACGAGTGTTTATAATTAAAAAAAAAAAAAAATCCGATTTAATTTGTTTTTGGACAGCATATTAGAGGTACAGCATCAATGACTTTATCTCGAGCTTCATCTTCAATACAGGGATATCAAAAAGTTTCAAATAATGATTTTCGTTTTATCAAAAATGATATTTACTTAGAAAAAAAAAAGATTCCGTATTTTCCCCAAAGCTCGCCAAGATCTATATGTCAAATCTCGGATTTCCCTTAAAAGCGTTATTCTAAAAAACATTTCTTGATGACGTTCTGCTCGGAAATTAAAAATAAAGGTTGTTCACTCTTGGAAAAAAAACAGGTGCTTGATGGTTTTGCGGACCCTGTATAGAAAATAAAAACGTTCTCTTCGTGAATCGAATTTTTTTTACAAGCATATTTTTTATCACGAATGTGTTTTTCCCGAAAATTAAGTTTTTAATCCACTTGTGCTCTTGCGTAAACCTATCCGTGGACCATCTGTAGAAATTCCAAAAAAAAAAACAAGGAAAATATTAGAATTAAAAATCGTCAACAATACAGTCAAGTCTAAAATAAGAATGACGGCGATATAACAGGTGGAAAAAAGGAAGAAAATCAAGATTAGATGATGATGATTGATTAAGACATAAGTATAATTTTGGCGCCAAAACTTGAACCCTGGAAAATCATCGATTTATATCGTTTCCTCGATGCTTATAAATGCCACAATTAATGGGATCTGAGCGTAATTTAAATTGAACTTCACCGATCACATGCAAAAAAAATGAAATCCAGATTCCTGTAATTGATTTTTTAAGCATATGGAGCCTAACTAATTTTGGCGCCAAAAGCAGTTATGAGCGCAATATAAGAAATAACTTCATAACTGAAATAAATATTACAAAATACATATTCCATCTTTCCTTTACTATTTTCAGACTTCTAAGCACATACCTAGCTACCCAAATCCAAAAATTGTTTTTTGGCGCCAAAACGAATAACCTCAAAATGCGTGGAAATATTCCAAAAGTTCACCAAGCACACAAACATAACGAAGGTAAAATACTTCAAAAACACCCTTAATTAACTAGAACAAGATACAAATTTTATGTAACGCCCCCTCAATATTTTCAGTCTTTTGAGAAAACCATAAACCCATCAAAAGAAAACGAACGGAAAATAAATAAAATCCCCACTCACCTCTGTTATATCCCGAAAAGTTCAACATCAGCCTGAACTGGAACAACGGCCCAATCTCCATGAACATCGGCACTAAAACGTCCTCAATGGCATTATGAGGCAAATTATTGATATGAATCTCGGCGCCCTTAGGATAAAAAATGTTGATTCGATACTGGAAAATTCTCTGTCCATTTTCCTGCTTTAGATCGTAAAGGGGATACTCTTCGGCAAACTTGAATAATCGCTGATCAATTTCACTTTTGTTGCTGTGAATTCCAAGAGTGGGCGGTGAGTTGTAGTTGGGCATTTTTGGTTTTCAGTTGCAGCCGCGACGTTGTGAAATAAAGTGAACCAACAACCAACTGAAAAATGTGGCCGTTTCTTTGCCGTTTGGCCGTTACAAAAACCGTTAAACCCAAGGACACTGATGGGAGTTGTCAAAAAGAAGTAGTTCCATCTACTGGTGTCTACTGAATCTATGCATTTTGGCGCCATCCAACAAAAATGGTATTTTCACAACGATTACTCTCACTCATTGTGAGTTCGGAGAGGCCACTTAACTTCATGAATTACAAACGAATCAACGGCAACGTGATGTATTGCTTCTCATCATAATCTCACACTCCACATAGGTAACAAAGAAACGTCATAGTTGGTCGTTATGTCATGTCACGCAAGGATGGAGAGGGACCAACCGTCCAACATGGCTCCATCCAGAACTATACAGAGTGTCCCGAAATTGGGTTGAAAGTATATATTCTACACTGAAAAATAATATTCCTGCCCGCATAAGAACTGACACAGAACAGCTCGCTGTGTTCGTTGTGTTTTTTTTGTGTTTTTATGTAGTTCTTGTGGTTCCATGTGGTTCTTGTGGCTCTATGTGTTTTTTGTGGTTCCATGTGGTTTTCAGTGGTTCTATATGTGTTTCTATATGTGGTTTTTGTGGTTCCATGCGGTTTTTGTGGTTATGAGAGTTTTTTTTGTTATTCTATGTGGTTCCATGTGGTTTTTGTGGTTGTATGTGTTTTTTTATTCTAATTTGATCTTGCTATTCAAGGTTAGCGGGTTTCTCTTCAGATATACCGGATATGCGATGCGCACAAGTTTTTTTTATAAGAGTACCTATAATTATTTCGGAAAAATAATTTTCTATAAATAATGCAGTCTTTGTCCTTTTGATAACACTTCTGTATCCATATCTTGCGAATATACTTGGATGTTGGAAACCGAAAGAAATGGTATTTACACGGACAGTTTTCTTTATTTTTCTTATTGCTGCTTCTGCAGAACATCACGGCATAGTACACCATCATCAAAATATGCGAAATTCACGAAATAATAAGATATTATATCACACAAATATCAGAACAACAATATTTACATTGCAAACTGACAGAAGCTTGACAACATAACCTCACAAAGGTCACCCGACAAGATGCGCGTGAGCTTATCTGTTTGTCGTAGTATCATGGTTCTTTAGCAGACGCTGGAAGTACCCATAAATGTTATGAGTCCTGGATTTGAGGGAAAATTGATTGAAAAGGAGGGAAAATTCCTCACCGTTTTCCGTCTGCGGCGCGCTATTGGAGCACTAGTTCGTACTTTAGCAGACGCTGGAAGTACCCATAAATGTTATGAGTCATGGATTTGAGGGGAAATTGATTAGAAAGGAGGGGAAATTCCTCACAATTTTCCGCCTGCGGCGCGCTTTGCCTGCGGCACTTTATCTGTCCGAACCCAAAACCTCCCGCCTCCCGCTTTTTATTCTCATAAATCTGACAGCCCTACTATACAGTGTGTCCCTGATTCGCTTCTCGATACAGGGATCTTAGCTCCTATTATACCTACAGCAAAGGTTAAATGGAGAAAAGTTTTAGAGGAAACTTAGTGCATTCGATATCCGCCGGTTTCAGATTTGCGATCGATAAATTGGTTTTGGAAATATCGGCGAAAAAACGAAAATGGCGGATTTTGTTTTTTGCCAGTAAATCCGAAACGGCTAATTGGATAGCTATTAAAATGTGACATTATCGGTACACTTTTTTAAGACGAATAAAATGTTGTGTATGTCTCAATCGTCTTTTGTTTTCCCGCAACCCGCCTCAACTTTCATTTTTCTCATGGCCGCCATATTGAATTTTTCGATTTTTGGAAAGTGTTTAAAATTTCCAGTCTAGTGATGTCTCACAAGTGCATAAAAGATTTAAGTATCTTCGGAATATCACATTTCGTAGTTAGGACTCAATCTTTTCTAAGGAGGACATGATTTATTTGTCAGAAAACTGGTTTATAAGCAAAATTCTAGGAGGCTCTGATATGTCGTTCAATAATTCTGCCGAAAGATAGCGTTGTGGTCTATAACACCCCGCAAATAATAATTCAGTATAAAAGTTGTGTTTACGTCAATAGTAGTACGCTTTTCTGTCATTAAAATAATTAATCTGATAAACAAATTCTCGAAACCTATCCAAAATGCCCGGTGTTCCCTATTCGAATGAAGAAAAGCTGGATATGTTAGCGCTGTACTTGCAGTCACAGAGAAATGCCGACATTACCTCAGCAAGGTATTGGCGATGTACCCCGAACGACGGCAGCCTCATAAAACCCAATTCAGAAAAATGGTTGTTAATTTGATCAACTTTGGGGCCTTCGAACAACCTAGAAGCGGATACAACATTGACAATGAAAATCGCAACAGAAACATTTTACAAGCTGTCAACGAAGACTCTAGTGAATCGGTAAGAACTGTATAGAACGGAAAATTGGTGTGTCAAAATCAACAGTACAGAGAGTGCTAAAAAAAAATAAGTACCATCCATACAGACCCACAGTAGTTCAAGGACTTGAAGAAACTGATTTTACAAGACGAAAGCGCTTCTGTGAGTGGTACAGTCTGTTCATGGCTTTCCTGCGGTCACGTCACAGTATTTGACGATTGGCAGCATGTCGTAGATTGATCGTTCCACATGTGACATTAATTTGTCAAATTGATCCGAAAGACCCTCCAGACATACGTGATTTTTTTTTCAATGTGTAAGAGAGAGACGGAAAAGTATGACGTAACCGCAGGAAAGCCATGAACAAAGTATATACAAGGAAGTGTAATGACAATCCCGATTTTGTAAATCATGCCTTGTGGTCCGATGAAAGTAGTTTTACGAATTGTGGAGTCTTTAATAAGCACAACACTCATCATTGGGCTATGGAAAACCCTTACGAAGTGGCAGCGATACGTCTACAGACCAGATTTGGGTTTAACGTTTGTTGTGGGGTCATTGATAATTCAATTAATTCAACTTACCTTTCTCAATTGGGCAACTATCAATCAATCATTTCAAGAAATCGCCTTAGAGGACCATTTTCATTTGACTACAGCCTCAACGGATAGAGCTTTTGCAAAATCAGGTTGTGCCGGCATTACGAGCTACTCTAACCGAAGATGAGTTCAGAAGAACCTGGTTTCAACAGGATGGATGTCCGGCTCACAACACCATTCAAGTCAGGAGTTTCTTGATAGAGCAGTTTGAGGAAAGGAGCATTTCATTAAATGGTACAATACCCTGGCCTCCTAGATCCTCCGACCTTTCGCCCTTGGATTTTTATCTCTGGGGTCATACAAAGAATGAGGTCTATGAATTTGATCCTCCTGCGACTATAGAAATCCTGAGACAAAGAGTTTTTGACACATTTACAAATATCAACAGAAACATACTTGCGAGGGTTGTACGAAAAACAGTTACTAATTGTCAAAAATGCCTCGATGCAAATGGACGTCATTTTGCAAACTTGTAAATCAATACCGAGACAGTTGAGAACACATTACAGTATTTTCATTTTCAATATATTTGTATCTACCTTAAGTGTTGATTGAATAAACAATGATTTTTCTGACTTTTTATTCAATACACTCATAGTTTGGGTTAGTGAGAATTTGATCTAAGTATGGCTCCAACTTGTAGAGGGCGCTGCCTACACTTATTTTTCCTGTTATGAACAGTCATAACTTTTTTGAACGTACCTGATGTATTATGTTTTTGAGTAATAAAACAGATTTTTTTCTCATTTTTGCGCAGAAAATGTATACTTGGTAGAAGTTCGCTACGTGCAAATATTCTCGAGATTTTTGGATTTCAAATAATGTATATAACGTGATTTTGAAATTTTGTTTCATTAATAATAAAAATAATAATAATAATAATAATGATAATAAATTTATTCATGAACAGTAATACTGTTTACATAAGTCACAAAATATATAAGTATAACAAATATTACTTGAGTACGTATTATTATAGACGGAGCACTCTCTTCAAAAATTGTATTGCATAAATTCATCATAGTTGTAAAAACAGTTTTATATCAAGATAGATTTTAGTTGAGATTTGAATCTGAGTATTCCCATAGTTTTCAGTGAGTTAGGTAAGTTATTGTAAAAATTGCCCAGTATCCAGGTCCATCCTGGCATCTGCTAAGTCTCTTATAGGCTGGGACCAGTTTTTGCCTGTTTCTAGTATTGTGATTGTGGATATCTCCATGTGTTGCAAGTGAGGAAAGGTTTATCCTAGCATGAAGACAACACTCATATATGAACTGACAAGCGAGCTGTCAGTATACCAAGCCGAATAAATGCCTGGCGGCAGTCATCTCTGTAGGGTATCCCAGAAACCACTCGTATCGTCCTTCGTTGAAGACCAAAGACCCTCCACATGTGTGGGGAGTGTCCCCAGATTATCATTGAAAAGCTGAAATGGCTGTGAAAGATGGAGAACTATGCATGTCTAAGGACATCCTCTGACACACACATGTCCTGAGGTTTCTCAGAACGAAGATACTCGAATTTAGCTTTGCACACAGCCTATCTATATGGATATTCCACCGCAGTCCCCCATCCAGATGTACACCCGAAATCACCATCCCTGACTCTAAGTGTCTCTTCTATGTTTTTGAGAGTGAAGACACAATGTCGAGTTTTGTCTTCGTTTAGGAAAAGCTTATTCCGTCGGAAACATTCTTCAGCTCTGCTCCGCGCTGCACTGGCATCGGTCAGAACATCATCCAAGCTGCTTCCAATCCAATGACAAAAATTGTTGTGTCATCTGCATAGAGTGTATATGCCTCGCGCTGCCCCTGACTTCAGGTAGATCGTTGATGTATAGGAGGAACAAGATGGGTGCAAGTATGAAGCCCTGAGGTGAGGATTTGCTGATCCACACAGTCGAAAACCTTGCTTTAGTCACAGAAAAGCACTGCTGCATATTGACAGTTATGAAAAGCTTCGGTGATATGAGCAATCAGATTCAACACAGCCGACACTGTACTTCTTCCCGGTCTGAAGCCAAACTGGCTTTCGGAGAGGAGTTAATTCTCTTTCAGAAAAGCCATAATTTGCTGCGCCATGCATTTTTCCATTATTTTAGAAATTACGGGTAGCAGAGATACTGGTCTGTAGTTTTCCAGCAAATTGGCATCCCCTTTACTTGAAGATGGGAATGATGATGGCTACTAAAGCGAGGGGAATGTAGACTCCCTGAAACACTCGCATTGATTAGCTTTGTGAAGGGGCTTATAATCAAGTTCTTGATGACTCCGTGTCACTTTTACATTTATGCCAAAGATGTCTCTGCTCTTTTTATCCTTCATACCGCATATCACATCTCTGACATGATTGCAACCAGCCTCGGAAAAGCTAAAAGACCCTCCAGTTGAAGGAGAGTACGAAGCATCAAAAGCCGGTCTATCCGCTTGATCATCGTTCGGGATAGCTTTAACAAGGTTCTCTGCAGCTGCTGAGAAAAACTCATTGAATGTATCAGGGGATACTTTGATATCCGGTTTGCTCTTGCTCTTTCCTTTCCTATAGCAATTGATAATGTTCCACATAGTTTTTGCTGGATTGGAAGATGACCTTATATGATTATTGTTTGCTCTTATTTTGAGTTCCTGAATCACTTTTCTATATTGGGCTCTTAAACTATTGTGTAAATGGATTGCATATTGACACTTGTACTGTTGTTTGAGTTCAGACAGGAATCTCAGCTGGTCCCTCATTATTCTGAGCTCATCTGTAAACCAATCAACACTTTCAGCTCTATTGTTGTTGGTTATGTATGATTTCTCTGGGAAGGATTCCAGAAAAGCAGTCTCAAGAGCATCCATAAACAAGTTGAATTTTGCTTCAATATTCCTGCGATTACACTCGATTGATATTGCCAAAAAGCTAGGATGAGTTTGCTTGCTTGAAAGAAGAAGAATTCTTATAAACATGTATCCAGGAGTGCTTCGCTACAGAGCTACAGGGTGTTAAAGTTTTCATTCTATTAAACTTTTTTAAAAAATTTCAAACATTTTTATTTGGATAAGAATTGATGATAGCACTACACAATTGTAGAATTTTTTCTTTTTTACGGAAAATGTGAAGCAATCATACGAAATATTTTATAATTTCTAGCAGGCCTTATTCGCAATAAAAATTCAAAATCACATGTATTAATCATTTCAAATCCAAATATCTCGAGAATGGTTTCCCGTAGCGACTTTCGACGAGTATACTTCTTTTGCTTGACAATGATACTTTTCAGTTTTTTTTGCCCAATAATGTAATACAGGACCGTCCAAAAAATGATGACTATACATAATAGGATGCTGGCGGGGGTGTAGTAACGCCACTGCACATGGCAGTGTAATTATTGTTGGATGTTTTCCAGTACCCAAAGTATGAAAAAACATATCCGGCACTTTTTTCACGATTGGGCTACGTCAAATTCTTATTAAAAAGCATCAAAACTACAATTTGAGAAAATCTCACTATTTGTATTCTGGGCCCAGACCAAAACTTAGCGTAACTTCATCTGAGAGGTATATATAGGACGCTGTCAAATTTCAATTTCAAGCCCTAATAAATGCGTTCCCATTGAAGCAATGGGTAAAACAGAGTATTGTCGCTTCTATTGTGTTTTCTGGTTAAGATGCCATTATTTATAATATAACCCTTTATCTAGCAACATTTTGTGATAACACCATCCTCTGATTAGCCGTAGCAGTTGCGCCTTCTAGCGGCCGCTCTAGAAACTTGAAAATAATGTCCAGTAATTTCTCAGGGCCTCTTTGCCAATAATTTTTTTTTTCGCAGGTCATCTTATACTCTTCCAGATACAGCCAACAGCTATTATTATTAGTGGGACACCCGATACCTCTACATGGTTAACGAGGAAGTTGCAAGGCATGTGAAATCAAAACTAAAGCTATCCACAAAGAACATATTGACGCGCGTTTCCGAACTGGTCGGTCCATCTGCATCAAGCGGGCTGAGGAGGGAAGATAAAGCCGGATTTGCGCACAACTCAAATCAGTTTAGTTTACTTGGTTATAAACAAAGACTACAAAATAAATTGATAGGAAACGTCACTCGCGACATTCATAAAAAAAAAACAATTCAAAAAGAATCGGCAATATGAATGGAGAATAACCAACGTCTTGCTATTAGGTCGTTGAGAAAAACTTATGCCAACTGACATTCAAATTTAAAAAAGTAAATAAGTAAAGTAAATAAGTAAAAGTAAAATTTAAAAGTAAATTTTGGAATCGTTGTCGGTTACCTGCCAGAACCCGACAGCTGGTTAGATCTTCAGATCTTCAGAATCTTCCGAGTGAGGTGTGTTCTATTTATTCTGTAGTCTTTGATATTGGTAGGTATCTCTATTACATACCTACTATCACAAATTTATAGACAAAGGTTTGTGTGTGCAAAAATCAACCTTTGCGGAACCATTTTCTCCAGTCATTATAAAATAGGAAAATTATGCAGATATATTTTCACTTCACTATAGAAAAACAACAAAATAGAAATAAAATGCCAATAACATGCTTTATACCATTTATTAAAAACTGACAATTATATTATTCCATTGATACAAATTCTGATTACTGTGATGACACCAATAATTACCCATTATTATAAATTATTAACCATTAATATAAATATTAGCAATTTGATTGCACCAATTAATTCATTGAAAACATTGCACAGACCTCATACCAAATAAAAGCTCATTCTCAAAGACGCGATTGTGTGCAAAGTATTCTGAAAAAGAAAACTATGATCCTGTATAAAAAATAAATCAGATTATTAAATCAATTCTGAATATAGACAGAATATTGGGAATAGAACATATCCTACAATAAATAAAACATAATTTAAAATTCCGAAAACTTAATTTTCACGATTTTTTCCATGCTCACGACGCATCACCCTCTGATTGAAAGGCACAGAACTATAAACAAGATTTTAGAAAAAATTGTTGCTTTCATCTTTTCCTTACTTGTAATTCACGTTATCCATAGATCTGTTTTTGGGCGCATACTCTTGGGGTCTGGCCCAGTCCACTACCATCCGACGATTGTCCACCATCACTCCATGGAGTTTCTTCAAAATCACCTCTCCAGACTGACGATCACGGCAATTAATAAAACCAAAACCATTTTTAATGTATATTTTCTCGACTAATCCAAGTCCGATTAGCGAGTCGATCAGTTGGTGCAATTTAGTAGACGTCATATTTTGAGGGAGGTTTCTTACATAGAGCGCTTTAACCTTCACCATGGAATAAATCATAAGTGAAGTTCACTTTGGTATCTGTTACTTACCGCCTCCATCATCACTGGATCAACCATGGGAAGTGGATCAGCCCAATCCACATGGAGACTCTTGCCCCACAATTGTAAGTTTCTAGGATAAAACTGTTTCTTTGTAACCGAAGCATAGCCGTGCGAGGAGAACTCGACAAAAGCATAACCGCGGTTCTTAGTCTCATCCTACAACCAGAAACATCAAATTTCTCATTGGAACATGTACTTGATTCCAGTTTACCTCTGGAGAAGGATACAAAATTACATCTACAACTCCAGCACAATGTTCGGAAATGGCGTCGAACACGTCTTTTTTAGATTTATCATCTGGGATATTTCCTACAAAAAGCCGGCGGTTATCGATGCTTCTGGAAACGGACAGGCCACGATTCCAAAGCATTTTGCCGTTAAGTCTTCTTATGGCTTCAACGGCGTGGTTTGCATCAAAAAAGGTTGCGAAGGCGAAGCCTAGGAAAAATTGTTATAAGACTGTTCGTTACCATTTTATAGTAATAAAATCAAATCAAATCAAAATATGCTTTATTGTCAAGTCATTAACTTATTGACAAAGCTAGTTATAATAAGGAGTTTTATATGTTGACATTACAAAAAAGAAAGAAAAAGAGAACAAAAATACAATCAATTATTGTTATGCAAATATTAGGTACAAATCAAAATCATTTAGATAAATGAAAAAAATAAATAGAAGAAAAAAAAATAATAGTATAAAAATATTTTAAATGTAAAACGACGAGTAGAACAGAAAATTAGACAGTTGAGGTTGAGCCAAGACAGACGTTAACTTAATACGTTAACGCATAAAGTTCACGTCTACGTAATGATCCAAAAGCTAGTCGAAGTGTGGCATTTGACGTACGTGAAACGTAGCGAGTTGACTTAACCTTATTTGTTGTGTTTACATATAGTGTTTCGACCTGTAAAAGTAGAAACAAAGTGATGTTTGTGACAATTTGGTTATTGAATTTTGAGGCCAAATAAAAATATGACGTGTGATGTCCAAAATTGATTCGTTGGCAGTTTATCCAAGATCGGAGACTCGATCGGCAAACCTCGGATTACGTATAAGGGATGACGTGCAATACGTGAAGACACGCAAGGCTACGATTGTCCGTTAACGCAAACGTGAGAAAAAACGAAGTGCGCTTGCCCAGATGTCAATCACCACGTTAACGTCTACGTGAATGAAAGCACTTTAACTATTTAATAACAAATCACATTGGATGCCCAATGAACGACTGTCAACTATATCCAGAACAAAGGCAAATAGTGATTTGAGCAACAGCAAACTAAAATACTTACAACACCTATATTATGTTTCATTTTCAATGAAATCGATTTTGAAAAATAATATTCATCAGTAAAACAAACTCTTCTCTTACTCAAACAGAATAAACATCCGCCAAAAAGTTGATTTCTTAAAAAATTAGTAATTTTTGCCAAGTTCAAAATGATATAGCTAGACTATCCTTTTTGTTCAATTATCATGAAATTTCCCTAAAGTAGGTACATACATCATTTTTGACGCTCTGCGGAATGATACTAGCCATTTTGTAAAATTACACAAAAAGTTCGGTTTTTAACCCTTTTTCTAAAGTGACAAAAAGACACTAAACAATTTTTTGAAATAAATCGCCAGGACCTAGAGTGACAGAGATGACCAACTAATCAAAACCTTTGCAAAAATAATGCCACAAACCAAATTATCACGAACGTATATTAAACTATACATACATTTTTTAACAGTCCCTTCTATTCAAAATACAAAATAGCTCTTGAAAAGTTAAGTCAAGAAAGTGCAGACTATTTTTGTCCAACTTGAACCTTTTGAGTTTCATAGCATGTCAAAATTGCAAAAATGTAATTTTTAGGACGCGATATCTCGATAACGGTTGGATTTAGAAACTATAAAAAAATATATATCAAATATTTCATTTAAAAAAATGAAACTCTGATCTGTCATGACTTTATGACCGACCCTGTATATTGTAGATTAATACAGATATGTAGATTTTCCAAAGCCTTATAACTTTTATGAAAGACATTTTTATCTAACTCATGTATCTTCTGGAATATTCGACCATTCTGGTAATTTCTCCTAATCCTGTATAAACTAGTCCCACTTCAGCCAAACTATATATACAGGGAGTCTCACGGTGGCCGTCCATTAGAATATCTTGGGAAATAAAGCGATTGTAATTCGGAAAATTTGTAAGGTGAGATATTCAAGGATGCGAAGAAAGCTTTTTATGTTGTGCGACTTCCGGTTATACGAGAAGTATGTGTCAACTCTCTTATTATTTCGATTACATATTCAATGTTGGATTCTACACAAAATTCTAGGCAGATTTGAAGTATCATGTCATATACCTAAGTATACGAGTTTTTGAAATATTTGATTTTTTTTTTGTCAAAAATTACGTTTTTAGGCTCCAACTCAAATGTGAATTTTACCTATAAGAAAGCCTTCATTATTGAATTTGAGTTGGATTCCTTGTTGGAAGAGACCTACTATGAAAGATTTTTTACAAAATTTTTTTAGCTTTTGATACAGGGTGGTCAAAAAATAAGATCAAAAATCAAATTTAAAAAAATGACAAAAATCATTTTTTTCAAATGGAAACCACCAAATTTTATAATTTCATCTTATGGAGCATTGGAAATAAAGGTAAGTTTGTAAAACATTGTCCACTTCCAAATTAAAAAAAAAAAAAAAAATTGGAAAGGACAATCTTTTACAAACTCACCTTTATTTTGAATGCTTAATACTATCCAATGAAAAAATTTGGGCGTTTCCATTTGAAAAAAATGATTTTTGGCAGTTTTCTCGATTTCATTTTTAATCTTATTCTTTGACCACCCTGTATTATTAGTTTTCAAAATATTGTAGAAAATCTTTTATATCCAAGGAATCCAATAATAATAAGGGCCTTCTTATAGGTATAATTCACATTTAAATTGGAGCCAACAAACGTCATTTTTGACATAAAAACTCAAATATTTCAAAAACTCGTATATTTAGGTATAGGATATGATACATCAAATCTGTCTAGAATTACACGTGGAATCCAAAAATGCAATGATATATAGAGTATTCTATTTAAAATAAGCAGCTTGATGTAATGTTCTATTTAAAATAAGCAGCGTGACACCTACTTCCGGTATAACCGGAAGTCGCACAACGTCGCTATTACCTATTTCATTACAGTTCTTTTTTATTTAAAGTTACAGTGACAGATCAAAATTGTAGGTTAAAGGTTGGCAAACATGTTCTTTTTACGATAGTCATAGATTGAACTGTGATCCACTTTATTTTGCTATGTTCAAAATGTATTTGATTTGATAGAAAAAAACGTTCGAGCATAGACAGTGATGATAATTTTGAAATTGATGATAAAAAACCTTCTTTAATCAAGAAAATAGAGTTTATAATCAAATATTTTATCATTTCATTTCAATTAGCGAGCACTTTATGACATTTAATTTTTTTTCGCCAACATTCAACCTCCAATTATGATCTGTCACTGTAACTTTAAATAAAAAATGAACTGTAGAAGAGAGCATATTTAAAAATTTCAGAATACAAATTTTCAGAATTCCAATCGTCTTATTTCCTGGGATATTCCAATGGACGTTCACCGTGAGACACCCTCTATACATAATGTACCAAAAATCAACTAAAATTTCTTTGTTGACTTTAATAAGTTTGAACCAAAAAATCAAAAAACCAAACGGGAGTTTCTGATTTTTCCGTTTGGTTCTTCAATCACTTTTATCCGCACATTAAAACAAAATCCCATTTCTTGATAATTCAACCATTCATTGGTATTGTGCTCGGTATCATTAAGTATCATATGGTAGGGTAGGTATGATATTTTCGCTGCACTTTAAAAGTCATTATTAAAATCAAATTTAGTAACATCTCTGGGATATCCAAAAAGAAACAAACATTCCTGAATTATCTTGAATATAATAGGTATCAAAATAAAAAAATCGCCAAAAACAAAATTGAAGCCTAACAAAGATAAAGTTGATGATTATATCAAAAGTACAGGGTTATTGATTATAAATGCCCACCCCATCTAACTTTTTAATTTGACGTTTTAGAAAAAAGTGTCCCAAATAAAAGTTTCATGGTTGCTGATCATATTTTCAGGATATTGAGGCCCACACTGAATTTGGCTATAAAATCAGAATTAAGTCGCAGAAAAAAAAACAAAAAATCAGTGAACCTACAGAAGATTGTATTGATTAAATAATATAAACAAGTGGAAAATAAGTCATTAATTAAGTTTTTTCGGCGCAAAAACCAATAATCTGGTCCAATAACTCTGATTTTGGTGAAATAACAAAACGCAACATTTTCAGAAAAACTTCTGTGAAAATGGAACAAATACTGAACAATTCCTTGAAAAAAAAAAATTACCGCTGAAACCAATCACCTGAATAAAATTCAAAATAGTCAACAAATCTGCTAGAATATCATTCATATTCAAGTATGTCGCATTCCGCATCTAACGTATTAACCACCCAACCTTGAAATCTCAAAAGTTCACTAAAAAATCAGTACAAAATACAAAAACCGTGAATAATAGATTTTTTTAATTGATTTTTTTAAGCACAAGCTCAACTGATTTTGGCGCCAAGAGTTATAAACCAATATTTTTCAAAGAATAACTCTTCAAAAGAACAAAATAAAAATTATTTTATCCCTTCTGAATGATTTTCACTCTTCTGAGCACCTAAAACTGGACCTAAAATATTTGGCGCCAAAACCAAAAAACACAAAAAGTCGTGAAAAACCAAAATCTGTAGAACCATATCGTCTTAGAATAGCTTCATCGGATCTAATTCTACATACAGTAATGAGATTTAATTTTTTTTTTGGCGCCAACATCTTATTCCTAATAAGTAATTTTCAAAAATTCACCGAAAAAAAAAACTACAAAATCAGCACAGGTACAAAAAATCTCAATTTCAGAAATTGATCTCAAGCAAATATGGAGCTCAACCTCAACTGATCTTGGCGCCAAAAACTCTGTTATCTCCACTCACCTCTGTTATATCCCGAAAAGTTCAACATCAGCCTGAACTGGAACAACGGCCCAATTTCCATGAACATTGGCACTAAAACGTCCTCAATCGCATTATGAGGCAAGTTTGAAATATGAATTTCGGTGCCCTTAGCAGGATCAAAAATGCTGATTCGATACTGGAAAATTCTCTGTCCATTTTCCTGCCTTATATCGTAACATGGATACTTTTGGACAAACTTGAACAATCGCTGATCAATTTCACCTTTGCTGCTGTGCCTTTCAAGAGTAGGTGGTGATTGGGTGTTGGGCATTTTTGGTTTTGTTGAAATCGCGGCCGCGATGTTATATGTTTAAAATAAAGAGACCAACTGAAAAAAAGCACACGTTTGCCGTTTGGCCGTTACAAAAACCGTTAAACGCAAGGTTTCTCCATCTAGTGGTGACTACGGGGTTTGAAAGTTGACATTGCATTTTGGCGCCATTCAACAAAAATTATATTTTCACATCTATCTCCGATTATTCACTCTGTATGCGAATTTTGTGAACCCACCATAGACTCACTGAACTTCATCAATTACAAAAGAGTCAACGACATTGTGGTATTTTTGAGTATTCCCTTTATAACTTATACTTTGAACATGGGCAACGAGTACACGTCATAGTTGGTCGTGAGATTGTTGACGCACTGGCTCAATCATTTTATATTCGATCTATACCATTGATAGGTACAGGTTGTCCAAAAAGTCAACGATGAAAGGCCGTTTTATTGATCAAACACAATATCAGAAAACAAAAATAAGGACACCTCGCCTGGTCTGGACCTGATCCCATACTCCTTTATGAAAAATCTTCCAGAAACGGCTACGCATTATCTGGTTAAAACTTTAAATGAACTGCTGAACGAGAAACAGTGTGTGGTTCCGGAAGCTTGGAAAAAGTTTGTGGTCGTACCTATTCCGGAACCGAACAAGAACCTTGATATCCCATCAGGATGGAGACTCATTGCTATGTATATTGAAGACTCTGGAATCCATTATCAAGGAGAGGGTGGACCATCATCTAGAAAACACCTCTAGAATGTACCTGCTTTCCGCCGTGGTAGAGGAGTGTTTGATAATATATCGGCGATCTTCACATCCGTCAACGTAGGTTTTGCCAGAGGGCAAAAAACTGTAATGGTTCTGATGGACTTATCTTCATGATGGGGCTGAAATTGCAAAGATATGGAATACCGCTAAATCTGTCTAGACCCATCATCAACCTGCTGATTGGTCGCAAGATACCTATATGTTCGAGACCCTTTGAGTGGAGCTCTGATTGGACCAAACACTGCAAACAAAGGACTTTCCCAAGGATCGTCATTAAGTCCCACTCTGTTCAACATTTACTGTGACGATTTGAAGCACATTATACCTGTGGATGTTACCCTACTTTAATTTGCCGACGACACTGCACTTTATGTAGTGCTCAGGACGCTCACACCGCTGTACTTAAATTAAACGAAACCATCTGTAATCTTGTGGAATGGCTTATTGAGGCCCATGATTTGAAAATTTCACCCCAAAAGTCTAAATAAGCTATCATTTTTCACAGAGGGAATCGAGTGAAGTGTCCTGTTATAGGATAAGGATTGGAAACACTGACATACCTTTGGACCAGCAGATTAAATACCTAGGGGTATTGCTGGACGCCAATTGGAAATTTCGACCTATGATTCAACATATGATAACCAGAGCTAAAAGGGGAATCAATGCCATAAGAGCCTTGTGTGGAACGTGGTGGGGTGCACATCCATCGATCCAATTGATGTTCTACAAGGCTTATGTAAGACCACAACTTGACTATGGAAGCATTTTTATCTGTAACACACTGGAATCCATTCTTATTCAGATGGACAGAGTACAGCTGCAAGCTCTTAGAACTGCACTTGGCTTGATGAAATCTACACCTACGAATGTCATACCAGCAGAGAGTGGTGGGTTGCCTTGCCTATGAAAAAGAGAATGATTTGTTTGGATGCAAAATATCTTGTGAGAGTGTTCAGTGTGGATGACCACCCAGTAGCCCCTTTGATCCTAAAACTATACGAAAGCGTCAATACGGAAGATCATTATAGGAGTGGTAAACAGAATGCTCCTCTTGTGGAGGGCTTTGGAGAAACGTCAATATTTCTACCAAAAACCATATTAGGTATGCCAAATTTCCATACTTTTTAATTGACTGGAAAATTAACTCGAGTTATATATCTTTTACCAAGGCTAACCTCCCTAGTGACGAAGAAAACCGGCAAAACTCTGCAAAACTTATAGAGAAGACAAATATTCTGACTATAAAAGGCAATATATTCGGATGAATCTGAGGATTCGGAAGGACGGACTGGTGCGGGCGTCTACTGCGACGTTAATGACACGATGATTTCGGTCAAATTGGCAGACAACATCAACATATGTTCAGCCGAAATAACTGCCATCAAGATTACTTTGCATATGATTGAATGGAAGGGGCCCAGGAAAACTATAGTTTGTACTGACCCGCTTATAGTGCACCAGAAAAAATTTACTCAAGGAAATCAAAGTTAACCAGTATCTGGAAACACTGCGAGTAAGGGAGGAATTCACTAGATTCCGGGAAGCTGACCTTGACATTAGACATTAGATTGCTTCAAATTCCTAGTCATACTGGTATACCTGGAAATGAGAAGGCTGATGTGCTTGCAAATATAGCGAGAAGACTGAACATGGAACAGGGCAGGATGCATGGAGATGACATGACATACCTACTACCTATGATTCTGGACAAGATCTGGAATAGGTGGACTGATGAGTACATACAAATCTCTAAGCAGAAAGGCAGTTTTTACGGATCTAAAGTACAAATTCCCCCCCGAAAAACCATGGTTTCAGGCCCTGCCTATACATTGGATCGTGGAACAATCAACTCGTTCACACGAATGACTAATGAGAGCAAATATAGGATTGATGTGAGGGGTGACCCTAATTGTGACTGTGGAGAAATAGGAGACTTGGAGCACCTTTTTACATTCTGTATTCTCAACTATATTATTATTGATAAGTTTCATGGCAAATTCGGGAGAACAGTTCAAGAAAACCCTCTCACTGTTCATGAAATTCTATTTCCGAAACGTCTCTCCGTAGACCATGTTAGATTGGTCACGTCCTTTTTGCTTGAGGCTGGTATTAAGCTTTGAATGCTGCTTTCGCATGGCTTGTAGTTGTGTGGCTTAGTGTTTCTTTTTTTTTGGCATGCACTCTCTCAATAACTTCACCTTTTACCAACCACTGGGTATGGACCATTCCAGATTTGTCTCAAGACGAACCTAGAACCTAGATAACACCTAAAGAAGAGACTTTGGCTGGATAACCCTGGTAGTTAAGGCCACCCAAACCGAAGAAAGAAGAATATCAGACTAGACTTAAAGCTAAAAATATTATATTTATTTTGTTGCCAATTATAATTGGTTGTACCTATGTTTTTTTTTCTGGTGTTTCAAAATAAGTATACGACATCGGTACTAGTGTATGATCCATGCAACAATATAACATACAAAAAGAAATGAGAAAGCTTCTTTCCAAGACACGATCTTTGTTGAAAAAGGCTCGATACGCAAGCAATGCATATCTATCATACAGGGTGTCCCCGAAAGGTCTGTACAAAACCCTAACACTGATACTTTACGACAAAAAAAAAATTAGACGTATATCTTACCTAAGTACAAAAGTTTATGGTTACGGAGATACAGGGCGTCAAAGTTTGAATTTTATTTTCGATTTCTCGGTTTATTTCTTGGGAGAAACATCAAAAACTGACGAAAATTGGAACTTATGGTTTTTTTTTTAAGAAAAGTTTAAATATTGTTGCAGTTTTGTAGTATGGTGTAGATGGCGCCACATTTACTACCTGAAGATCCTCTTAAATCAGTCCTATTGTTTTTGCCGGTTACTGTAGATCATGTTAGAATAGCTCGTAGGATAGCGAAAATTGTTAGTATTTTGATTAAAGAAGGAATTCTTGTTTCATCACGATAGGAACAACCGTTTTGCTAAGAAATGCACTTTTCTGAAATCATGTACGGATTCCTCGCTCCGCAAGTACCGCACTACAAAGCACTCACAGGGCATTGTTACTTTTTCACGTTGCTGGAGGCGACCGTTATCAAAAGAAATGCATATTAAGTTGTGACAATCCATGATAAATCGAGTATGCAAATCAAAAACAAAACAATTTCCAGACTACCAAATTAAAGAATAAATGAGCAAAAAAACTCTTAAGCAAGTGCTCAAAGTGGCCTGCTATTTCATAAACACAGAGATTGACTCATCAAAGAAATCTGGACTGCCCAAGTAACATTTTCTCAAGTTGTTGGTTTTTAAAGTGGCCTTTTAGCTGCATAATGGTTCTGTGATAGTCACTGCGTTGCTTGATGGTACTATTCAAGTTAAATTTTGTCCCAAGGAATTAGGATCTTGAAGTAAAATAAAAATCTAATTAGGCCTAGTTAACAGTCAACAATAACGTTGTTATGGCCACAAACGACGGCTTAATGGATTTGAGATCATCAGGTTTTGAAAAGGTTATATTTCAGCCATAATTTGGCAATCAAAATTCCAAAATAGAACAATTTCAGCATAAAAGTTACCTATTCAGAGCCACATGGTCTTGAAACAATTGCTTAACTGTTTGGCACTTTATACGGCCTATTCCAGACTATAAAGCATTTATTAACACCTAAAGGACTTGCTTAAAGTCATGTGGATAATAATATAACGTTGTGGGATAACGTAGAACCAACTAGTCTCAATAAAAGCCAGTTCCGCAACGGTCGCGACTATTAAATCTACGTCGTACCACTACTTCAGAATCTTCGTGAATAAAGTAGGGATTTCTTGGCACAAAATTGTTAGAAGTGGTCAAACCCTGTATGCAATTTTGATGAGAAATAATCACAATAACCACATAACCGCCAAACACAAACTAGATTGGCATAAGCAGGTCTCAAAAAACTCCGCGTAGGAATTGCAGAGATTATGCCAGTTGATCCTGCTGAATGCGTAAAAGCCATTTATTGGAATTCGTCGGGACTTCCCTGCTTGTTAGTTCTTGAAAGTAGCCACTAAGCCCTGGAATATGCTAGTAAGGCCTGTTTTAGCTTTATTCAAAACCCATTGGCATTTTTCAAAGCCCTTCGTTCTTCGACATAGCTTTCGATACTTGCTTTAGCTATTGTAGCAGCTTGTAAGCATGTTACCCTAGACGTCCATTTTGAAGAAAGAATTCAATTACTACCATTTTTATAAGCTGTTAAATAATTTAGAGATTTATAAAGACACTGGAGCATCTAAGTCTATAATATTTTCCTTGAAGTATATCTCGGAATAAAAAAAAATATATATTTTTTTTTTCAAAAAATTATAATTAGTTGGTAAGATATCAAAGGCGCGTGTGTTTTGAAGCTAAATTTTACCCAACTTTAACGAGGAACTAGTGCGGGCAAAGGAAATGGGTCATAAGATTTGTAAAATATAATACATTTTCTCTTCTGAAATAAATTTCATACTGGTATGTCGCCATGCATGCATTGCGTTTATTTATTTGTCTTATTTTGACCCTATCTACACCATTTCTAGAACTGAATGGTTAGATTATTATAATGTTCATGTATCTGAAATGCTAAAAGCCCGCGAACAAGCCTTTTTGCAAGCCAAACTATAACCATTTAAAAGGGAATGCTAGGGTTATATACAGGTAGGCGTAAAAGCTTTCAAGTTCTACAAAGGTTATTTCTAGGCATCTTCAGGTTAGGTGAAGGTTATTTCGGTTAGCTATCAAGTTCTGTGATATGCTATCTGGTTTCAAGTTGGCCTGGGCCTATTGGAAACGACAACGTCTTCAGGGCTGGGCCTTTTTTTACTACAGGAGGTTCTGCAGGCTAATAAATAACGTTATTTGTGCTAAAGAGCATGGGTAATAATATTTCTAAAACCGGTTCTAGGAGTTATTCATAACCTTTTCAGAACCTAAATTGTTACTTGGGTGAACTTTATGCAACATTTCTTCATCTTCTCTCAATGTGTTCGTAGCATCTTGAATACGTCTCAATAATTCGTTCTCGCTATTTATTTATGGGTCTGGCATAAACCATTGTCTTGAGGGTACCCCATAAAAAAATCCATAGGTGTTAAGTCTGGCGAACGAGGTGGCCATTTCGCAGGGGCTTCAACACCTCTACCTGTCCATCTATTTGGATATTGCTGATTTAAGTGGTTGCGGACATTTAAAGTGAAATGGGGAGGCGCTCCGTCATGCATAAACCACATATCCTGACGAGGGGCCAAGGGCTAGTTTCACATTTTTTGAAAACCAGTTTTTCTGATTTCTTATGATAAAATACTCATAGTTTTTTTTTTAATTTTTCTGACTTCTAATAAGCACAAAATTCAAAGTTGAAAATGAGTCCGTTAAAGCGAATCAAAATACCCAGGAAAATGGTTTTCGCTATTCTGACATGATCTAAAGTAACCGGCAAAAAAATATTGGACTGATTAAAGAGGAGTTTCAAGCAGTATGTGGCGCCCTCTGCACCATACTACCAAACTGCCACAATATTTAAATTTTTCACCCAAAAAACCTCTAAGTTTCAATTTTCGTGAGTTTAAGATGTTTTTCTCATGAAATAAACTGAAAAATCGAAAATGAAATTTAAACTTTGACGCCCTGTATCTCCGTGACTAAAACTTTTGTATTGAGGTAGGATAGGTCTAATCGATTTTTTTTGTCGTAATAAATCAGTGGTAGAGATTTGTACAGACCTTTCGGAGACATTGTATTCAAAACACTAAGCTCATCTTTGAGGCAGCCAGTTGTAGGGCACCAATATCAACATGATTTTTTTTGAGAATGATTGTCTGGTCACAAGCAGGGTCACTCAAAACTATTGTTTTTGTTGCACTTTTGCGTATTTGTTTATAAAAAACAACAACTTATTTTCGCAATTAAATATTCTGCATAGATTGGTGGATGTGTTCAGACATGCATGACCGTCGCGTCGGTAGATTCGCGTCCATAAGTACAGCTGTAAATCTGGATACATTCATAGTGCAATCACAGAATAGGCGACATTCTGTGGTGCAATACAGACGCACTGCTAATACGTGAAAACATTCAGCATTCCCAGTATTTCTGGTCTGGTCTGTCAAAGTGGACGGACAGTAGTGTGTGACTGGGCGATAAATTACAGATCTATTATGTTGAGGATTTTTCGTTGTGATTTTCACCAACTTTCAAGATATACAGTGGAGTTTTGTAGTTTTTCGCGGAGCACGCACGAAGTAAAATTCCCTTCTCACAGCAGGTATTAGGTGTTTGATCAGAAATCGCTTGAACACGGGACACATTTTCTTGGTCTTTTAAACCCCTACCTCTGTACTCCTAAGCCGTACCCCAAGAATTTTAAATGGAAAGGGTGTCGATTCGAGTGATACGTCATTTGAAAAGTATTTTTATCAAGATTATAACCTCGAAGTTTCAAGTTGATACCATTCATTGAAATTTATTATTATTTTGTCATCTTTTATTAGTTTTTGGGACTGGGTTGACTTCAGTGACCAGTGAATATATACGACCAAAATTATGTGTCTCCAAAAAAACTTGGAGAAAACCTGGGTGGAAAGTTTTTCGTGTCCCATCTTGTAGTCATAGTTAGCTTTTTGGTTTTTGATAAGATTTTGGAGTTTGATTTATTTTCCAATATTATCTCGCCTCTAATTGCGGCGAATTCGGCTAGTATTTTTTCAAGATCCGAATACCAGATTTTTGAAAAAATAGATTGGTGATTCTTCAGATAAATTGCAACCGTTGATATCGTCCCAGCGGCGTCATACTTGTCGGTACAGAGCCAACGTCCAAAGTGCTCCCGCATGCGCAAAAGTCAATAGCTTGAAATACCTTTTTACATACCAAGGAAGAAAAGTGCCTCTTTTCTTCCCGCGGATTCTTTGATGTTCGGCGCGAAGCGGAGGGCATTGAAAATCCAAGGGAGGAAAAAGCACTTTACTCTAGGGGAATGAATATTATACAGTGCTTTTCTTTAATGCCTCCCCCCCCTTTTATTTTTTGAACGGCTCAACTTAGAGACTTCAAATTCTAGGTGCTGAAATACAAGCATGTTTACTATGTTTGGACATAAAATTGACAAATGAAAAATTCAAGATAGCGGCTGGGCGCCATCTTGGAATGCTTTTTTAAATGGGGATAGCGGTCACGTGACACCTCATTTTGAAGGTCCTGTTGAGTACTTTATAAATCTTGAATATTGAATCGATATCTTCAAGTACTACAAAATGACGGAACATTCAATTACTACATTGATACATACACTTTAAAAAAAAAGTCGTCAAATTCAATTTAAAAGATGCTGGAAATATTCTTGACATAAAGTTTGGAATAGGAATAAATGACAAAAATGTCAAAAAAGCATCTTTTAAATTGAACTTGACGATTTTTTTCAAAAAGTGTATGTATCAATGTAGTAATTAAATGTACCGCCATTTTGTAGTACTTGAAGATATCGACTCAATATTCTAGGGTTAGAAAGTACTCATCAGGATCTTCAAAATGAGGTCACATGACCCCTATTCCCATTCAAAAAAACATTCCAAGATGGCGCTCAGCCGCCATCTTGAATTTTTCATATGTCAATTTGATGTCAAAACATAGTACATGCTTGTATTTCATCACCTAGAATTTGAAGTCTCTTGAGCCGTTCAAAAAATAAAAGGGGGGGGGACATTAAAGAAAAGCACTGTATAGTTTTTTCTACTACCATGCATCTCCACTTATTGTAGTTAGTATTTTTTGGCAAAAAGTTCTCTCTCAGTTACGGTAGGCCTGGCAATAAATCGGAAGATTATTATTTGATCAGAATTGTACAGGGGTTCCAGTAAGGGTGGCCAACGGCCATATTTCGGAAACTACGTACTCGACTTGAAAGTTCAGGGAAACAAAATTATCACTAAACTGGCGACGGGAAAATGTTGGAAATAACTTTCAAGTTCGACATTTTTCCGCCACGGAGCGTAATTAAAAGGTAAAAATTAAAATTCTATATGTATCCTGAAACTCCCGAATTGAAGTACATCTCCAGAAACACCGTTAGCAAGCTTGGACAATTTCTCATCATTTTGATTTGAGGCTCATTGACGTACCGACTTTATTTGATAAGGGGAAGGTGGTGAAAGAGTAATTTTGCATGTGACTATAACTTATCAACGACTTATCCGATGTTATCCAATGTAGGCTTGTTTGGAAGTAGAATGTAAGTACTTTCAAATATCGTATCCAGTAAAACGCTATAGTTTCCAGTAAAGTTGCTAGGAGGCGCAATTTGAATTAACAACAGTTAATTTGAATTGTACGGTATAATTCTGATAGCAGAATCGGAAAGTAGATTGAATTTGTAAGAAAAAAACCTGAAAAGCGCAGTTGGATGTCTTTTCTCGTTTTCGAGTTACTACCGAAACAAAAATGTTTGACACCAACAGTTGGCTTGATAATAAATAATTATTGGGTGTCAATGTTTTATTCCGTACCTTGGAAGTGGTGCAATACATTTTTACAGGACAGGTGATTAGGCATGCATATGACTCCACTCCACCGCGACCACTAGTGAGTCTATTGTGGCTCACATGATTGCCAGGTTATTCACCCATGAGGCCCGGTCTTTTAAACAGACTGGTTGCCGCCATGGGTGAGGCATTGTTCAGATCATTTGCACGGCTCCCAAAGACATTTTGTCGGAGGAGAGCAATCGCCGGACACTCACAGAGAATGTGTCTGGCTGTCTCTTTCTTCTCCACGAGCATGACATCAGAGAAAGTACCTAGGGTACGATGGTCCTCTAGTTCTCTGATCAGTCTGTTGGATGTTCCTGTGTCTGCCCTTCTAACTCTATGGTATGGTATGATTCTGTATGTTGCCTTTCTCGCCTTCTTTTTTATCAGAGGCAGTGTAGAGAAGGAAGATTTAGCGCTGTGGAGGGTGTGGTGCTGGTCGCTCCACAGATGGCCAGGCAGGCTTACGCTGTAGTTTTGTTGGTTTGGCTCTAAAAGTGCTTCAATTGCCCTTTTCATGCCAAACTATTGCACTGTAAGTTGTCATCGACCTGACGACTGTGACATATTATGACCAGTACTGTTTGAGGTTTTTCCACAAATGCGTTTGAATGCATGCATGCGGATGACATTTTCGAGATGAGCATTCCAAGTGAGGGTTTTGCCTAGCGTGACGCCTAGATATTTCACCTCTGTCTCAAATGGAACAATTATGCCATTCAGAGTGAGGGGAAGTAGGACTTTTAGCTTCCTTTATTTTCTAGTGAAGAGTATTATGATTGTTTTGGCAGGGTTAACAGACATTTGCTCTCTCCTGCACCAATCATTCACAAAGTCGATGACCTCCTGGATCTTCCCATTGATTTCTTCGTCCGGGATATTTCTGATTAGGACAACTACGTCGTCTGAATAGCCGAGTACGTCCACCTCCAACTTCACCATGGCTAACAGGTCAATGAGAAGGGACCACAATAGGGGTGAAAGTACACCCTCCTGTGGGCATCCTCTCCGCGGCCCTGAAATATACCTCTGCGTAGTTGAGGGAGGTTTTGATCACCCTCTGCTTTCCAGTCTGCACCACTTTCACTCTGGTTAATCTCTTTGGAACATATTCCCAAGCGATCGAAATAGGCTCGAAAGTGTTTTATAAAAAGGGGAAGAAGGAAGAAGGTATTCCAGTCTGTGCTGAAGTAGAGCGGAAAAGATTGCATCCTTCTCCGGAGATTTTTAATCGCGTAGACGTTAATTCTCCTTTTGGCCGTTGTCTAATCCTCGTGGGTTGGCCTACGTCCAGAGAGACCGGATTGGGTGCTTGATCTATATAAAGAAACAGGCTACCGGGAAAATGGTGTTTGGCCAGACCTCCAGAGTTTCTTTTTCCGTGGAGTCGAACGTTACATGGGGCTTTTTTGTAGCACCAAGATCCCAGCACGGTTCTTTCGCGAGGACTCTGTGAATCCTCGAGGTTTCCGGAAGGCTGTTCAGCGGTTCACAGAAGTTTCTCCACGAATTTCTTTTAGCATCCCTTCGAGCTTGATATACTCTGTTAGTGCTCTTCTGTCTCTTTCCCATTTGGCCTTGTTGCAGAGGCGCCTCACCTCTTTCCTTTGTTTGTTCAGATTTCATTACACCAGGACGTACCTAGGTTGTCCCTCTTGTGTTTAAGGGGACAGTTTTCGAGATAGGCTTGCACTATGGCACCTTGTAGATGTTCAGATGCCAGTTCAATTTCGTCACGATCCCACACATCCGTTTAGGCAACAGGACAGGTACTTGGAGACGATATTTTAAAATGAATAACCCCAAAAATTCGAAAACGAGAAAAGATATTCAACTACGGTTTCCAGGCTTTTTCTTGTGAATTCAATCTACTTTCCGATTCTGCTATCAGAACTATAGCGTACTATTAAAATTTTTGTGTCAAAATCAAAATAACTGTTTTTAATTCAAATTGCGCCTTCTAGCAATTTTACTGAAAACTCGCGTATTACTGGATACGATCGATATTTGGAAGTTCTTACATTTCACTTCCAAACAAGCCTAAATTCAAAAAAATCGGATAGGCTGTTTATAAGTTATAGTCACTTAAACAATTACACTTTCACTACCTTCCCCTACTCAACGTCAATGAGCCTTAAGCCAAAATGACGAGAAATCGTCCAAGCTTCCTAAGGGTGTTAATAAAGATGCACCTCAATTTGGGAATTTCCCGAGAAATTTAGAATTTTAATTTTCCAATTGCGCCCACTAGCGGCAAAATGACGAACTTGAAAATGATTTCCAGTATTTTCTCGTGGTCACTTGAGTGATTTTTTTTCCTGAACTTTCAAATCGAGATATAGACCCTTACTGTATACCTTGAATAAGTAGCGGAGAATCATTCAACAACCCAGAATTCTAAATCTTTCCGGTTCCAGTTGCCAGAAAAGCACATAAATTGAAAACACGTATGTATATTATTTAGAAAATAAATTTATTCGTCAATAATCCAATCAATACAATACTACGTATGCATAGCAAATCATATTCATGATGAAAGACAAATCAACAAAGTATAAAAACAAAGAACTATCAAAATATCAATAGACAGCCTCAATAGAACCTAATCAAAACAAACTAATAATTCAACTTTCTTCACTTTCAACTCCTTTAATCTCTGGATTTACTGAAGTATTTTCGCTTTTCGTTGCTTTCAAAGTATCCACCTCTTCTGGTATATGCTCAGCGTCACTTCTTTCTCTAAACGTATGAATAAATAATAATAAACTAGTCAACTTCAGTGAACGAAAAAAATAACAATTTTTTTTGTGGTTTTATAGCGTTGTTTCGAGTTTTTTGTGCTTGTAATAAAAAAGTAATAAAGACAAAACTGCCACGAAAAGAAATTTTAGCATTGAATTCGAAAGAACTTTCAAATTAAATTAGGACTAAAAAACGCTAATTGTTGTATAAGTACCGCTCTCTCTTCACTAAAAAAGTATATATCCATTCTTGTACCGGACTAAACAAGTTTACTGCAGGATTAAAATAAAGTTATATGAGCATTTCTAAGCAGACTGATTGCGTACCTTCCAAAATTTTCACCCTCTTGGAATGTTTCTGGAAGTTTTCTATTCAAGGTTTCGGGCAATTTCAGAGAAAGAAGTCCTCCGATAAATGTCAAAGTTCCAAAGATCAATAAAGGTAGAGGTTGCCAGATGTGTGACTGAAACAACCAAAAAACGATTATTTTTCATTATTGATGAATTTCACTAACTCACCGCTATATTAACATATGGCGCCGATATGGACCCAACTCGAGCAAACGTAGACCCCGCTCCCAAGCCTGCGTTTCTTATCACAGTCGGAAATTGTTCGGACGAAAAAATATACACTGCGCCGTAACTGGCCGATATGGCCATTTTCCCGAACATCGCTAGACTTATCGTCAACCATTTAATATCTGAAAATTGAGCTTTCAACGCAGATACAGAATATTGCTGGAACTACCTTTAGGGATAACCATAGTCATCAACAAAGAAGTTCCAGCAATAATCATACAGCCACACATAATCTTCTTCCGTCCCCACCTATTAAGCGTGAAAATTAAAAAAATATAAGCAGGAATCTCCACTGCTCCTGAAATAACAAAGTTCAAATATGGGTTTCCTCCTAAGTTGTTTGTATTCCAGCTTAAACCGTAGTACGTTAGATTGTTGGCAAACCTGCAAGTTTTCCTTGAAATATTCTGGTCATTTGATCTATGATCTTACCAGTCATAGAATATTATCAGTGATCTGGTTCTCAAGTTGGGGTACCTGAAGAGGTCAAAAATATTGTGGTTCTTTTCATTGTCTTCTATGACATTTGTGTCAGGGGCCAAGAGTTGGTCGAGTGTTTTGTCCGATATGGCCACTTTGTTACATTCTGCAGCTTTTTGAATGTTTTGTTTAGCTTCCTCCAACCTGTTTTTGCTTATTAGCCATCTGGTAGATTCGGGAATCACCCTGAATGTATTTATTTTGAAGTTAAAACCAACTACCATCACACATAGTAAAATAGCAAATAAAATCATCACGTACAGAAATCAGTTATGTATTAGAAGCCAATATATTTTATTGGTTTGAGTAGAACAGGTAACATGTCTCGCTTACCACCAATAGCACATAAACAGTAATCCAGGTATAGTGAGCGCCAATTGCAACGTCCTCCAATCAGGTATGTACAAAGCAAAAACCACAATCAACATATAGCCAAACGAAAAAAATATCTGGCACAGCGTTCCTGCTATCATCCTCTTTGAAGGACCCACCATTTCCATTCCTTCAATCGACCTCATTAGCTTAGCGCAACAACTATAAAATGAATTACCAATTACATAAGAGACCAGAAATACACCAGACGTGGTCGCCCCCACTATGACTCTGGCAATGGTAAAACTCCAGAATTCCGGCGCAAAAGCTGCTATACTTCCAAAAACAACTTGTATCACTAGCGCTAGGAAAAAAGTCTTTTTCCTTCCCCATCTATCAGACATTTCTCCAAAGACAATTGATCCAAACATCACTCCAAACATAAACAAAGAATTGCCCACTGCTATCAGATAGGCTTTATCACAGGTTAGATTGAACTATAACAATGAAACCGTATTAGATTGTCACAATGTTCTTCAACATACTTCGATGACGGCAGTATATCCGTAAGTTTCATGGTCAAAGATCAAACTTGTACATGGTGTTGAGTTTTTCATCGTGCACAGCGCAACAGGTATGTCTTTGCTGTGGTTGTACGGATACCATTGGTCCCATTGTGTTGTGTTGAGGCTGTAGGAGGCATTGGATTCTTCAAATGGTAGCTGACATCTGTATACAATAATATAATAACCATAACGAATATCCGTAATGCCTTAGGATTGCAAACATCAAACATGGGCATGCAAGGAAGGACCAGTAAAATGTGTCTACATCATAAGATCTTATTTATATTCAAGGGAAAAAATAAAACAGTCCAACCAAGCTGCACCTGTACCTTCTTCCTTAACCGGTACCCGGCCGTTGCCATATTTATTCCTTGAAATGTCTCAATCCCAGCCTATTCTATCAACTTTTGAGATGTTGCTGAGCTGACCATTATTATCGATATTGCCACCTTTGATGAAATTTCTATTATATGGGTAGATGAAAGTGGAAGAATTTGCAAGTTTTGTACCATTAATGATTAACAGGACACCCTGTCTTACCTCTTAGTTTAATTTTGGTAAATTTATATGTTCATTTATTAACCTATAGATTTTGAAGACATTAAAAAAAAGGTTGGGTGCTCATTGTGAATTATACAGGGTCTCCCTGAAATGACTGTACAGCGCTCAACCTTAAATTCCTTAACCAAAAATAAGGTGATCTAGGCAATCTCACCCATATCCAAAATGGCTTTGTTAAGTCTACAGAGGGCGTCAAAGATTTTGAAAAAAATGGTATTTTCTACATTTTACAAAAACATGCAAATCAATTTTGATAATTTTTGGTGCCTAGTCTTGGAACATAAAATAACGTTTTTTGTTTCTATAGCGACCAGTTGAAATTGACCGGAAGTGTTATAAAGGTGACGTCATATGTAGTTATTTCTTTTGATTTTTTTTGTCATTGACTTTTTGATAATTCAGATATTTTTAGCTAAAAGTTTAATGTATTGGGGAGTTTTTCTCTCTCTTGAAAAATTTTGCGAAGATAAGTGGTTGTGCCAAAAAAAAATTTTTTTCAACTAGCTTCACACATATTTTACTATTGATTTATTTTTTTCTAGCATAACTACTTATCCCAGCATATTTTTTCAAGAGAGGAAAAAATTTTCTTACACACTGGGTTATCAGATGAAAACATCTGAATCATAAGAAAGTTAATTCCATGAAAAATCAGTGACGTCATATGCGTCTGGATCTTTTGATTTTTTATGGAATGGACTTCATGATAATTCAGATGTTTTCATCCAATAACCCAGTATGTAAGAAAGTTTTTTCCTCTCTTGAAAAAATTTGCTGGGATAAGTAGTTATGCTTGAAAAAAATAAATCAATAATAAAATATCTGTGTACCTAATTGAACATATTTCTTTTCTGGCACAACCACTTATCCCAGCAAAATTTCTCAAGAGATAGAAAAACTCTCCAACACATTGAACCATTGGATAAAAGCATCTGAATTATCAAAAAGTCAATTCCAAAAAAAATCAAAAGAAATAACATGTGAAGTCACTTTTTTAACACTTCCGATCAATTACAACCGTTCGCTATAGAAACAAAAAACGTAATTTCATGGTCCAAGACTAGGAACCAAAAATTATCAAAATCGATTCGTACGTTTTTGAAAAATGTAGAAAAAACCAAACCCTAGATCGCCTTATTTTTGGTCAAGGAATTTGTGGTTAAGCGTTGTACAGTCATTTCAGGGACACCCTGTATAATTCAACGTGTCGTGTAGAGACTATAGTGACAAAAAAACACTCTTCCCTATTTCTCAATATTCGATTAGTGCACCATTAAAGAAAATATGAAATTATGGTTTCCTGCCCATCTTTTTATATTTTAAAGTGAAACGGAGTGAAATATGTACAAATCGTGTATTTATTAAAGAATTCAGAGAACTTCCGGCTTACAAGACCATCCTCAGTGCTTCCGGCTGGAAAAGTCTAAAATACCTGAATGGAAGGAATTTTATACTTTTTCATCCGGAAACACTGAAGATGGCTTGAAAGTCGTAAGCGCTCTGAATCCTTTTATAAACATATACACAATTAGTACATATTTCGCTCTGTTTCACTTTATTTATTACGAGTGCTCAGCAACTCACACTTCTTTTTATATTTTGCCTGACAATTCTGCAGCCACTCCTCTCGATTGGCATATCATTAATCTTACTCAACATAACCTCGCTTCATAATGGAGACGAAAACATTCCATTCCATAAATTGATCCTAATTATTTTATTAAAAAGTGTCGTTTTTCCAAAAATGTACTGCATAGTAATTAGAAAACAACGTGAAAATGATACACCTCAAGTGTCGGAATGTGTGCGAAATGCCTATTCAAGCAATATTAACGGAATGTTTGTTGGATCTCTTTTTACTGAGGTAAGTGGTTTTTGTGCTTTTAAATTGTTTATAACAGCAGTGAAACACGTACAGTTTAGTCTCAATGAAGGGGCCTGTGAGTTTCTTTGTGTTTGTTTTTAAAACAATAGTTAGGCATGATACTAAACCCAGTATAGTTTTCACTTATAAAAAGTTCTCGTGTTTTCACGCTACGATAATACGGTAAGGTTGTGGACACGGTATTTTAAATGTAATTTGAGTGTTCTCGTGACCAAATCACCCAATGGACAATTTGTACATTTTTTGGAAATATGAAAAATCTCGTGAAAAATATAAGGTTCAGTAAGTACCACTGACCTCTAGTGGTAAGTACTGATGCCATAGATGTTTAAGAAAAAACAATCCACGACCTCTATTAATGTAGCAATCACCGACTAAGGATCGCCAATCAACATCCACGAAGTCACAGAAAATATAATTTATCTCCGTTTGGCGTATTGACTGTTATGACTCACTCTCTCGAAAGGGTAATTTAGCTCCGCCCTGTTTTTGATTATACAGTAGTGTGTAACTAGGTTACACCGATAACTCGTTTAGTTCGGTCTAGTAATGTGAGTCGAGAATATTTCCATGCGAATATTCGCGAACATTGAGAAATTTCCGAGAATATTCGCCGATAAAAAATGGTAACGTTCTCCTGAATACGAATATTCTCGGAAACTTTCAATCGAAAATTGCCGGGAATATTCCCGAGAACTTTCGAGAATATTTCCAAGAACCTTTTTAGTAAAGAGTGTTCAATAAAAAATGTGATCAAGTCACCTATGGATTTCTTTTTCTGTCATGAACGTAGGTCGTGGCTAGTTTGTATGGTTTGGCATCATGGCATCTGTGACGGTTAGAAAGTGGATGTCTGATCTTTTTTTTATTATAATTATGTATGTGTTTCTGACTTCATCTTAAGAAATTGACGTAAGTTTTTTTGATTTTATTGTATTGTTGGTTTTAAGCATCTGTTTATTTTATTAGATGTATGATCAAAGTTCCTTGAAAATGGGCTTGTATGCCTGAAACGCGTAGGATTTAATATATTGATTTTTAATTGGAGATTTGGACTTATTTCCCATTTTAAACATTAGAAAGTGGATGTCATGTCATGATTGCGATGTTAGCCAAGACATACGTTTTTTGAAACAATTGCAATCCGTAGGTGACTTGATCACATTTTTTATTGAACACTCGTTTAAATGTTATGATTGCAAACATCAAGATCAGTAGATTGTATAAGCTGGTGGCAGGGAATGTGTATCAAAACTGATCTAAAAAATTTGACCATTGCAATATTGGAATTACCTGCTTCTTCTGCTGAAACATAGACGAGTTTTAGCACGTGTACTCATTCATCCACACTAAAAGGAGGACTAGACTGACTAAAGACAGGGCAGGAAACATAATGTATTTCGCTCATAATAAAAAGCTCTTAAAATATCCAGATAAAAATGGAAAAATAGAGTTGTGTGATTAGACTGTTGCTAAAACTCATCTGATGCAGCCAGGTCCAGAGCAAGACCGTAAACCTACATCGCAAAACGATGAACTGAGCGGAATAGACAGTGACTGCTCTGACTATTCTCTGCACGATACAGAGTCAAGTCAGTCAAGCTTGGGTGAATAGAAGAAGAGTTCTCTGATTTACGAGCCCAGGATTCACAGGAATAGATTTTTTTCAAAGACTACTTCGAGACTTCCGTTTTGTTCATTTCTACTTAAAATTATCATTCCAAAGAGCTATTTTGTTTAGTTATATTGCGTTTTGTTTGGTTTTACTCATAATTATCATTCCAAAGAGTTATTTGTTCATTTTAAGCTCAATATATTATAGGTTGAGCAATAAGTTTATCAATAACGGGTATTTTGATCAACTATGTTTATTTTTTGATGAAGTTAAAAAATAAAAAAGTTTTATTTGCAACAGATTTTACAAAAGAAACTATTTTCATTGGTCCGTAGTCTTTGGTCAG
The DNA here is from genome assembly GCA_958502075.1 of Orchestes rusci. NCBI lineage: Eukaryota > Metazoa > Arthropoda > Insecta > Coleoptera > Curculionidae > Orchestes > Orchestes rusci. The sequence goes on from OY293311.1 coordinate 23,499,314, forward strand.
TACACTACACTGCAACACTTAATAAAGCTCACCACTGATTTGTTCGATTTCGGCAAAAACTGTAGAAAGATACAATATTTCCATAAGTTCTCCAAAATTTCCAAAATTCCCGGAAAGTTTCCGAGAATATTCGGGGCGCTTGAATGTTTCGGAAATTTTACATCACTAGTTCGGTCCGATAGGACCAAGTGGGTGGGAATAGTACGGTAGGACCAATGCTTGCTTCCCGCCTGTTTACATCGTCTTGCAACGCGTGAACTAAATGAGTACACGCGCAATTCGTCAAATGTCAGAAAATAGGCGAAACTATTCATCAACACAATTCGTAACCAAAAAAAACATACGTAAGTACCGAGGTAAGTACGCTAAGATTGCCTTAGAAATAGAACCAACAAAATCACAACACATCAACAGACAACATAACCCCTTAATTTTGATTGAGATCGCACCATATCCGGACCAAATTTAGTTCGGTACACCTGCTGGCGAATACCGAACCAAGAGCGGACCAGCTTAGTCCGCAACTGTTTACATCATTCGAACCAGATATTTGGTTCTGATATAGTTCGAATTTAGTACTTGGTCCGCGGACCAAGTTGTCGGTGTAAACTAGGCTAGTGAAATTTGCGTCGCTGTTGACTTTCAAATATTGTCTAGAATACGTATATAAAATCTCAAGACATTTGAAAATATACGCAAATTGTCCATCCGCATCCGCTATTTTGTTCACTTTCGAGTGCTACAATCTGACTTCTTTTCTGATCAAATTTTCTTCTCCAGCTTCGTTTTTCAAAATTATTAAATAGAAGGATTCATAGAACTTACTGTTTTAATGATTCTTCAATTGGGGCTGAATAAGAATATGGCTTATAACACAGTATTATATCAATTACCTACTTTGAACGTAATAATATTATAATATAATTGACCTTGAGCAATTCACAAAATCGAAAGAAAAACATGATCTAAACCTTGGACTATCAAAACAAACTCAGCAATACAGAACAATTTTTACAACTTTTTGACTGACGTCAAATGAGGTTACGGTAATCATCCCGCCAACGGGATACGCTAACCCTTATACCTACGGTATGTTAAATTTAGACAGCACGAGAACTCTCCATTAAGTGTATCATGGCACTTTATATCTTATAGTCCTGGAGGTACCGTCACTTTTGACCGTGACATTCCAGTACTTTTGGTTTTGCCGTCAAGTTATAGTTTTTGTTATGGCATTGATATAAAAAATTGTAAGCTGGCGCGACTAAGGAACCTAACGGTGTAGAAGACTATTTTAGTGTCCAACATTTTTGGTTCATTGCAGTACAGCTGAAAATCTGGGAATAGTTTCGTTATAAGGTGTAAATTGAAAAGAAATTTGTCAGCGGCATAAGATAAGTATGAAAAGTTGCCAGCTGGCCATGTTTTTTTACACATTGACACGGCCTGCTGACAAATTTTGCCTTATCCTATGCAGCTGTTTTTTTTTCTTCAATTTAAACCAAGATTTAAGCCTTATAACGAAACTATTCACAGATTTTCAGCTGTACTCAATTGACTCAAATTTTTTTAACACCAAAATAGTCTTCTACACCGTTAGCGTCGTTACCGTCGCGCCAGCCGACAATTTCTTATATTATCTCCATAACAAAACTAAAATAAACCGTCAGATAACGACATATTTTGCTGACTGATTTTCTCGCTCCAGGGATTTTAACTACTGAAATTTATGTGTGTGTCATAACACAAAAAGTATTAAAGAGACATTGTTTTACGGTTATCCGATGTTAAACGGAAAGGTTGGTACAGAACCGTAATAAATGTCTAGAGTAACATCCATGTGAGTAGTGCCCTCCTTATACCGGTTTCGTCCCGTAATTGGACTCATCAGTAAGGCAGCTGGCACCACTCACACTGATTTACCCAGATTAGGGTAGTGTCTGGAGTTGCATCAGTGTGAGTGGTGCCAGCTGCCTTACTGATGAGTCCAATTACGGGACGAAACCGGTATAAGGAGGGCACTACTCACATGGATGTTACTCTAGACATTTATTACGGTTCTGTACCAACCTTTCCGTTTAACATCGGATAACCGTAAAACCATAGTATAATAAACAACAAGTAGCGACAGCTCCATATACCTAAAGGTGGTCAAATCTCGTCTGTCTCAATGACAGAAATTCGCCTCATTTATACACTGCTAACCTTATGAAATGTAAAATAAAACCATACTGTAGCCGATTCCATGACTTCAATGATACTAATACATAGGTGAATTATCAATCAAGTTATACAATACGATTTCCCACTATGCAGTATGTCTAAAGATTTATGCGAAGTTTCAAAGTCTTGATTTAGAAAACAGTTTCACATTCCAAAATGTTAGCAGGGTATAAATAAGCCGAATTTCTGTCATTGAGACAGAACGAAATTTGACCACAGATATATGGAGCTGTCGCTACTTGTTGTTTATTATACTATGGTAAAACAATGTCTCTTTATTCCATGATCGAGAGGTACAGCTCGAACATACTCCACATCTATTTGCGTTCGCAGACTTGCGAACCAATAGATGGCAGTGGTTGTCTAAAAACAACCACTGCACATTTACCCAGATTAGGGTAGTGTCTGGAGTTGCATCAGTGTGAGTGGTGCCAGCTGCCTTACTGATGAGTCCAATTACGGGACGAAACCGGTATAAGGAGGGCACTACTCACATGGATGTTACTCTAGACATTTATCATAGTATAATAAACAACAAGTAGCGACAGCTCCATACACCTAAAGGTGGTCAAATTTCGTCTGTCTCAATGACAGAGATTCGCCTCATTTATACACTGCTGACCTTATGAAATGTAAAATAAAACCATACTGTAGCCGATTCCATCACTTCAATGATACTGATACATAGGTGAATTATCTATCAAGTTATACAATACGATTACCCACTATCCAGTATGTCTAAAGATTAATGCGAAGTTTCAAAGTCTTGATTCAGACAACAGTTTTACATTACAAAATGTTAGCAGGGTATAAATGAGGCGAATTTCTGTCATTGAGACAGAACGAAATTTGAGACCCCAGATATATGGAGCTGTCGCTACTTGTTGTTTATTATACTATGCATTTATTACGGTTCTGTACCAACCTTTCCGTTTAACATCGGATAACCGTAAAACAATGTCTCTTTATTCCATGATCGAGAGGTACAGCTCGAACATACTCCACATCTATTTGCGTTCGCAGACTTGCGAACCAATAGATGGCAGTGGTTGTCTAAAAACAACCACTGCACATTTACCCAGATTAGGGTAGTGTCTGGAGTTGCATCAGTGTGAGTGGTGCCAGCTGCCTTACTGATGAGTCCAATTACGGGACGAAACCGGTATAAGGAGGGCACTACTCACATGGATGTTACTCTAGACATTTATCATAGTATAATAAACAACAAGTAGCGACAGCTCCATACACCTAAAGGTGGTCAAATTTCGTCTGTCTCAATGACAGAGATTCGCCTCATTTATACACTGCTGACCTTATGAAATGTAAAATAAAACCATACTGTAGCCGATTCCATCACTTCAATGATACTGATACATAGGTGAATTATCTATCAAGTTATACAATACGATTACCCACTATCCAGTATGTCTAAAGATTAATGCGAAGTTTCAAAGTCTTGATTCAGACAACAGTTTTACATTACAAAATGTTAGCAGGGTATAAATGAGGCGAATTTCTGTCATTGAGACAGAACGAAATTTGAGACCCCAGATATATGGAGCTGTCGCTACTTGTTGTTTATTATACTATGCATTTATTACGGTTCTGTACCAACCTTTCCGTTTAACATCGGATAACCGTAAAACAATGTCTCTTTATTCCATGATCGAGAGGTACAGCTCGAACATACTCCACATCTATTTGCGTTCGCAGACTTGCGAACCAATAGATGGCAGTGGTTGTCTAAAAACAACCACTGCACATTTACCCAGATTAGGGTAGTGTCTGGAGTTGCATCAGTGTGAGTGGTACCAGCCATAAAGAATTCCCTATAGAGGTTTTTCGTAAATGAGCAATGACGATATTATGTTGGGGACCAGTCCATCCACCATACAGCGCTGAAGTCGCCGTTCATGACAAGATTGTCAAGTTGAGTTTTCGAGTTTGTCAGTGTCAGCCAGTCATATTTCATAATTTTTAAAAAAATACCATTAGTTATCCTCATTGTGTCTGTGAAAAGTACTGAAACGTACCTGAAAGCACTAGAAGTGAGCAGTGAGCATATTCAGAAGGCATTGATTTCCTAAATCAGAACCTGGATTACCTACTTAAGCAGAGGGTGAGAACCTAAACAACTCAAAACTTGTCTATGGACAATGAAAAAATGTACAATTTACACCTAGTCTGCGGGAAAGATTTTGGATTCAATCACAGGGAACCAAGAGAGGCAAGAGAAAAGAACTGCTGTTCCTACTTGTATCAACCTAGTGAGTTCCTGTTCCAAAAATATCACATGAATATGTATTGGAACCAAAATACTAGTTTTACATGGAGAGTGCCATGTAGGTAGTATATTTTTGAATGAGTTCTCCAGAGTTATTAAGGTTGGAAAGGGATTTTTCGAGGGATTTTTTTAGAACTTGTTCTGATTATAAAAGGTAATAATTAGATGATTTACTTTTGTATTGTTTTTTTTTGTAAAATTTGAATGGATGAATGATGAAAAATGAATAAATATACCTATTTATACATATGCAGATTATTTCTGAGGTGTTCGTATTATCATGAATAATTTTGTGAATTATTTTGTGCCTACAAAAATCTTTTTGATGTTTATTTGGAATAAATTGTTTATCTTTCATACGTAAGATGAAAATTATTTCCTTATATCCATTAAAAAGATCTTTATAAGCACACAATGGTTCCACTACCTATAAAATTCATATTTATAATATCCCCCATTTAAATTTGGCGCCATTAGTTCCCAGTCCATCCACTTCACTGGTGGCGCTAACAATAATCCAACGACACTATTGTCAGACGGCGCTCTATAGGGGTTTCTTTATGGTACCAGCTGCCTTACTGATGAGTCCAATTACGGGACGAAACCGGTATAAGGAGGGCACTACTCACATGGATGTTACTCTAGACATTTATTACGGTTCTGTACCAACCTTTCCGTTTAACACAAAAAGTATTGGATTGTAAAAAAACTGTATAGAGCATTTTTTGTTTATAATAAACTATTTGTTTCCGAGATTATTTTGAAAAATGCCTATTGTAGTGTTTGCTTCCTGAGTTATTCCCTACTCACTCTTCAAATATCAAGTAGATCAATGGGCAAGAACGGAAATCTGGACTAGTATTTCTAGGTGTAGACTTGTACTCCTACGCAAGAAAATCGCAAAATAATAAAAAAAATAATTTTGATTATTTATCACGTTACTACGTATGCTGTTTAAAAATCACATGATCTTTACACAACTGTAACATCCCAAGGTAATATACCCTAATGGACAAAAACGAAGAAACCACCTAAAATTTGAGAAAACTTTCACCCTACATCAGTTATCAAAGAACTGATGGTGCATTTAAAAACTTCAATCCATTTGTCAGTGGCGATTTTTTCCAAAACATTTTTAGAGCTTTTTTTTCCACGTTCAAAAAAAGGACACTTCAAAACTTTTCTGTGTAGTTTTTGATAAAAATGGCTAGATCCATTCGAAAGAGGGGCAAGAATTATATACTTCCTGAAAATTTTTCTTTTATTGAACAAAGGGTAGTCTAGATAGATATAAAATCTTGAACTTGGCAAAAACGACCAATTTTTCATGATTTCTGCAAATTCAAGTTCAAGATTTTATAGCCAGACTATCCTTCGTTCAATTATTGTGAACATTTCAGAAAGTACATCGTTTTTGTCACTCTTTCAAATGTTGCTAGCCATTTTTATCAAAAACCACACAAAAAAAATAAGTTTTGAAAAGTGCCTTTTTTTGAACGAGAAAAAAGTGCACTAAAAAATGTTTTGGAAAAAATCGCCAGGACACGCAAACTGACAAATGGTTTGAAGTTTTCAAATGCACCATCAGTTCTTTGATAACTGATGTAGGGTCAAAGTTTTCACAAATTTTAGGCGGTTTCTTGGTTTTTGTTCATTAACTAAAGTAACGGATAAATTCATTCAAAATTCAAGCATACAATACATACCTACCTCATTTTGAGTGGAGATGTTTTTAAACTTAAGTATTTATATTTATACTAGGTGGCTCAAAAAAGGGATATCACTTCACGAAGAAGAACTGAAACAAGATTCGAAGAGAATGTGGGGGCAGGTTCCAAGAGGAATTCATCATCCGCTCAAGTTTCTGTCATTAAAATAAATCAATAACAACGGAGCGTTGCAGATTTATCACTGATTGCGTTTATGGGGCAAGGACCGAATTAACACCAAGGACCATCGTTTACACCAGTTGAAAAGTAAGCGTGACGTAATGCGTACCAAATATTTGGTCCTTGTCGTATAAACGTAGTCACCGATGTAGAGATTTTCATCATTTGTTGAAAAACGCTACAAAATAGACCTATCAAACCATAATATATCGTTGAATTTCTCTCGATGAGCTCTATGCCCTGTATATTTATCAAAATATACAGGGCATTCAATTTCAAACATTGAAAAATCACGTGTCAATAAATACAAACTAGTTCAAAAACAGCTCTACTCAAAATCAGGATCGATATATCCGAGCTTACTTTTTAGATGAATTTATCCGTTACTTTACGGACATACTACCGTATGTATTGAGTTGAAGTTTGGTTCAGTAAAATGAGAAATTACGACTTCTGTCACCCCATGAAGTGGATTTTATCGACACACTCACCACCAATCAGGACACTCCTTCTGTCGATTATCCATATGAAATAATATACGAACCTTTGCTACGCACCCTCCCTTATAATTTACTGAGAAATCAATATGTTGTTTTGTAACTCGCTTTGTAGTACAATTCAATATGCTATACCGGACCAGAGGTAAACGACAATTGAGTAATGCAGAGGCGGCAAAATAAACAGTGCATTTACATCCGTTGTGGTTCCCATCTCCGAACCTAGGAGGGGACTCACTCCGTGGTTCCCATCTCCGAACCTAGGAGAGGACTCACTCCGTTTTCAGTCGTAGCAATGGTTTTAACCGGAAAGCATTGCGGCTTAGCCGTTCGCACGTTTTTTGGAAACGATCATTGTTTCAACATCATTCAGCAGACTTTCGTTTTGACGTTTTTTGAAATCCGTCGTTTTATCATCAACACTCAGCGGACCTTCCGGTGGACGGCGAGATCACCGTATTTGAGCATTTGCGTTCTGTTCCTGTCGGGTTTTCTAAAAGAAAATCGTCCTAACAATTTGGAAGATCTATATTTCAGAGGAAAGGAAATTGCCGTTAAGTATTACGAACACAGCTGAAAACGTTAGAAATCATCTATTTCAGTGCGTCACTTCTGGAAAATATCATCTTGCTTCGATATTTAAAATTTGAGTGAAAAAATGGGGTGTAGTTCAAGCAATTTCATATCACTACCTGCAGGTAGAATACCGTAATATTTGTTTCAGTGACTTGTCATGGAGAAGTTATTCTTTCTTTAGGAACCTTTCATGTTCTCAGCACACCTACTTTCTCGTTGAAAGCACTCCAGGTCAGTTGTTAGTGTTGGTTCAGGACCGTATTGGGAAGTAGTACGTACTACGAAGCACTGTTGCTTGACTGTCTGATTTCAAAGACAGTGTCATTCCTTACGTTCCTATTTAACGGTAACATTGTGGTTCCAGGTAATTTCGCGTTGTTCGCCTGCCTGTCACCATGAATAAAATCAATAATCGTCCAACAACGAAGATGCATATACAATGAACCTTTGTACTTATAAGAAACGTATACATATTCGATACACTATTGTTGAATACTACATACAAACTTTATATTTCAGGCAACCCTACAACTTATAGTTTTCGTAATGGCAATCCTTTTCATATTTTTCCACGTCCACTTCATTTTCTGCATCCTATCAATACCAGCAGTATTAACCCTAATCTACCTCTCCATTTATGCCATTGTAACCATGAAATCCGCACAAATCATGTACGAAAAAAAACCATTGGCTTCCTGGGTGGCTGAGGCCTATCAGCCATATTTCGAAATGAAACATCCCGCAAATTGCTGGTATAAAATCATCAGCGAAAAAGAGTTCGACGAAATGGGACAGAAGCCCGAAGGACGAAAAACGGTTTGTTAATAATTACGTTTATTATGATTAAATGTATTCATACTGTTTATCATAATCATAGTCATATAACACATCATTGAAATTAGCATCAAAAAGTTTCACAGGAAGGTCACTGTCAATAGCATTGTCACGTAAATCTATCACTTCACACTGTCGGAGGTAGTCAAAAGCACGGGGATGTATTTCTTTAAGGGTGTTATCATTGAGTAACAGAGAATTTACATAGTAGACGCCCCTCAAAGTATTCCTCTCTATGGCAGTTAAATGATTGCCGCTCATGTCAATCACAGATGTGGTTGTATCCAAATTAGAACCAAAAATGTCCCAGAAAAAGTATGGCTCAATATAACTAATCCGGTTGTTGCTCAGATAAATCTTCCTCAAACTGTTTATCTTGTAAAATATATCCGCCTTCAAAGTGCGCAAGTTATTACGGCTAAGGTCGAGCACTTCGAGATAAGTCAAATTATAAAAAGCATGCTCTTGGATAGAGTTTATTCCATTGGCTGTTAGCGACAGTTGCACAATGGGTAAACTATGAAAAATTCCATTCTCCAATATATTTAGTTGATTAAAGTTGATTTTAATGCTTCTCAGTTTGGGCAAGTTGTAAAAGGCAGCTGGCTCTATTTTGTCAAGTCCACAACTAGCTATAGTCAAATATCGTAACTCTGGCAGATTTCTGACACAGCCTGACTGAAGTAGCTGTATTGATTCATTTTCTGCTATGACTTCTGTTACCAAAGGATCAGGGATTTGCTCAGCACGCTCTTCTGTTGTTTTTTGATCGCCATGATACACTGTGAATGTTACACTGTTGAAGCACGGCGTTGATAACGATGGTGATATCAGTTGGATAATTAGTAGTACTAATAAAGCGGTCATTTCGCGTCGAATGCTGGCGATAAACTGATTTTGTTGTTTTGTTTTGCGTCTGTATAAAGTGAATTTTGATAAATATTACTGAGTCCTAGTTCTGTATATCTTCCATCACTACTTTGCATGGAGTCACTGTATAATAGAGCCGTTTGAGATTCACTAACCTCTTTTCATAAGGACTTGGTTCAGATTACTTTCGGTTACTAACAGTAACAGGACGACTAACCCGTGTTCTTCCAGTAAAAATTGGAATCATTCAAGGCAAATTTTGTTGTTACTATTTTACTCAATTTACTTTTAGATTATTGGAACTGTAGCTTTAATGAAACATTCCCAAGAGCCCGAATGGTGTTGGCTCTATAGGGTAGTCGTTGACCAAAGGTAATAAATACATTAATCTTGCATTTTTTCTATCAAAAACACTATCATAGATATAGAAGAAAAGGAGTAGCATTTAGCTTAGTAAAAACAGCACAAAATTGGTGCAGGGACAACCAGATCAATAGAATTGAACTGGCCATGTCCGAGTATAATGAAGGTGCAAGGGAACTTTTTGATAAAGCAGGGTGAGTGAGAGAAACTTGAAACGACTTAACATGCGAAATTGATTTGTTTCAGGTTCGAAACCAAGCAACTCTATCACAAAAAAGTGTTCAGTAGGTTTTATTTGTTGCAAATGTATCTTTTGACTGCTGAGGTTCGTGCTACTTTTAGTTGATACGTTTTATTCATGTTTTTTTGTATAGAAATAAACTTTGTTGATCAATTTTTTTTCTTTAGTGAATGGATTTGCCATTGAACCACTTTTTTGAGTGTAAATCCATTCTATTCTACTAGGGTTCTGGGTATAAAATGATATTTTATTTAATCTTCTGGTTTACATCCTTTTCCTATTTCGATATAATTAGCGAATACACGTTACATGTCAATCACGTTCAGAGCACAAATTGAATTTGTTTGCTTGTGAACCAAACGTGATCACATGAGTAATTTGCATTATGTGCAGATTCCGATGAGTATTTTTCACTAATATTTTGTGGTTTCTGATGCGTTACTTTTTGAAGTGAAACTTCTTTTGCGGCGTTGTGATGACTATTTGTCGTTAATGAGGAGTGAATTGGGAAAAATGGAAGTTAAAGAAACGTTTTGAGAATTCGTTACAAGAGAGAGAAATAGTACATTTTGTATCAAGGGCGGAAAGTAGATGATTTTCACGAGGGTATAAGTAGCAGCACGAGCGAAGCGAGGGCAGATATTAGCCGAGTCAAAATCAACTTTCGTCCGTGGTGCAAACAGTTCTTTTTGTACAACCAGTTTGTAATCATTTAAAAAAGAATAATAATTATGAAAATCAAAAATAAATAATAAATACACTGCACTACACTGCTGACAAGTCAGACAAGGGACAACTGTCAATCATGGTTACAATATAGGTGTGTTCCCGTATTCTTTTGTGGTGCGGATTCATTGCCACCGAGATTGTCACGTGATAAGTTCATTCTAGTATGCTAGACTGTCACGTGGTTATTATATTCAGAGGCGTTGGGATCCAAGGAACCGTTGCTAAGCGACCTACTTTTGCGCCCGTGGGCAAAATATGAAAATGAGGAAAATGAAGGATATGATATTATCAGCAACTCCCTGGAAAACAAAATGCTGAATGGGCCCAAGAACAAATCAAACTATGTAGGTCCGTCATCTTAATCTAAAGTATAAAAATCTCAATCTTGTCATTATTTCATTTTCATAACGTATCTTCCGACAGATTTTTTTGGAAAATATTTATAAAGATAAACGTGCCAGATTAAGGACTTTCTTGTGTTTTTTTTTTACTCTATTTAGGTACTTCTTTTTATTCAATAATTATAAAAAAGATCCATCCGGATTTGTTAAAAAATTTGGTCGAACAGAACGTCTGGTCAGTGATCAGGACCGACCGGATTCAGTCAACGGAATTTCCGTTCTTCCCCTAGTTTGGAAGTTTATAAGCAGAGCAAAATTAAACCCAAGGTTCAGAAAGCGCAAATGGCCACCAACTGATCAATATGAGAACCTCTTATCGAAGACGACTTCAAGATCTCTTGAGCCATGTCCACCTTGTGTACTTTGATTGACATTAACCCCGGGGCCCTTTCCGCTTCACAATATTTGAACTCAAATAACTTCAAAATGGAAAAAGATAGAAGCTTGAAATTTTGACAGTATATTTATAGTGAAAGGTATCGAATCAAATTTGAAAAAATATGAAAAAGCGAATGTCGCTAACAAGCCTTCATCTACTTGTTTGATATTTTCAATTATTCAAATTCGTGATCTGACGATACTAAAAGCTTACAAAAAGCTCACTTCCAAATAAATTATGAATATGACCGGAGCATGCAAACTTCAATAATGGCTTGATAAAGGCAGCTTACAAGAAGATATGAGAAAAATAGGACTGGAATTGAAATAGAAGAAAAAGCAAGATAGTTCGCTGACACAAAGGTTTGTAGTAGAAACCTGTATCAGATACACCAACTTTGTTTAAGAATGTTTTGATGCTTACACTTGAAAGTTGAAAATGGAAATAGCACCAAGTGGAGATTCAAATTTTGAGGGCAGAATAATTAACCCATGATATGCAGTTAAAAATGAAAAACATACTTTATCTATCCATCCAATATTCAACCCATATACCCAAAACCTTGAAAATATTGTCATATTATGTGGTTTGGCAAACGAAACAGCATTCATACAAAATGCTGTGGACAATAGTATATTGTGCAACAAGCATGAAATGGTCATTCCATGCGAGTTGTACATACACTATACTTTTTCTACGACTCTTAATTATTATCACTATTGTGTAATCAATATCGATTTTTACTTTTTGTTTTTGGCGGAGGTGCCAGATCATTCCATTTCCATTCAGTTTGCACTCGTTTCCATGGCAACAGTTAGGAAATGGTTTCATTTCCGTACAGTGCTACGTTTCCTAATCGATATCGATTGCACAATAGTGATATCAGCGTACAGTCGTAGAAAAAGTCTATTATGTAGTCATAGAAAAGACCGAAGGGACCCAGATATGCGTTAATTGAAGACATAATAAGAATTTATTTGACGACATGTCTAAATTGAAAAATCAAATTTGAAAATGTTTGCTTGATCAGATTGAACAGTCATTATCATCGTTCATGTATGTGGATCTCGGGGCAATTGCTGTTTTTTGAATAAAAACGTGCCATGAATAAAAAATTAATTCGACACCGTGACCATGTTAATAACAGTGAAATTGATTTATATTAAATAGGTACACTCGGTATATTTCAGAAACATGTCTTTCTGGGACACAGTTTTTTATGTGATTTTCAATTTGAACAGGCGCTCTTGATGAAAATGGTTTTAAGAAACTGTAGCCGGAAGGACCATTACATGAAATTATGGCCTAACATTAGGTAAAACCCTGTAATGTTGTCATAATATTCAACTATATTTTCCATTAAGAGCGTAATTTTTCTTGGGACACCCTCTATAAAAGTTCGTATGTATCCAAGGCAAAAACAATCCAAAAACGCATCTGATAACAAAATATCAAAATACCTGAATCAAGCCTAAGAAATCACTTATCTAAAATTAGCCTTGTAATTCGAAAAATTATGTCAATGCGAACAACGATATAAAGATCACTCCATTCGATTTTAATTCTTGAAATTGGTTTACTTACCGATATTTTGGCTCAGCTATCATAAACACATTGCCCAATTTGTGAAAGGCGCAAAGAATTGTCGGTAAGCCCAGAAGAAAATAGATCCTTCTTTGGTATTTTCCAAAATCGCCCAGCAAAGGAATGACGTCGTCGTAGCCCATATTTGTCACTGTAATATTTCGAGTTTTATTGTTACTAAAATACGGACAGGAACCAGACTATTATTTATTAATTTGAAGACAGCCTTTGCATGTCTAAGCTGGTGTTATCGTTGAATGACCTAATTTTTATTATGGCTGAATTAAATTTTATTTTTAAATTGACTTTGATGTCAATATCTTAAATTAATTGACTTCGGATAACAATGGATCAATCAATAATTATTATTTTATAAAATTTGATTCGGACTAAGAATTCTGAAATATTTAAATGAATGAGAGGTTTTTCCTAACCTCTCTGACAAAAGAAAGGGAGATAATCCTCAACAAATTTTTAGACAAAAATTAAGTATGAAATTGTTTCTGATGTCGTTTCGCTTCAGAAATACAGGGTGTTGAAAAAATAAATTTGATGCATTTTTTGATATTTGATTAACATAATAAGGTGTTTGGATAAAATTTACTGTGTCCATTTTAAACTTTTCAATCAGTTCATTGGTGAAGATCCGGGTAACGAGTACCATAATATCGGAAAAATAGATTATACGGGGCTGTGCACTGTGCTGCATGAATATTTTTAACTGTACTTAACGTGAAAATTAATTTCAAGCAAATTACGTCTCTTGAACAATTTTTTTTTCGAAACATGCAGATAGAATCTTTTCCAAATCATTAAATTCATAATAATTATTCATTATCAACATTTGATTAAATCTCCTTTCAATATTAGCAGCAATCCTTTTTTTTTCTCAGTAGTACCCATTATGGTTCACTTATTTCAAATACCTACGTATTGCAAACTATATTTTTTACTGAATATTGATAACGCTGTTTCCAGATAATTTGAAACAATGGCGAGTTAAAGTGAATTATTGTTTTTACTCCTGAATTATATATTATTTTAAGATTTGAGAATATAAAAACAACCTACTGAAGGTTAATCCGTATCATCGATTGTATTAATTTGACTCGTCCGATAATTTAATGACTTTATAACCTGGGTGAGTTTTTGAAAGTGTCTAGAAATTTCATCGGTTAAACGTGTTTTTATGAAATTTTGCTGAAAAAAATGCGTTTATACTGAATCATTTTTAGTCCTTTTGAAACAAAGAATCTAGGTGAGACATTATATATTGGAAAAATGTATAGCATGTCAGAGTCCAACAAACTCTTGAACAATTTTTTTTTCGAAACATGCAGATAGAATCTTTTCCAAATCATTAAATTCATAATAATTATTCATTATCAACATTTGATTAAATCTCCTTTCAATATTAGCAGCAATCCTTTTTTTTTCTCAGTAGTACCCATTATGGTTCACTTATTTCAAATACCTACGTATTGCAAACTATATTTTTTACTGAATATTGATAACACTGTTTCCAGATAATTTGAAACAATGGCGAGTTAAAGTGAATTATTGTTTTTACTCCTGAATTATATATTATTTTATGATTTGAGAATATAAAAACAACCTACTGAAGGTTAATTCGTATCATCGATTGTATTAATTTGACTCGTCCGATAATTTAATGACTCTATAACCTGGGTGAGTTTTTGAAAGTGTCTAGAAATTTCATCGGTTAAACGTGTTTTTATGAAATTTTGCTGAAAAAAATGCGTTTATACTGAATCATTTTTAGTCCTTTTGAAACAAAGAATCTAGGTGAGACATTATATATTGGAAAAATGTATAGCATGTCAGAGTCCAACAATTCTTTTTGAAACTGTGTATGCTTGCCATGATAAATACAAAATTTACTAATCTATGAATATTTATTTAATTTATTTGAACTTCGCAAGGTGACTTCGGTAAATGTTTACCGATCTAAGAGATTTTTGAAAATTCAAATCAGATCTCACAGTACTGAATTAACCGTTGGTCATTGCCTCGCTAATTTGATCAACGGATTCGATGCGTCGTCACTAGTTTTAACCAAAGAAGTCAAGTCTGAGCGGGTCTCCCGAATCCACACTGATAAAATTTTTCCAGAAAAATTCTGACGAACGCAATAACGGCTTTGAAAAAGCGAAAAACACTGCAGCATCTGTTGCATTCTTGAAAAGGACGCTGACATGAGCTCAGAATATCATTCTCAGAGGTCAGAGGCATATTACATCATCCACAGCTTTTCCACTATTTGAGAGATTGTTCGAGTGTCGCATTTGTTGTTGAAATAGGCTATGTTCCATACTGGAAGCGGTTCTCAGGATATTGATCTTTTTTTTATCACAAGTGCAATGTCACAATCAAATTGTTGTGCTGAAATTTGGTGAGCATTCAGTTTGGCTTCTTGTCTGGAAGACGGATATTCGACAGCACTGTATGATACGTTTGTACAAGGTTATTGTTATATTTTACTCAATAGATATCTCAGTTTACTTTGGTCTTACAAAAAAACAAATTTGGAGTACCTATTTTTTGCATCGAAAAACTAAACATTTTACACAATATGGTATTTTTTAAGTGGAAGCCCTCGTATATTTTCCGCTAGAATGATAGATCTTTTTCTTCTGATTCTGAATATATCAAATACAGGGTGTCCCGCATAAGAACCGACATTGAGCAAGAGCATGTGGGAGAACCAAAAATATTAAGATTCAACTCAACTTATCTATACGTCATCGAATTGCCTCCAAATAGCCCTGAACTCACACCCCCCAGACGTTTTTGTGTAGATATTTAAAAAAATTAGGTATATGGTGGCAGAATGGAAAGTATGGAGGAGATGAAGACAAAAGTATTAGATGTAATTCGCCATAATAATGAAAGCGGTATGAGAGCATCAGGCACATTGAGAAAATTTAGAAAAGAGATAACAGATTGTGCACAGAAAAAAGAGGAGAATATTTAGAGCCTTTTCTGTAATTCTATTATCTATGTGATACTTAATACTTGATTAATTACATTTAAATTGAAAAACTTGCAGTTTTTTTAAAACTTTTGTCTCAACAAGGTAAAACTCGAGGTAAAACTTTAGAGAATAACAATTTCTTTGCCTACTACCTATGACGAAAGACGACTTGAAAAATATGAATTTCAAACTGAAATATTTCCTCAACGGCTCAACATACAGTCATCATACCATTTTTTTTTTTGAAATTAGAAAAATTAGCTGTTTCTAAATATGTAATAAATTCGGGGAGTTCCATTTTAAAAAACGCAGGTTTGGTTCATATATCTACCAAAATAGCACTGTTAATACACGTATCAATGTTTTACAAACAGTACAAGTAAAAGATTTACATGCACAGTATAAGATTTGGAATGATTATTAAAAAAGCAAATATTTGATGAAGAACAAATAAAAATTCAGATCCCAAATGAATTTTACATCAAGTACTTACCTATCTTTGGAAAAATCAGTTTTCCTATCTAATCTTTCATCTTTCATCAAATATCAGAAGTTAAAATTAAAAATATTGTCAAAATATCAACATACTTGAAAATACACAAAATACCGGCACGAACTTTCCAAATATCCCTCGTAAAATCAACCCTTTCGCCGCGTCATAATGAATGACAGTGATTTCCTGAAAACTATCAATAAACCGACAACAAAAAAAATCATAATCACAAACTAGCCACGACAAAACAATCAATCAATCATTAGGTACCAAAATATAAATAAATTTATCTAAAAATACACAAATAGGATAACTTACCAGCCTCACAGCCCACGCAAGAAACTGAACTGATCCAAAAGCCGCTTTTGATTCGTCCAAAATAAGGGATGCTCCGCCCACCGGCACATCACACTATTTTTTAAGAATACATAATTTTTGGGAGGTAAAAGCCAACCGCAACCACGAGTCGTGTATGTGGGAGAAACAAAGTTTATTGCTTAAAAATAAACTTATTGACGGCATATTATTTCAAATTTAATTGTGTATAGGCAATCGGTAGTCAATCGGGTGTATTGTGAGTTGCCATATGTTATGAATGTAGCTCAAAATTGGGTAGATGAGTCGGTCCGATCCATTGCACTGTTGTCAAACTTAGTATTATGAGAGAAAAAAAAGACCTTGTGATTTTGGGTGATTCTTTTTGAACCTTGTCCATGGAATCTGACAAAACAAGCTCATTATTCACGGTTTTTTGCGATTCCTATAAATATTTGCCTTTTTTATGAGACCTTATTATTATGGATTACGGACACCCTGCGATGATGATTTTTCCTCAATACAGGCTGTACTTTAAGTTGGGTTCTTCTTCTACTCAATGATCAAAAAATGCAAAAAAATAAGAAGTTTTTTTAAAAAAAAATCATGTCCGAAAATTCTTCGTTTCTGAGGGGGTTGAAGTGGATTTGTATTGAATTTTTCTAAAGAAAAAAATTAGTACGCCACCGCTTTTTCTCAAAATCATTATCATTTTTGAAAGACTCACTTACTTTGGAGTTGAATTTGGTCTCTTGTTATTTTTTCGTTTAATGAAATAAAAGCCATTTTATTGATGCATGGCAAAATCGCTAAATTCTGATAAGGAGTTTTGTAAGTATTCAAGATACGTTTTTGTCAAATCTTTAGTGAAGTAAGGTCGATTACTAAAATCCCTACAATTCAAATGTAATGAAAAATATCTTGAGTGGTGGGAAAGTTTTGATAAAAATGGCATTTTTTTACTAAACCTTTAACATCCTCATCGAACGAACATCGAACATAATCAAAATTGACACATTTTCCACCATTATAGGTAGAGTACGATTCAACTAATAAGAACTATACACCGCCGATGTCTCCCTCTCTCTCAGGCTGCGTGTGGGCCTCTTATAGCCTGAGAGAGACGAAGACATTGTCGGTGTGAAGTTCTTAGTCTTAGTTGAATCGTAGTCTACAGTATTAGGATAACCCCAACTTAAAATACACCCTGTATTTCCGAAGCCTTCCAAAATTCATGGAATTTTGTACATACAATACCATGAAGACTGCATAGATCCATAAGATTTAGTTCGATTATTCATATTTCTTTATGTATCATCATAGCAGAGACATGGGGTTGTCTCTGATCATAGTGACTTTTGCTTGTCTTCAACATTATATTATAATCGCAAAGGTCGGTCGGCGAACTTCGTCACAACAAAACGTCTTGGCAACAGAGCAGTCATCAAAACAATCACCATAATTTATTTGTCCCTATGTTTAGGCGAGTTCCAAACTTGACCTATTTTACTTCTCTGTCGCTCTCATTTGAAGCATATACACCTTTCTCTGTTTTTGCCACTTGTCACTGTCATCTATGTGTCAACTATTTGTCACGCGACTACAACCTCTATATCAAAAGTAAATAAAGATGATCTCTCGTATGTTTATTATTGATTGAACTGTGTGATGAAGACTTTTATCAGAATTAAAAGATATTCTGAAGGGGTGGATTTGAGATTGAATTTTGAGAAAAGTATAGAATAAATTTGAAAATGCTCTCTGTCAGATGATTTGTTTGGTGAACTAGGAACGAATTTCAGGTATGGAAAGTTTTATTTTGCTTGTACACCTACATTTTACCCTACCAGAGGTGTTTTATTGATTGGATTTTTGTAGGCAGGTATTTTAACTGTATTTTGACTATTCTGTCATGGGTATTTGTTCAATTTTGACTTTCAATGCCTCAACATACTTTTATGAAAGGTTTTGGGTTGGAGACATTTTTACATTGCTTACACTAAAGCCGATAGGACAGGTAATTTTTCTCTTCTATATGTTCATCTTTTCGTCATATTGTATGCGATAGATTGGTTTTTATAATCGACTATAGCAGTAGGTTTCAACATAAGCTTGCAAATTGAAATCTGCAAGTTCTAGTAGGTCTAACAACTACGTTTAGTAAAGCTAGGGAGTAAACTCATTGTAAATTTGTACAGGGTGTTCTCTCCAGGAAGTGATAGCTCGTCCAAAAATAAGGAGAGAAGTTTCTATTAACTTACCCCCTTTAATGGACCCTTTTCGAAATACCTACCTACAGGGCGTGCTAGCTACAGGGTGTAAAAAAATCGTTTTTTGAGAATATCTCCTGAACTTTTCATCCTACTGAAAACAGCTTTTGTAAGCATTTTTACCTCTGATAAGCTATGTTGTGCGGAATATATTTTTAAATGGTGAAGGTTTTGAAGGGGTAGTGGGTGTTTTTCTTCCCAAATTCTACGCTACAGGAAAAAGAATTGTTTTGAGACGCCCATGTGAACCGCTAATGTTTTCTACACAATAGAGGTACTCTTGGTCGAAAGCTCTAAATTCGACCGTTCTCGAGAAAAATCAACTTTTATGTTGAAAAACATGGTACATTATTTTAAATAGAGCTATCACATCCTGAAGTCCTGTGCATATATTATGAAACCTCGTATGAAACACTCGGTACAGAAAACGTCTTCGTTCTTTTGTACAGCAATTAATTAATTATTCACCTTCTTCAATAAGTACTACCTGATTATCTGATCATCGATACAATAAAATCATGAATATTATGATGAAGAGTTATTAACAATAACAATGTATTATTTATCAATAAATATGACGAATTCTGTGTTGATATGTCGTATTTGAATACAGGCTACATGTTTCCCAAACATTTATAGAAAGTTTCGTGGGTCCCAAAATATTTGTGTGAAAATGTGTCCCATTAACCCGTCGTCATAAAATGGGTTTTTTTTATCCCCAACCACTTCAGTAAGCCTCTGCCTGATGCAAATTTTAGGGTCAAAAGCTTATCCAGTGTACCAAATTTTAATTATTCCCTATTTCTCTTTGAAGAGTTTCGAAAATATTGATAAAATCTTTAGTAAAGATTAGGTATCCACGAGTCAACGCATTTTTTTAAAGTGGGGTTTCGACGCTACTGAACAGTGAAAAAATGCTGGATGAACCACTTTTGGAAAGAAAATAAAATGAGATGGAAAAAACAATTTTTCACTAGTGACTCAGTTACGCCTTTATTTGACAGCTTTGTTACAGGCTTCAAAGCAATATTGCCTAACTTAAATCCAAATATCAAAAATCATTCATATTTTTTTTCTTGAACTTTTTTGAGTATTCACCCAAACAAAAGCTCATCCAAACTTACCCAAGCTATATAATCGTGTCTGGCTGGTTTCAAGTTTGGTCAAACCCGCTGGATGCCCATATCAAAGTCCAGATTATTAAAATCTTGATACAAGAGCTCATTGATTCTTATCAGAAAAGAAAAATCCCATTTGGTATTTAGAACGTTTATATATAATGGCTTTTCACCCCATTGGGGTATCGCCGCAAAAGCTTTCCAGATCTTTTAATACGGGTAGATCAGTCCCTTCTATCTAACAATTACATTCTATTACATATAGTTTTCCACAGTTTTCTATCTCCAATCTTCGTCTGCCAATTACGTACTCCGGCTCTGCTTAGATCCGCGTTTAATTCTTGCATCCAACTAGATCTCGGCCTGCCACTTCTTCTCCTTCCTCTGGGTTGCCATTCCACCACGCTGTAAATTGTAAGTAGATCCTCTACCGGGTCTCCACACGTGTCCCAACCATCTAATTCTTTGTCGCTTTATCTTTCTGATCACGTCCTCACCATCCAATTCCTCTAATATTTCTCTATTTGTCCTTATTCTGAATTCATTATTTTGAGTCCTTGCTGGTCCCAAAATCGTTCTGATGATTTTTCTCTCTGGTACTCATAATTCTTCTCGACCTTGCTTGCCATTACTTGCTATGACTACTCCCAGGTACTTGAATGTATCCACTTCCTCGAAAGTGTGCGTGTCTAGTGTGATTTTTTTTACTTTTATCATCCGCAGGTTTATTCATTCTCATGAATTTCGTTTTTTCAGTGTCCCATTTTTTCTCCCTCTTTCATAACTTCTTTCAACATTTGCTTCAGTCGTCTGGCGATTTTTTGTTAGAATAACTATATCATTGCGTACGCTATGATTTGCCCCTCTCGCTCTTAATGTTCCTCTACTTATATTCCTGACCACATGCTCTAATGCTGTATTGAATAATGTGGTAGATAGTGTATCTCCTTGTTTTACGCCCTTATTAATTTCGAATTCTTCTGTATCTCCCTTTTGTGTTTTTACTGTGATTCTTGTGTTTGTCATTGTCATCTGTATCATTCTTTTTAGTTTTCCTTGAACCCCCATTTTCTGCAGTACATTTATAATTTCATTTCTCTTTAGTGAGTCTCGGAAGCTTGCTTGAAGTCTACAAATAACAATTCGATTTCTATATTATAATCATGGGCTTTTTCCATTATTTGTTTGAGAGTATGTATGGCATCAGTTGTTGATTTTTCCTTTATGAACCCACATTGATAATGTCCAATTGATGATCTGATTTTTGTTGTTAGTCTCGTTTGGGATAATACTTTGTATGCTGTGTTTAGTAAGGTTAGTCCTCTATAGTTGCTGCATATTTGTTGATCATCTTTTTTGTGTATTGTTACAACTTGCCCTACCTCCCATTCTTTCGGCATTTTTTCGTCAATCCAGATCCTTTTCATTGGCTGGTACATTTTTTCATGTAAAAGTTCCCCGCCATATTTTATAAGTTCTGGTTCATTCCATTTTTCCCTGGTGCTTTACGATTTCTGCTTTTGCGGATGATTTTTTTCACCTCTTCTCTTGTTGGAATCTCATTTGTATCGTCTGCTTCAGCTATGTTATTTCCATTTTCATCATCTTGCTGCGGTTCTATGTCGTGTGGAGCTTCGTGTAGGAGTTCTGTGAAGTATTGTTTCGAGTTCTTCTTATACTCTTCATCATTCTGTGAAATTTTTCCTCGCTTGTTTTTTACGCCTATTGATTTTCTTTTGTAGGTTTTGTTTTGTTCACTAATCTTTTTATAGAGCTGTTTGGTATTACAGTTTATTTAGAATCTTTGCGTTTTCAAAATCCACGTCGCACTCAAACTTCTTCTGTTAAAACATCCATACTGATGTACAAACGAAAAAAATATTAGCGTAGACATTTTTTAATTGTCATGCATTGAATTCGATAAATTGAAAGAAAGACATCTTCTTGTTGGCCAAAAAATGTTTGAACTAAAATTTCAAATGAAAACTCAGACTTGAGTGTAGCAACTATGACGAATGAGTTTTTAAACGATGTGAACACCCAAGAAGTGGCCAGCAGGACATCTATGAGAGGAGACATTATGGAAAACCGTGGACAGATCAGTTTCTGGTCACAAGCATGGAGAAATAAATGAATAAAAAAAAATATATTTGTCTATGGTCACAAGTTAGTTTACAAATGCTTGACTTGAAACTTGAAATTGAGGATGGGAAATGGCGTCAGGAGATTGTAAATGAGATGAGGCTGCTGGAAATCGAAAGTGAGTTGAAAAAAGCAGGAATTAAGCAGAGCTGTTGAGCATCTTTATAAATAATATGCTTACTAGCATCAGTCATGGTAGAGGAACATGGTTGCGTTTCCAGCAATAAGATGACAGAAGAATGGGTGCAACTGACTGTACAGGGTGTCCCATTTTGGTTACAATTGCGGGTTATCTCGGTTATCACTGAAGATAGAACCTTGCGGTTTTGACGAATCTGGGCTACTTGTTTGTGAAACGAAAGATGCCATAAACAAAAATGTCATAGGCCTTTCAGATTTTCAGCTACAGGGCGATTTTGAAATAGTTGCATTTTTGGACAACCCTCGTATCTCAGCTATTTGGTGACTTATCGGAAATTTGGAAACGGGTTCTGGTAGAATTTTTTCCTAAAATTCATCGGCCTAATCAGTTATGGGGATTTTGAATGAAGCTGAGATGAAATCAACAAATGAATTGATTGGTGAAGCAAGCTCCTTTGGTGGAAAAAAACTGTCCTCAGATGGTGAAAGATGATGTAGATACTAGGTGGAAGAAGGTGACTGAGAAAAAGCCTGAAAAGAAATCATCGTCAAGCTAACTGTCTTCAAAAGATTTCGAGAAACATGGTAACAGATCAAAAATTGTTGTGAATGATCCCAGTAACCTTATTTGGACCTTGTGAGCAGGAACATGTTCTAGCCATGTGCGATGAAGGCTCCAGAGTTACTTTATTGGAAGGAGAATTGGCAGAGAAACTTCGTTTGGTTGGAGTAAAAGAGTCTCTCAGTTACTATTTTTACGTAAAAAAACCTTCACGTATCGTGTTCTAGAATAAGAATATCAAAAATAATTCATGGAAAAATGTTATGGTTCTCATCCTTGACTCCTCCAGTATAGATGAAAATTTTGATGTCAAATTCTGATTCGGCATTGAAAGTTGATGCGATGTACCAAATTATATATAATTTTTATATGAATGGTTTCGGAAATATTTAGCAAAAACCTTCTTAAGATTGACATATCTAAATTTTTTGACTGATATTCATAAGTCCTTTTTTTTTCATTAAGATACCACATCACCAATCTTTAGAAAACACCCCGTATTGTGTTATTAGACATAGTTGACCACATCCTTTTGATTTAGAAAATAAAAAAATGTCTGCCGCCGGAACCCCATCAACCGACCCATGGGTCATTCTTGCTCGAGAACACGCTCGATATGAAGAACAATTCCGATCCCTTAAACCAACAAATGGTTACATCACTGGAGATCAGGCTAAAGGCTTCTTTTTGCAAAGCCAGCTGCCCCCTCTAGTGTTGGGGCAAATATGGTATGATTTATAAGAATTAAATCAAACAACTGACATATTTAAAAAACAGGGCTCTAGCCGACACGGACGCGGACGGACGCATGGACATAAACGAATTCTCAATAGCCTGCAAGCTGATTAATCTCAAATTACGTGGTTATGAAATTCCCAAGGGGCTACCACCGTCGCTTTTGGCGTCTTTAAAGCAATACTCATCCACCCCTCCTGCTATTCCTCCTTTACCTAACCCATCGTTGATACAACCTTCCCGGCCAGAGCCGCCCAAAGTTGCTCCCATGTCTTCCGTACCCCCTCAACCATACATTCCCCCCATTGTCAACCAACCACTTATTCCCGGGCTACAAACAGTGCCGCCTACCGGTGTAGTACAGCCTGTCAATGTCATGGGGGTCACTGTCACTAACATGGTTCCTACAGGCGTAGTTCCACCAATGCCTCCTGTAGTAGTGCCTGTGGTCAATCCCACTCCCTCTCTCCCGTCCGGCCCAGTGTCTCCTGTTGGTTCTGTAGGGTCTGTAGGACAAATTCCAGTGGCAGGGCCTGGTGCTACAAGCACTCCAAGGGCTAGCGTCGGGAGCTTGGAACGTGGTGGTTCTATTGATTCCAATTCAGAATGGGCAGTACCGCATCATATTAAGCTGAAGTATACACAAACGTTCAACTCAATTGACCGTAACAAGACTGGGTTTTTGTCTGGGGCTCAGGCTAGGAATATTATGGTGCAGACCAAGCTCCCACAAGCTATCCTTGCGCAAATTTGGTAGGCTTTGTATAATTTTATTACGGAGGGTTTTAAACAATATGGATCATAGGGCTTTGTCGGATATGGACGCTGATGGTAGGCTTGGTTGTGACGAATTCGTCCTGGCCATGCATCTGTGTGAGGCTGCCCAGGCAGGAACCAGTCCTCCTACCAAGCTACCGCCAGAACTAGTACCGCCAGTCTTCAGGCGGACAAGAACCACTTCCGTTTCCAGTCAAGGCAGTGCCGTTATGACTGACCAGGATCCAGCAGCTACTCTTCAAAATCAAAGTGCGTTTTCCAAGACATTGATTGAATAATAACTTTTGTTAGATTCTTTTGAAGATAAACGTAAAGAAAACTATGAAAAAGGCCAGGCTGAGTTGGAGAGACGACGAAAGGCGTTGTTGGATCAACAAAGAAAGGAGGCTGAAGAGAGGGAGAGGAAGGAGAGGGAAGAAATTGAAAAGAGAGAGAAGGCGAGGCAGGAGGCTGAGAGGAAGCGTGCTGAGGAGCTGGAGAAGATGATGAGGGAGCAGCAGGAGAAGGAACGGCTTGTGGAAGAAGGTAATGTATTCATAAATCAAATTCTTTTGTAATTTTTATATTTGTAGAACGCAAACGTCAAGCCGAACAACGTGAAGCAGCTAGAAAAGAGATGGAAAGACAAAGGCAACAAGAATGGGAAAAGCAACGCTTGCAAGAACTACAACAACAAAGGCAAAAAGAACAGGAAATGGTTTTGAAACTAAAAGCGAAAAACCAGAGCTTGACCATTGAATTGACGTCGTTGGACGATCAAATCAAGGAACTGTCTCAAAAAATTTGCGACACCAGAATTGGTGTGTCCAATGTGAAAACCACCATTGACGGCATGCGAACCACAAGAGACGCAAAGATGTCCGAAATGTCGCAACTCAAAACCAAATTAAAAGATCAAAATGCCAGGCTTTTGGCTCTGGCACAGGAGAAAAACAAACTGGAGGCTAAGAACAAACTAAATGCCCAGGTAAGTTCGTAATTGTGCTATAGGTTTTTAAAATGATGTTTGATGGAATTGTAAAATTATATTTTCCCCAACTCGGGCGCCACCTTCTGGATTATTGGGGTAGATGTTCTACCTCGTGGTATTAGCTTTGTTTCCGGTCTGTTTCGGAATCGGTCCCAGCATTCCTGGGATATTTGTCAGGACTGAGAGTTTAATTTTGCCGCTATTCAAAGGTGCCTTCCTTTTGATCGAGATCGAAAGATTCGAAAACTCACTTCAGTTTTAATGAGCTGAGATGTAGTGATGTGAGTGAGCATAAAAACCGACAAAGTTGTCAACAAATGCAGTTCCCTTGAATGACGGGGGGGGCGTATGAGGGCGGTTCGGAATTGGCTGTGAGTATGATCCACGAAAACAGATATTAAGTTAGGAAAGATTGTACAAGACCTCAAGGATGGTTGAATGCACAGACCATCGCAGTGGCGTGCAGTGAACTATAGAACAGGGTATTTTAAAAAGGGGAGTGGCAAAACAAAACTATATACCTTAAGACGCTGAAGAGATAGCACTCCCACTACACTCACAAAGTATTGTTCATAAACTCGACAAGTTCACTTCTTCAATTAAATTCAAAACGACAAATTTCGATTTTTTTCGGATTTCTCCGTTAATACTCGGAATTTTAAAACTTTCTATCCGGCATTTTGTTAGGCATCAAATTGCACAACTTTGCCGTGATTTGACCTGCCCCGTATCTCTTACCGTTTCCAATATCCCGATGATCCGGCTCGAATTTGGGACTCCCTGTACAAGGCCACCAACATCAACTTTATCATTTTAATCACGGATCAGGAACTTTTATTTTATATTTTTTTGATGAATTTTGGTTTGCTACACAACCATGTATTATTGGAGTATGGTTTCCTTCGTTTTTATCTGGAAAATCCATCATCATCGAGGTCCGTTTACAGGGTGAGCATTTTTTGTGTTCAGTACAGGGATCTCGGAAACTATAGCAGTTACGAGAAAGTTTAAATGGTAAAAGATTTGCAGTTTTGTAAGCTCTACTCAAAACCATTTTAAGTTTAAAAGATGTATAGATCTCAAAAGATATTCCAAATAAACTAATCTTCAGCGATTTTTCAAAACCCCCTAGCTCCGCGGATATTAATTTGTGGGAGAAAATGTTAAATACACATTTTTGGACATTCCACTCAAAATAAAATGACACTAAACCATTTTTTGCCACACTTGTCATTTTTGACATTATGATATAAAATTTATGTTGATTTAAATTGAAATCATATTCAATTTTGTTCTTGTTAAATAAAGAATTTTATCCAACACATGATAGTTATAAGTATCATTATTGATGTCATTTTAGACGAGTAAACTAACAAATAATACACTGGTGAGTTATAATCTATAACTAACCAGTGACTTATGGATTATAACTCACGTCCATATTTAAAGGAGTATTCTATTTATGCAAGCAGAATAGGCCATTTCCACTCTATCGAATTTAAATATTTTAATTATCCGGAGAAGAAGTACGTTCAATATACTAATGAAAGGCGAGGTTGCTTTAAACGAAAAAAAAATCTTATGCCCAGAAATTTGGTGCAAACGGATTCCATTTATTTAAATTTCTCGCAGTTTTTAGCACCAATCAAATTTTAGTATTTGCCAAGTTTACCAATAATATCACTTGCGACTGGATGTAGCTCCGAGTCCCACATGATAACAATGTTGCCGTACTTATTTGAAGATTTTCACAGGATTTTAAAATATCTTGCGCTGTTTATCATTCGATAACATGGGCAATTTTCAGCTAGATATTCTTCACAGCAGATAATTCTTCAGGAAAGTAGAGGAACGTTTTGACATTATGAGTAAGTCTAAACTTTAAAATTCTTTCATAGTTTTAAGAAACTAGGTATATATTCTTATATAGAGGTTTATGAAATATAAGGTGTAAGAGTTTTGGGAAAAAATGGTTTGATCGATGTCAATATTTTTATAAAAATTCATAAAATGAACCTTGAAACTCTTTTGGATATTTAAATTTGAAATGTATGTACCTACCTTTATGATCAATTTAATAAAGACAAAAAGGAAACGATAAGCAAAATTTCACACAAAAACTGTAAATTGAAAAAGTATTTTGATTTTGACACACATCACAATAATTATTAATATTGTATTATTATCCATCTAAAGATTAATGATTAATAACAAAATCAAATCACGAAACAAAGCTATTAAGATTTAGAGAAGCGATAAGATACAATCAAAACTTGAATCAAAATAAACAACCTTCCCCACCTCAACAATCCCAACCCAACAAACAGAGAAACGGCAACATTGTTGTGAGAACGGGAGCTACATCCAGCCGCGAGTCTCCGGTTTGGAAAAGATTGTTTGGCAACAGCGCCTATGACTAGCCAATCACAGATTCAGGCGAATGACGTCATCGGCCTAACGTTCAAAGTGAATTCTAGTGCCTTCTCCGCTGCGCAAAAAATCGGAGAAAAAAATGAGCTTATTTTTGTCTGCTCTTTATGATAAGCAAAGAGAAAATGGCCTATTGACATTAACATTGAAATTGAAGGAAAACGCGGACGGTCTTTTCGAATTTGGAATGATAGCGAAATTCGTTGGTTCATTGGAGCCAGACGCTTCCATATCGGTAAATTCAGCGATTATTCTTGGTATCCTTCTGCTACCGTCGAGGACTTCCATCCTCCGTGATGCTTCAAAGTAGTCAAATTAGCCCCTGCATTGGTCAAAAGAGTCGCCGAAGACCTTCTTAGGCAGTGACCGGTGTAGAGCGCTGGTTTCTCAAATTTCAATACATTGCAATTCTTGAAGGTATCTTCGACATCTCGGAGCTTTTCTGTTAAAATCTGCATCGCTGCTTCTTCCGCTTCCGTAAGGATAACCCCAGGAATGTATTTTTCATCGATTTCTTCCATTTTCTATAGGTTTTTTTTCAAAAATACTTCCCTTATCTGCAGGGAAAAGTGACAAATGTGTCAAAATGTATTTAAACATTTGCTCACAAACCGTGGCAACGAAACAACCAACCTACTTTGACCAAAATGTAAAAATGTCACTGTCTAGTCATTTTGACACTGACATTTATATTTAATAATTTGATATCTCATAAAAAAAAAATTTCTTCCACTTGTTGGATAAAACATTGTATGGCACTCTTGCGTTGTTTCGAAAGTCACTTGAGAATTTTTACAATTCTCTCTCGCGTGACTTATTCTCAACATAACGCACCACTATCATAAATAACTGTTTTGGGCGTTTTTTGTTTTTTTTTAGCAGCGTTTCAACTTAACGATGTTAATCCAGTTACCTATGGAAAAAGATTAATACATAAAATAAAGTATTGATAATATGGCTACCATGGTTATTTATTTAGTTTTTACAAAATATTTTTGACATTTTCATCGTTATTATAATATGTTAATGCAAACGTTGCATCTTTCCAAAACTGTTGTTTAATAATCTGAGGTAGAATAAGATTTTTTGTAAACTTTGTTCTCTACAGCGCCCCCCAAAAAAAAAACTTGAACCGAAAGATCGCGGGATCGTGGTGGCCATAAAACAAAAGTAATCCTCAGCATATCTTGAAGCATTTTTATTGCACTTTATGTGGCATTCTTCATAATCCGTTTTTATTAATTGGAAAGCTCCATTTTAGCAAAAAACTTTTTAAAATTTTCAATAGTATTTTTTCATAGATAACTAGATCTACCAGGTACTCTGAGGTAGACATGAATCAGAAAGAAAATGGTACATAAAACACCCATAAAAACATTTCTTTAATTTTTAAAAATATTCCATCAGATGCAATTAGACGCCATTTCTTTTATGTTTGTACTCTATCCGTGCACTTGTACGTATTGTAGGTATTGTAACATAATTGGAAATAAAGATTATATTATTATTATTATTATTATATCGTTAGAATCGTAATGAATTTTCTATTTAATAATAATAGATTTAATACGGTTTCCATTTATGTGTACTATTTGGATAAAAAGTCTGTAATGTACTGTGCTGAAATAAATAAATAAATAAATAAATAGAAAAACATAAGTTTATGTCATATGTCAAAATTGATGGGGTGACAAAAATGTTTCAATGTCATTTTATTCCGAGTAGAATTTCCGAAAACATTTGTATTTGATATTTTCTCCTACTATAGGGAGGTTTCATGAATTCGTAAGTTAACAAAAATATATAAACATGATTTTTAGAATTGCTCAAACAGTACTCTGTGAGAGTTTCAAGTCATTTGGTGAATTTGTCAATTTACTAGAGCTGTTTGAAATTTTGATAGAAATTTGAAACCAATTTCAATGGCGGGCTCTGACGTACTATCCCCAGCTTTTCCATCTTTCTCGATTAAATAGAGACAACCTTTTCCGATTTAGCGTGCATTCTGCGCGTTTGCCACAGTTTACGTTTCACTCCGGACAATAGATGAGTGGGGTTATATAGAAACAAATCAAACATTTTCTATTGAATATTCCGAGTAATCAAATTGATCAACTATTTATTTATTCAAGTTTGAGCCATTTTTTTTTATTTATTCAAGACTAAATCACTAGCTAGATCATATTATATTTGGTTAACAAGCATGATCTCATGTGATTTCTGTGTTAATTTGGCAACACCAACACAGCGCCGTCTCCTTCTACTCCTAACCTAACCTCAAATTTTGTTTTGTTTTGCTGTTTGCTTCTCAAAAACTGCAAACTTTCAATTTTTTTATACGTTAAAACCTAATCAAAAGTCCTCATATATTCGGTGAAGCTCTCAGTGAAAAAAAGGAAAAGCTTGTGTTTGAATCTGTGACAACAATGAAGAAAAAGTGCTTTGTGTCATCATTGTTATCAGTGGCTTCCGGGTTTTATGCTCTCATATACCAGTGAAACAGTTTATATATATTGCGTGACAATAAAAGGTAAACACTCATTATTGTCTTTTATTGTCCAAAATTCATAAACTTACTCCAATACAAAGCTTCGTAACTTCTTCGAAAAAACACTTATCAAGTCACCTCAAACAACAAAATGTTCAGAAAGGATCAGGCTACAATATTTCAACATAAGAAAAAGTCCATTTGCACCTGTATACTCTTTCTAGGATATTTCACGGAATCGAGGAATCGAGGCTTTTCAAATGGCTTTTTCGTCTCCAAATTTTTAAAGCTCTCGATGGAGAACTTAGACAGGTGGAAATGGACATTCCATAATTTGTGTGTGTATTGGAATATGTTTAGAAACAATAATAACAGTAACAAGCAACAGTACCCAAATCCCAAATCACGGATGTATGTAAACATAAAAACAAGGTTAGGTTTCCCACATGATGCGGCGTTGTCAGCTCGTTCGCAATTTACCTAATAGACTTGGGTGTACGAGTGATTTCATTGGTGGATGAGCTATAGAGCTAAATAAAATGCTACGCTAATTTCACAACCTGGCAACAAACTTAGAATGGGGCGTCACCAGTCTTTCGAGTCGTTTCATTTGTTGATCAGGATCACGTGTCGGTGACGTAGTTTCCCTGAGAGTATTTTGAATAAAACCGTTAGAAAATTAGCAGATATTAATTGAGTTTTCTAGAATAAATATGGATAAAAAAAAAATGAAAAAATTGGTTTTTGGCATTAGTATGCATCAAAGAATTCACAGAAAAAAAATAAAAAAAAAAATATCTCCCCATTATTGATATTCTCGGAGCTAAAGATGTTTTGAAAAATCGGCGAAAATCAGATTTTTTCACTATCTTTTGACAGCTATCAATTTTTGTAAAACACAAAATGGTTTAAAAAACCGCAAATCTTTGTTCATTTTAACTTTCTTTTATCTGTTATAGTTTCCGAGATCCCTGTGCTAAACATAAAAAATCTTACCCTGTTGTAAATTAAGTTGATGGTATCTTCTCTAAAACGAAACATTTCGTATTCCAAGGACCCAGAGGCGCAACTTGCATTCGAAAACAAGGAAGTGACGATTAAAAATTTAAAAGAAAAAGTGGCCGATGTGCAGAAGGACATTGATTCAAAGCTGATGGACATTGAAAATAACAACAGTCAGTTGGAGACATTGAAGACTGATTTGAAGGCGCTGTTGTCGGAATGCGAGTCGCTATACTCAAGGTAGGTTCAACTGAATTTGACAGGTGGCAACCATGTATATTTGATAGATACGACGAAAAACGCGGCAAAATCCTAGAATTGAAAAATAAACCTGTGGACTACGGTGACGCATGGGGTGGTGAAACAAATACTTCTAGCTGGCCAGTTGATAACAATTGGAATGACACAACTGCCATTTCTGCCGATCTGGAGAGTATACCCGGTGTTCACAATTATAGGGCCTTATATGAGTTCTCCGCAAGAAATAACGACGAAATATCGTTCCAGCCTGGAGATATCATCAGAGTAAGTCCATGCAACAGGTAATTTTCGATTACCAGTCCCATGTAGGTTCCTGAACAACAAACAGGAGAACCAGGCTGGCTTGCCGGGGAAATTGGTGGTAAATCTGGCTGGTTTCCTGAATCTTACGTGGAACCAGTCGATGGCGTTGGTATCAAAACAGCCCCTGCAGAGGAGCCAGTCATTGAAGCTGTAGCTGAACCACCACAACTTGAGCCTGTAGCCGAACCGGAACCTGTTGTAGACACGACAAGTAGCGTTGTAGAGGCAACCAGTCCAGATTTTCAAGGTGACTTTGAGTATTACGTGGCAACCTATCCATATCAGTCGCAAGAGCCGGGCGATTTGACATTCAACGCCGGCGACATGGTTGCCGTTTACAAAAAGCAAGGGGACTGGTGGACGGGCAAGTTGAATGAACAAACCGGCATCTTCCCCAGCAACTATGTGCAAAAGGTGGATGTAAGTACTTGTAACATTAGATTGTGTTGTCCTAATATGCACTAACAGAAACCCGAGGCTGCGCCGCCTAGCGATACGGGTGTTAGCGCAAGCGCTGTTACTTCGGCTTTGGAAAGCTACAGCAGTGCTAATGCGCAATTTGATAATGAAGTGTCGCAAATAACCGAAAACAAAATGGACAAACGTCAGTCGTTTGATGCGGCTTCTGTGTCGTCTGGTGCTCAGGTGTGCTTCTATGTCTCAAATACTAACTTTTTGTTTGTTCATTAATTTACGTCATTCAGATTGTCAAGGGCAAGAAACCTGAAATTGCGTCTGTGATAGCACCATATCAAGCCAGCAGTCCTGAACAGCTGTCCTTGGCTAGAGGACAGTTGATTATGATCAGGAAGAAAACGGATTCTGGTTGGTGGGAGGGGGAGTTGCAGGCCAAGGGTAGAAAGAGGCAGGTGGGTTGGTTCCCGGCCACTTATGTGAAGATTTTGAACAGTACTGGCAGGATAAGTGGACGAACTACACCGGTGTCTACCACTAGAATGCAGCAGGAGGTTGTGCTAGGTAACCGATCCGATCATATCGTGCAAAACTAATTAACTTTAATTGACAGATAAAGTAGTTGCATTGTTTCCTTACACGGCCGCTCATAGTGATGAGCTCACTTTTGCTAAAGATGATATTATAAATGTGACAGCGCGGGATGAAGAAGCGTGGTGGCGTGGTGAAGTAGATGGAATCTCTGGTCTGTTTCCTAGTAACTATGTGGCGCCACTTCAGCAGAATCAATGTAAGTAGATTGCTTGTATATAGTCGAATTGAGTCAGATCTTTTTTTTATTAACGTTTGGCGTTGAATTTCCTATTTTATTGGCAAATTTACCTAAAGGAAAGTCATCATATTATTATTATACAGAGTCCGGATAAGAGCTGTTTCTCGACAATAGTAACATCTAGAAGTTTGAGAATAAAACTCCTATACACTATAACAAGGTTGAGAGAAATGACCGAAAACCAATTTGAAGTTCGTTGCTCGACCGCTAGGAGGCGTAACTGCTATGGAAAAACATAAAATTCACGATGAGCTTTAAATTTGAAAACGTAATTTTACAGCTGAGGTAATACCGGATCGTATTTTTCCATGACATTGTTTCTTATCTGTCATAATAAGTGTCAATGTGATTTGAATATTTCTGGTCTTTTTTGAACGAGGACTTGATGGTCTTTTGAAAGATTTTTTTCATTTAACCGTTTAGTTCAACACAAATGAATTAAAGGGAGTTTTCTCCACGGATGATGTGATGTTAAAATTTAATGAAACAGTACTATTTTCTCGACAGGCACTTAACAATCATAAAATCAGCTAAATTTTAGTGAAAACGCATCGTTATCTAATATACAGGGTTATTCACGCTAAACGGATCGTAATATTGTGGCTAAAATACGTGACTTCCAAGAAGTTCGACTTTTGGGGTTTATGAGGGTATAATTATTATGGTTACTTTTAAAAATTATTTTCATATTATACAGATTATCTCAAAAGTATTTTATTGCATTTTTGAATTCTTTGATCAAAATAAGTGTATGCATTAATTAGGTTTATGGTTCCTAAACTTCAAGGTTTTTTGAATAATTTGAATTTTGTGTTGTGGGCATATGTTCTTTGGCTACACGGCAACACTGAGAAAACTTTGATATTCGACATTGATTCGATTTTCAACTGTCTATTTTTCAATAACTCATTTATAGGATATTTTTTCATATCATTTATAAAAATATTTAAATAAATATACAGTGTGTCCACGGACACAAAAACTTTTTTTTCTCTATGATTCAATAATAGATGTATTGTACATTCACTTTCTATTGGTTAATGTATTTCGTTACTCATACCAGTGATTCTGTTTTCATTACTCAATTGTTTTCAACCAATGAAATGAGCTAATGTCATCACTCCACTGTTTTAGAGCCAATCAGAACATTCGACAAAATGTCAACCTTCAAATCCATTATTTTGAAACAGCCCATTTGACCGTCCATAATCGTTTTATAGTCATTGTGTTAACAACCTAACCTCACTTCAAGTATAGTACAGGAAGGAGGCAATAGGAAGGAGCCCGTTGTGTGAGTTTATTTTCAAGTTTGAAAAAAAAAGAGTAGTCCCAAATCTTACAAATACTTATATATCAAGTATCAGATGACCGGTTTCGAAGATACTAAACGATCTTCATCTTCAGATCAGTATTCCTCACAAGAAAAACAAATTCTGAACGATAGACAAGAAGGGCAACATCAGATCACATAAATTTTCACAAACAGAATAATTATTACTAGAAACACCTACACACACACTTATATAAGTATTTGTGAGATTTAGGACTACTCTTCTTCTTTTTTCAAACTTCGAGTATAGTTGTCAAATAGTGCCGTCAAGATGAAATTAAATATTGCAAAGTTCGCTTCAATTATTATTGAATAATCATAGAAAAAGTATAGTATTCTACTCGCGAGAAATGGCTATTACTCACTTAGGTGAAACTTCATCCTCGTGAGTAATAGTCCCCATTTCCCGCTCGTTGAATAATATACTATAATTTGTGGTTTTAGAAGAAAAATTCTCTCTTTATAAAAACGCAAATGTGCAAAAAAGTCCAATACGAAATTTTCTCAAAGTGGTTGATTTCAAAGCTTCTATTTAAATAATAAAATATCAATTAGCCTGTTCCTTGCATCTTTCAAATTGACAGATGTGTCATAATTTTCTCATAAATCTGGAAAATTTTTCCAATTCGTAACTCTAGTCGACACACTTTATACAGGGTGTTACTTAATGGTATGTTATAATTTTAAGGAGGAGTTCGAAAAGGTCATAAAAACTTGGGTAAAAAAAAATAAAAATAAAAAAAAATAAAATAAAAATAAAAAAAAAAAAATAAAAAAAAAAAAAAAAAAAAAAAAAAAGTGTGTACCAATACCATAATATCCTGTGGCACAATTCAGTACAATATCTCAAACCGTCTTTGGAAAATGTATTAAAAACTGAAAATAAAATAAATCTTCAACACCCTGTATCTTAAAAACCAAGCATTTTAAGACCCAAGTTTATAGGACCTTTTCGACTTAAAATTTATCCAGGAACTCCCCCTTGAAATTATGACATACCATCAAGTAACACCTTGTATTTTCATTTGTATTCTTATTTTAATTCTTATTTCTTTATTTTATTTTTATTTTACAAAATAGACGGAAAGTCCCATAATGACTATAAAAAAACAAGCTTGGAATACGGACTGGCATTTATTGATACAGAAAACTGAATAACACCAAAATAAGAACCAAATTCGTGGATAGATAAAATTATAAATGCTAAAAGATTTTCAATTTTCTCATTGCCCATTTTTTTAACAATAAGGTCTCGGTACATTTCAACGAATAAAAAATTATTTAACAGTTACCATCCACGATACACGAGCAACGCTTTCCTGGCAGAATTATTTTTCCTCTGCCATTTACTAAAAGGATTGAGTTGTACAATGTTTGACATTAATTTGATATCTATCGTATTTTTGCAGTGGTTTTTGTGTGTTTTAAATATTTTGAAGTTGATTTTGGAGCAATTATTTACTCCAACGTGACGTCACATTATCATGCTCATCGGCATACCGTACAATAGGCGGATTTTGGCGTTAACCAGGTTACGAATTTCCTAACATAACTTTTCTTCGCAGAAGGGGCAAATCTCTTGGGGGGAGAGGCCGGGCTGGCGCAACGTGTAAAGCGTTGGGTCAGTAAGTGGGAACCGGCCTGGTGCTGGGTTCAATCCCCAGCAATGGCAATAGACCGTGAAAAATCGAATGCCTGGTATTTTAGCGGAACCCACATGGCAGAGTGCAAAAGGTATAATTGTTCTCCCTATTCACGCCAGTAACCAGGCCGGAGAGAATCGGATATTCTCGTAGGAAATGAAAAACAAAGATACACACTCACCAGTCGGTAGATTCCACCGCGAGCGCGGCTGTTTCTCCAGTACACACTGGTATATCAGTCTGTGCTCCGATGGGGTCGATGACCGTGGTTCGGATTCCACGATAAAATGTAGGTCCCATTGCAAGGAATGTAAAACTGGACCCCCTTCCCTACTCTACGATCCCGTCTGCCGTCTTAGACGTGCACTACATAATATATATATGATGAGTTGGCGAATTGACTTAGTAGCAGCGTAATTCTTCCTAACTACCAAACCATCTCTTGGGGGGTACCTTATTAAGATATCACGTTATACCATAAATAATACTTTAAGAAGTAGCCAGAACGTTTTGGGGTTTGATCCCGAGCTGGTATTACCAATTACTTACCAAACCTGGTAACGACAAATCGTTACCTGGTTAACGCCAAAATCCGCCTCATACAGTGCTTTTCTTTAATGTCCCCTCCCCTTTTATTTTTTGAACGGCTCAACTTAGAGACTTCAAATTCTGGGTGATGAAATACAAGCATGTTTACTATGTGTTACATAAAATTGACATATGAAAAATTAAAGATGGTGGCTGGGCTTCATCTTGGAATGTTTTTTTGAATAGGAATAGGGTTCATGTGACACCTCATTTTGAAGGTCCTGAGTACTTTATAACCCTAGAATATTGAATCCATATCTTCAAGAACTACAAAATGGCGGTACATTTAATAACTACATTAATGCATATACTTATGACTAAATAACTTTAATAATACATTTAAATCAATTCAAATGATTTTGGAAATGGGTGCCTTGAACTTCTTGGCCTAAAAACAGCCTTTCCGAAATTTCTTTAATTTTTTTTTTTTAAGTTTATGTATCAATGTAGTAATTAAATGTACCGCCATTTTGTAGTTCTTGAAGATATCGATTCAATATTCTAGGATTATAAAGTACTCATCAGGACCTTCAAAATGAGGTGTCACATGAACCCTATTCCTATTCAAAAAAACATTCCAAGATGGCGCCCCGCCATCTTGAATTTTTCATATGTCAATCATATGTCAAAACTTAGTAAACATGCTTGTATTCCATCACCTAGAATTTGAAGTCTCTAAGTTGAGCCCTTCAAAAAATAAAATGAAGAAAAGCACTGTATGTGTATCGGGTTACGATCCAAATTGAATTTGTGTTCAAAGTTGAAAGTCACGGTTACGCCAAATTCAATGTAGATAGTAGCTTATGATTTTTTTCCGTTTGGTAAGCGGAAATCTGTCACTGCCACTCCGGAGTCAAATTGAATGGTAATCAAAGACGCATTTGATTGGAAACAAGATCAGTCAATTTAAATTAGACTGGTACGATTAGTTTCACTTAAAGTGATGATCCGAAAGTCAATAACACGATTGACATATACATCCACGACGGATCAGCCTATCTTCAATTTTTTTAAAATATTCTCATAAAACTATCTCTATGAAAGTTGGTTTTCACGGTTTTCCTTCTTTAGGGAAGTTTTCAAAAATTAAATGTTTGCTTATTATCACCAAATCGAAAAAAATAGGAAAAAGTTAGATCATAATATTCAAATAATAACCGCCAAGATCTTGGGATCACTCAGAACTAATTTTGGATCAGTTCGGAGGTAGTGGGGATACTGAATCATTTCGAATCAAATACAGATCATATCACTAATCTTGTATGTTCGATTGATCCGATATACATATAAGTCGAATAACAACTACTGAAGGTCTTTTTCTTCATGCTACACCTTTTCAATGTGTAAAATGTGTAGATTGAAGAAAAACACCTTGAATAAGCTCACTGGGTGACAGTTTGCCGGTGACGCCACATTATACCACACATTTGGGTCATGCGCTTTCAAGAACGGAACCGACGCTGTCGCTTCTCTATTTGTTTGGTTTTTATCGGGTTAAAGCGTTATACCAAATAAAGAAAATGTTTAGTTACTGTGACAGTACACAGACACATTGTCAAGACAACACACACATCAGTTAAGTTTAAAGTCTTGAGCATATTTTTTTTTAATCAGCAATAAAAAATCAAAAAAAAAAAATATACAATTTTGTATACCGCTAAAACTTGACAACCAATTAATATCGGACAAGAACCTACGGGTTTTTTTACGTTTTTCTCGCGTGTATAATACACTCCTATATTTGGTCCGTTCCTTCCGACTCACCCTGTATATATGAAAAACTTATGCAACTTTGCGAAGACGCTATTGAAATTCCCGGCTGCGTTTACCCCTCCTCACCTTTATTCGTTGTACAGGGTGATTCATTTTCAGCGACAGGGTGCCAGTTCTAGTAAACTGCTCATTATAGACACCCAGGAAGTAATGTGCCCCTGTAGAGTGATGTGCCCAAGAGAAAATGCTGAAAATATATTTCAAGTTTCTAGGATCACCACAAGGGGGCGTAACGGTTCTATGAAAACAGTAAATTGACATATTTTCAAAATTTTCCCCGTTGAACTAGCAAAAATAAATATGGAGCTGATTTGGGACGATATTCTCTACAAAATTGCTCCCCTGATACTTCTCTCTATATTGTCAAATGAGACAGGTACGGGCCGGGCCGTCAAACTCCATGATCATTCGCTATTTATTTATTTATACATCATAAATTATGAAAGTCAAAACTGTTTTTGAAGTTTTTCCGAAATTTTCAAATGCAAACCCACTAAACAGATGCCTCTATCGTGTCGTTTGGAAAATTTCGCAACACTTTCATTTGGATAATTTTTCTAAATCTTCTGAAATAGAACAGTTATGGAGACTTCAGGTATCCCTCGAGGAATACTTTTGAAACAGCCCCCGTAAACTTGAAACTGTCAAAAGGATAGGGGTGTCTTGTCAACGACCTGGGCATTTTCAGGGGCGAGTTCAGAAACGTCACACCCGGTGTGAGTGTGATCCAAGTGTCAAAAACTAACCGTTCAGATATGGCAAGTCGTTTCACTTTTTATTCATCTGTGCTCATAAAGTGTGATAAAAATAGTTCTTATGATACTTCATGGGCAGGATTGAATAAAAAATAAAACGGCTCGCCATATCTGAACGATAAGTGATTGAGACTTGGATCACACTCACACCGGGTGTGACGTTTCTGAACTCGCCCCAGCATTTGCACTGTTTTTTTGTTTTTTTTTGTGTTGATTTCATTTTTAAAAAATATTTTTGGAATAAGATTTTTACTGGTCGATCGTGTTATTTGTGACTTTTGACGCACTTTATTCTACTTGAAAGCTGCTCGTAGAAAAGAAAACGAAAAATAGTTGGCATTCTCACTTATAGATTTTTATTTTTAACTTCAACTCAAGAGCATGTTATTTTACGCGAATCAGAACCAATCTGAAGTCTTTTTTTTATATATTCAGATTAACAGGGGCAGTTTCGAAAGTATTTTTCGAGGAATTCGCGATGAGTCTCCTTTACGTTTCTATTTCAAGAGATATAGAAAAATGATCTGTATGAAGGTGGTAGGAAATGTTCCAAATAACACGATACAGGCATCTATTTAGAATCTTAAAAACAGAAAGAACACGAAGTCAAAGTCTCAAAGATTTCAAGTAAGTCTCTTAAGTATATGGACGATTTTCTGGAATCTATTTGGAAGGTTTGCATTTGAAAATTTCGGAAAAAACTCAAAAACAGTTTTGACATTGGCAATTTATGTTGTGTGGTCGGCTAAAGCGAATAAAATTTATCCCAAGCATATGCACCAGAAAGACCAGATTTTTCTCTTTAAAACGAGCCCAAGAACAGTCAAATCGGTTGAGGTATCTCGAAGTTACAGGCAATTTAGAAACATCAAGTTTGACGTTCTGTAGCTGCCTTATTTGACAAGTAAGAGAGAAGTGTCGGGGGCAATTTTGAAGAAAATATCGTCGCAAATCCGTTTCCATATTCTTTTTTGGTAGTTTAATGAGAACATTTTCGAAAATGTGTCGATTTTCTGTTTTCATAGTACTGTTACGCCTCCTTGCGGTTTTCTCAAAATCTTGACATATATTTCCAACATTTTCTCTTGGACACATTCACATTCCTGTAGAGATTTTTTCATCCTGGGTCTCTATGATGAATAGTTTACGAGAACCAGCACCCTGTCGCTGAAAATGAATCACCTTGTACGTTTAATGTGGTCACCAGCAAATTACAACAGGTTTGGTGTCATTGATGACGTATAATGTATCATGTTTGGCCCTGGGAATACTTTGTCGGGATTTTTAATTGAAGCCATACAGATCTCAGAAGGTGTTAACACAAAAATTAGAGTTATAGAAGAACGAGAATCACTTCTTTGGCATCAAGACTGATGAGTTAGTATGGATGCAGTAATAGCGTGCAACGGTCCAGATTGGGAACCCTAGAAAATACTTCTACAATGCTGGATAAATTTCTTTCAAGAGACCAAAAACATTTGAATCCGTTGAACGGCTTCAGGGGTGGAATGTAATTATTGAAAAAAAACTTTATAACTCCCTAGCGGTTGAATCACGAACTTGAAAATAATGTTCAATCATTTATCTCGCCTTACCATTGTCGAAATACAGCCACTCCGTACAGCTTGTATCTTCACATACCTACTTGAAATAAAAAAATCATTAACCATCTCAAATTTGATTGAATGCTTCGAAGTAGAAATCATCATTATATCTTCTTTATAGGAAGTCGCACCCATCCTACCATAACAACGCTGTGTAGTTGAGGAGTTAGAACAAAAATAGTCTATTTAGTGTGTTACGTAAGCTTATATGTGTTAACGGAATTAACTAAACACTATGTTATGGCAAATGACAAAACTTATTGAGAATATGCGTATTTTTTCCAAATTTATGCTTATCATGTATTATAGGAAGTTTATTTCATGTGATATTTGTTTTAATCAGTGTAAAGTTTGGTAGGGTGGGTGTGAGCTAGGTAAGATTTTTTTTTGAAATTTTATTTCCCTGTAGTTTTGATAACACCACCCTACTAAGCTACTTTCTATTATAAAATCAATGATTGTGGATTTTTTTATGAAGATTTACTTGTTACTGTTGTGGATAATGGAATTTTCTGAGTTTCTTTAAGATAGATTTCTAGGTAGAAAGCAAATAAAATGTTACTCATATAGAGTTTTAATTATTTTTGAAGTTGTTTTTTTAGGTTTAAATTTTAAAGTGAGACGGACGGACAATGTTTTAAAGGTTCACGTTGAATTTTATAAATGAGTTTCTACTTGAAAATCAATTGTCAACAACCTCAATATAATTCTTTACATTATCGAAATTATATCAGTTTTCACGAAAATATATGAATTATCAGTCAAAAATATGAATTCCTATTTAAGCATAATCATATTTCACTATTTAGTTGAAAGAAGTAATAATTATTAATGATAATAAAAAGTTTGAAAAATATACAAAAGTTATAGTCTAAGATCCGAATAGGACACGACCTTCACCCATCTGTTTATTGCATGAAAAGCATTTTATATCAAATTTGATATACATATCAGAAAGTGTATCGTAAGGTGGTTGCCTAAAAAATTCTGGTCCAGTCTATGATAAACAGTACAACAATGGGTTTATTTTTATTTCTTCACCCACTTGTTTATTGAAAAAATCAGATACGAAATGAAAGTATGGAGTCTACAGAATATGTTAATGATAGGTTGCATAGTATTTTTTGGTCAGAACCATCAGGTTGACAGGTACATATACAGTGTGTTTCATTGTGATTTACAATTCGGTATTTCATAAAAAATAGACCGATTTGAAAAAATTTTTTTTCAGTTTATAGTACTCAAAACGCTCTATCTTTTCATGAAAAAAAATAAGACGTACGTCATTTCCAGGGCCTACCATGATGAATCAAAGGGCGCCAAAAACGTGAAAAGTTATCAGGCTTTTTTTTATTCAAAAATTGGATAACTTTTCTGAATTGGGCATATTTGAAAACCTACATAACGATAATTTTGAAAATAAAAATTACACAGAATGTTCAAAGTCATGTCAAATTTGGAATTCTATTCGTTCGAAAATGAAGGTGAAAAGAAAATGTTTTTTTATCAATACTTTTGAGATAATTACACTCAAAAATGTTTATTTCTTGAACTGTCATTAAATAAACATTCGTGAATTCTCAACACTTCAGTTTATACAGGGGCTATCCAGAAAGAAAGCATAAATTTTTTTGGGTATTAACTTTGGATAAACCTTGATGGGCTGGGGGTAACAAAACTCCAGGAATGTGAACTTGTACGTAGGAGAGAACATTTAAATAACTCATTCATCAATATTTTGGCAGTTATCACATTAATATTACTATTAAAAATAATATAATTTTTTCATAATTCACGACTTAAATTTTTGAAAACCCGGTATAAGCTATATTAGCAAAACTTATCGAGTGTATAGTTTGAGTCATATCTCAAGAAATGACAAAACATGTTTGCAAAATCTCCACTCAAATTCATACAAGGGGGATAGAAAAATTGACTTTTTTCCAAATTTGACCTGACTTTTTGAACATCCGTTGTAATATTCATTTCAAAATTATCGTTATAAGGGTTTTCGAATATGCCCAATTCAGAAACGCTAACCATTTTTTGAATAAAAAAAATGCCCAATAACTCTTCACCATTTTGGCGCCCTTTGATTGATCATAGTAGGCCATGAAAATGACGTGTGTCAATTTTTTTGATGAAAAGAATAGTATAATAAACAACAAGTAGCGACAGCTCCATATATCTGTGGTCAAATTTCGTTCTGTCTCAATGACAGAAATTCGCCTCATTTATACCCTGCTAACATTTTGGAATGTAAAACTGTTTTCTGAATCAAGACTTTGAAGCTTCGCATAAATCTTTAGACATACTGCTTAGTGGGTGATCGTATTGTATAACTTGTTTGATAATTCACCTATGTATCAGTATCATTGAAGTCATGGATGTCATGGAATCGGCTAGAGTATGGTTTTATTTCACATTTCATAATGTTGGCAGTGTATAAATGAGGCGAATTTCTGTCATTGAGACAGCACGAATGTGATCACGTATAGGTATATGGAGCTTTCGCTACTTGTTGTTTATTATACTATGATGAAAAGATAGAGCTTTTTGAGTACTGTAAACTGCAAAAATAGTTTTTTCAAATCGGCCAATTTTTAATAAAATACCGAATTGTCGCCAATCAAAATGAAACACCAAGGTTAATTGATATGCAAATGTGCGCCGTAACTAGGGGATCGGAAATCCACGAACGTTAAACCGAATCGATCCCATATTGTTGACGTTCCTGTCATCGGTGTGTCATCTCAATGTCATAACATATCCGTTATTACACAGCTTTTGGTATACAATGAAATATCTTGTCATTGTTAAGTGTGAACCATATTTTATCTTTTTTTTAGATGTGTATTTGAATTTCGGATTCAAATCGGAGCCGGCTGACGTCATTTTTCTCTGAATTCTGATTTGTCCGACACCCGAACGTAAAATATAAATATACTTTGATTTGAAGTCTGATTGCTTCAAAATGATGCTCTTTTTTCAATTTCATGCGTCTTTGGTGTCCATATTTACCAAATAGAAACTGTCACTTTTCAAAGCCCGGCAACCGTAACCCATAACCGATTTTTGTCACGCAACCTTATAGCACTGCGTTCTTGACGAAATTGTTTTTAATTTGATATGATGCATTGAACAAACAGATGAGTGCAAATTACACTATCGACTCACCTCTTTATACCTGGCAACCTAATAGTTATGACCAAAAAATACTAGGCAACCTATCTTTTGCATATTCTGTAGACTCCATACTTTCATTTGGTATGTGATTTTTTCAATAAACGAGTGGCTGAAGAAATAAAAAAAAACATTCTTATACTGTTAATCAATCATATTCTGGACCAGAATCTTCTAGGCAACCACCCTGTAATATATTTTTTTTCATATTAAATTTGATATAAATCACTTCTAATATCAGGTTGTGGCGACTCAGGTGTCGTAGCTCATCGCCTTCAGAAGGGTACCTATGGTTCGAACAAGTTGAGTCACAATTGCGTAGAGCGCAATGTGTCATTTTCCAGATCTACTTCGCGAACTTCTTGGTGTGGTTCAATATGTGACATAAGCGTTACCAAAAATCGAATAAGGCTCAATGAAGATCCAACACTAACAAGAAAATCTCCTCTTAATTTTTTTTTCACTTGTCAACTTGTATTCGTTCAGGTCATGTACTTATTATAGATCAGTGAATCAAAATGCATCTCTGTACAGGGTTATTGATTATAAATGCCCCCCCCCATCTAACTTTTTAATTTGACGTTTTAGAAAAAAGTGTTCCAAATGAAAGCTTCATGGTTGATAATGAAATTTTTAAAAAACCTGTTT
This sequence comes from Orchestes rusci, assembly GCA_958502075.1. Lineage (NCBI taxonomy): Eukaryota > Metazoa > Arthropoda > Insecta > Coleoptera > Curculionidae > Orchestes > Orchestes rusci. The sequence continues at coordinate 23,543,956 of OY293311.1, forward strand.
TCAAATATACAGGGCGTTCCAAAAAGTCTGGGCGAGGTCTAACTTTCTTATTTCAAATCGATACCCTATTTTTTTATTTTTTGATGTTTGGATTCTCCTTCAAATTTTAATCATTTTTATGTAGCATATCGTATACCTAAGTTTGATGTATAAAAAGATATTTGATATTTTATAAATTGAATAATACTAATTCATTGTTATAAGAAAGTGAAGTATATCTATGGTTTCCAAGTATTGACGTAATTGTGTGTGTAGGATATACCAAAACTTCTCTGATTTTAAATTGATACCCAAAAAATGAACAAAAAATAAAATAACGTCTTATCTAAAAAAAAAAGTCTTTTGAATAAAATGCAGAATTATTTAAACTTTGATAGTTTTACACTTTAAAAGTACTTAATGACGTGACATTTTCGTCAATACGAGCGTCAATAATTCGAAATCATAGATATATTTGACATTTTCACAACAATAAATTATTATTATTCAATTAATAAATATCAAATATCTTTTTATACATTAAACTTAGGTATAGGATATGCTACATAGAAAATGTTTAGAGTTAAAAGGAGAATCCAAATATCAAATAAAAAAAATGGTATCAATTTGAAATAAGAAAGTTGGACCTCGCCCAGACTTTTTGGAGCACCCTGTATATGTGAAAACAGGTCATTTAAAAAGATATTTCCCCTATGTCTCAAAATAATTATTGTTAATCCATACATTTTTTATTTAGAACTATTGTCTTGGAGCGTATATAGATGCAAAATCAATACAAGTGACATTAAAAGTTTATTTAGAATGTGTGGAAACACCGAAAGTAGGTGTCAACTGTATTATTATAAATAGAACACCCTGTATATCAGTACATTTTTGTGATCCCCGGAAAATTTTAGATATATTTTCGACTTATCTCGAATATTATAACAAAAATTACGTTTACAACATTTTTTTTTTCTTAACGCCTTTAAGCTAATCTGTAACTCTCTGAAAGTTTAAGGGGCGAAAATAAGGGATTTGTATTTGAAAAGAATGACTTTTTGGATTTTTTTATAACTTTATTTTCGTTCCCCATTCCTCATCCATACTATCAAAATATACACTCAGTATACTAAAAAATGTCCCTTTCGACAAGGAATCCATTCCAAATTGAATCATAAAGGCTCTCTTATAGATTTTTTTTTTATTATTGTAGGGCTTGTAAACGTCATTTTTGATATACACAAAATATGTCTAAAATTTTCCGGGGAATTGAAAAATGTACTTATATACAGGGTCCTCCATTTAAAATAAGAAGGCTGACATCTACTTCCAGTGTTTCCGGAAGTCTCACCATTTTAAATGAGTCGCTCTCATTGACTTCACCCACCAAATTTGAATAAAAAAATACAAGCAGTTTTGGGTAGGACAAAACGAAGCGGCCAATATAATTGGGGGACGTCAAATCTGTTTAAACAGGTGGCCAGTGTCTAGTAGCATCAATAACTGATTGAACGTTTTTCTTGTGGATTTTTTGTGTTCAGAAACGTAATCAAATAGAATAAATACGATGGAAGTCCGGAACTCTGCTTCTTTTTCAAGATCCACATCGTCTACAACCTTCAAACAAACCCAATATCACCGAAGATATAACAATATAGAAGGGTCACTACTGCGCGGCACTCTGAACTACCTTCATCAAGGAAAGCCGGTCGATTGTTAATCGTTTTCTTTGCCGTGCGAAATTGTCTTTGATACGAGAGTGACGGATAAAGTATAAAACACTCTTGACGCTTGGATCGCCAACTGGTTCGTAGGTCGTTGAATATTTTCATCGTCGCGTCGGCGGTTCTCGGGTGACTTTCTCGTGTTTAGTGGAGTGAATCTTCTATACTGTTACATACAGCTTGTCCGCAGATGCGGTTAACAAGAGAACAAATGGACCAAAAATTGAAACATACGACAAAAAGTCATTTTTGATTGAAAAAAAGTCTGCTTGCTTGAATCTTTATTACACAGAGCGTCTCAAAAATGCAAAAACATAAAATTAATAGAGAGTCATCTTTTGCTCTAATCACGTGAAATTTTGGATGAAAAAATTGCTCCAAATTTAGTCCTGACCCTGATTCCGAACTTGGTGAAGAAAATTTTTTATGAAAATGTCAAAAAATTGAACAAATTTGCAAGTCCGCATTTTACTACTTCCATATTATGACTTTTATGCGTACACAACAACAGGTAATCATGTACAAGAGTCATAATATGGAAGTGATAAAATGCGGAATTGCAAAATTGCAAACATTTTATGAATTCAAGTTTTCTTCAATAAGTTCGAAATCAGGGTCAGGACTAAATTTGGAGCAAGTTTTTTATTTATCATTTCACGTTAAAAGGCCAAAAAAATGACTCTCTGCTCTTGTTCCATTTTATCTTTTGACAATTTTGAGATGACCTGTTTATAAAAATCAATGTTCTCATCGTAGCTCCCATTTTTTTCGGCAAGCAGACTTTTTTCCAAAAAATTACTTTTTTTCGTATCTTTCAAGTTTTTGTCCATTTGACCTCTTGTTTATCGCATCTGCGGACACACTTTTCATTTCCCGGACTTAAAACTACTCCGGAAAATGACACATTCTAGTACAGTATGACATAAAGTTGTAGATATGTACAGGGTGTAACAGAGTAAGTGTTACAACGTGAGACTGTAGATTCTTTATCAATAAAGAAAAATATTTTTCCTTAGAAAAAATTTTCCGCGGACTTTCGATTTCGATATACAGGGTGTATTATAACTACGCCACTGGTTAATTTTATCAAACGATTTTTTAATAAAATAATCCTAACTAGTGAGTTTTGACACTGTACCAAATCTGATAAAAATATTCCAAGTGGTTTAGAAGTAATTAAAGAAAAATCTTTCATTAATTTGACACCCTGTATATCGAAAACGAAATCCCGCCCAAAATTTTTGTTGAGGAAAAATATTTTTCTTTTTTGATAACGAATCTACAGTTTCACGTTGTAACACTCACTCTGTTACACCCTGTATATGCAAATGCCGATTTGCAGAAATATATTTTTCCTTTTCCATCACTATGAACTATGAAGACAATTAAAAGTAGAATACCAACTTGTCTGCCGTATTTAAGCTAGTTATCATCTTTCGTTTTGATGTGATATAATAAAATCTGATCTATCTCCACCTCCAGAAAATATGAGTAGACTTGTGAATAAATCTCTAAAGATTGTCTAGAATATGTGAAAGTTAAATTCAAGGTTCCTAAAAACTCTCTCAGCTCTCTTTCGTCGTGAATCCATGATTATTTTTCTGCAGCCTTATCCAGTTTTTTCTAGGAACACGTTATGAATCGTATTTTTTTTCGTTTTCTGTAATTTATCGGTTGGTCCAAAGAAGGTTTAATAATGCAACTAACTTCGTGAACTGATTGGAAATCGTCAACCATGCCCCCATTAAAAATATCCATTAGTCCCAGCAAAAGACAAAAAACGCCAAGAAGCCATCAATGAACTAATACAAACGGAAAAAGCATACGTCACCGACATGTCAACAGTCCATGATGTATTCGAGATCCCATTGCGCAACAGCAGATTGATTTCAACCAAAGAAATTGACGAAATTTTCGTCAACTGGCAGGATATCTTGCAGTGCAATAAAAATTTCCTGGCCCACTTGAACGAGGCTGTTCAAAGTGGGAGTGTAACTATTGGAGATGTAATCTGCAAACATGTGAGCTTGAATTACATTCATGCAGTGCATCTTTCTATGTACATATTTTTCCAGTTGCCAAGAATGACAGCCTATATAACTTTCTGCGGCAAACAACTTGACAGTGCTGCTCTGTTACAAGAATTAACCGAATCTTCGACCGCTTTTAGAGAACTAGTGAAAAGGTGCCAGAACAACCATCAGACCAAAGGAATGCCTTTGTCGTCTTTTCTAATCAAACCCATGCAAAGGATTACGAAGTATCCACTTATTATTGGCAAGATTTTGGAAAATACTCCCGAAAGTCATCCAGGTATACATAATTTGTAAGTTTCTATTAATTACTCCTCTATTCTAGATCACAAACTTCTCCAAGAAGCCCTTCGTATAGCCGAAAAATTCCTAAACTGCGCCAATGAAAATGTCCGTCTGAAAGAACACCAAGAACGAATGGAGTGGCTACAACAGAACATACAAACAGACCTCAGTTTGACATTTAATAGCAGCACAAATAAACTAGGGCCCAGGCAACTGATGCATTTTAGTGGATTTACGAAGTTGAAAACTGGGAAAGAATTGCTTGGATTTTTGTTCAATGACTTTTTCATGCTGGTGCAGCCAAGTAAAAGTGTTCCTGGACAGTTTTGTTTTCAGCGCAACACGAATGTTACGTATAAGATGTATAAACAGGTGAGTAGAATTTCATAACCAATCAAAATGATATGTTTGAACTGGTATAATTTTTTGACAAATCCCTGAAAAACATATGTTCCGGTTTATTTGCATGGTACAAAAGATAGATTTCCTGAAAAAGTTCTTTTATGCAGCGTTACACGGTGTTCAAAAAACAACCGTAAAGTACTCTCTCTTAACTGTCCTCCCTTCAACTTTTCTAATGCCCTGTACCCTGTACACTCAAAATATTACTCAGTATTTGATCAGTCATTTGATCAGATGCGATAGCATTGTTAGTTAAAAATTAGAAAGAAACATTTTGAAACTATTTGTGGTGAGATAGGGAGTAAAGAAAGTGTTCACAAAATTATCGTAACGTGAACAATGGTAATTTATTTTTTTTTTTTAATCAGCTCATTTTTCTGCGTACAAAAAAAGCTGGAAAAACTGGAGTTTTTAAGAAAATGTTTTGATTTTTTTTCAATTTTCTTCTTATACAACCCCACAAAATTTTCATATCGTTTACGCAGAAGAATGGGCTTTAATTTTAATAGTTCTTTTTCTGAACAAATATTCGAAGATCTATAAGCGTCTTTCCATACATATTCGGCAGCCTATAGATTCATTGATGAGTTTTTCCTGGATTTTTTCCTAGTAATAAAATCATCGATTATTTTTGAGAAGGTTAGAAATATAACAGGAGAAAAGAAATAAACCTACCAAAACCGAGCTCATGAATTGAAATTTTGAAACCCATCCAAATTTTCTCACTAGAACTGTAAATACAAGTAATTAGTTCAGATGTTCATTCAGTAATTCATAAATGAAACGTTTTCGAAAAAACGCTCGAATACGTCGATTGGTATTTTCGGCTGCACATTTTTTTCAGCAATTAAAGTATGTCAAGTTTCAAAATTTTTGGTGCACACATTAAAGAAAAAAAAAGGGGGAACCTTTTAGAGTCGCACTGTATATCACTATACAGGGTGTTTCCTAAACTCTGTGACAAAATGAAAGGGGTGATTCTTCGCTTAATTTCAAGACGAAAATGTGGTATAACTTTTTTTCGAATTTCGCTTTGTTTCCAAAATACAGGGTGTTTAATTTTTTTTATTTGTATTATTTTATTTTTATATATTTTTTTTTATTTATCTAGTGTTTTTGAATTCCCCATTAGAATGATTATAATTGATTGCTGTATTTGTTAGAAAATTCAACATCAGCGATAAAATTACTTTTTGCGTCAAAACTCACTCAACTAGATTTAATTTTTTATCTCAAAAATTAGGCAAGATACGATAAAAATTCAAGAGATCAAAAAGTTGCGTTTTTAGTTGAATAACCTGAGAAAGAAATGAAAATGACACAGAAAGGCAGTGGCGTACATTATTTTCCCAATAATATTGGTTCAAGTGCCGCTCGGGAAGCCACTGTATTCGATAATTTTTATTTGTTCATGGCAAAATGAGCCCGTTATCACTATAAATACCGTTACCAAACTTCAACAAAATCGAGTAAAAGATAAATTAATTATAAATAAAAAACTAATCAAAAAAAAAATTAAACACCCTGTAATTTGAAAACAAAGCGAAATTCGAAAAAAAGTTATACCACATTTTCGTCTTAAAATTAAGCGAAGAATCACCCCTTCCATTTTGTCACAGAGTTTAGGAAACACCCTGTATAGTGATATACAGTGCGACTCTAAAAGGTTCCCCCTTTTTTTTTCTTTAATGTGTGCACCAAAAATTTTGAAACTTGACATACTTTAATTGCTGTCGAAATACTACTTTTTGATGTTACGGACGTACTTTTAGTATTCAAGATGGTGGCTGGGCGCCATTTTGAAACATTTTTTTAAATGGAAAGGGGGGTCGTGTGACCCCTCATTTCGAAGATCCTGATGAGTACTTTATAACCCTTGATTATTGAGTTGATATCTTCAAGTACTACAAAATGGCGGTACATTTAAGTACTACATTGATACAATACACTTTAAAAAAATCGTCAAATTCAATTCAAAAGATGCTGGAAATATTCTTGACATAAAGTTTGGGTTAGGAATAAATGACAAAAATGTCAAAAAAGCATCTTTTGAATTGAACTTGACGAATTTTTTCAAAAAGTGTATGTATCAATGTAGTAATTAAATGTACCGCCATTTTGTAGTACTTGAAGATATCGACTCAATATTCTAGGGTTATATAGTACTCATCAGGATCTTCAAAATGAGGTGCCACACGACCCCCCTTTCCATTCAAAAAAATGTTTTAAAGTGGCGCCCAGCCGCCATCTTGAATACTAAAAGTACGTCAGTAACATCAAAGTATTTCGACAGCAATTGAAGTATGCCAAGTTTCAATATTTTTGGTGCACACATAAAAAAAAGGCGGGGGGACCTTTTAGAGCCGCACTGTATGTCTATATTAGTAAAATCATAGGATGCCAATAACCCTCTACAAAACAGTAAAAAAAGCAAATTGATTGAAATCACGAGTTGATCACTGATTGCCCAGTACCAATGTCTGATTGGAGATTTAAAATAGTGACTCTGATTTCCTGGTAAAAAATCTGTGATTGATGGAATATTTGAAGATCAATGAATCAATGATTTAGGAATATGAGATTTGAGCACGAATCCCAATCAGTGATTCTCCCCATGACTATAAAACAAAGCAAATAAATCGAAAATTAATTGGACATCTCAAATAATTGGTGATCATGAATGCCAGACTTAAGCTAGGTAGAAACTTGTGGATTTTTCTTTAATTCATTATCATGTATTTTGTCACCAGTAGAAAACAACAACAAAAACTAAAATGAAAAAACATTTTTGCATACAGTTTTTGACGATTCTTTAACTTATTTTTTTGCTTCTGATTGTAAAAAATTGACACTTTGATCATCTTTTTTTATGGTTTTCTAAATCACCCTGTAAAGTTCAACAATAAAAGATGTGATTCTAGAGGATATTTAGACATTATCATTGATTGAGGATTAAATTTTTAAATCTTTGATAACTTCTCTCTTTATTTCACTCTATTATCAAATCACCCTGTAGTGATAGACGAGGGCTTGTTTGTTTTCAAGATAGAGGATTTTGGAGTTATCTCTAAATATTTACAAAATCTTTGAAGGTGATCAATTAAAAATTCTATAATTTTTATCAATTTATCACTGCCTTTCTAAAATATTAAAAAATTTATATCAACACAAAACAAATTGGGATTGAAAAGATAAAATAATGATCGAAAACAAATGCATTATTTTTTATCAATCGTTAAATTACCTGGTTTCAAAATACGAAGAAAAAACACAACTAGAATAAGTACCTATCAAACTACCTGTATACAGGGCACAGGGTGTTCCTCAATTTCATAAGTGTAGATTTCAGACGTCAAAATACATATTGTGATTTAGCTAAATCTTCCTGAATCACCAAAATCGATAAATAATTAAGATGCAGGGTATGAAAGTTGAGAAAAAAAATTCTGATTTTAATCAATATTTTCATAATCCTTTGACTGATTGCACAAAACTATTACATCGAACGAGACGCTTGATTATTATTTTTTTACCCCTAAAAACCTTCATGGACCAATTTTCAGCAATTTCAGCCATACAGTTTTATAAAAATATCAAATATAAGAGGTAATAAAAATACTTAGATCAAAAATATAATTTTAACTCTGACTCTGTATCATATTTGGCCGTCCAAAATATTCAATGATCGTAAATTGTCCATGTTTGGACAGGTGATAGATTGGTGATGGTGAAACGAAAATTCCTTCTTTGTCTAATTATTCCCAAAATTATATTTCAAAATACGACCGGTTTCGTTCCTAAGGGAACATCTTCAGGTATTATACTGAATGAGAAAAAAAGGAAATTACTAAATTACAAATCACCCGATAATAAAAATGTACTTACATTCTTTGTATAAACGTTTTTTTTTTTTATTATCGGGTGATTTGTAATTTAGTAATTTTCTCATTTAGTATAATACCTGAAGATGTTCCCTTAGGAACGAAACCGGTCGTATTTTGAAATATAATTTTGGGAATAATTAGACAAAAAAAGAATTTTGCTTTCACCCTCACCAATCTAAAATATTCAATCATGACACACTAACTCAAACCCGGCAATTTAACGGTTATTTATTCAAAATTGAGTTGGAGTTGCTCTAGGTCCGGTCCTGGAAAAGTTTGACCCAAACGAATGTCTCAAAAGGATGCTCAAGAACCTCGTTTATTGTACTTTGAACCAAATAGCTTGAAGTGTTTCGAATCTACAGACAAAAAATCGAAATTTTCCCAAACTTTGACACTGGTACTTTTTTAAGGAAACGTTTGCGGACACAAGTTTCAATACAAAAGTGATTATTGCATCTTTCCAGATCCACCATGACAAAATGTGCACTTATTTCAGACTCACCCTGTAGATTAAATTCATTTTAAATTCGGGGTTTTAGACCGTCACATAATGACATATTTTGCTGATTGATTTTCACCTTGCTGGGACCTCAACCATTGAAGATAGTATCATTGTTGAGCTCAAAAAAATGAAAATTTAGCGATCTCTCTTCACATTATTGTCCGACCGGCAAATTTTTCTCAATAGCTGACCGGCTTATGGGATTTTTTTTCCGGGTTCTTAATTATTTCATAATTCATTCTGTTGATTGCCATGAACGAAAAGTGCATCAGCAAGCGAGTATTTTTTACAAGATGTTGCCTATATTTAAAAAATATTCTCTTAAATTGTTATAATATTTTGATGAGTTAAAATGCCATACACGAGATATTTTTTGCAGAAGGAAAAACATTTTTTTCATATGCCTAGCACATGCCCGGTCGCTAAATTTTCATTTTTTGAGCTCAGCAATCATAATATTCCCAGTGGTTAAAATTCCAGCGACGAGAAAATCAGTCAGCAATCTATGTCATTATCTGACGGTCTATTTAGTTTTTTTGGAAAACCATCGATTTTTATTTTTGGACGCGATCTATTTACGGCAAAATACAGGGTGGGACAAAAATAAGTAGCGACCATCAACTATTTTTGGGAAATGGAAACACCGATTTTCTACTCAATTTTTGAGTTCTGCATGGGATTCTAAGTATGTTTTCCTTATAACACACCCACTACCGATATCCGACCGTTTTCGAGACAATGGCATTATAAATCTATCATGATTCAAGTTAACGAAAACGTTGAACCGAATTCTACTGAAATGTCGATTCACAAAAATGTTACAGGTAGTTTGTGAGGGTTGGTCATCCCCTCCAGCTCACTTTACATTTAGTGTTTTATCAATGACCTTGTGTAGGAGGTAGCTGTCTAGATGTTGTACATGGATTGTAGTTGGAATGTGCTATGCCTTGTACTCCTCCTCTACCACCCTGCATTACAGTGTCTATATACAAGACAGTAGCGACGAGTGAGTGCATCATTTTTAATTGGTCAGTTGTGTTATATCGGCCATTTTGCAGCACGTATAATTTCACATTTTTTTCGAATATACTTATTATTTCGTCATGGAGAAATTACGTTTCCTAGGTTATAACCCACAATCTTTGGTTAATCTGGACGCATGATACTACGACAAACAATCTGGACGTTTATAATAAATCGGTAAATTTTCTCACAGATCTCATACAACTTTTTGGAAAAAAACATGTTGGACAAAAGAAAATTTGGAAACCCTCACAAACAGGCGTGCTAATTTTCACCACTTCAATGTTGGAATTATAAAAATATCTACTTGAAAAAAAAAATACAAATTTATATTGACTAGTCGCTTTTCTCAAGACGACAGATTTATTGAGGGTTTTTTAAACACTATAGAGACTACTAAACACACTTATGAGTGGACCTTCCCATGAATATTCCCTCCAGTTTAAATTTGAAAAATAGCGAGTTAAACTCTTTGTATAATATGTAGATATATACTTGGAAGTATAATTAAAACTTCAAAAACCTGTACAACTTGTATAAGTGCTGCCGGTTCCAAACTGCCACTTCACAGAAGATTCAGTGAACTTAGTTTACTCAAAAGATTTAAAGGAAACAGCTTATTTTTCTGTAATGAAATTTTGTTTTATTTTTTCGTTGATATGGAAAGCATTTTTCGAAAATATTTTTCTCAAAATATTGACTTGAAAGACTTTTACATGAATATAATGTATAGTTTGGAAATTGATTCACCTAATTGTCACCATTTAAAAAATAAAGTGATCACGAGATTTGTTATTTTTAAACTTAAAATAAGTAAAAAAAAAAGAAATCATTGACAATAAAATATGCAAGTAAATCTTTCGCTGGTCACCTTTAATGATAAATTATATCAAGTATTTTAGGAATCGAAAATTATGTATGTATGTACCTTTATCTACATATTAATATATTATTATTGTATTGATTATTGATTATTATATATTATTTTATTTCGAGTTTTTTATACACTGTTGTTTTAGATCAATATACGTACATAATATGTTTTATTTTTTCACACTTTTGTTTTATTATTTATGTCTGTCCCTCGATCTGTCCGATTTTCTGGAGAAAACTATGTCTAACCACTTTTCATCACTTTTATTATGTATTTCAATTTCTTTTCCTTTAACAATCTCAAAAATATTTAGATTCAGTTAGGCATCAAAAATCTTGGAAAATCGCATTTCACTTCCCTAACTATCAAGATTTTTGCCTCATTATTGGGTAGGTGGTAAAAATGGTTCTCACATTGATGTATGCTTTTTTCTCTACTTCAGCAATAAAATAGAGATTTGACTAAATTAGACTTTGCAATAAGTACGTAGGTTCTTGCAAATTTACTTTTGCCATAAGTAGTTGCCTAATTATTATTAAAAATGCTTTGGAACCAATCATTTCATATTCAATCTATATTATAGTGTCAGACTGAAATAGCGATCTCACAATCTATCTATCTCTCTCGGCCTCACTTTTGCAACATACGCCGTCAATCCAGTTGTTTAGGTTGTATCGTTTTTTGTTGTACCCACAGCAAACGAAACATAACATGTTTGGAAAAATAATTGAAAAATAAGCTCCTCCCATCCATATGGCGGATGCAGCTTCATGGTTATTTACTCGTTGCCACTGTCTTGTATGTTCCCTGCATTAGCTTATAAATAGCTATCGTTACTTCTACAAATGTTCTTCAATTCCAGCCAATCCTAATCCAAAACCTATCGATATCCCGAGAAAGTTCTGACTCAGTAGAACACGGCACAGACTCAAATCGTGTAATCAAAATGAGCGACGACAAATCAGGATACAAAATCTTTTTACTCGCCTCCACAGTACACGAATGCAGTACGTGGTCCAAGAAAATTAACGCTGCCAAAGAATCATACACAAAAATTGTACAGTTTAGTAAGCAAAATAAGAGAAAGACACGTAAGTACTTTGCCTTCCATGTGCTTGTATAGTGAAGTTCGCTTGTAACAGAACTACAACTGGCTCCGTCATGTGGTCGTCTTCTTGTGTTTGTGCAAAAGGCTAAAAGACTCATGTTATCGGGTAAGTAATTAATTGTATGTGCATGTTTTTAGTGCTGGCTTCCGGCAAATACTTGCGGGTTTCGGTGTTATGTGCCCATGGAATTCAGTCTAGTAGTAGTCATAGTAGAGATAGAAAAAAAGGTATGAGTTCTGTTATTTTGTAGTGGTCATGGTACAATGTCCCGACTGTAACAACTCTCTTCCAAGTAGGTAAATCCCATATAGAAAACGTCTACTGCAAAGTAACACTAAGCAACCAGGAACAAGAAACCGATTTTGCCAAGGACAATTTAAGCAACGGAAACGTGCCACAAAATGGAGCTCCTCAAATTCCTTGTTTAGTGTGGAATAGCAGCATGCAATTCCAACTTAGAAACCTGGACGATGAGTACTTGTCGTTTGTTGTATTGGAGCATAATCCTTATAGCTTGGATGGTAAGTGTCTATGAAATGATTTTGATGATTATTTATTGACAATCTATTAAGAATTTCTAGGCAAGGCCGAACTAAAACTCGCAGATATTTATAGAGAAACACAGAACACAAACGGACCAATAGTGAAAAAATTGATTTTGCATCAAGTGGAGAATGGCGAATTGAGTGTGAAACTTGATTTGCACATGTTCAATAATTATTAAGTTTTAAAGCACAATTTGTAGCTCTCTATTAGAATTCGATTATTAACGTCTTGTGGTTACAAGGCATCTTTTGAAATATTTCGTTTAAGTCTGCTAGAAACGGTTTTGTATTTCATAATCATATTGGATTTTGCCGGTGATTAGTTGTGTTAAGTTACCATTCTTACCTAAAGTATTGATCAACTTCTTAATTATTTATCCATTAATTAATGTATTTCTAGTCCCACTGTTTTGTGTTTTGATAAAATGTATTTGTTTATTATTTTTACATTCCATGTGTTTATTCACTAACATTGTGGAATACAATACACTTTTCTAGTAGCTTTCAGGTAACTACTAATTTTTATGGCTTTACCTTTATAATATAAGTATATTCTAATTAAGTGTACCCTTGTATACACTGATTTTTTAAATTATTTACACTTTTCGATATAATGCCACTTTCTACTTGCTCAAAACTGCCAAATTAATCAAAAGTTCATAACAACTGTTACCATGCACTATATTATCTATAATTATTTATATAGAAAAATGTTGCACTTTGCATAAAAGTGGTTTGTCAATATTTTAGAGACTGTTAACTCAGCTCTTGATGTGTCTAGTTGATTACAGTCCAAGCATCTATGTATACACCTGTTCTTTAGACAATAAATTGAATAAGTCATTTATCATTGTTCAAGTTTTTTTGCTACAGGGTGATTGTTTATATTTCACTCAGTAGATATTCCAGTTATTTTTGGTTTTACAAACAAGTGTAAATGAGCAAACTTGCAGTTTTTTTCATGGTCATTCAGAATTCGATACTATGAAAAATCAACGTAATGTAATTCTTATGAGGCTTTGGACTTGAATAGCGCAAAAACGGCTGAACCAAATATCAACATATATGATATATTTGGAATCAAAAGAAAAAAATCTATTAATCTAGTCAAAAATATACAGGGTTTCCAATTTATACATGACTTGTTAGGTAAAAATTTCCAGGTTTTCAATGCATTTTGGCTTTTCTTAGTATCGTGAGATGTTTCTTTATTTTTGAGTGTCTGTACGGTCTGATGATGCCATAGTATGTGGCGAAACATGTAACCTTTTCATCCATATATTATATTTGTTTGAGGCCTGAAGACGTTGATCGTTGTTTTTCTTCATTTGATTAAAGGACCTCTTTGATACTATGGACGATTTCTCTTCATTTACTTGATACTTGATTCCGTGAAATGTACACAGGGGATTCACTGAGCTTACAGCAAGCAGGGACTTGCGTCTAGCCGGCATGTATGTGGAATCATCTATAGCGACCTCTTCAACTTCAAATTGAGATTTTATAAATTCAAATTGAGAAAAATTAATTTCAGAATCAAGTTACATATTATCATTTTATAAATTATAAAATGATATTATACATAGCATAGGTACATACTTACATATTCACGCAATAAAAACAAATTAATATTATGTAGACGAAATTTTACTATTTTGGGGTTTTTTTTATTAAGATTAAGATTAATTATAGTGAGTCAATTCATTTATTAATTTGCAATTAATTAACATCAACAACTGCGCAAGATATGTGGCACACATTGAAAGGTTTATTCCAGAATCTTTGAACTAAGTTCACATTCGAATAAGTGAATGAGTATAATGAATAATGACATGTCAAATTCGTTTTCGTGGTACTTACGTATTGTACTTATTTATTATAATATTATGTTACATTATGTATTTTTCCACTTCTCATCTAGAATGTACATAATAATAATGATTCTAATAATTAAGCAATAATAATAATCATTATGACTGACTAACCAAAGCATCTTATTATTTCTGCCAGATAATATTAATTTCGATTTTCCTATGTATCAAGATATAGGAATCAATTTGATTCTGCTTAGTTTCAATTTGATAGCTTTCCATAGCGCTGGTAGGCTGGTCGGGCAATAAACCGAAAACTTGAGACAATTATGCAGCTTGGCAATGTTGATCTCGATCGATGCGGTGATATGCGTCATTCCTGCCAATGTCACTACTGTCAACTGTCAGGAACGTAGCCTACTAAGCTTACCTTTCTGTTAATTTTAAAATCATATGGCATAAAATTTAGTTAAATCTCACATCGTATACAGGGAGCCACAGATTCGAGTGCATGCATGGGGATCTCAGTTATCATAAGAGATACAGGGTCGGTTAAAGGGTTGCAAAGTTGCGCATTTTTATGCTCAACAAAATGCCGTTTTGAAATTTGAAAAATTCCGACTACTTCCGGAGATATTCGAAAAAAACCGAAATTTCGCAAAAACGTTATTATTTCCTGAGTTCATTTGAGAAGATATTTCAAAATGAATTACACTTTCTCATTGCCACTTTTTCTCCTCTACAAGATGGCGGTATCAAATTGAAAATCTGACGTTTTGTCTTTGAGCGGCCATCATCAAGTTCATGTTTTTCAAATACGGACCTGGATTTTTTATTTTATTTATAATAATCTTTTGACGTCCTTATTGTACTGAGGTATCGCAACCGTCGAAAAAAAATCTCATTTAAAAATTATACCAGAGAAAACTAGTTAGGCAACCCTTTTCTCCCTAACTAATAGTTTGGTTCATAAATCTTTCTTTATTTGACACGTTATACATATGAGAAAACGTGCACAACTAAACAAGCCTAATTGACCGAACCAAAATCAAAATAACATCCAATTACGATACATTTAATGAAATCAAATTAAATCCACAAATGACGAGGAAATTAAAAAAAATCATATAAAAGCTGAATCAATTTCTGGAAGTGTTCAAGAATATTGCCATTTTAACAAAATATTTAAAATAACAATAAAAGGCAAAAAATAATTGAAAATATTGACGTTGCTAAGGCAACCCATTGCTCTATCCCCTCATCTCATTACCTCAATGCCTCAAGGACGTCAAAAGATAACTAAAAATAAAATAAAAAATCCAGGTCCATTATTAGAAAAATGAACTTGATGATGGCCGCTCAAAGACGAAACGTCAGATTTTCAATTTGATTACGCCATCTTGTAGAGGAGAAAAAGTGGCAATGAGAAAGTGTAATTCATTGTACAATATCTTCTCAAATTATCTCAGGAAATAATAATATCGTTTTTGCGAAATTTCGGTTTTTTCCGAATATCTTCGGAATTAGTCGGGATTTTTCAAATTTCAAAACGGCATTCTGTTGAGCATAAAAATGCACAACTTTGCAATCATTTAACCGACCCTGTATCTCTTATAATAACTGATATCCCCATGCATGCACTCGAATCTGTGGCACCCTGTATATATTGCCTGCCGCGAAAACAATAACAATAATCATTTACTGTTTTCATTTTTGTTTTTTAGAATTAATACAAGATTTCGTTTTGTTGATTAATATTATTTATTTTTTAACAAAGTATGACCGTTTGTTTTTTTTTTATATATTTTTGAAAAAAAAGCATTTTTTTGTACTCAGATCTTTAATCTTTTTACGTTTGGGCAGTTCAGATTATTGTTATAAAATGTACATTTTTTGAAATATTGAAATCAAACTCAAGTAGCTTGAATATTTTGGACATGATCGTCAAGCTACTTGATGTCTAACTACTTGACTTGACTTGAATTCCAAAAACAGATACTTGACTTGAGATTGACTTGATTTCAAGTCAAGTCAAGTCAAGTAGCTTGAAAATCAAGTCAAGCCGTGAATCACTATACACAGTACAAAAAAAAAATCCAATTTTGGAGATACAAACTATTTTTTTTTTAATTGAAATAAAAATCTTGAAATTCAGGAAGCTTTTTGACAGAAGTATCTCCTTTACACAGCGAGGTAAGCTCATCAAATTTTGTCTTGGTTATCTTCAGTCGGCCGGAGTTTGAATTAGCAACTTTAATATCAGCTACTTCACTCATCGATCGTTTTGATTCGATGAAGTCATAACTTGATCGGAATAATTATATTTAGAAATAAAAACGAAGTTCGGATAGTCAAAGTTCGTAATAATTTTGAGACACTTTTAAGGTCCAAGAAGTCCTCCAACCCATTGGGATGACTTTGTAGGGATTCTTTCGTCTATATGGCTGGTTCGAAACACTGGACCTCTAAAATTTTAGGTCACTGCGACCTCTATCGAATATAGGAATAAAAATGTCGCTAACTTGTGAAAGATCTGTGTGTATTCCCTAAAATGTTTCAAAGGTTAGGTATCTTTAACAAAGAAAAAATAACGACATTTTGTTTGATTCAATGTTGACGAATTAACATTTCATACAAACGCCGTTTTGTGTGATCTAGAAATAAAATTTTATTAGATACCTACGCCATTTGTTTTGTCTGCCATAATTTTGAGGGTTTTGTCAATGCAGCTACGCCACTTTGTTGGAACGTGCGGCGTAACTCATTTTAATTTGTTGTTAGTTACGACTTTCAGTGTGGAAGACGAGGAAAAAGAGGTAGGTATATGTATTTACACACTACAAAAAGAAACTAGTTCAGAATAGAAATAAAGGTTCTCTTTAATCGCACATACGAAGTTATTTCGGTAGACATATATCCCGACTTCATCATGCATTGATTGATACTCCAATTTCCTATCTTGTAGTTTGTGAAGACACAGTGGTTTGAATCAAATTGTCTTTGAACTCATGTTCATTCTTCGATTATTTCAAGCCAATTCGCAAATATCAATATTTAGCGGCGTATATTGAATGAGGATGCCTATTTTCCACATTTCCATCGCAGTATTAAAAAACACTATCCTCCATTGAGTATAACTGCGAGAATAGATTTACTTTAGACAGTCTTAAAAAGAAACAATTTTCCAAATAACTTTTATGTTGTCCAAGATATTTTTATTTCCAATAGTAATTTAATACCCTGTTTTTTTTATTGGTAATCTAACTTTTTTTTCAGAAGCAAGAAAATAAATCTACTTTATCCATAATATCCAGGACTTTAACTATTCTGACATCATCCTCTATTTTTCTTTTACGGTACTACGACTACGATTAATTATTAGTAGGTAGGGAGGGTCAAGATGTTGGTTGCTCTTCCTTCATGTGGTCAAAGTCACTGATAGTTTCCTCCACCTGTCTTTATTTTTTCTGATAGTTTTCAAATATCCGACGAAGTTCCTGATGGAAAACTTCCTTTCCGAAAGAGTTATCACCCTTCAAATACCTCAAAAAGGACTAAGATTTGAGGTGCTTTCGGAAATAGTTATCCGATTAACCCGATCATTCGCTGTGTCTTTTGTCTCTTTTTATTAACGTAGGATAATAAAAAAAAACCTCTGGTGGTGATGACCAGACCACTGCGTCTCCTGGCCTGGCTGATCCTCTTGAAGTCTATCACGAAAAGATTATGGTGTTCTATGCTTTCTGCAATTTCTTTTATACAGGGTAATTATTCTGGAGAAAATGTCAATACTTCAGAGGTACAGCTGGTTCGAAAAAAAAGCTGGTATTACTCATAGGAATGTTTAAAAAATTGAGCAGTGTAATATTTGCTTTGACAAAACTATACGACAGTGACATGTCATTCAAGTGAAAAGTTCGGGTTTGTTATGATGTATGTATGTAAATGATCGATTTCAATCAGAAAGATTTGAAAATTTTGATAAACATAATCGAACAATTCAATATTTTCGCTTTAGTTCCTGTACTCATGTGAGGAGCCTTTTGAAAAAAAATATTCAAAAGCATCAACCTGGTGAAATATGACGTCATATTTTTTTGTTTTGTCAAAACAAATATTACACTGCTCAATTTTTTGAACATTTCTATGAGTAATACCAGTTTTTTATCAAACCAGCAGTACTTATTCTGGCCCCAAAAATAAACTTGAAAGTTCATGTAAATATCAAAGCCTTCGTTTTCGAAATACAGGGTGTTAAAAGTGAAGACCTGATGATGGTTTTTAGTAGATATTTTGAAAACCTGTTGAAATAATTGAATAACATTTGGTACAGTTGCTAAACTTTTTACATCTATCTGATTCCGATGAATGAAAACTTAATATTTTATAACCTTCATAAGTGGGATATACAAGAAAAATATGCCCCAAATTTTTTATAATTGCTGATTTTTATTGGTTTTGCCTGAAAATTCTGAAAATCAGGAGTTTTCCAGATAGATAAGGTACTCATCCTCTCGTACCTCGCTGTGAAGCATCATTTTCGAGAAAAATGCATTTGGAATTCATATTACAGACAAAATTGCGTATACCAAAACCACAGCTTGGGTAAGCTGTGCCAAAACTGAGAAGGAAACAGTTGTTGGAGGCAGTCAAAATGAAAGGCCTACGATGCGTGAGTTGAATCAAGCTTTTGGAAGCTCGATTCAACAATATATGAAAACTCACGCATCGTAGGCCTTTCATTTTGACTGCTTCCGACAACTGTTTCCTGCTCAATTACAAGCCAGTCACGAAAATTTCCATATACCAAAACTCTCGGCGAAAGCACAGGTTTACCTGTGATTAATCTACCTATCTATGGAAAAATACTTTAAAACGAAATAAAGAATCAATAATAGTATGATTACCATAGTGACACATAACAATTTTGTATTATTTTGAAAATTTCCTACCAGTCAATTCTAACCAATCATAGGCTTGCATTTTGTTATGTTGCTATGGCAACGACCTGATTTTATCGGAAATTTTCCTGCTCATAATCACGTGACTGAAAGATTAATAAGTGGAAATTTCCCTGGCTTTGGCCTTACGCATCTGGATGTACTGGATACTGGATGTAGCTCCCATACAGTGTTGCCGTCCCCACTCTCCCTAACAATCCCAACCCAACCCAACTTTCACAGACAGAGATAAGGCAGACGGCAACACTGTGGTTGGTGCATGGAAATGGGAGAATGGGAGCTACAGTCTGCTCATGGCTTTCTTGCGGTCACGTCACAGTATTTGACGTTTGGCAGTGTGTCGTAGATTGATCGCTCCACATGTGACATTTATTTGTGAAATTGATCCAAAAGACCCTCGTTCAGACGTACGTGATTTTTTTTCAATGTGTAAGAGAGAGACGGAAAAGTATGACGTAACCGCAGGAAAGCCATGAACAGACTGTACATCCAGCCGCGAGTGCTTGACAGCAGTTGAAGACAAATATTTTTGATAAATGATTTATTTTCAACTTCCAATACAAAGTTGCAATGTTATCAATTATGGACAAGATTGGTTATAACTTCCAAATGTTTTATAAAATCCTGATTCCCTTCTTTCTTCCTCAATGTCGAGTAGAGTAAGGAGCCGTTGGTTTCTTCCACTAAATGCGAGGTGAGTCCAGCCGCTACTATTAAATCTTCTCAAATAGTTCTGGCATGAAATTTTCTTTCCGAATCTCCCTAGAGCTCGAATTAATAATCCGGAAATTTGTTCTCGTTGCGAATTTTTCAAGAAAATTCGCAACTCCACATAATTTCCGGAAATAATTCGAGCTCCGGGGAGATTATAAGTGAAAATTTCCTACCAGTCAATTCTAACCAATCATAGGCTTGCATTTCATTATGTTGCTATGGCAACGACCTAATTTTATCGGAAATCACCCTGCTCATAATCACTTGACTGAAAGATTAATAAGTGGAAATCTCCCTGGCGCTTTGCATCTGGATGTAGCTCCCATATTATTACAGTGTTGCCGTCCCCACTCTCCCTAACAATCCCAACCCAACCCAACTTTCACACCCCCATATCATGATACTACGACAAACGTAGTATCATGCCCCCATATGCACCGTAGAAATCTAATCCGGATGAAGTCTTTACCGCGATTATCTTCCATACCACCTAATAGAAAATAATCGCGATGAAGTCTTCATCCGGATTAGATTTCTACGGTGCATATGGGGGACAGACAGAGATAAGGCAAACGGCAACACTGTGGTTGGTGCATGGGAGCTACATCCAGCCGCGAGTGCTTGACAGCTGTTAAAAACACTGACAAATATTTTTGATAAATGATTTATTTTCAACTTCCAATACAAAGTTGCAATGTTATCAATTATGGACAAGATTGGTTATAACTTCCAAATGTTTTATAAAATCCTGGGTTATGTTTTTCCCAATGATCAGTTATGGCATGAAATTCTCTTGCCGAATCTCCCGCGGAAATTTCAGGAAATTGTTTACCAAGGAGCATGCTGAGTACTGTACAAATCTCTGATAATGTCAATAGGAACATGAAACGTCCATTAAAGTTGAAGAAAAGATAACGTCAATCATTGATCAAAATGATTTGCTCCGATTCATATAGCGATGAACTAATCCAAAGTCATTGATTCAAGCGATGCTCATTATTGATAGAAAGTTTAAAATTAGATTTAGAAGCGTGTGCATAACCAAAATATCAGATTCATCAGGCTGGGTCTCACGATCAATATTATCTGAACTGCACTGAACCCGGGATAATCTTGTTGACAAACAATTTCTAGTTGATTTTAATACGCCCGATAAATGAACATTTTCAATGTTAATACCCGCGATAACAATTTCACGGCTTACGGCTGCACGATTTAAATCGGGAAGTCTTGGTACAAAGTCGTAATAAATGTGGAGAGTGAGTGCATGGCGCCTTCCTAATGACGGTTTCACCTCGAATAAGGATCATCAGTCACCATGCATCACACAAATGCAAAACCAACAGGTGCTGATGGTCCTTGGACGAGAGATGCACCTCGAACGAACCCAGCAAACATCAGAGAAGCCCGTGTAATATGCAATAAAACTGCAAAAACACTTTTTGTCTTATACTAAAATCCCATAACAAAAAAACAGCTCATAACCAAAATCAGAAACGAACTTGTCACTATTTCTCCTCTAGAATAACCCGTACCAGGAGCATAAATCGTGGCTTTGTCGCCTAAAATCTGCATAGAAGAACTACTGTCAGTTTTTCCACTTCCAGAGTTGCACAGATCTGTTTTACAGGAACGAAGATAAGTCCTGAAAGTGGAGTCTTCAGTTATACCATCTGCTGGGACTTTGTCCACGCAGTTTCTGCTTATTGAAGACAGTTTGCCTTTGGGATCCTGAAGAAAGACACAATGTATATTTTTCATCGATTGTAACTTTGAGGAATTCGATTCAAATGTACAGGGTGCTACTTAATGATATGTCACCCTTTTAAAGGGAAGTTCCTGGATAAATTTTGAGTCGAAAAGGTCATATAAACTTGGGTCTAAAAAAATATTTAAAAAAAAAAAAATTAAAATAAAATGAAAAAATAAAAATGAAAAAAAGTGTGTTCCTATAACATAATATCCTGTGGCAAAATTCAGTTCAATATCTCAAACCATCTTTGGAAAATGTATTAAAAACTGAAAATAAAATAGATCTTTGACACCCTGTATCTTAAAAACCAAGCTTTTTGAGACCCAAGTTTATATGACCTTTTCGACCTAAAATTTATCCAGGAACTCCCCCTTAAAATTATGACATACCATTAAGTAACGGCCTGTATACTCACAACATAGTCGATTCTAACGATGGTACAAAATTTTTTGTTGCAATCTAGTATAGCATTACTTCCTAGAGCAGTGACGTCGTCAGCACAAGTAGTATCAGCATCGTTTTCCGTTGCTGAGCAAATGTAGCATTGTAGGGCTGAAAGTTAAATATTAACACTGACCTCCAATGATGTGTATGAAATGCTCACCAGCAGTTTGTTTAGCTAGTAAAACGAAGCACACCAACACAATTTCGGTTTTCATCATCATACTAATGTTTGTGTTTTGTGATTCAAAGGTAAACTGTGAATGCTTCCGCAATCTATAGATAAAGATTAAACAATTGATAAGGGAATTATAGAAATGACTGGAGTATAATCGATCACATTAAAAGAAAAATCTTGGGATTTACGGATTTATCTCGCATTTTGAGAGGTTCGAAAGTATTGACTTTTTGAAAGGTTAGTGTACGAATATAGTACTTGGATTATTATTTTAGGTCAACATCCTGCCCAGCCTCTGTCCCGGGTCAATTTTCTAAAACCATATTATCAGGCATCATATGTTATGTTGGTGTACAAAACTTGATTTTTTTCCTTAGACTATATATTCATAATGTTAAAAAATGCCAACTAATCATTTGGATTTTTACATAAATTCCAAGGTTCGTTCATGAAATAGTTATATAAGAATGTGTCTATAATTATTTGATAGTAATGAGAGAAAAATTGATAAAACAAGAATAGGTTGCTTTAGATTTTTCGCTTGAAAATTCCAACTTTTATAAATGCAAAATTGTATTCCTCATACCAGTACAAATAGTCACTTTTAAATAAACAACACCGACTATGGACCTAACTAATCAAGTCATTCAAAATTAAAAACGCACCTTATCACATTGGAAACAAATCAAAAAGGAGGCACGCCCGATGACGCACCGGCTAATCTATGTAGAAATTCAGCCTTCGGACTACTAACGCCAACTTCACAGCAACTAAAAAAGAAGCGTGCATGCGGTACGCCGTAAGTCATTTGTCATATGTCATTTTGTCAAGATTATTTTTGGAAAAAGTTTCTTAACAGTAAAACTGAAAATTAAAGTAACTCAGCATGTCGACAGAATCGAAAACTTCTCTCTGTTGTAAAATGGGGTTGAAGCCGCTTACGTCACAAAACCTACTCTATTATTATGCTCCAGCTCAGGGAGTTTTGAGTTATACCGCCTTATCGGTGAATGTTATGAACCCATCTTTAGTTTTGAGGTAACTATTATTGCCTATTTTTCTGTATTTTTGGTATGAAATGTTTCATAATAGGGCGTGATGAAAAAAGAATGGGCCATTCTCTTGACCGGAAATGAAAATAACAACGTTTTGTACAAATACCTCCTTGACCGGCCCCTGTTTTGATTACAGTACACTGTACAGTCATTTAGAGCGAAAACAAGAGGTCACCTGGAAAGTTTTCCGGGATTTTTGAAAATTGGTTATTTCATAGATTTTATTGGGGTGTGCTCTTTCCGAATTTCAACTTTGCCCCTTCGTATCTTTGCCGCTCGTGCCGCGATATTCGAAGAATGGTACCTAGATGCAGTTTTATGACAATACCTCTTGCCCGAATCATTAGACGATATAAATATGGTACACAGGGTGTCCCAGAAATAATGGGACATACGGTTACAGTAGAGCAGATTCCTCACACAAAAATATTGCGATCGCCCCGAACTTGTCCATCCTGAAAGTTGATATTAACAGAAATACAGAGCGCGTATTCTGTAACGTCATAGAGAAGAAATTTCTTTCTATAAACTCTTTCTATGATACTACCCGATTCTGTAGGAATGTCGGCAACGGCCGTGTCGTCCGAACGCATCGTTCGGTAGAGAGGAATAGAAAGACCATTTTGGGTCTTGCTATGATGTTTCTATTAGCCCTGTCTCTTTTTAATGCACATTATTGAATATATTTTTATCTTTGTTGGGGTTTGTTAACATTTTCCAAATCATGAGACTATTTATATTTATTTATGTATTTGAAATTTGAATGTTATGAAGCAAGTTTCAGAGGGAGTACTGGGAGTTGGAGTAGTTTTTGTGAACGATTAGCCGTGTTAAATTATGTTCATTAGAACTTATATGGACCCATTGTTTTTACATTTCATACAACAGGGTAGAAGATGAAGAACGGCAAAACTAATTACGGTTGTGAGTTAGTACAAGGTCTTATTCGTGATCTCACTCCCCATATGGATAACGGGGCTAGTCAGATTTTCAAAAATAAAAAGCGGGAGGCGAGAGGTTTGATTGTTGAAGAGAAGTTCGTCACAGAAAAAATCTTGGCTTTATTGTAATAAGAAGATATATCTAGAAATATCATAAACTTTAATGGTTACTTAATCAAGAACTTTACAACAAAAATCAGAATAAAATATGAAAATAAGTACAAAAATCACTAATCTTGAACAAATCAGGTATAGGTATTTTACGTGGTACAGTAAAAAGTTTTTACAAAATCTCACCACATATTTCTGAGACCAAAATAAGTCGATTTTGGGGAAAAATCCAAAGATTCGGGATTATTCGGGAGTTCTTAGTCAAAATTATGACTTTGTTCCAGAAGCGGGAGGGACAGTAAGAAATCGGAATAAGACTCCCGCCTAAATCGGGAGGTCTGGCAGCCCTAGTTCTCATCCATATAAGAATATTGGGGGCTCTTGGGTTTTTTGCACAACGCTCGAATCAAAACGCAGTCGGAAACGAGAACTGTATGAATCAAAACTCAAACTTTCATGACAAACACCATTCTCCATAAAGAATCCACTATACCATTCACAATCCACAAATAAATTCGAATGAATCGAATAAAAATATAAATAATAACATAGGTAACCTAGCAAAACCTGGAAAATACACAATGTTGCCAACACAATCGAAAAGATACCCCAAATTCCCCTAGAAAGAGTTCAACGTTTTCAAATTGGATAATACACGTATTTCTATAACCGAGCATACCCGACCTGTCAGAGAGAGAATGGTATAGAATAGGTTCAAGGAATAGAAAGAAATTTCCTCTCTATTCTTTATAGAAAGAAATTTCTACTCTATGAAGTTACAGAATACGCGCTCAGAGTGTCAAAGTTGAATTTTAATTTTTGATTTTTTTAAATAACTTTTGAACGAGCTTTTGAATTAATCAAGCTATATCGATGAAATTGGGGATATGGGGTTTGTTTGACATGCACAATTCATATGGCCCTGAGCGCGTATTCT